>JAZHRO010000044.1:5337500-5937500 GCA_037157565.1 Thalassia testudinum | reverse complement strand
TGTCCCCATTGTAAATTAGGTGGGTTCGAATTCAGCCTAGTTCATTCATTATGGCAGTTTTTGGGTGGGCAAACGGGTTGAGGTGACTATTGCGAAATGATTTCTTGACTTGGGTATGGGTACCTAAGGTGGAGTCGGCTGTTCTAATGGATAAACCCTAAAGTGCAATATGAATTTAGCATAGGAATGTCAATAAAGGTTTTGGGTTTTTCAAGAATGACGGGTTGCCTCCCGTTATGCACTGAGTTTTACGCCATCGGCTAGGTACAATGAGCTTAGGGAGAATGGAGGGTAAAGGATATCTCAACCAAATTTGTATCGGTCATGTCGATGAATGGTTTGAGTCTCTGATCGTTCACGACGAAGGATTCAGAATTGTTGTTGAGTGGATTGATTTCAATGGCTCCATTTCCAAAGATTCGTCGGACTAAGTAGGGTTCGATCCATTTTGATCGCAACTTTCCTGGGAATAGTTTAAGTCTGGCATCGAAGAGTAGGACCTTTTGACCAGGATGAAAGATATTTCTAGATATGTGCTTGTTGTGAAAGGCTTTAACCCGCTCTTTGTAGATTCGCGAGTTCTCATACGTGTTGTGGCGTAATTCATCGATCTCGCTCATTTGAAGCTTTCTATGGGTTCCAGCCTTAGAAAGATCTAGGTTGCAGTTCCATACTGCCTAATAGGCTTTATGCTACAATTCGACGGAGAGGTGACACGCCTTCCCATACACTAATCTGAAGGGAGACATACCTAATTGGGTCTTGTGGGTGGTCCTATAAGCCCACAAAGCTTCTGGAAGCTGGGATGACCAATCCTTCCTGTCAGGTCGAAAGTAACCTGGAGGATTTTCTTGATCTCCCGGTTTGATAGCTCAGCTAGACCATTAGTTTGGGGGTGGTAAGGATTAGAGATTCGGTGTGACACCCCATATTTGGTCATCAGTGACTTGAACTGAGCGTTTGTGAAATGGGTCCCTCCGTCGAAAATTATAGCACGTGGAATCCCGAACCATGAGAAAATGTTCTGATGAATGAATTTGATAACAACTTTATGATCATTGGTTCGGGTCGGAATGGCTTCGATCCATTTGGACACTTAGTCAACAGCGAGTAAAATGTACTCGAAGCCGTTCGAGCTAGGAAAGGGTCCCATAAAATCAATCTTCCAAATGTTGAAAATTTTGCATACCAGAATCGGCTATAAAGGCATCATATCTCGATGGCTCATGTTGCCCAAGGTCTGGCAACAGGTACATGCCTTACAGAGATTGTATGTGTCCTTGAAAATTGTGGGCTAGTAGAAGTCGCATTGGAGGACTTTTGTTGCGATTTTTTGTCATGAAAAGTGTCCACCGCATGCCTGGTCATGGCAGAAAGAGAGTATGTCTTGGATTTTCGCTTTTGCGACACATCGTCGAATTATTTGATCAGCACCAATGCGGAAAAGATACGGGTCTTCCCAAAAGTAATACTTGGCATAGGAAAGCAATTTGTCCTTCTTGGCTTTCGGCCAATCAGACGGGATCTGATGTGATGCTAAGTAGTTTACTATATCAGCAAACCATTGGAGCCCTGTATTAATAGTCAGAAGGTGCTCATTAGGAAAATGTTCCGTGATGGGTCCGGAAGGGTCGATGATCTCAGAAGGAAAGCGGGACAAGTGATCAGCTACCACATTCTGTTTTCCTGCTTTGTCGCGCATCTCGAGATCAAATTCTTGCAACAGCAAGATCCAGCAGATTAATCAAGGTTTCGCGTCCTTCTTTGCAAGGAGATGCCTCATAGCTGTGTGATCCGAGTAGATGATAACACGGGAACCCAGGAGATAAGATCTGAATTTTTCTAGGGCAAATACTACGACCAGCAGCTCTTTCTCAGTAACTATGTAGTTACGCTGAGCATCGTCAAGTGTTTTGCTAGCATAGTAAATGACCATAGGTTTCCCATTGATTTTCTACCCCAATACCACTCCTACAATGAAATCAGATGCATCACACATGATCTCAAAGGGTTGAGACCAATCAGGGGACTGTAGGATCGGGACTTAGGTAACTTGGTCATGGAGGATTTCAAATGCTTGAGTGCATTCCTTGGAGATTTTCAAAGGTACATCCTTGGAGAGAAGAGTGGTCAGGGGGTGTGCGATTTTTGAAAAATCAAGGATAAATCGACGGTAAAAGTCGACATGCCCTAGAAAAGAGCGGGATGTCCTCGATCAAGCTAGGCATAGGAAGTTTGGAAATCAAGTTCACCTTGGCTCGATCGACTTAGATGCCTTTCTCCGAAATCATATGTCCCAGGATAATTCCTTCAGGCACCATGAAATGGCTCTTTTCCCAGGAAAGAACCAGATTCACATCAATGCACCGCCTGAGGATTTGGACCAAGTGCAGGAGGCAATCGTCAAATGATGCTCCGAATACTGAAAAGTCATCCATGAAAACTTTCAGATAATCACCTACCATATTTGAGAATATGGCAAGCATGCACCACTGAAAAGTCGCAGGTGCATTGTAGAGACCGAACGGCATCCTTCAGAACTCGTACGTCCTGAAGGGGCAGGTGAAGGTGGTCTTTTGTTGGTCCTCAGGATGGATTGCCACTTGGTTATAACCGGAGTACTCGTCAAGAAAGTAAAAGAACCTATTTCCCGCCAGTTTCTCGAGGATTTGATCAATAAATAATAGTGGGAAATGATCCTTCTTCATGGAGGAATTGAGTCTTCTGTAATCAATGTAGACTCTCCACGAGTTAGCCACACGGGTCGGTATGACCTCTCCGGTTTCAGTCGTAATGACGATGAGTCCTACCTTCTTAGGCACAACCTGGATTGGACTCACCCACCGATTGTCGAAGATCAGGTAGATGATCCCTGCATCTAACCACTTAATGATCTCCTTTTTCATGACCTCCTGCAGATTAGGGTTCAGATGTCTCTGCATTTCTTGCGAAGGTCGTGTGACCTCTTCAGTGTAGATTCGGTGTGTGCAATAAGAGGGATTAATGCCAGTCAAATCATCGAGAGTCCATCCAATGGCTCTACGATGTTGATGGAGAACAGTAATCAGATGGGATTCCTGGTCAGGTGCGAGTCTAGAGTTGATAATCACAGGAAACGTCTGATTGGAACCCAAAAAGACGTATTTTAGATGGTCGGGAAGAGGCTTGAGTTCTAGGACGGGGTTATCAGCAGCAGCGGGCGGTTTAGGGTGTGTGTTAGGAGCAAGGGAAGGAGTTATGGGTGCATCTAGATCAGGGTCAGACTCCTCTGTTTGCGGGTTTTAATCTTCTGGTGGTTGATCAGGAATAATTAGGTTGTCCTCAATATACGGTTCATCAACCATAGCTTTGATATCACATATTTGTTTTATAACACCGCAATTAATCCCTTGTTGGGCCTTAAAGATGTCAATCTTCAGTGTTTGGTTCTCGAATTTCAGTTCTATTTGGCCCTCCTCACAGTTTATATTGGCCCTAGCAGTGGCCAGAAAAGGTCTCCCTAGTATAATTGGTGTATCCCTTGGATTTTCAGGTGCATCCATATCTAAGACTATAAAATCCACCAGGAAGTAGAAATCCCATACCCGGACAATGACATCCTTGAGTACTCCTTTAGATGACTTGATGGATCGATCGGCTAACTACAACGTCACCTCTATTGGTTTAAGCTCAGATTCTTCAAGGTGGTCAAGGAGGGATGTAGGTATTATGTTTATGGAGGCACCTAGATCTAATAAGGCTCTGTCGAATTGGGTATCACCAATAGTACATGAAATCAGGGGAGTACCTGGGTCTTTATCCTTAGGTGGGAGTTTACAATCGGGTTCCCACTTTTGGTTCTCAGCTTACGCCTGGGTGTACACACGTCCTTCAGAAATTGTGCGTAAGTCGGTACGTGGCGGATTGTATCCATCAAGGTGATGTTTATCTGGACCTACTCAAAGAGCTTGACCAGATCCTCCTCAGGAGCCATGGGTTTGGTTATCCTCTTTCCCTTGGTCAAGGCCTCGAAAAATGGAACCTTGGTTGGTTCCTCTAGAATAGGTCTAGGTTCTTGATCTGGGATAGAGGTATCCTGGATAACTATCCTAGGGCTTGGGTTACTACCAGGCTTGGAGTGGTTTGGATAAGGTGGGTCTTGAGTTGCTTTACCATTATGGGTTGTTACGGAGTTTAGTCCTGCTTGGTTTTGGTTTGGGGTTGGTAAAATAGATGGCTGTTGTTGAAATCCTGCGTAAGATGTCGAAGCTTCCATCTTGTCGGGTGATGGAACAGAAGGGGCTTGATAAATCATGTGGGCGTGGCCTGGATTTGGGTTCATAATGCGCCTTTGGGTTAGTGCGTTATTTGGATTCGGCAGAGGTTGCGAAGGGAGTGTGCCAGGTTGGCAGGAATTTGCCATCTGGGTGAGTTGATTGCGAACCTCTGTGATCTCACCCTTGTGCTGGTTTTGTATTTCCACATTCGTTTTCTAAATGTCAGCTAGAGTTTGAAGGATAAGAGTCATTTGATCTACTTGGTTTGGCCCAGATTGATAGGTGGGGTTGGGTCGAGGCTGAGGCGGTTGATAAGGATGAGGAGCTTGTGGATGGGGTTGATAAGGTGGTCTTTGATTTTGAGAATTTCCCGCCCATAGGAAGTTGGGATGATTCCGTCATCCAGGGTTATAGGTATTGGAGAATGGGTCATTCTAGATGGCGTTGAGGTCCTCGTAGGTCTAAGGAGCCTCAGGGAAATCAGAGTATGAGGGTTTAGAGTTTCCCCAACTAGAATAGCTTGGATCAGAGGTCCCCTCGGTCTTGGAGTCAAACGGGGGTGGATACGGGTCCATCCCCTGAGAAGATCGGTGATAGATGTTTTGCACAATTTCCCTCTCAAGAGGTGGCTGTTCAAATGAGTTTTGCGCAGAGGTGGCTCGCTGTAGATGCTAAGTCAGCTCATCCACCTTCTCTATGATAGAGACCTTGTCCAACCGACTGGCCATTAGCTCCAAGTCGACGGATGCGGACAGGCCCTGTGTCTCATGTGCTCCCCTAGGATTTGTTAATGCACGGGCATTCGTCCTGTCGAATAAGCCCATGGAGTCATTATTGATAGAGTTCTCGCACATATTCTCGAGAATCTCCCACATCGTGTCCTCGTGTTGACCCATGATGTTTCCTCCGCAGGTTGCATTGACGAACAATCGAATGTCTTCACGGAGTCCCTGGTAAAATGATAGGACTTGTTCCCATTTAGGAACTTCGTGATGGGGGCACTTTCACATGAGATCCAAGAATCAGTCCCATGCCTCATGAAGAGGTTCTCCTGATTGTTGAGTGAAGTGAGTGTTCTGGTGATGCAAAGCATTCGTTCGGCCAACGGGGAAGAACTTTTTCAAAAATTCAGACTGGAGTTCAACCCATGTGTTGATCGGACGTGTTTGAGTCTGATACTAATGAGCAGCCTTGTCCATGAGGGAGAAGGAAAACATCTTCATGAGTTGAATATCCTGATTTTGTACATCTGACCCGAAGGTCAAGGCCAGATGTTTGAGTTGTTTGATGTGCTGGAAGGGATCCTCGGAGTTAAGCCCATGGAATTTTGGAATGGCATGAATCATGTTGGGCTTGAGTTCAAAATTAGGACCTCCAGTCGGGATTTGGACTCGAGGCTCGATTGCCACCGCAGCGGGATTATAGTGATCTCGCATCATAGGACGCTGCGGTAGGTTTACAAAGTTTTGGAATAGATCATTCAAATGCTGAAGTTGGTGTTCAAGATTATTCTCTTCTTCAATTGGTTGTGCCATGATGGAAGAAGGATAACTTGGTTTTGATGAATCAGAGGAGAGATCTATGTGGTGGGGTTGCTGCACAAACCCGGACGTCGAGGCTTGGCCTCGGCAGGAGTGGATTTCTAAAGGAGGTCTTAAGGATGGTCTTAAGAACCTCCTACCAAATATGTGCCGAAGGATTAGATGAGATTAGAATGTGCTGGACCCAATCGAGACACCCAAAAAATTTGGATGACTACAGAGGTTCGAGGTGGATGATACCCCTTAGTCAGAAAAAGCTATCCATCTGAGAAATACCTAGGCATCTAGAGAGGGAGAGTCCTGCAAAGACCCCTACACGGTAGAGCGTTCGCATGAGTTACAGGGTTTCCCCCACCTGACCTCTCTTGTCACTGAGATTCCAGGTAGACCAGAATGGGGACCTTGACCTCTTAAGTCTACCACTTTTAATTAAGATCAAGGTGCTTAGGGTTCCACTTGAACTTTTAGATCTTTTGAGTGCAAAAAGTGACCTAATTTCAAGGTTGGTTGACCCAAGGGGTCAACTTCACCTTTTTGCCCTTTGAGAGCTTTTAGGTCCTTTCTTTTAGGGTTCAAGTGACTTAAGAGCTTGATTTTCTTAGGGTTTCTCTTGGATAAATCTCTTCAAACAAGGCTTAAGCACAGCTCTTTTTGAAAATTTTGATTCTTTGCTTAGAGAAGGTGTGTCTCTAAAAACCCTAGATTGGAATCCTTAAGTTGGCTCTACTTGGTCCAATTTAGTTGCCACAAAGATAGTATCTAGGGCTCAATCAAGAAGGTGCTAGCCCTAGTTACCTTAAATGGATGCACAATTCAAAATGTGTTGAAATTAAAATCAGGCAACTTTGGTGAAATTGCTAGATATGGAAAGCAGGTAGCCTTAAATTGATTTTCTCTTTGTTTTCCTTTTCAGAATTTAGGGGATTAAGAAGAAGGCTAATGAGAAATTACCAGCCCCTGGTGTGGTTGTTGTGCGGCTGTCTTCTTTTCTTCACCTGAAACAATCACAACAGATGAAATAGATCAAGTTAATATTGAATCAGAAGTTGTGATCAAAGTTTCTAAATTGTCCGTTGTCCCCGGCAATGACGCCAAAATGTTTGGTCGAGAGCGAAATCTGGTTTACAAAACAAATGCATCGCAGTATAGTTGAAATCGCTTCAAAAACATATGAAAGTTTATTACTCGAAAAACTATGAATCCAAGGTCCAACACGGGGAGCAAATTGGGATTTGAAAACTAAGAACACAACTTTCAACTTGATGAAAATGTAATGATCAATCAAATTATGAAGCAATAGAAATAGTTTCAATGTATATAGAAGCTAAAAAAAAAATGAAGATAGATGTAAAAATCAGATAATTCTCTCTTCTTTGCTTCTGGCTTGAGCTCTCTTCTTTCTTCTTCTGATTCTTCTGATTCGTCACTTCTTCTATCTCTCTAATTACTGGCCTTGGCTTCTTCTCCTTTCTCTTTTCTTTCCTTTGAGTGCTAGCCTTGGCTTCTTCTTCTTTCTCTTTTCTTTCCTCTGCTTCTGACTTCAGCCGAGCCCTCTTCTTCCTTTGCTTTTCTACTAAAGCTTCCCTCTCCTTCCTTCTTCTTCTTCCTTGGTGAGTTCACCCTTAGCTGTTGCTGAGGCTTCCTCTTCTTCCTTAGCTTCTGGCTTCCTCTTCTTCCTTTGCTTCACCCTCTGGGAGAGCAAAACCTAACCCTACCCTCCCTATGGACTCTCCTCTCTTTCTTCTCTCTTAGGCTCGCTCTCCCAGAGCCTGCTCGGGTATACGGGTCGAGTCGGCGTGCCCGTGACCAGGCGCACCGGCGTGGGTGGTGCGCGAGGAGTGCAGGGATAGTCGAGTTGGATACCAGGTCCGCATAGCGTGCGGTCGCGAATGAGGCATGAGTGGGCGAGTGGGACCTCTCCCTGTGTCAGGAGGTGATAAGCCCCTGACACTTTTTCAATTTATGTTGCGCCACTTGCTCCAAAATTTTCGAGGTGGGACTAAGTGTCCCACCCGCTTCTCGCGTGCGCCTGCAGAGGGTCTTTTTCTGATTGCTGAAGCTGTGGGGCTTTGGCCTTCAATAGATGGGCAGACGTTGCTCGCGAAGGAAAACCGCACACCTGGGACTTGGTCTCCTGGCACTTGGAGCCTGCTGCAAAGGTAACAAGCTTCTTCAAGCTTGCTTCAATGGTGGATAAGGCCCCTGTACCTGTCAACACAAATACCACCTCACGGCCCTGTCAAAACACTCAGAAGGGTTCGCCATGACACGGCGAAGGTGGCTCGGGTGCTGGTGTGGTGTGGGATGGCCTGGGCATGCGTGCCTAGGTCGTTCTGTGGTCGTGAAGTTGGGTGTGTTCAGGGGGAGTGAACAGAGGTTGTGGTGGTCAATGGAGAGGGGGAAGATGATCAGTGGGATGAGGTGATGCTGTCGAGGTAGTTGGCGAGGCATGTGGTTGCGTGGAGTGGTGGATGCACCTCATCGGTGGTCTACCGGAGATGGAGAAGGTGAGGGCAGTCTATGGTAGTTAGGGAGTGAAAGTGGAAATTGATAAGGGGAAAAGAAAGAGTAGGTTAAGGAGACTTATCTATGAGTGGCTGGACGAAGGGGGTGCAGAGGGGGTGGACGATGCGTATATGCCATCGCCGGAGATGAAGACTCTGAGAGAGAGAGGCGACGATGATGAAAGGGATATAGGCGTGGGTGCAGGTATGGCGCGACGATGATGAAGGGGGCGGAGACAACTCTGCCACTGGTATGGTAGCAGAGCAACGAGAAGAAGGAGGAGGAGTCACCGGAGATTGTGGGCTTTTTGGCCGGAGGGGAGAGGAGGAATTTTGGGGGTAATCTCAGGCCAAAACAAGCTTGAATTGACCGGGGGGATCTAGGGCCTCTTTTATAGTCGCAGGTAGAGGGCCTTGTGCTTGGAAGGCAAGCTTCCAAGCACGGCAACCTCACAGAACTTAGAAGGTCAAGAGATACCCATATCTCTCATGCGTTCGCTTCATAGTCAAGGGCCACTTCTTCTTAGTAGTCAAGGGCCACTTCGTAGTCATGCGCTCACCGGTCTTGGAAGGTCAAGGGCCACTTCGTAGTCATGCGTTCACCAGTCTTTAGCCTTAGGCCACTTCTTCTTAGTCAAGGGCCTAGAGTTAGTGTTAGCTTCGTAGCTTAGAGTAGAGTAGATTAGAGTAGTTAATTTAGATAATTAGCTTCCTTTATTGTTTGTTCTACTTCCTTCTTCCCGACCTCTAGCGAGACATGTCAGGCTTGTTCGGATCATTCTCTCACTTTTATTTCTCATAGATCACGCTCTTTGCTTTTCCACGGTCATTTCTATATCTTTAATTACACAATCTATCACCTATATTGCCTAATCCATATCACCTGCACCTGAGATCTTTGCTATCCATGGTGGAGGTCTTAGAGGTATTTCATAGCCAATTAGGGCTCTTCATCACTTCCTTACATCACTAGGGCCTCGTTCCTGCTTTTATTTTCACTTATTATCACGTATACATCAAACGCCTAATTTCACTCAACCTCTTGAGCTCACTGTCAATGGTTGCTCAAGAGGAGTTAGTTCACTAATTCCACTTGTATAGAGCATTGCCTCATTCTCCTTAACCTTTCCCCTCACTCAATTGAGTGAGATTTATTTCCCTGAGTTCATGCAAACTCAGGTTTGATTCCACGTGTATTTCTTGTTAAATCTTGAACCTGTCCATCAATTGAATTAATTGATATGTTCTAGAGGTTCCTTGTGACCTCAAGAAACTTTTGAGACCTTTCTAGACTTGTTTCATGGAGATTTGATCTCCAAATCTAAGATTCAGCCTTCACCAGAGGTCTCGTGAGCTCCAGTGACATTAAACTTGAGCTACAGCCTTTCAAACACATTGTAAAGTTCCAGATCATCTATTTGTGATCTAAGGATAATAATTCACTGATTAGACTTGTGTTTAATTGATTATTTCACTCTATTGGACTTCATCTTCCTTAACTCCGGTGAAGCTGAGGAGACTCATTCATTGAGTCTTAGACTCTAACAATAGGTCCTTAAGCACAAGCAGACCTTGTAGAATCCAAAAATACTTTCACTTTTGTCTTAGAACCTTTAGGATCTTCTACCGAACACATCACCTTTGGAGCTTAGGCGGAGATAGCCGAGATCATAGATGGAGTAATGAATTTTTTTTTTTTAGGTGTTAAACAGATTCCTAAGGCTAGTTTTAATTTATATGGACATATAATTTGATTTGAAAGTCTTTACATTGAAAAGTGAACTCTTAGGATTTACAAGTCAACTAAGAGGTGTTCTTGAGGTTCTAGGATTTGAAAATCAGATTTAATGGGTTGTCCGAGGTCATGCATTATTTATGATGTTGTTGGAACTGATTCAAACGAGATTTATTGAGGATTTTAGAAGATTTTAAATTCCCATCAGTTTGCATTATTTCTGATTTCGATTGGAGTTCAATGACATTTTGATGCAATTATAAACCAAATTCAGACCAAATCAATTCCATTTGATCTCTTGAATCGATCTAGATTGATAGTTGATGATTATGTTTATCTGTTAGGCTACTTTAACTCTGAAATTAGAGTTCTACACTTTAGAATGAGAGTTGAGAAGCTCTAAAGCTTCTCTCTATTTTCCTGACCTCCAATTCTTCTCCATCCCATGCAGAATGGTTAATTAAATTTATCTGGACTCTCTGTTGAGAGGATTGGTTGAATTAGCAGGTCATTTGACCTATTTTCCCTCTTCTGGTTTACACAGTTGCATATGGTTTAAGTCCATCTTTAGGGTTTAATTTCATGGATCAAATGTGATCCAAAGTTCAAATTGGCACCATCAATCTACAGATGCATTATCTAGCTTTCGATCGAGCTCTTACTTGCTCGATTTGGACCTGTGTGCTGAGAGAAATTGGCTATTGAAGTCTGGATCTGGAACAAGTCTACACTGAAGAGAAGCAGGGCTACATAGCCACACCTCGAAAATCTCTGAAGCCTTGCACATCGGTAAAACGAACTGCATTGCTTATGCGGTTAGTCGTCAGCACAGGGTGCAAACAAATGAGCTTATGTGTGTGTGCATGTGGGTACGTGTGTGGGCTAGGAGCTTGGTGAACTTATATTGTGGGCCTAGATGGGCCTAAATCTACACAAAATAAACCTAAATAATGAACTAAGGCCTTCCTAGTAATGGTACCGATCCAGCCCTTATGGCTATTGATCCTATGAATTGTGGGACCGCTAATACAATGTTTTTGTTTATAGTTGAAGAGAAAGGGCTCCAAAAATGATTAAGTGTTGAGGAGAATCTCTAAATTGGCTAAGTCTTTGTTGTGAAGGTTGTGAAGAGGCATATGTGCTTAAGTCTTAAACTAATTTTATGCCTATGTTGTGAACATTCATTTTGATGTAATTTCTCTTTAATTCATTGTAATATCATTTCTTTTCATATATGGAATGATTTCCATGTTATAATGTTCAATTTTATGCAATTATTCATGTAGTTAACATATTCGGTAAGCCATTAATTATGTAGTTAGTTTAGTTAAAGTAAATATTAGCATAGTAATCTATTGAAGAGTAATATAAGCTATTTAGTTAAGTAATAGTAATATAATAAGTAAATAAGTTATGTAAAGTAGTAATAAACTTAAGTAGTTAATAATAAACGTTAACGTAGAATAAAATGGTGATTGATTAGCGTAATTAAGCTTGCCAGTAAATGACCTGAACTCAACCAATTAAAAGTAAAATTTCTAAACGTTAGGTTATCTTGCATCCTATACTATAATTAATAACGAAAAATTAATTAAGCAAGATAGCTTAAGCATCATTTTTACTACGATAATTAAGACTAATAACCTTAATTAACTGTGTTGAGAATTTGCATATCATTTAATGGCACCGTTGTTTAGGAGGCAACTCACATAATTTAAATTCACCATTATCATTTAAATTATTCTCTTTGTTTTTATATTGTTCATTTCTAACTTAATGTGTTTTGGTTTATCATCTTTCAGGGATATCTTTCTAGGTATTCTCAGGAAGAGGATGGGTTTTTCTGTTATGCATTTTCTCGCTTATCTCCTGTATATATGCTATGAGATATTCTTTTCCTTAGTCATTAGTGTAGTTTGCTTTGTTGCATTTAGTTAGAGATATAAAAAATACCAAAAAATACTTCCTTTTTGGCTAGCAACTGTATCTAGGCATACACTCCTAGGAGTACATTATTTCTGCTAGTTTCAATTTTGAGATTATCTTTGTACGAAGATAGATATGCAGAACCCGTGTAGATCCTTGTCTTCGTCCTTAAAAGCAAGACCACATTTTGTTTGAAAATATAAAAAGCGAACACATTCTTACTTCTATTTTTGAAAAGCATTAAATAAAAAGAGGAATCTTAAAACTCATGTCATACTCTGATTGCAGAATTGTGTGCGAGTTTTTCATTGCTATCTATTACATGCTATTGCGTACACAGTGCAATCAAACTAAGTTACACAAGTCTGTCCTTCTACCTCTCCTCTTTTCACTTAGGGTCTTGGTCGAAGGTCAACAAGTCTGTCTCACTACTAAAGCCCTGAGGAGCCTGTAGTGAGCGGTCTCGATCCTAGACCTTGGACATTTGAGCTTTCAAAATACACACTTCTTAGACACGCTAGACGTGTATTTGTATTAATATACTATCTATTTGTGTCTTTTCATATTTCCCACATATTCTAGGACTTCTTTTCCTTTGAAAAGAAGAAACCTGCTTTTGTTTGTTGTTTACGGGTTTTGCTTGCCACTATTTTTCATACTGGCATGAGTGTGCCTTTGCACATTTTTTTCAATTTATGTACAGGAGGCAATCACTAAGACCACCCCTCGTCCCTCCGTTGATAGATCTACCTGACTCGCTGCTCCTATGTAGTGTTCTATCCCATCTTCTTTCTTTATGGATTAGTTGCAAAATCTCGAGATTCCCACTTCTTCTTCTAGTCAGGGGGAGATGTCGCCTTTTGATATCCATGAGGTGCTTCTGAACCAGAATATCCAAATGCTTGAGTAGAACCATCAGATCAATCTGTTGACGGCTGCTCTTCTGTATGTCCAGGCTCGTCGACCTGAGGCAAGTCCTGGTTTCGTTCCTCGTCCTCCACCTAAGCCCTTGCTTAGAGATTACTACAACCCCTCTAATGCCCAGGTGGAGCCGAACATTAGGATTCCCGTAGCAGAAAATGACCCTGAGTTAAAATCGAATATCATTAGTCTTATTCCCTACTTTCAGGGATGTGCATCCAAGGATCCATCTTAACACATAAGAGATCTCAAAAATCTTTCACAAACTTTAGGTCTGCAAAATCACAATTGGGAATTCCTTTTGATGAAGATGTTCTCCTTTAGCCTTAAGGATAAGGCTACCTATTGGTATCGCACGATCGCTCGACCTATCACTACTTGGACAAAACTCGAATCTGCATTCTTGAAAAAATTCTTTCCTATAGATCGCATGAATGCCCTTAGGCGAGCCATCATGACTTTCGTACAAAACCAAGGAGAACCAATTCATCAATTCATGAAGTGCGGGAGGCGAGCCATCATGACTTTCGTACAAAACCAAGGAGAATCAATTCATGAAGTGCGGGAGTGCTTTCATGAATTGCAAAGCAAATTCCCACATCACGATATCCCTTGATGGAAATTCATGCATGTCTTTTATTATGGATTACAAGAGGGCATTCGCAATCTGGTAGATGCCTCTTGTGGAGGTAATTTCTTGAATCGCGACAAAGAATCCACCTTAGAATTGTTTGAAGGGATGGCAGAAAACTCGATCAATAATGCATGTATGTCGCAATTCACGCAAGGGAATCTACATCAAAACATGCATCAGAACCTGCATCACATGGGCATTCATGAAGTGGAGAACTAGTCTAGTTCAAGGATTTAGAGATTATAGTTAAGAAACTGGACAAGGTCAACATCATAGCGAAGCATGTTAATGAGGTCCAAAATACGATGAAAAATCTTACACCTCTTCTCACTACGAATCCCTCGCATCTACCTGTTTTGCAAATTCCCATGAGAAGGGAATTTGTGAATAATCTGGATTTATGAAATCCATCTTCCTTGGGTTATCTCCCTACTCATCCACCAACCCAAGGAGGGACCTTTGTCCCATCTTTCCCACCTCTTTCCCTACTTCCTTCTTTTGCAGAAAACACGATGTATTCCAATGATTTACATGCCATCTAGGGGTACAACACGACATCAAATCCATACTCCAACACCTACAACCCTGGATGGAGAAACAATCCCAACTTCCCTTAGTTTGATCATTCTCAGGGACCTTCCTATCCAATCAGACATGTCAAAACCCGTCGACGTTGCCGTTTCAGCAATCGAATGTGAGGCCCATTCATGCAGGTATGTAGAGCTACTCAGGACTAAATAGAGGTTCACAGCTGACGTTGGGAAACGCGTTAAGCTTAATTCGTCGTTATAGCATGCGTTTACGACATCAATTTTAAATGAAGTCCAAGTGTTAAACACGAGGAGGTGTGAAATCAGATCAGTTTATCGCTTTAAGGTGTCACAAAATGATTGTTTTGTTTGCTTGCGAAACACAAGAGAGAGAGAAAGAGTTAGAATTAGAAATCGATTATGATAGCATGGTGAATACTTAGCTATGAATGAAACATAACATGATGAAACAGGATGGTAATATATTGTACAAGTAGAATTGTTTCACAATTACAATTCTAGGGGAAAGCTTAAAATGACATGAACATTAAACTAAATTAAAAATGTCCAAAATGGAGAGGTGAGGCGGCCACGGTGGTGGAGGGGCTTCCGTCGATAGCTCGACAATTCCGGAGAGGTGTGAAGTATGCTGGGTGTATGCTAAGAGGAAGCTAGGAAGAGATGGTCTTAAATGGAGTGGTTGTGGGGAGTTTTTGTAGTGGAGAAGGGGTTTCTAAATCAGGTAGGGGTTTTAGCAACGTCCAGGATGTCGCTATACCCCTTCCAAAAATGTCAGTGAAGCCTCCTTCCCCCCGGTCCATGCATGCGTGCGTGTGTCTTCCTTCGTGTGATCCGTGTGCATGCAACATAGGCCTTTCCATCAAAGATTGGACAATTGAGATCACGCTTCGCGTGTAGCTTCAGATCGTGCCTTGCATGCTTTGGACGCACGTCATCTGGCATGTGTGCAACAGGCGTGTGAGAGTGCACTGCTGATGGCCGCCTGATCTTCGATCAACGATCCAATTTTTCCACCACTTGATTTGCACAACGCTTCCACCCCCATGAGGTTTTGACTGTGTGTCTTTTGCGCATGGGTTGAGGCACTCTCCACCAAGCTGCGGGCGTGGATGGTCGTGCGAAGGGTTTTTGTTATGGAGGGTGCGAAGGCATCACAACCGTTGGATGGAGAATGGGCGGTCAAGATTGCTTGATAAAGGTGCATTGGAGAGTGGGTGGTGGTTGTGGGTGTGCGATCGTGCGACATGTGGCACATTTATGGCCGTTGATCCTTAGATCAATGACCAGAACTTCTCGGGATTGTTATGGGAGTCACGAAGGTCGAATTGAGGTGATTTTGATCCTGTTAGACTCCGTTCGTCGATTTGGATCCATCTGTACAGTCCGATTGCTCATCTGAGGTCTGTTTCAATATGCACTTGTATATATGGCCATTAAATATTATTATAAGCAATTTAAATGCTGAGATAATGCAGTATGCATGCAATGCTCCCAAGATCATTATGATATGTCATTAATGCACATATATCCTCAAGATTGACAAAATTATCATCATTATATGTAGAGTCATCATACCCCCATGCTCATCCCTTGCTAGTCCCTAGCAAGGTTATCCTAGATGTTATTTTCAGCTAGAATTAGGAATCGACTACTCAGGCACAAGCTACTTGTCAATCAACAGGAAATTTATACTAAGAACCTAATCCATAGAAACTAAACAGTGCCCGAGTGTTTGCCAAAATGCAAACCGCCCAAGTCCTCGCCTTATTCTATATAGAAGCAAAATATATATATTCTTTTCTTTTCATTTTTTTTAATTTTTTTGGACTTTTGGAGTTGAGAGTTGTGGGGTAACATTTTACGGGTACCCAACCCACCAAAAACTCGAAAAGGACTCTAAGTGCTAAGCATCTTGGTGTGAAAATTGTGATAGACTCACTCACCGGTAATTAAAATAGACTTCGAGTTTCTACGCCGCTAGGTGATCCAGAGGGAAGATGTTGCCTAAAGGTGTATCTATTTGACCAGTAGCTTTTTCCCTACTTTTATATTGTGTGGGGTCAATAAAAGGGTGCTCCCAATGTATATTTCCCCAGATTATTCTACTTCCCCACTTCCTCCTTAAGTGTTTTGGACTTTTACATGCATTTTATGAGCTAGGTTCTAGGCAATCGGTCAATTAGTTGTTACCACCGACCACTTGCTAGCCATACTCGTACGGTGAAGTGTGGCTTATTTTCTTTTTCCTTTTTCTTCTTTTTCTATTTTTCTATCTCTCTTCTTTTTTTTTTCTTTTTAGTAGGTGGCTTCCTTGATCTAAGATTTACCTAAAGGCAATGAAAGAGAATGGTCTAGTTGCTGGGTTGTGAACAACTGGCTGATGAGCCGTTACCATTGACAAATTGTCAGCCATACCACCCTAGAAGGTTCATTAGCTACCTAATTTCTATTAAAACCACCAAGGGGTGAGTCGGTGCAGAATGTGTGCAGATGCTTAGACTATAAGTCCCCCAAGTCAGTAGGTGGCTTGATAAGTCGTATACTTATCACCCTACTTTATTGATTAGATTAATATAAATTAAGATGGTGAGGACTCGAGAACAAATCCACATTTTAGTGGACACTTGGGATGATTAGCCTAACGACCTGAAGAGTGTAAGTGTTCAGGTCCTTAACGTATTATTTCCTACAGTTGACAAGCTTTTAATGACTAAGTTTTGTTTTCCGAATTCTCTCTTTTCTTTTCTTTTATCACAATATAATTCAAGCTAATGGTATGAACTTAGAAAATACAAATTTACCATCCCCCCATGCTTAAGTTGGACAATGTCCTCATTGGAAGATAAATGTATGCAAGGGAGTAAAGAAAGACATTACCTGAGTTTAGCTATGTGTTCGGTCAGCCTAAATCCTCTGGGTTGCCTCCTAGGAAGCACTAAGTATATTGCCTCTAGCTAGGCAAAGCTTCGGTTTAACCCTCAATGAGGGTTACAACTTCCTCTGGGGGTACCTAGGCAAGAAAATGTTTTAATTATTGGCCATTTATTGTGAAGCTTTGCCCAGTCTTAGGATCAACAATTTCTTCTGCCTCGTTTGAAAATGGTCTGACCACCAAGTAAGGTCTTGTCCATTTAGATCTTTACTTCCTGGGGAAGAGTTTGAGTCACGCATCAAAGAGCTAGACTTGTTGATTTGGCTCAAAGGTTTTTCTAGTGATATGCCGGTCATGGACAACTTTCATGTTCTCCTTATAAAGTCTACTATTCTCATAAGAATCTTGATGAATTTCTTCAAGCTCGGAGAGTTGGAGCTTCCTTTGAGTTTCGACCATATGGGAATCCATTTTGCATTGTTTGACAACTCAATATGCCTGGTGCTCTAACTCAACCGAAAGGTGGCAAGCTTTGCCAAAGACAAATTGATATGGTGACATGCCAATTAGGGTCTTAAAAGCAGTCCTATATGCCCATTGGGCATCATCCAATCGTGTGGACCAATCCTTCCGGTCAGGTCTCACATTCTTTTGCAGAATATTTTTGATTTGTCTATTTGAGACCTCAGTTTACCCATTCGTTTGTGAGTGATACAGGTTGGCAATGCAATGAGTAACCTCGTATTTTTAAGTAAAGCACGAAACTGGGCATTGATGAAGTGGCTCCCACCATCGCTGATCATGGCCTTGGGTATCCCAAATTGGTAAAAGATATTCTTCTTCACAAAATCCATGATGGCCTTATGATCACATTTCCGGGTAGGTACAGCTTCGATCCATTTTGAGATGTAGTTGATTGAGCCAGATATATTCGAAGTCGTTTGATGGTGGGAAGGGACCCATGAAATCAATGCCCCAAACATCAAATATTTCGATGACAAGAATGGGCTATAGAGGAATCATATCCTTTCTGGTCATGATCCCTAAAGTCTGGCATCTATCGCAGGTTTTAGCAAAATTGTGTGCATCCTTGAATAAAGATGGCCAATAGAAACCAAACTGCAAAACCTTTGCAGCCGTCTGTTTCCCGGAGAAGTGGCCACCACAAGCTTGGTCATGATAGAAGGATAGCACACTTTGAATCTCTTCTTCAGGTATACATCTCCTAATGATTTGATCAGCACAAAGTCTATACCGCATGGGGTCATCCCAGAGATAATGTTTGGCCTCAGCCAAGAACTTGTCCTGCTGTTATCTGGACCAGCCATGCGGGATTTGCCCTACCACTAAGTAATTAACCAAGTCGGCATACCAGGGGAGACTTTTTGCTTGCACGGCTAGGATTTTCTCATTAAGAAATGTATCAGTCAAAGGTAGTGAAGGTCCAATATGCTCCAAGTGAAGTCTGGATAGGTGGTCGACTACAACATTCTTGGATCCGCCTTGTCGCGTATTTCTAGGTTAAATTCCTGCAGGAGCAGGATCCATCTGATTAGACTGGGTTTAGCATCTCTTTTGGCTAACAACTGTTGAATATCCGAGTGGTCAGTATAAATGATGATGTGGGATCCCAATAGGTATGATCTAAACTTTTCTAGTATGAAAACTACGGCGAACAGCTCCTCTGTTACAGTGTAGTTCCGTTGGGCATGATCCAAGGTTTTGCTCGCGTAGTAGATCACCATGGGTTTCTTTTTCTACCTTTGTCCTAGGACTGCCCTAATGGCAAAGTTTGATGCATAACACATTATCTCAAAATCCTGGGACCAATTTAACGGTTGTAAGATAGGTGCAGTTGAGACTGTGTCCCTTAGAGTGGTGTAGGCTTCGATGCACTTAGGTGTCATGTTAAACTGCACATTGTTGGCTAGAAGGTCAGTTAAAGGCTTGGATACCTTGGAGAAGTCTTTTATGAACCTTCTGTAGAAGCCAACATATCCTAGGAAAGATTTGATTTGTTTAACCAAGCTTGGAGATTAAGTCAACTTTAGCTCAGTCGACTTCTATGTCCCTATGCGAGACGATGTGACCGAGGACAATCCCTTCTTGAACCATAAAATGGCTCTTTTCCCAACTTAAAACAAGGTTGACCTCGATAATCTCTTCAGGGTTGTCTCAAGGTTGCTAAGGCTATGGTCGAATGAGTCTCCAAAAATGGAGAAATCATCCATAAAGATCTTTAAATATTCACCCACCATCTTTGAAAAGATGGCCAACATGCAACGTTGAAAGGCAGTGGGTGCATTACATAACCCGAATGCATACGGCGGAATGCAAATGTGCCATATGGGCAAGTGAACGTGGTCTTCTCTTGGTCCTTGAGTGCAATAGCAACCTGGTTATGTCCTGAATATCCATCCAGGAAGCAAGAGTATTTCCTCCTTACTAATTATTTGAGAATGTAGTCAATGAATGACAGAGGGAAGTGATCCTTCTTAGTAGCTTCATTGAGCTTCCTATAGTCAATGCATACCTGATTGCACAGTAATCATGCAACCTAAATCACTTGAATTAAGCTAGATCCTAACATAACTTAGGAATAATGTATTCATAGGCATCGTAATATGCACAATAGCTAGTTTATTAGTCATATAGATAATATCATCAATTTATGTACTAATGAGAGATGATTTTAATTGTAGATGAGTCGAAGCTGTAGATGTCATATCAGACTGGACAAATCTGATTAGAACAACGATAGGAGTCCAACGCTTCTGAAATCATCTCGATTAGACAACAAGAGCATCATGTGTAGTCCATAAAAGAATGGAAATCATGGAGCCAAAGGACAAAGATCCAAGTCTCAGATGAAGAATCTAATCGTACGAATAGATCTAGATCAACGATCGTAGTCCAATGGCGCAAAAATCAACCCGATCGAAGGTCTACATCACCAGATACAAAGAAAAGAAGATGGATGGCCATGATGGTGCCACGTGGTGCCATCACAGCTGCCCCTCACTGTCGGCCCATCTCTAAAGACCATCCTCGCTTGCTCTCAACTATTGGATGGCCATCCAATGGACCACGATTCATCCACGTCGTCCATCCAATGGATAAGGACAAAAAGACACAAAAAGGAAACTATAATAGAACTCATGCGTAGTGCGTTGGTTCACGTGCTCAAGCCTTCTGATCGTGAGAATGGATGGCTGAGGATGAGGTGCTCAAATGAGGCTTACGGGTACGCATGCAGAGAGAGAATCATTGAAGCGAGTGCGCGAGGAGAAAGTGGGGCCATGCGATCTTGATCCAAGGGCGCAGCGGGCACCACGTGTCAGCCAGAGAGTGAATCCACATGATGGAGGCACATTGGAGGTTGTTTTGAGGCCTAATCAGGTCCGTTGATCTCCCGATCGACGGATCTGATTAATCCTAAAGTTGCATGAGATAGGGGGCCAAAAGATCCTTTTTTCCCTCCATAAAAGCTATAAAAGAAGGCCAAAGTGCCCCCAGTTGAAGCATCTCTCTTCCATCAACTCTAGATATCTTCCATTTTCTCTGCAACTCTGCTCTGACCTTCATCTCGGCGCTTTGGATCTGAGGTACTGCCGCACCTCACATAAGCATCCTACAAGTGGCATCATCTCTCTACCACTTTCTGTCTCTCTATCTATCTATCTATCTATTTGTTTCTAGTAGCATTCTTTATTGTGAAAACTCTATTTTAATTGTAATAAAATTTTGATCTTCTGAATGCATATATCTGATTCCTATACATATATACATATATAAATATCTGTTTAGAACAAGTTCTATTGAAATGCTTTTGCATAAATTACGATTGCCTCCCTGCGAACAACACGGTACTCACCGATTTTATAAATTTATTTGTTGACGTGTTTTCGCACTATACTACAATTGAATTAACTTTTAAAATGCGAATTACATGCCGAACAATACTCGCCATGCGGTGGTGGTGCGGGTAGGGATGGATTCGCCATGGTCATTCATGACAACGGTGAGCCCAGCCTTCTTTGGTTCCACTTGAGTAGGGCTCACCCAGGGGTTGTTGGAAATCGGGTAGATGTTTCCCATGTCGAGCCATTTGATGATCTCATTTTTAACGACCTCTCGCATGGTTGGATTTAGTTGCCTTTGCATTTGGCGAGAAGGTCGAGCCCCGTCTTCCACATAGATTTTATGTGTACAATAACTATGGCTAATGCCTCTTAGGTCAGAAATTATCCACCCAATTGCTACCCGATATTCAGAAAGAGTTATAGTCAACCTAAGCTCTTGGTCCCTGGTCAGGTGTGCATTGGTAATCACAGGGAAAGTATGATCAAGTCCTAGGAAGACATACTTGAGGTTGTCGGGTAGAGCTTCAATTCAGGAGCAGGTGGTACAATATTTGATCGGTAAGGGAAAGGAGGGAGTTGAGTGACATCAATCTCCTCAAATGGGGGTTGCTGGTGGAAATCAGTTCTGCAAAGTTCTACAACCTCTAGAGATTGGGGTGGGTCAGGGTAGTCTACAGTTGGTTGAGTTAGATGGTCCTCTAAAGAACTTGCTATCAGGCATTCCTCAATCAGGGTTTCCATGGGATCGCATTCCTCAACCCAATTGCAATCAAAAGACTTTGTTGCCCTGAAGATATCCAATTGCATCTTCTTATCTCTAAAGGCAATTTCCATGCATCCCTTGTCGCAGTCAATGATAGCCTTGGCCGTAGCCAAAAAGGGTCTGCCTAGGATGATGGGTGTGTTTTGTAATTGTTCAGGGAACTCCATGTCAAGGACCAAAAATTCAACTGGGAAGTAGAAGTCCTTAACCCAAACAATTACATCCTCAACAACCCCTTTCAAGGTTTTCACAGATCGATCGGCCAGTTGGATAGTCACGGGTGTAGGCTTTAGTTCTCCAAATCCAAACTGGTGGTAAAGGGTAGTCAGGATCAGGTTTGTTGAAGCACCTAGATCCAGGAGCGCTCGATCAAAAGTCAAATCCCTGATATTACATGAGATCAAAGGCTCTCCAGGTTTAGCCTTTTTTGGAGGTAGGATACTTAATATTACTGGACTATCCTACTCAGATAGCACTACCTTCCTCAGTGCTTGGGCTCTTGGCATACGCTTGGGTGTGCAGATATCTTTCAGGAACTTCGAGTAAGCCGACACATGTTTGATTGCGTCGAGGAGGGGTATATTGATCTATACTTGTTTGAATATTTCTAACAACTCCTCATTCTCAACCAAACTTTTCTTCTTCTTGACCTTACCCAAAGCTTCAGGGTATGGGATTTGGATTTGAACTGGTTCAGGTTCTTGATCCTTGGGTTCCTCCCGTTCATCCTCATAATCAATTATCTTAGGTGGTGTAGTCACAGAAGGGGTCGACCTTTTGGGATCTTGGGTTTACGTGCCACTTCTCAAGGTAACCACATTGGTTGAGGCATTGGAACTAAGGTTAGGTCCTTGAGAAGAGGAAGAAGCAGCAAACCTAGGGGTGTCTATGGGGCTTGAAAAATCACTTGGGCTTGCCCTTGATTTTGTTGGAACCCTTGATGATTGTGACCTTTGTTCATTATGTTCCTTGGGTTCAATTGTGGCTGAGATGGAAGGGCCCCCTATTGTTTGTTATCCAACAGCTGGATCAATTGTCCCTTTCTATGGCCATCTCCTCCTGATGTTTCTGATTCATATCAACCATCATCTTGATCAGGGTGCCCATTTGGTTTTGTTGTGTAGGAGCCGCCCTATTATGATTAAAGAGTGGTCTAGTGGACCTTGTTGATAAGAGGGAAGGTTTGCCCTAGGTTGGTTCTGGAATTGGTTCGATTTTTGGTTTGTCCAGGCAAAATTTGGGTGATTGTGCCATCCGATGTTGTAAGTGTTAGAGAAAGGGTCAGGTTTGGAGTAACGGTAGATGGCATTGGCATCTTTCAAGGTAGAAGGTCTTGAAGGGGAGGGGAAAGAATAGTCAGGGTATGAGGGAGCAAAGGTCCCTCCATGGAACATAGGCAAGGGTTGTTCCAGGTATGTTTGGTTCATAGACTGAACTAGGTCAAGATTGTGAGCTCCCTTTGCTGGGGGGGTTCGGGATTGATTCAGAAGCTCGTTAATTTTCTTGTCTACCATCCCAACTCGATGCAGCTTCTTTGCTATGATGTCCATGTCAGCCATCCCTGAATTAGTTTGTACCTCGTAAATCCCACCATGGGGTTGGCTGGACCTGTTGAATTAGGTCATGGAGGCATTATTAAGCGAATTCTCACTCATGGACTCAAAGAGTTTGAATGTGCTTTCCTAGTCTTTGTTCTGAAAATTGCCTCCACATGAGGCATCAACAAAATTCCTAAGGTTGCTATCCAGGCCATGGTAGAAGATCTGGGCCAATTGCCACCTTGGAACCTCGTGGTGTGGGCATTTCCTCAGTAATTCATTAAATATTTCCCATGCCTCATGGAATTGTTCCCCACCTTGTAGTGCGAATGTGGTAATGGCTCTTCTGAGGGCATTGGTTATTCCTATGGAGAAAAATTTCTTCAGGAAGGCATGCCTCAGTTCCTCCCAGGTGGAGATGGGTCACCCTAAGGTTCCAAACCAATGAGAAGCTTTGTCTTTTAGGGAGAAAGGGAACATCTTAATCAAAATGATATCTAAGCTGATGTTCCTTGGTTTCACAGTCCGAGCGACCTGGTCTAGGTCTCCCGAAGGAAGGAAGTCAAGAAGGTTCATCGGAGCTTCGGTCGGAGAAGGCTAGGGAAGGAGGAGAAGAGGAATTTTGGCCTGGAAATGAGCTAAGGAGGATGGTGGAATCAAGAGGGACCTTTATAGAGCTCAATTCTGAGCTCAAAATCAGGAAAGGAACCTGATTGAATCATGATTTTAGGGGATTTAGGATCCTTGAAATCTTAAGCTTGCTAGGGATCTTGACTCCAAGTTAGGTCTTGGAATCAATTTCATTGCATTCCTCTAAGTCTAAACACCAGTCCCTCCAAATTTAGAGGGATTTGGTGCTAATTTGAGAGAGATATTCTCCCTTAAAGCTTGGTCTATGGAGTGTTCACACCAAAAATGGTGGCAGGGACTTGTTTAAAGAAAATGATGAGAAGTTAGGGGCCTAATTGCAATGAATTTGAAAGTTAGGGGCTTAAGTGTGAAGAACAAAGATTTTAGGGACTAAATTGTAAAGTAGTTCAAGATGGACTCTAATTGAAACCAAATTTTGGCCTTAACCTAATTGAATCTAAGGAATATAATGGTGAAGTTGTATTTCAGTTTTGGTGATGTTTTATTGGGCAATTTGCATAGAAGCCTAAATTAGGGTAAAATCCCGTCTTAGACTTTGTTCAAGGTCGAAATGGGTTTAGATGGTCAAACCAAGGGTACCAAACCTTTTAGAATATTTTTCTATAAATTTTAGGAGATTTAGATGAATTTAATCCTGATCAGAACCTCTTCAATTTAAGCAGGTTTGAAATTAGGGTTTTGGTGTGCTGATTTGGTTCTCGAAACGCGTGAAACCCTATTTATGCCTATGTGGACCCACTCTTTGGACTTTAATGCTCATTTGACCTTTAATTAACCCCTGGGTGACCTCGTGGTTACTCTGCATTTGTGATGTGATGTTAAAACTGCATAATTAACCCTTTTTATTGCTTTCTTCTCAAAATGGATTTGCGTAGAATTACTGTCCTCAGGCAATTATTCAGGAGCATTTTTCACTTGATTTCAACTAATTCAAGTTAGTTATGGCTAATGATGGTGTTACCATCACACCGTTTTGTCTCTGTTGAAGCTTTTGTCTCCTATCTTCTGATTTCTTCCTCTGACAAACCTTGACGAAGATCTTCTACCCCGATTCTTCTAGGTAACAATAGTGTTAGCTTTGTAGCTTAGAGTAGAATAGATTAGAATAGTTAATTTGGATAATTAGCTTCCTTTACTATTTGTTCTATGTCCTTCCCGACCTCTGGCAAGCCATGTCGGGCCTGTTTGGATCATTCTCTCACTTTTATTTCAAACAAATCACACTCTTTGCTTTTTCACGATCATTTCTATATCTCTAATTTCATAATTTATCACCTATATCGCTTAATCCATATCACATGCACCTGAGAGCTACACTGCCCATGGTGAAGGTCTTTAACGTATTTCAAATCCAATTAGGGTCCTTCATCACTTCCTTACATCATTAGGACCCTATTCCTACCTTTAATTTCACTTATTATCATGTATACATCAAACACCTAATTTCACTCAACCTCTTGAGCTCGCTGTCAATGACGACTCAAGAGGAGTTCGCTCACTAATTCCACTTGTACAATGCATCACCTTATTCTCCTAAACATTTTCCCTCAATCAATTGAGTAAGATTTATTTCCCTGAGTTCATACAAACTCAAGTTTGATTCCATGAGTATTTCTTATTAAATCTTGATTATGTTCATCAACTGAATTAATTGATATGTTCTAGAGGTTCCTTGTGACCTTAGGAAGCATTTGAGACCTTTCTTGACTTGTTTCGTGGAGATTTGATCTCCAAACCTGAGAATCAGCCTTCATCGAAGTTCTAGCGAGCTTCGGCGACATTAAATTTGAGCTACAACCCTTCAAACACACTGTAAAGTTCTAGATCATCTAATTGTGATCTATGGATCAAAATTCACTGATTAGATTGAAGTTTAATTGATTTTTTCCCTCTACTAGACTTCATCTTCCTCAACTTCGGTGAAGTTGAGGAGACTCATTCATTGAGTCTCAGACTCCAACAATAGGTCCTTAAGCACAAGCAGGCCTTTTAGAATCCAGGAATGCTTTCACTTTTATCTTAGAAACTCTAGGATCTTCTATCAAACACATCACCTTTGGAGCATAGGCGGAGATAACTGAGATCATAAGTGGAGTAATCAAAACTTATTTTTGAGGTGTTGAACAGATTCCTAGGGTTGATTTTAATCTATATGGACATATAATTTGATTTGAAAATCTTTAAATTGAAAGGTCAACTCTCAGGCTTTAAAAGTCAACTAAGAGGTGCTCTTGAGGTTCTAGGATTTGAAACTCAGATTTAATGGGTTGTCAGAGTTCTTGCGATGTTTGTGATGTTATTGGAACTGATATAGATGAGATATATTGACAATTTTAAAAAATTTCAAATTCCTATTAGTTTAGGTTATTTCTGAGTTCCATTGGAGTTCAATGACATTCTGATAAACTTCTAAACCAAATTCATAATAGATCAATACCATTTGATCTCTTGAATCGATCTGGATTGATAGTTGATGATTTTATCTATCTGTTAGGGTGTTTTAACTCTGAATTAGAGTTCTGCAGTTTTGAATGAGAGCTGAGAAGCTCTAAAGCTTCTCTTTATTTCCCTGACTTCCAATTCTTCTCCATTCGATGTAGAATGGTTTATTAAATTTATCTGGACTCTCAATTGAGAGGATTGGCTGAATTACCAAGTCATTTGACCTATTTTCCCTCTATTGGTTTGCATAGTTGTACATGGTTTAAGTCCATCTTTAGAGTTTAATTTCATAGATCAAATCTGATCCAAAGTTCAAATTGGCACCATCAACCAATAGATGAACTATCAAGCTTTCGATTGAGATCTTACTTGTTCGATTTGTACCTATGTACTGAGAGAAATCAATTGTTGAAGTCTAGACCTAGAATAAGTCTGTGCTGAAGAGAAGGACTACTTAGCCCCACCTCAGAAATCTGTGGAGCCTCGCACACCGATAAAACAATCTGCACTGCTTATCTGCTTGGTCGTCAATGCAGGGAGTAAACAAATGAGCTTATGTGTGTGTGTGTGTGTGCATATGTGTGTGCTTGTGGGCACATGTGTGGATTGGGAGCCCGATGAGCTTATATGATGGGCCTAGATGGGCCTAAATCTACACAAAATAAACCTAAATAATGAACTAAGGCCTGCCTAGTAATGGTATCGATTCGACCCTAGTGGTTGTTGATCTTGTGAACTGTGGGCCCACCAATACAATATTTTTGTTAAGGTTCCGAAAATGACTAAGTGTTGAGGAGAATCTCTGCATTGGCTAAGTGTTGGTTGTGAAGGTTGTGAGGAGGCATATGTGGTTAAGTCTTAAACCCATTTTATGCCTATGCTGTGAGGATTCATTTTGATGTAATTTCTCTTTAATTTATTGTAATATCATTCCTTTTCATATATAGAATGATTTCCATGTTATAATGTTCAATTTTATGCTATCATTCATTTAGTTAACATATTCGGTAAATATTATTTGATTGAGCCATTAATTATGTATTTAGTTTAGTTAAAGTAAATATTAGCATAGTAATCTATTTGGTTAAGTAATATTAATATAATAAGTACATAAGTTATGTAAAGTAGTAATTAACTTAAGTAGTTAATAATAAAGGTTAACTTAGAATAAAATGGTGATTGATTAGCGTAATTAAGCCTCCCAGTGAATGACCTGAACTCAACCAGTTAAAAGTAAAACTTCTAAATGTTAGGTTATCTTGCACCTTATACTATAATTAATAATGAAAAATTAATTAAGCAAGATAACTTAAGCATCATTTTCAGCACGATTAATTAAGCCTAATAACCTTAATTAACTATGTTGAGAATTTGCATATCATTCCCCAATAAGGAAATCGCCGACTTTGGTGGCCTTGATTTGTTGCTAACTCTTGTGGGATCTTGAGTGCACGACACCAGGCTTTGCAAAAAGTGGTAATTGCCATTTTTGAATGGATCAAAAGTTGGCATGATTTTTGTAGGAGGTAGAATAGGAAATGTGTCTTTTGTGTTCAAATTTTGTAAAGATAGGTTGTGTAGAATTAAGTGGGATTGGGTTTGGTTGTTTTAAATTAGGTGGGTGCAAGCCTAATTTGATCTAGGTGAATCCAATTGGATCTAAGCTAGCTCAATTGACTCAGGAAGAGTCAATTTGAGTTACACCTAGCCCAATTGGAAACCTAATAAGGAATTGGGATAGGAAAGGCAAAATTTGAGATAGGTAGGCTAATTGGGATAATGGGTAGTAGGGATAAGATCATGGATAGTAGGATAACTCTATAGATAGTGATAAGCCCATATTTGTGGGCTATTTATATATTTTAATGCCTAGATATTAAATTAATAACAATATATAAATAGCAAATAATAAGATGTAAATAGATTAGTTTATATATTTACTTATTTGCATATTTCATGCATTGCATTCATATCTAAATATATCTAGAATTCACTTAGAATAAGTATGCATTAGTATAGTTAATCAATTAGGTTTCATTACATGCATTGTATTATTTCACATTTCTTTTGAGAGCTATTGGATAAATAGCCCTCATTTCTTTATTCAATCTCTTTCTTCTTCACGCAGCAAGGAACGACTCCTCTCCAACAAGGCATTCATGGCTAGAGTTGACAATGAAGGCGGCAGTGAAGAGGAGCGGAGGATGTGGACCAGAACATCCTTCCTCCTTTCGTTTCTCTTCGCCCACAGCTTTAAGAGAGGAGAGAAAGACACCAAGCTCGGGAAGCCTCCAAGCCGATCCCATCATCGTGCGTGCATCAAGCACATTCTTGTTGCACCACCACCAGCCTCAACCGTGGCAGCGAGCCTCCAACACCGTCGATGTGTGACATGACAGGCAACACTGCCATCCAGAGCTTGCTTGAATCACCGCTACCACACACCGGCGAGCATACTATCGCCACCATCATGCTTCTTCACTCTATCACCAGCAACTTCCTCTTCTCTATTTTCTTCTTTATTCTTCAGCTTCATCATTTCCTTCATCTCCTCCACCAACCATCTACTGTTCTTCTCCACCAAAAAGAACCCAACAACCCATGCACGATAGCCATAGCCCACCTCCTTGCCGGCCAGCACCTCTATCTGCACTCCTCGTCAGTGCTCAACGTGCGCCATGCGTAACTATCCTCATGCACCACGCGCAATTCGCGTGCAACAGTTGCAAGCTACAGTAGCCCACTGCTGTGTAAAGCCCAGCACACCTCCGTCGCCAGCTCTCCTCTGCTCCACCACGCGTCGGTGCCCCTCTCTTCTCCGCCTCTCCACCTAGCTACTTGCCAGCACCGTGCATGGCCAGCGTATGACCACCTCGCACCTGCTCCTCTCCGCGATCTCCAATAGTAGCAACAGCCACCGCCACCCACCACCCACTCCTTGCCATCGCCAACTCCGGTAGTCCCAGCTCTCGTCACCACCACCACCACAAAGCCCTTGCTTAACTTTACCTTCGGTGTGCTCCTCACGGCCTACCCTCCTTTCGTCTGTGTGCAGGCTCAAGGGGAAGCCATTCCCTTGTTTTGCTACAAAAGAAGTGGTGTTAGTTTTTACATTCCATTGCCATTGTCAAAAGTTGGATTTTGGTTAAATAATATTATATGTAGTTGATTTTGTGAGAACCCCCTCCTCTTTTGTGTAAACACTATTTAGCATTATCTCTCGTTGATTTCTTAATCTAAAAGGGATTTTGGCTTGATTTTTGGGGAAAATTATTAGTAAACATTGAATTTCAATAGTGTCAAATTTTAAAAGGCCATTGCCTCCCTGTGGATACGACCCACTCTCTTGAGTGGTTAATTTTAATTGTTTGGAAAAGTGATTTTCTACCATGCAAAAAAATACAACGATGCGACATTTTATGTGTAAAACTAAATCGAAAATGAAAATCATCTTTTCAAATGGCACCATTGTTGAGGAGTCAATAGGCTTGTACTCTCACTTATTTATTTATTTGTTCACACATTATTTTTGAGGCATATTTCACTTTGATCTTTTTGGTGCGAGGTATGCATATCTCCTAGATCTTGTCGCACCAGCCTCGTAGAAAACGCAACCCTGGACGTCGCTAGTGAGCCACACATTTGGGAGAAAGAGCAACCACAGTTGCTGCGCACACGACTGAGGTGGACCTTGATTCCACCACTGAAGAAGGACACTCGGAGTGATTATCATCTTCGCTGATCTAAGTGGTGTAGGATTTAGACTTTAGACTTGATTTTATTTTTTTTGCACACTCATTCGGTTTGAGACGCTTGTTCTAGGGTATATTCGAGGGGTTTGTTCCCCGCCATTATTTTAGGCCCCTACGTAGGTAAATTTTTAGGAGGTTGTTCCCATTTCTTTAGCTTTAGGTTTTTATTTTATTTTGTGGTTAGTTTATCCCTTTTCTTGATTGTGCATAAGTACGTAAAAAAAAAAGAAAAACATGAGTTACCTACTAGAAGCTGCCTGCCCCTAGGGACGACCATTTAGGATTGTATGAGCAGCATCTAGACTTTATTTTTTGCATTGCGTGCATTCTTGCATTGTTGATTGTTAGAAGCAAGGTATGTATCCTCTTTGCATCCATATCTTGATCACGCATTTGCATCTGGATTTAATTGCAAGACCACCTAATTGAATTGAAAAGATCTAACAAGTGGTCACATATTTTTCTTGAAAAAGGACTTTAATCAAAGGAGGAACCCTTAAAACCCAAGGGGTTGAAGTGAAAACTTGAAGTGCAGTTCAAAAATTCAAACCCAAAAGTTTTACGGTGTATGCACACTTGTTTGATTTTTGTACCAAGGCACTCATTTAGACACTTCATAAGTCTTCGAACCACTAAAACAAGAGCCCTCCTATCATTGAATTCTAAAGTGTGTAGAACTTTAGATCAAAGGTTTTGTAAATTCAAAGAGGGGGAAACCCTGTCATGGATTTTTGAGGGTAGCTAAGAAGCATCACTAAATCCCATTGGGTGGCATCACTTCAAAGGAAGGCTTAGGCCTACTTGCATCCCTCGATCTTCCTTCTTTGGAGTTGCTTTACCATTTGAGTTTTAAGGAAGAGCACCTAAGCTTCAACTAGGTCTTTTTAGGCATTTCGTAGGTAGACAAATAGAACTGTAATTGATTGGGTAACTTGTTTTGTCACCTACAATTTGAACTAATGTCGAGTGCCTAAATCTGTAAAGACCTAAAAAAGTCCTTTGAGTTGTGTTAGCTTGGGAAAAATTTGACTTTGGTGTGGTAAGAATGGACCACTTTAACCTCCCCTTACCACCTCTCTTTCACCTCTTGCCCACACCCTTACCCTTACTCTGCAATCCTCGATCCCATACACAAAGATGGTTCATCCTTTAATGAATGTAATGACAGTCATTGGAATCCTTTTTACTCCTACTATAGGAGTATTGGTTTGATTAAGCCCCATCACGGTGAGCAGAATCTACGAGCAGGAAATACCATGTCTGATATCCCATATACCATAGAAATACCCAACCCACCCTCCCTGAATGATGTTAATGGTTGGACAGAAACTCCTAGGTATTGTATCCCTGAGCCTGACTTCTCTCCTAAAAATAGTAATGACTTCTCTCCTTAGAATAGTAATGACCTCCACCTTGAAATTGGAAATACAGAAAATGCAAGACTAAATGATCGAATTATTAGGAGAATCTTCAAGAGCAAGCCAACAAGAAAAAAAGTCATTAGCTGCCTAACTTACCCCATTAAGGATGACTTTTATACCTCTCCACTGAATGCATCTCCTATGGGAGAGCACGGCCTAAGTTGGAAGGGAATTTTAGGGATTATGTAAGGGAGAATAGCTATGTTTTGAGGATTGATTTTGAACCTTCCTCTCTAGATGATACTTCCTTGAGAGGTCCACTCCTTAAGTAGGCGAAGGATATGAATGAAAGTAGTTATGCATTGGATGACAAAAGGTGGCAACCCGAGGAAGATGATGATCAAGTTGAGTATCCACCTAAATTATATTGGAGTCAAAAGAAGGGAATGATGGTACCATTGGAAGACCTCGACCTAGATGATAGTATTTTTGTGACATTTAATGAAGTGGGTCGAAGTCAAGTGGCTAATTCTACCCTCCCTTCTAATGATGATCAACTAATGGAACTTAAACCCACCTTTAGGGAATTTGAATTTGCATTTCACCTATCTGAGGAGTCTGAGGATGCAAGTATAAACTCATTACTCCAGATAGAGTGCCCTAGGGAATCTGATAACATGGTGGAACAATCTACACCACAGGTAGCTGATGAAGTACTTGTTGAGGAGGAGGATGAATTATGTGAGGAACCTACACTTAGGATTTGGAGTGACACTGAGGGTAAATATGTCGTCTTTGAGGAGTTAAGACCTGAGGGTGTCACAAATTTGATCAAATCAGGTTTCCTTAGCATACCCATTGATGATATCTCTCCTCTTGATGAAATAATGGAAAACATGGAAGCAACTTCTGAGATTTATGTGGATTCATATATAGACTCTGGGGAGGATTGAGTAAAGAATAAGAACCCAAGGATGACATTGATAAGATAATCCCTAGATCTGTTGCTTCCAACCTGCCTTCATACGATTGGGAGTTACCATCCGATTTGCCTATGTCTAAAGGTGAAAATTTGACTCCATGTGTAGAAATGATCACTGATGAAGCGTAGGTAGATACTTATGTTATTACAAGGGATTCTAGGGATGCGATTGAGGAACTAGAAAGGCCGTTAGGAATGGATACTAAGCCAATTAGACAAAATCTTGATCTTATGGCCATCCCACAACCTCGAAACTTGGACACCCTAGATGATCCTTGGATTAGGAAACTGCTCACTTTTGTTATAATCGAGGGGCTTAGCAAACCAATATCTCATGTCATGGAGTACTGGGTATGGATTGGTGCTTTCTATGGCCAGTCCATCACCTTGGGGGTATATCTTTACACTATTCCTTCCTCATTCCTTTTGGAGGATCCTTGCCATTCTCCCCTACCCTTCTGGAGGTTGCTATTCCCGCCTATCATTTAGAACCTACTCCGGTTACCTAGGATTATTTCATTCCCATCTTGGTTGGGCGAGCATTTGCCATTGGTATCCATCATCAACTCACTAACATCGTAGGTTACCTGTTTTCTAGGCCTGTATTGTTACACTCATTTTTAGGGCCTATTTCTGTTATCCTTGAACTTGACTTACAGATTCTTTGGCTACTCGGCTGCCAACAAAATAAAGGCAACCCAACTTTGACCCAGGTAATACCCTCTATGCAATGGGGACATTGCAGATTTTAGTCGTAAGGGGGTGTACTTAAGGGATATACATAGCATATATACATAATTGCATACATCTGCATAACGTTGCATAGCATGCATTTGCACAAAAAAAAAATGCATTGAGCTTAACTGGCTGGGCCCTGCATTCTTAGGCATAAGATCAGGACTTTAGGTTAGATTAAGTTGACTCTAGGTGTCTGACTTTAGAAGCTAAGTTGGTCTATTAGACCCTTAGGGTCCTTTGTGGACTTAAAAACTTAAGTAGGAGTTAAGTTGTGGACCATGCCTTAGGAGGTTGAGGAAAGAAAGATAAGGATTGAGTTAAGGGCTAGGTAGTACTTGGTGTCTTTTTCTACTTTTTGGTTTACGGGTCTTCGTAACCTAAGCATCTACATTTCACACACACACTTAGGCTTGTGTAAATAGTGATCACCTTAATTCCTTTCATAAAAGAAAAAATTGGTTCTCTCGATTCTGACTTAGGAGAAGCTTGATAATATAACTTGATTGGACAAGTTCCTATTGCAAGAGAGGTGGAGTATAAATTCACCTTGATGATGTGATGATAACATATCACCTCCTTAATGCTTGTCTCTTAGGATATCCATCCTACTGGGGGCATGTAAGAGCATTGTGCGGTTTAGGTACCATGGACAGTGCTATCTTGAAGTGTCGATTGCCACAGGCCTAAATTCACTTAAGAAATCCATGGGCGATATTATCTTGAAGTGTCGATTGCCAAGAGTTCTTTGGGTCGCCATGGGCGGTGCTATCTCAAAGCATTGAAAACCAAGCACCCTTCGAGGTTCAGTGATGGGGACAATGAATCCGACACAGGCCGTGTTGATAGCTAATCCAAGGTTAGACTTAGAGGAATCAAACAAAAATATATATATTAAAAAAAAATCCTTCTTACTCTCTTTCTAGGTTGGCAATCATACCAACTTCAAATAAATAAGACCAAAGCACCTGCACAAATGCTTTAAACTCTGGGACCAACAGACCCTAGGGTAGAGCTAGAAATCAAAGAAACCTATGCCTGCAACTTGTCCTTAGCCGACCTAGTCTGTAACTAGCCTTCTACTTGGGTACCTTAAGTCTAAAGTTTGTAACTTAACATATTTCTAAGGGAAGACCGATTGGGTGGGCTAGTCTACTTGGAGTGCTAGGATATTGCTTGAGTTTGCTAGGGACTAACAAAAGCTAGGCATGGGGATATTTGATGAGCCCATATTGTGAGCTATTTATATATTTTAATGCCTAGATATTAAATTAATAATAATATATAAAAAGCATATAATAAGATGCAAATAGATTAGTATATATATTCACTAATTTGTATATTTTATGCATTGCATTCATATCTAAATATATTTAGAATTCACTTAGAATAAGTATGCATTAGTTTAGCTAATCAAGTAGGTTGCATTACATGCATTGTGTTATTTCACATTTCTTTTGAGAGTTATTGGATAAATAACCCACATTTCTTTATTCAATCTCTTTCTTCTATGCATAGCAATGAACAACTCCTCTCCAACAAGGCAATCATGACCAGAGTTGACAATGAAGGCAGCAGTGAAGAGGAGTAGAGGATATGGATCTGAACGTCCCTCCTCTATTTCTCTTCCCCCGCAGATTTAAGAGAGGAGAGAAAGTCACCAATCTCGGGAGGCCTTCACCCCGATTCCATCACCGTGCATGCATCAAGCACATTCCCGCTCCACCACTGCTGGCCTCAACCATGGCAGCAAGCCTCCACGATTGTGGGCGTGTGGCATGACAAGCCACACTGCCATCCGAAGCTTGCTTTAATAACCGCTAGCACACATAGACATGAATACTACCACCACCATTGTGCTTCTTCACTCCATCACCAGCAACTTCCTCTTCTCCTCTATTTTCTTCTTTATTCTTCAACTTCATAATTTCCTTCTTCATCTCCTCCACCAACCATCTACTATTGTTCTCTACCGAAAAGAACCCAACGACCCATGCACGACAGCCGTAGCCCACCTCCTCGCCGACCAGCACCTTCGCCTGCACTCCTCGTCGACACTTAATGTGCGCCATGCACAACTATCCTTACGCACCACGCGCGGTGCTCGCACAGCAGCTGCAGCAGCCCACCGTGGTGTGCAGCCCAGCATGCCTCCGCTGCCAGCTCTCCTTTGCTCCACCACGTGATGGCACCCCTTTCGCCTCTCCCTCTCTGCCCAGCTACTCACCGGTGCCTCACACGCCCAGCGCATGACTAGATTGTGCCCCTTCCTCTCCACGAGCTCCAATAGTAGCAGCAGCCACCACCACCCACTCGTCGCCGCCGCCAGCTTCGGCAATCCCAACTCTTGCCACCACCACAATTGTGAGGCCCTTACTTCACTCTACCTTCGATGTGGTCCTCGTGGCCTACCCTTCTCTCCTTCGTGCGTAGGCTCAAGGGGAAGCCATTACCCTATTTTGGTATAGGAGAAGTGGTATTAGTTTTTACATTCCATTGCCATTGTCAAAAGTTGGATTTGGTTAAATAATATTAAATGCGGTTGATTTTGTGAGAACCCCCTCCTCTTTCATGTAAATGCTATTTCAGCATTATCTCTTATTGATTTCTTAATCTAAAAGGGATTTTGGCTTGATTTTTAGGGGAAATCATTAGTAAACATTGAATTTCAATAGTGGTAAATTTTAATAGGCTATTGCTTCCCTGTAGATAATACTCGCTCTCTCGAGTGGATAATTTTAATTATTTTGAAAAGCGATTTTCTACCACGCAATTAAATACAACGATGCGACATTTTATGTGCAAAACTAAATCAAAAATGAAAATCATCCTTTCAGATAATGTTATCCAGGTTTTAGGATTATGGGATTAGGTAGACTAAGGTGCGTGTAGTTTTAGGTTTTGGGTTAGGTTATCCTAGGGTTTTAGGATAGGGATAGCATTATCCTCCTCTCTCTTTTCATTTCATGCAAGTTCTCTCTCTCTCTGGTCTTCTACCCGTTTATTCCAAGCTTTATTCTTTTCTATTTATCGACAATCTTCTCTACTTCACTTTATTCTATGCTAGGATATCTCCTGATCTTCTTATTGCCTACAAAATAAATAAAACATCAAATAGCAAGATGATCTTGTATTATCCTATGAACAACTATATAAAATGATACGATGCATGATATGCTGCTTATGAATGCAATATCCACAGAATAGCTAGGCTTCTAACATTATTTAGGTTAATTAAGACCTATGATTGCTGTGCAATCAAATACCCTCTCTTATTTAGGATGCCTTCCAAAAGCACATATAGGGCAACTTTTAAGCATAAGGACTTAGGGTTGGTCACTCTAGGTGGGACCTCCCCGCTTGAAAAATATTTGACAATGGGTGACATTTAAGAGTCTTATGACTCGATGGACATGGACAAAGGTAGGCCTACTATAAGTGGTGGAAACTCTTCTAAACATATGTTGTGTTCTTTTCCTAGAGTTATGGTGAATGTTAGTTTTGCCAAGGCATCTTCAAGGGGATTCACAGCTCTTAGTACCCAATTGATGTCTAACCGATCAGAGTCAGAGATTGTTGAGTTGGACTCTTTACCATAGAGTACCATATTAGTGTCCCTGGCTTGGAAATTGCCTTTTAATTTGGTTGGTCACTTGTTAAGAATCTGTAAAATTCTTAAATCTTAGGCACCCATCATGTTGGCCAGTTGGAGTCTTTCCAAAGGGGCCTTGATGGAGAATTTTTGGACTTGTCCATCCAACGAGGTGAGGGCCACACCTACCCTCACTCCACCTGACATGCATGGATGACTCATCTACAAATAGTTGCCATAGGCTAGTACTTGGAGTTGTTGGTGAGGTGAACTCTATGAGAAAATCTACTAGACTCTAACTTTTGATGGCTAGCCAAGAGTGATTTAATATTGAATTCTACCAATTCCAAGGCCCAATGCATCAATTTAGTATAACCCATTGGTTTATGTAGCATTCTCCTTAAAGGAAGATCAATGAGCACTATTATGGTATGACCTAAAAATAAAGGCATAACTTTTTCATAGCTACAACTAGGGCTAGACCAATCTCTTGACGGGAGGGTACTTAGCCTCTACACCTTGATGGGTTTTACTTATGAAATAGACCATTAACTGGATGCCTACATCATCATGCAACAAAGCAATGCTAAAGGTTGAACTCGAGGTGGCAAGATAGAAGTAAAGTGATTCACCCATTTGAGGGGCTGACAAAACTGATGGACTTTGTAGATATTCCTTGATCTTATCGAGTGCTTACTGATAGTTTGCCATCTAGTATTTCCTGGTATATCCTATATCCATTTTTATACTTTCAAAGAAAGGTAAGCACTTGTTAGACAAGCGGGATAAGAATCACCTTAGGGAAACTATGCACCCAACTAATGATTGCACCACTTTTAAATCATTACGTAGGCTTAACGCCATTACTTCCTTAATCTTGATGGGATTTGCCTTGATGCCTTTGTTAGATATGAGAAAACCCAATAATTTTGTCGAGGAGATGCTAAAAGTGCACTTTTCTGAGTTCAATTTTAGGTGGTTTTTGTGCAAGATGTCAAATACTTTAGTTAAATTTTGGAGGTGCTCTTGAAAGCTTCCTCCTTTAACCAACATATCATCAATGTACACTTCAAACATATTTCCAATTAATTTACCAAAAATCAAGTATACAAGATGCTAATATGTGGCACCGATGTTTTCTAAGCCAAATGGCATTACACAATATTGAAAAAGATCTATATAAATAATGAAAGAAGTGTGAGGCCTATTTATCGCAGCAAGGCCTATCTGGTGATGTCCACTATAGGTGTTTGGGAAAGACATATGGGATTGGCTAGATAAAGAATCTACCAACATGTCAATCTTCGATAATGGAAATTCATCTTTAGGGCATGCCTTGTTGAGGTTTGTGAAGTTGATGCGCATTCACCATTTCTCATTGATCTTTTTGACTATCATTAAATTGGATAACCAATTGGGATTGGGGGACTTCTTGATGAATACCTTCTTCAAGAGCTTGTCCACCTCTACCGCAACTACTTGCCATTGTCCAGCTAATTTGTGCCAGCACACCTACTTTACCAAGTGGATACTAATCTGAATGTTCAGGAAATGCTCAATTACTACTAGGTCTACTCCCAACAAATCTTTAACAGATCAAGAGAAGATTGATGTAAACATGTTTATATTACATAAAATGTCTATTTATGCATGTTCTTAAGCATAGAATTGCATTACATATTATAAATATTGCATAACATGCATCATCTTGCATTTAGATTAGTCTGAATAAAATGGAGGTTAACTGCCTCCTTTTATGGTCAGGGACAGGGCGACTTTTTATCGGGGCCTCGGATCGAAGATCCAACTGTACGAATCTGGTCAGGGCGATGAGTGGAGTTCAACGACTCCAAGATCGCCCTAATCGGATATCCGTAGCATCAGAAAGAGATCGAGGAACCCTAGAAGATCAAGGGCCAAGATGGTGTTAATCCGCACTTCAAATAATAAATTCGACTTCACGGATGGGTTTAGATCGACGATCGCAGCCTAACGGTGTGAAAATCGATCCAATTCGATATCTGTGGCACCATCTACATCACTTAGAAGATGGACAGCTAAGATGGCGCCACATGGTGCCATCTCGGCCGCCCAACCGGCCGCACGCAATCGCTGAAGCACCTCTGGCCAGTGCTTCTCTACTGTTGGATCAAGATCCAACGGCTACGAGGCACACGCACTTGAGTTGTGCGCTTGACACAAACGTGCCCGTAGCGCATTGGTCGAGTGCCTTAACGAGGCAGAGGTGTGGCATCGAGCCCCTACATGCCTCAAATTAGGACGAGCACACGGGCGTGATCAGCCGCCTGATGAAGATCCAACGGCTCCGCGGGGCTGATAGCGCCCACGCATTATCTGATGCCCTACGTAACGTGGGATCTTATGCGCAAGGCACGCAGTTGAGGCGTGGCGAGGAGCGCTCTTAGCCGTTCAATCTCATGATCAATCGACCAAGATTAGATGGACGTGGGCATGCGTTGAGGCGCGGGGAGGCAAACGGGCATGCGCGTGTCGCCTACGAAGGCCACGTTCAAGCCTTTAGTGACGGATTTATCCATCACTAATGGTCTTGAATTAATGATTTTCAAAATGAAATGACCAAAATGCTCTCTCTTTGCAACTATAAAAGGAGACCCCCTCTGGTTGGGCTTGTTTCGTATGTTAGAAATCGAGGTTACAAGTAACTCATCGTTGTAGTTGCAAAACACCTCGATCAGATAAAATTTTTACCGAAACTCCAAGGGTGTCCCGGGTCGAACACAGGGAGGTGAAGTTTACTTTTTTTGAAAACTACGTTTTGTTTTGTTTCTTTTTGGTATTTTGGGGTTTTGTTATTTTTTTGTATTTTTGAAATAAAAGAAATTAAGCAAACGTATCACAAGATAGAGATCTTGAACAAATCTGATATATATTACTTCTAATGTCAATTACAATAAACTATGAAAGCATATAAAGAGAGGGTGGTGAGAGGAAATCTCTCGAATCGGCTGTTCGGCGAGATGACAGCGCCTGGTAGAAGCTCGAACGAAGGAGGTGAAGAGCAGGACGATGGAGGTGAGATGCTAGAGGACGTCAGGTTGAGGAAAGCTTCGACGTAGCTCCAGAATGGAGGTGAGAAGACAGAGTTGATTTGCTATCGGAATGGAGGTGAGAGGACGGCTCCAAGGTGACCTATGAAGGGAGATGGGAAGTTGGAGGAGTATTTGGTGGGCAGAGGTTCGCTACACTAATAGGCACCTTGGGAGCTTGAGAACATGCTCTAATGGAGTGTTGGTAGGCTTGCTAGAGCTTGGGAGTAGGTGAGAGTAGAGTAGGTAGAGATGGCTTGGAAGGGAAGGGGTGTAGGTCCTTTTATAGTGGAGGAGAAGAGGCAAAAATATGTATGGGACCATTAGTGACATCCAGGCCATCGCTGGAAACATCGCTGTAGGCAGCTCATGCCCGCTAGCAACCACAGCTGGTTTTGCTAGCATGCGATGAATTATCGACGGCTGTAAGCATTGCTGTAAGTCCAGCTCATGCATCGCTATAGTCCACCTCACGCTGAGCTGGCACCGCGCTCCTGCCTTGTTGCGCGTGCACGCGCCCATGCGCTAGCGCTGCACTGTGCGCATGCACGCCTGCGCACCCACGTACGCACCCACACACACACCCGTGCTGCTGCATGCGTGCGGTGCTGTGTGCGTGTGTTGGCGGCCTGTGTTGCACCATGTGGCGTAGTCTGGGCCATCCATCTTTTTATTGTAAGGGCTGCTACAGATATCGGATTGAGTCGATTTTCACGTCGTTAGGCTGCGATCGCCGACTCGAATCCATCTGCGTGGTCGAATTTATCATTTGAAGCTCCGAATTATGTCTCCTAGTCCCTTGGCCGTTGATCTTCCTCAGACTAAATATGGTGCTACGGGACTCCGATCGAGGCAATTTTAGAGGCATTGGACTCCGATCGTCGTCTTGATCAGATACATATGGTCGGATCGTCAATCTGAGGCTCCGAAATAAATATCCTTCTCTCCTAACCGCAAAAAGGATGCAATTAACCTAAATTATATACAACTGCTCTAAATGCAGAATGATGCATGCTATGCAATATTTATAACATGAAATGCAAATCTATGCCTAGGAACATGCATGAATAGACATTTTACCCTCAATAAATGTGTTTACATCATACCCCCATGCCTATCTTTTGCTAGTCCTTAGCAAAAATTAAACTATATGCTTTGTATAAAAGTAAAATTAGGAATAGATCACTTAGGCCTAAGTTGTTTATTAACAATAGAAAATTTCAACAAAGGTCCTAAACTATGAAAACTCAATAGTACCCGGGTGTCTACCAGAATGCAAACCGCCCAAGTTCTCGCCTTATTTGAGAAGGGAAGATATATATATTTTTATTTTTCTTCTTTTATAATTTTTTTGTACTTTTGTAGTTTGAGAGTTCCAGGATAACTTTTTACGGCTACCTGACCCACCCAAGACTCGAAAAGGACTCTAAGTACTAAGCATCTTTGTGAAAAAGTGATAGACTCACAAAACAGCCATTAAGACGGACTTCGGGTTTCTACGACCCTAGGTGACCTTGCATAAAGGTTTATCTTTACTATCGTTAGCTTTCTCCCTACTTTTATTTATGGGGTCAACACAAGGGCGAATCCAGTGTATATCTTCCCGATTTATTCTACTTCCCCACTTCTTCCCTAAGTGTTTTGGGAATTATTGTGCATTTATTTTTTTTTGAGCTGGGTTCTAGACAACCGGCCGATGAGCTGTTACCATCGACAACTTGCCAGCCATACTCGTGCGGTGAAGTATCGTTTTATTTGTTTTTCTTATTTTCTCCTTTTTCTTTTTTTTTTCTAAGTAGGTGGCTTCCCTGATCTAAGATTTACCTAAAGGTAGTACAATGAAAATGGTCTTGTGGCTGGACTCTGGACAATCGGCCGATGAGCTATTACCACCGTCAACTTGCTAGCCATACCACCCAAGTCGGTCCATTAGCTACCCAATTTCCATAAAAATCATCGGAAAGTGAGTCAGTGCAAAAAAAACATGTGTAGATGCTTAGGCTTAAAGTCCCCCCAAATCAGAGGGCAGGTTGATAAGTCGCATACTTATCATCCCAATTGATTTACCAAATTAAAATAAATTTTAATTAGCGAGGACTCGAGACTAAATCCACATTCGAGTGGACACCCGGGCTAATTAAGTCCGAAGACCTGAAGAGTCTAAGTGTTTAGGTCCTCTCATATCATTTCCTAAAGTTAATAACTTCCAAATGCTTAAGTTCTCTTTTCCTAATTTCTTTTTTTATCTTTTTTCAAATTTTCAATTTTTTTTTCAATTTTATAAGAAACTAAAAAATATTCTACAGAGTTAACATAATGATTTCAGGAATTGATTATCCACCCCCCGATGCCTAAGTGATGCAATGTCCTCATTGTAAAAATAAAGACATGAAAAGGGCAGAGTAAATAGAACATCACCTGAGTGTTATGAAAATCCAGTCAGCTCTGCAGCAAGAAGAGTGTATACACACGTGCTAAGTTTAATGCCTTCAGCTTGGCATAACATACATACAAAGAAGAAATTGAGAATTCACAAATGCGGGTCAGAATCAAAACAAAAATATTGATCCTGAACCCTGCCAACAGAATATGTCCACAAACATGGACTAGATTATGGTGTAGACCCATGCCCCAGGGTCGAGTGGTTCTTAGGTTCTGGATGAAAATCACCCAGAACCGAAGGTTGTTGTGTTTGCGGGGCCGGGCCTGCAGTTTAGTGGTGTGCAAGCCAAGACCAAAGTGTCGGACAACGGGTAAAGATGGTTCAATAGGTGCAGTTGTCCACTTAACATCTAGCTCCGAAAAATAATCAGTTATTTCAAGCTTGGGTTGCACATGAAAGATATCGTAAGGGTCCTAGTAGAAAGTAGGTGGTTTTAGGTTAATAGGTACCCTTAGATCCAAAATCAAACTTCCCTCAGAATTAGCCTCCCAAATCTTTATTTCAGCAATTCTATCCTCCAACATCAAGGGCTCAAGCTTCGGGACCTCTAGCATATTATTCACCCCATATGATTCTCCCAAGTCCAGAAATCGTGGCTGAATCAAGATTGACTTGGACACAAAGATCTCAAAAGTCATCTCTTCGGGGTGTAGATGAGGACTGGGGTCACTGATTGAATCATCAAGATTCGAATCCTCCAAGTTAACCCCAATCGAATCCAAATCTTCAATGAACGGGCTATCAAATGGTTCATCAGATTCCTCATGCCTGTTTGTCTCACTAAAATCATTTTCCTTATGTTCAAGTGAGACTTCACCTAAAGATTCTTCACCCTCAGAGTCAAAGAATTGAAAATCCTCATTTATATATGTACCAAAATCATAAATCATTTCTTGATCTAAGGAGACATAATTTTCTTCGTTTCCTGACTTGGGGATCTCGGGTGAATCAATCGGTTCATCCTCAAATGCTTGCTCTAGCCCAACCTGGTCATCCCCGGTCTCAGAAAATGTATCCCCCCTGATAGGCGCCTGAGCAGGTTCAGACATTGGCTCTCCTGAAGGGGGTTCATCTTGAGAATCATCCCAAGATTTGACTAGGGCAACCACAAATTTCATCCTTAACCTCGACAACTTCCCAAGTAGAAACTCACCCAGGTCCCTATCCCTAACACTTTGGAGCAAATCCAATAGAGAACTATTAAGTTCATCAATCATTTTGATCATAGGTTCCAGTGCTTCAGTGCATGGTGTTGGCTGGGCTTCTAAAGATTGTATGGTGTTCCTCAAATTAGCCAACACTCTATCTTGGATCTGGTTCACCTGAACTGACTGGTTCAATTCAGTTTTGGGTGGGTTTGGGTTGAATCTCAGGGAGTCAAGATGTCGAGGTTCTCGGACCCCTCCCTGAAAGTAGGTCATTCTAGGTTGTTCAAAGGATGGTAGCGACCTATATTCAGTGGAATACTGGGGAGGGTAGGTGTTATAATCATGATATCCTTCCTGATTGTAGATCGGGTTGGTTTGGTCATCAAAGGATGGAGATCCATAATCATTATAGCTCTGGAAAGGATAATAATCATAGTCTTGTTGTCCAGGGTTAGGCCCTAGACACTGAGGTCCAGATTCATATCCCCAATCAAAGTCATCCTGGTTAGTGGATGGTGAAAGATGACTTTTCGCTTTGCGTTATAGTATTTAAGTGGTGGAAAAATCAACTAATCAAAAATAATGAAAATAACCACTCGCAGAAGAGCGGGTTGTGTCCACAGGGAGGCAATTATGCAATCAATACTTAATTATTTAATGTTATTTCAGATAGTGCGAAATCCCTATTCAAATCTAACTTAAAATGTGGAGGAAAGTAGATTTGCAATAACTTAAAAAGATAAGGGTATATGTGTAGTTTTCCCTCACAGAAATCCTCAATAAATTTATGATGAATTTACGCAATTTTCACGTGATGTGTACTAGAGACAATTAGTACTTAAGGTAAGCCCAAAAATCAATCTTTAAACTAGTTAATATCAATATCATGCAATTATAAGGAACTATGAGTGTTCAAGCGTAATTCTGCCATAATATAATAATAATAAACAAAATCAAATTAGGTGGCAATGGCATTGAATGTAAATAGTAATTGATGGGAAAATAGAGCTTTTTTCCTCTCTCCTCGCGAAAGAGAGAGAGCATCGCGGGGCTGTCGCGAGGCTCAGGAGGACGGCGAGGACGAGGGCTCTCCGGTGGTGGCAACGGCAGCGATGGAGGTGGTCGGCAGAGGTGGCCGGAGCTCTGGCCAGTTGAACAAGAAGGTGGAGGTGCACGCAGCGCCTGCGGCCGGTGGCGTGCGAGCATGTGCGTGCTGGTGCGCGCCTGTGCAGGCGATGAGGCAGAGGCTAGAGAGCGGGCGGTTGGTTGTAGGCGTGCGGTCTGCAGGTGGGTGGAGGTAGCGCCTGCGGGTGCGTTGCTGTAGTGCGGTGGAGAGGCGCTGTGAGCGGTGCGGTGTCTGCAGTAGGGCGTTGAAGGGAGATTGTGGTGGGGCGTGCAGGCGCGTGCCTACAGGGTGGAGAGGCGCGGGATTGGTGCGCGCGGGCAGGCGCTTGTAGATGGCGCTGAAGGGAGCTAGCGGTAGGGCGTGCGCCTGGCGTGGAGAGGCGCTGTGAGTAGGGGGCGACCTGCAGGCTTGGTGGTGTGTGGGTGACTGCTGTGCGATGAGCCTGCAGATGGAGATGGGAGGAAGTCGCGGTGTGGTGTTTGCAGCTGGGCGGTGGGGCACGCTGGCGAGTGCCTGCTGCTGGAGGGAGATGCTGTGCGGCGCGCGGTTGTGTGCAATTGGTGATGCGGTGTGGGATTTGCAGCAGGGCCTTCCAAAGGGATGGGCGCACGGTTGTGCACCCTCGGTTGGCTGGAGAGGCTGGAGGGTGCGGGCGTTTGGCGAGGTTTTTCCCCGCAAGGGGGAAGATGGACCACAGTGCATGCTTCTTCTCTTCCTGGATGGCCTTCCTCTTTCCCCGCCTCTTCTTTTTAACTTCTCTCCTTTACACGTGAGTTAAGGGATTTTCCCAAATCCCTTAACTATTTCTGGTCATATTTGTTGAGAAAGGCGGCGGAAGATTACCCCAATGTGCCGGGGTGGGGTGGGTTGCGGCTGTTATTAGAAATATGTTGGGAAATTTATCCCCCCACCCTTGTTCTTTCTGAATATTATTACCTGCACATAAAAACAACAAAAATCATTACATATTAGGTTATAGAATGTTATAAACTTAAATCATCATGCGTACAAATATTCTATAACTTAATTGCAATTATTAACACACCTAAACGGTACGATTAAAGATAATTAGGCTTAATATTAGTCCATTAAAATGGACTCATCAGATGGGTAATTACAAGTCATGTCAGGATAGTAATCATCTTGGGGATAAGTGGTGGTAGGAGGATAGGATGTGAAAAGTGTGTAGGATGTGGAAGGGTACATGGTGAAGTAAGGAGGGAAATCAGAAGAGAAAGGAGCCCTGCAATACAAAAATACAACCCTGTCCTTAGGTTGGGTAGCCTAAAGGTCTATAGACTCTCAGAATTTGTCCTAAGATTATAGACGATTTACTGTACTTATGTCCAAGCAATCCAACCAGTTAGAAAGAGGGACTAGGGAGAAGGTTCTTCCTTTGGCTTGCGCCTCTGGTTCCTAGTGTACCCCCCAGCCGTGGTCGTTTGACGCTACTCCCCTAGTTAGGCATTAGATTGACTAGTATAAGTAGGTTAATCGTGAACAATCTCAATCTGGATCCTGACGAGAGAACCAGTCCTTAGGGCCAATGTCTAATCAATTTTAGTTAGGCTTGGGACAATGGTGCTTCAGGAATGTGATGGGCCCTTTAGATGGGTTGTGCCCTTAACGATTAGCTAAAATGTGTGTGCGTGCACAACCAGGGTTCTTAAACAAGGTTATTTGATGATGTGTCTTTTAGGGTTCAACCTTGTTTAGTAGCTTTTAGGGTTTAATTCTTAGGTTGGTTCAATCAAGGTTTTGTAGAACACTCTAAGTTTTGAAAGCACGGGTGATGATATGTTCCATTAAAAATAAAAAATAATGTGGAGTGCCTGGTTCAGCCCTAAGAATCAACCCTAAGTGGCAAGCTACTTGATGGATCAATTTTAGATTGAGTGGTGCGGCCCAGACAGCTCAATCAATTGGCTTATTGCATCACTTAGTTAAGGCACACAAGAATGCTTAACCTATTCAGATTTCTACTCACTTATGTGTATTTAGTTGAAGTGTATTGGGTCCACAGGTCAGATCCCAGTTAAGTGGTAGAATCAGAGTGATTGTGTGCCTTAGGATAAGAAGTTGTGGGTGTTAAGTGTGTAGCTTTTAGAAAATCCCACAATCAGATAATATTTTTTATATTTTTTTTATTTATGTGGATGGCGAGGTGAGTGGAGGTGGCAAACAAACAACCAAATCTATCCTGGGGTTTATAAAAAGCACCTAAGTTGATTTGGGTTTGAGTTATTAGGTTATGAAATGAAAACTAAGGTGGGGGTGGTGTGGGGGACACTTACAAAACACTCTACCTGCACTTTACTCTGGTCTACTGCACTTGGATCTCCATGCTAGGGTAAGTGCAAGACAGTAGATCAAAGACAAGTAGGGTTAGTGCTATGTAAATGTAAAGAAACACAGAAATAATAAAGTAAATTCCGTTGCCTCCCCGGCAACGATGCCAAAATGGTCGGGTGTGTTTCGTGTGTTAGAAATCGAGGTTACAAGTAACCCGTCATTGTAGTTGCAAAACATGTTGATCAAATAAAATTTATACTGAAACTCCTGGAGTCCCAAGTCGAACACAGGGAGGCGACGTTTACTTTACTTGAAAACTGCGTTTTATTTTGTTTCTTTTTGGTATTTTAGGGTTTTGTTATTTTTTGTATTTTTGAAATAAAAGAAATCAAGAAAACGTATCACAAGATAGAGATCTGGAACAAATCTGATATATATTACTTCTAATGTCAATTACAAGAAACTATGAAAGCATATAAAGAGAGGGAGGTGAGAGGAAATCTCCCGAATCGGCTGTTCAGCGAGATGATGGCACCTGGCAGAAGCACGGACGAAGGAGGTGAGGAGCGGGAACACGGAGGTGAGATGTTGGAGGACGTCGGGTTGAGGAAAGCTTCGATGTAGCTCTGGAATGGAGGTGAGAAGACGGAGTTGATCTACTACCGGAATGGAGGTGAGAGGACGGCTCCAAGGTGACCTATGAAGGGAGATGGGAAGTTGGAGGAGTATTTAGTGATGTAGAGGTTCGCTACACTAATAGGCACCTTGGGAGCTTGAGAACAAGCTCTAATGGAGTGTTGGTAGGCTTGCTAGAGCTTGGGAGTAGGTGGGAGTAGAGTAGGTAGAGATGGCTTGGAAGGGAGGGGGTGTAGGTCCTTTTATAATGGAAGAGAAGATGCAAAAATAGGTATGGGACCATTAGTGACATCCAGGTCGTTGCTGGAAACGTCACTGTAGGCAACTCAAGCCCGCTAGCACCCATAGTTGCCTTTACTGGCATGCGATGAATTACCGACGGCTGTAAGCGTCGCTGTAAGTCCAGCTCATGCGTCGCTGTAGTCCACCTCATGTTGTGCTGGCGTCGCGCTCCTACCTTGCCGCGCGCACGTGCCCATGCACTGGCGTTGCGTTGCGAGCATGCGCGCCTGCACGCCCGCGCGTGCACCCTTGCTACTGCGCGCATGCGGTGCTGCGTGTGTGTGCTGGACGGCGCAGACTACCCAAAATGGTCGTGTGTGTTTTGCGTGTTAGAAATCGGGGTTACAAATAACACATCGACATAGTTGCAAAACACGTCGATCAGATAAAATTTATACCAAAACTCCAAGGGAGTTCCGGGTTGAACACAGGGAGGCGATGTTTACTTTACGTGAAAACCGCGCTTCGATTCATTTCTTTTTGGTATTTTAGGGTTTTGTTATTTTTTTGTGTTTTTGAAATAAAAGACAAGCAAATGAATCACAAGATAGAGATGAGGAACGAAAATGGTATATATATCAATCTAATGTTTATTACAATCTACTATGAAAGCATAAAAAGAGAGGGAGGTGAGAGGAAATCTCCCGAATCAGCTGTTCGGTGAGACGACGGTGCCTGGTGAAAGCTCGGACGAAGGAGGTGAGGAGCGGGATGATGGAGGTGAGATGCAGGAGGACGTCATGTTGAGGAAAGCTTCGACGTGGCTCCGGAATGGAGGTGAGAAGATGGAGGTGATCTGCTACCGGAATGGAGGTGGGAGGATAGCTCCAAGGTGACCTATGAAGGGAGATGAGAAGTTGGAGGAGTATTTGGTGGGGCAGAGGTTCGCTACACTAATAGGCACCTTGGGTGCTTGAGAACAAGCTCTAATGGAGCGTTGGTAGGCTTGCTAGAGCTTGGGAGTAGGTGGGAGTAGAGTAGGTAGAGATGGCTTGGAAGGGAGGGGGTGTAGGTCCTTTTATAGTGGAGAAGAGGCAAAAATAGGTATGGGACCATTAATGACATCCAGGTCGTCACTGGAAACGTCACTGTAGGCAGCTCATGCCCACTGGCACCCACAGCTGGCTTTGCTGGCATGCGATGAATTACCAACGGCTGTAAGCCTTGCTGTAAATCTAGCTCATGCGTTGCTGTAGTCCACCTCACGCTGCGTTGGCGCCGTCTCCTGCCTTACCGCGCGTGCACGCCCATGCGCTGCGCGCATGTGTGCTTGCGTGCTCACACGTGCGGTGCTGCATGCGTGTGCTGGAGGCCTGGGTTGCGCTATGTGGTGCAGTCTGGGTCGTCCATCTTCTTTTTTTTTTTGTAGGGGCTACTACAGAGGTCGGATTGAGTCGATTTTCACGCCGTTAGGCTACGATCGTTGACCCGAATCCATCCACACAGTCGGATTTATCATTTGAAGCTCCAAATTATGTCTCCTAGTCCCTTGGCCGTTGATCTTCCTCAAACTAAATATGGTGCTACGGGACTCCGATCGAGGTGATTTTAGAGGCGTTGGACTCCGATCGTCGTCTTGATCAGATTCGTACAGTCGGATCGTCAATTCGAGGCTCCGAAATAAATATCCTTCTCTCCTAACCACAAAAAGGATGCAATTAACCTAAATTATATACAACTACTCTAAATGTAGAATGATGCATGCTATGCAATATTTATAACATGAAATGCAAATCTATGCCTAGGAACATGAATGAATAGACATTTTACCCTCAATAAATGTGTTGACATCACCCTCCATACGAATTTCTCATCCCTTATTCTCTTCTCTCACCCCTTCCAAAGCTCTAAGAGCTTGTCCCAAACCTGGGATGCTCCTCTAGAGTAAAAATCTTAATTTTTCCACCTTCGTCCCCCTTCATGGAGCATCCTGTGGTTGTCCTCTCTTTGCATTCGAGAAGTGGATCCCGCAACGACGACGACATGCTGCTTCGTTCCCATTCTTCCCGCTTCGTCCTCCTTCCTCCTGCTCCGTTCCCCATCTTCCAGGCGTCATCCCGTCCGGCTCATTCTCCAAGCGATCGTCGAGGAGGATATCTCTCTCTCCATTCTTTTTCCTGCTTTCTAGAGTAGATTTATTACTTTCTAGTGTAATCATTTCCCACTTTCTAGTCGTAATGAGTAGTATAATGAACAATTTCTAATAATGAAATCCATGTCTATTCTACATCCCTTTTGCTTTTATTTGTAATATTCTCTCGCTCTCTTCTATTTATTATTTGTTAAATAGTTTTCAATCAGCTATTCTTTTTGTGACAAATAAAAAAAATGCATATTTTAATCAAACGTCTGCTTTCCTGAGTTCGACCCGGATTTCTATTCTGGTATAAATTTTATTTGTTGAACTGAGTTCTTCGCTATTCAAACTACGACAGGTTTTCAAAACCAAATTCAATAGCGTAGTAACCCGTCGTTTCAACCTTTTGGCGCCGTTGCCGGGGAAGTGACGCCCTTTGATTTTTTTTTGCATTTTCCAACTTATGAATCATTTACCTCACTTCTCTCCTTTCTTATTGTGATTGCAGGTACTCTTTTGAGACGAGCAAAAGCGGTAGATTAGAGAAAAGTGTTGTTGAAGGTTCTGTAAGTTTTTCCCCATCTCCTACCCATTAGTTTTCATTCCACCACGTAATAACACAAACATAAATCAACCTAGGTGTTCATATAACCTCTAAGGTTAGTTTTGTTTTTTGTTTGACACCTACTTTCGCCTCAACCTCTACATTTAAAAAGAAAAAATAAAAAAATCCCACAGAGGTACACAACCTCATCTGATTTTCAAACTCAACCAATAAGCCGATCTTTGGAACCAGTACACACATCCAAACACATAATTAAGTAGAAATCAGATTAGGTAATCACTTGTGTGCCTAATTAAGTGGTACAACAGGCCAATTGTTTGAGTTGATTGGGCTGCACCACTTCAAATAAAATCAACTCATCAAGTAGCTGCTGCATAGGTTCAACTCTTAGGGATTTATCAGGCACTTCACATTCTTTTAAGTTTCAAAGGAAAACATCTTCACCTGTACTTTCAAAACCTGGTGTGCTAACAAAACTTGTTTGAAAATACCTAAAGTTGAATCTTAAAAGCTACTAAGCAAGATTTAAACCCTAAAATTCACCGCATTAACAAATAATCTTGCTTGAAAACCACTGGTTGTGCATGCACACACACATCAATCAATCATTAAGGGCACAACCCAGATAAAGGGCCCATCACATTCCAAAGCACATTCAAACCTAGCGCTAAATAGAACAGAGTAGACGTTGGCCTTAAGGATTCAACTCGCTCTTCGGAGCCCAGAATGAGATTATTTGATTAGTCTATTTCTACTATTTAATATGATGTCTAGTTAGGGGAGCAGAATCAAACGATCACGGCTGGAGGGTACACTAGGAACCGGAGGTGCAAGCCGAAGGAAGAACCTTCTCCTCAATCCCTCCTAACTGGTTGGATTGAACAGACAGAAGTAGATCAAATCGTTTGTTTATCTCAAGACGGGTTCTGGGAGTCTGTAGGTCTTTAGGCTAGCCCACTTAAGGATAGGTTTGATTGCTTGTATTGCAGGACGCCTTTCTTCCTCCCATCTATCATGAATCCTTCCACATTTTATACGCATTCTCACTCTTTCCCTCGTGTTATGAGTTATCCTCAACATGACGATTATCTCGACTCATACTATAATCAACCATTGGTTAGTTGGGATAACTCGAATTGGGGATACAGTTTCTGATCTTCGTGTTTAGGGTCTAACCCTGAACACCATAATTGCGATTTCTATCCTTCTCAGAATAATATCGATTATAGATCGCCACCCTTTCATGGACAGCCTAATACGATCTATAATGAAGGAGGATACACTGATCCTTACCCATCCTCTGAATACACTGCCTTTAGGTCATTACCTCCTTTTGAACAATCCAAAATGACCTATTATCAGGAAGGGTATCACGAATCTCAATTCGTTAAGTCTGCACTAATCCCAAACCTGCCCAACCCTGAAACAAGCCATTTGGTTCAGGGTAACCAGGTTCAAGATAAGGTTTTGGCTAACTTAAGGAATACCATACAATCTTTAGAAGTTCAGCCAATACCTTGCATTGAAAAATTGGAGCCCCTGATTGAGATGATTGATGATTTGAACAAGTATTTGTTGGATTGGCTCCAGGATGTTGAGGATAAGAACCTGAGTGAGTTTCTACTTGGGAAGTTAGCGAAATTGAGAATGAGATTTGTGGTTGCCGTAGTTCAATCGTGGGATGATTCCCAGGATGAACCCCCTTCAGGAAAGCTAATGTCAGAACCTGCTTAGGCACCTGTTTGGGGGGACACGTGTTACGAGGCTGACCAGATTGATTTAGAGCAACCAATTAAGGATAATCTAATATCTTCACCTGAGATCCCTGAGCCATGGTATGAGGAAACGTATGTCTCCATGGATCAGAAAGTGACGAATGATTTTGGGATGTACATTAATATAAATTTTGATTTCTTTGATTCTGATGGTGAATATTCAATTTGCAAAGTCTCACGTAAGTTTACAGAACATGATTTCTATAAGATGATTGGGCTTGCGGAATCGGTTAAATCATTTTATAGCCCAATAACTGAGGAAACTGATCTTATTGGGGCTCACATGACGGATCCAGAATTGCATTTTCTGGTGGATTCAATCCAATGCCCTGATTGTCAGTTACACCCCATTGAGTTTACTGACGATTCTGTTTCTGAGATAACTAGACCCAAGTCAATTCTTATTCAGCCGCATCTTTTAGACTTGGAAATTTCAGACGGGGTGATTAATATGCAAGAGATCCCAGAATTTGACATCCTGAAGGAGGATAGGAGCTAGGAAATTTTGATTTGGGAAGTAAACTCCGGAGGAAGTGGAAGACCGAGTCTAAGAGTTCCAGTTAAGTTTAAACCATCAAACCATGACCCTTACGACATTTATTCTGAGGATGTCCAGCTCAAGCACACATTCATTGCTTATCCTTTCGAGCTTGATTTCTTTGTAATCCAACTCTTTGGTCTTGGGTTGCATCCTCATAAATCGCAGGCCCGACCCCACTTGCATATTGATTTTAGGTTTTGGGTAACTTTTATCCAGAACCTTAGATATTCTAGATCATGGGGTATGGGTGTGCACCATAATCTGGTTCACATCTATGGTCATCTGCTAGTAGGTCCTAAAGTGAATCTTTTTATTCTGATTCTGACCTGCACTTTTGAATTCTTTACTTCTCTTTTTTGTATAGTGTGCCTAGCTGAAGGCATTAAATTCAGCACATATACAGTTTTTGTATATCTCAGAGCGGACCTGTTATTCATGCAATTCAGGTGCTTTCTACTCTATTCCACTCTATTATATGTCTTTTTAATATAATGAGGACATTGCATTAGATAGGCATGGGGGGGTGGATATTCATCTCTGAATTATTTCGTCAGCTCCGTAGATTCATTTATTTTCTTTTATTTATTTATATTTATATATATTAAAAAAAATTTTGAATTAGGAATTAATACTTGGACATTAGGATTTTTCAATCTTAAGAAATATTACATTAGGATCTGAACACAAAGACCCTTCAGGTCATTGGGCTTAATCAGTCTGTGTATCCACTAAAATGTGGATTTGTTTTTCGAGTCCTCGCCATCTTAATTCTATAGTAATTTGATTAAATAAGTTTGGGTGATAAGTACATGACTTATCAACCCACCCTCTAATTTGAGGGAACTTTAAGTCTAAATCATCTACACACTTTCTTTTCACTGACTTGTTGATTGGCAGTTTTAATGGAAATTGGGTAGCTAATGAACCTTCTAAGGTGATATGGCTGGCAAGTTATCGTGGGTAACAGCTTATACGTAAGTTGTCTAGAGCCCAGTCACTAGACTATTCTCTTCTTGTTGCCTTTCGGTAAATCTTAGACAAAGGAAGCCACCTACTTAAAAAAAAAGAAAAAGAAAAAGAAAGTAAAAAAAGAAAATAAAAAGAAAAGGATAAAAGAAGAGAGAAAAAGAAATAAGCCACACCTCGCCGCACGAGTATGGCTAGCAAGTTGTTGGTGGTAACAGCTAATCGACTGGTTGTCCAGATCCAGCTCGAGAAATGCACTTAAAATTCCCAAAACACCTAGGAAGAAGCAGAGAAGTAGAATAAATCGGGGAGATATACACTGGATTCACCCTTGTGTTGTCCCCATGAAAATAAAAGTAGGGAGAAAGCTACCATTCGTAAAGATACACCTTTAGGCAGAACTCTCTTTTTAAGGTCACCTGGAGGCGTAGAAACCCGAAGTCTGTTCTAATTGCCGATCAATGAGTCTATCACATTCACAATAAGATTCTTAGAACTTAGGGTTCTCATCAAATCTTGGGTGAGTTGAATGACCATAGAAAGCCACTCTTTAACCCTAAACTCATAAATCCAAAAAAATTAGAAAAGAAGAAAAAGAGAAAAAGAAATTTTTCTTTAAATAAGGCGAGGGCTTGAGGCAGTTTGCATTTTGGCAGATACCTGGGCACTGTTGTGCCTTTGAAAGTTCAGATCCTAAGTAAAAATTTTCTTAATATTGAAAATAACTTATGCTCAAGTAATCCAACCTAATTCTTTTATAAATAGCATGTAGTTTTTGCTAGGGACTAGCAAAAGATAGGCATGGGGGTGTGATGTAAATATGTTTATATTACATAAAATGTCTATTTATGCATGTTCTTAAGCATAGAATTGCATTACATACTATAAATATTGCATAACATGCATCATCTTGCGTTTAGATTAGTCTGAATAAAATGGAGGTTAATTTTCTCCTTTTATAGTTAGGGATAGGGTGACTTTTTATCGGGGTCTTGGATCAAAGATCCAACCGTACAGATTTGATCAGGGCAACGAGTGGAGTTCAACGACTCCAAGATCGCCTTAATCGGATATCCGTAGCATCAGATAGAGATCGAGGGAGCCTAGAAGATCAAGGGCTAAGATGGTGTTAATCTGCACTTCAGACGACAAATCCGACCACACGGATGGGTTCGGATCAACAATCGCAGCCTAATGACGTAAAAATCGATCCAATCCGATACTCGTGGCACCATCTACATCACTCAGAAGATGGACGGCCAAGATGACACCATGTGGTGCCATCTCGGCACCCAACCAACCGCATGCATCCGCTAAAGCACTTCTGGCTAGTGCTTCTCCACCGTTGGATCAAGATCCAATGGCTGCAAGGAGCGCGCACATGAGTTGTGCGCTCGACACAAACGCGCCCATAGCGCGTTGGTCGAGCGCCTTAACAAGGCGAAGAGGTGTGGTATCGAGCCCCCGCACGCCTCAAATTGGAGTGGGCACGTGGGTGCAATCAGCCACGCGATGAAGATCCAATAGCTCTGCGTGGCCGATAGCGCCCACACGCTATCTGAAGCCCCGCGTGACGCGAGATCTCACGCGCAAGGCGCGCGGTTGAGGCGCGGCGAGGAGCGCTCTCAGCCATCTGATCTCACGATTGGATGGCCAAGATCAGATGGACGTGGGAGTGCGTTGAGGTGCGGGGAGGCAAGCGGGCGTGCACGTGCTGCCCACGAAGTTCACGTTCAGGCCTTTAGTGACAGATTTATCCGTCACTAAAGGTCCTGAATTAATGATTTCAAAATGTAATGACCAAAATGCCCTCACTCCTTGAAACTATAAAAGGAGACCCCCTCCATATGAATTTCTCATCCCTTCTTCTCTTCTCTCACCCCTTCCAAAGCTCTAAGAGCTTATCCCAAACCCCGGATGCTCCTCTAGAGTAAAAATCTTAATTTTTCCACCTTCGTGCCCCTTCTTGGAGCATCTTGTGGTTGTCCTCTCTTTGCATTCAAGAAGTGGATCTCGCAACGATGACGATGTGCTGCTTTGTTCCTGTTCTTCCTGCTTCATCCTCCTCGCTCCGTTCCCTGTCTTCCAGGCATCATCCCATCCGGCTCATCCTCTAGGCAATCGTTGAGGAGGATATCTCTCTCTCCATTCTTTTTCCTGCTTTCTAGAGTGGATTTACTACTTTCTAGTGTAATCATTTCCCGCTTTCTAGTCATAATGAGTAGTGTAATGAACAATTTCTAATAATGAAATCCATGCCTATTCTACATCCTTTTTGCTTTTATTTGTAATATTCTCTCTCTCTCTTCTATTTATTATTTGTTAAATAGTTTTCAACCAGCTATTCTGTTTCGTGACAAATAAAACAAACGTGTATTTTTAATCAAATGTCCACCTCCCTGAGTTTGACCTGGGATTTCTATTCCGGTATAAATTTTATTTGTTGAATCGAGTTCTTAGCTATTCAATCTACAACGACAGGTTTTCAAAACCAAATTCAATAGCATAGTAACTTGACGTTTCAAAAAAGACATCAACTTTTTTATGTAACTCTAGGAGTTTGTGAACATCGCCCAAATCTAGGTCAACACTGACCCGGATGTGCTTGTCGGCATTCTCTAGGTATAATCAAAGTGTCATGGTTGAAGTCCCTGAGTGAGACCAGTGTGTGAGGCCACTTCATTGTGAGAAGAGGCTCCTACCTCAATAGCGGTTATCATGGCTCTCTTCTTTCCATACTTTTGTGGTTTTTTGGGATCTCTTTGCATACTCCACTCAAGCTCGAGGCAAAGTACTTTCTGGCTTGTAGATTGGTCCTCGTGAACTACTCTGATCCCTCCTAGGAAGCGGAATATCACCAACTGAAAATAAGATGATGGAATGGCGGTAAATCCATGCGTAGTAGGCTGCCCTACCATCCCATCAAAAGTAGGGGATAAATTGGACATTGTGAATGTGGTTATTGATGGGTTGACTTTTCGCTTAGCGTTATAGTATTTAAGTGGTGGAAAAATCGACTAATAAAAAATAATGAAAATAACCACTTGCAGAAGAGCGGGTCGTGTCCACAGGGAGGCAATGATGCAATCAATACTTAATTAATTAATGTTATTTCGGATAGTGCGAAATTCCTTTTCAAATTGGACTTAAAATGTGAGGGAAAGTAAGTTTGCAATAACCTAAAAAGTTAAGGGTGTAAGTGCAGTTTTCCCTCACAGAAATCCTCAATAAATTTAGGATGAATTAGTGCAATTTTCATGTGATGTGTACTAAAGACAATTAGTACTTAAATCAAGTCCAAAATCAATCTTTAAACTAGTCGATATTGATACCATGCAATTAGAAAGAACTATGAGTGCTTGAATGCAATTCTGCCACAATATAATAATAATAAAAAAAATAAAATCGGTGGCAATGGCATTGAATGTAATTTTTAATTCTGACAAAAACAGAGCATTTGCTCTCTCTCTTCCTCGCAAGAGAGAGAGAGCATCGGCGGGGCAGTTGCGAGGCTCAGGAGGACGGCGAGGATGGGGGCTCTCTGACGGTGGCAGCGGTGGCGGCGGAGGTGGCCGGCGGAGATGGCTAGAGCTCCGGCCTGTTGGAGGAAGAGGGCGGCTGCTGCTGGAGGTGGAGCGTGCGGGCTTGCGCGCGCGCTGGTGCGCGGTTGCCTCCTGGTTGCGGTCGCAGATGGGCGGTGGAGCACGCTACTTTGTGGCTGGAGGTGGATGCAGTTGGTGAGCGCTTGAAGATAGGAAGCGGAGGCGCTGCACTGGCTGGAGGTGGAGCGCGCGGGCGGAGAGGGCGTGCGCCTGCAGGGAGATGGAAGGCGCTGGCGGGTGTGCGGTTGTGTGCGGGCAGGTAGAGGGAGCGCCTGCAGCAGGGGGCGCTGGAGGATGGATGGGTTGATGGCGTGGCAAGGGGGGGCACGCGTCTGCGGAGAGGGCGCTGGTTCTGATTTGCAGGGGAGCTGGAGCGGCGGGGCGCGAGTGAGCGCCTTCTGCAGGGAGGAGTGGCGCGCGGTTGAGAGCGCCTGCGGGCGCGGCTGCGAAGGCGTGATGGCGCTCTGCAGGGAGGTGCGCCTAGAGTGGACGCGCGGTTGGGAGTACCTGCGGGCGCGGCTGGATGTGGAGCGGTGTGTGTGTGCTGTGCGGTAGAGATGGAGAACTGCCTGCAGCTAGTGAAGGCGCACGGTAGGGAGAGATGCTCGGTGCTACTGCTTGAGGTAGAGAAGGAGTGGCACAGTGCTCGTCCTCTCCATAGTGGAGAAGAGAGAGCCGTTCCCTGCAGGGGGAAGATGATCCCCGTTCTTCTCTCCACCTCTTCTCTTTAACTCCTCTCTCTCCCCACGTGCGTCAATCCTGGGATTTCCAAATCCCCTTTCTGTTTTCAACCAGCGGGCATTGGAGAAGATTGCCCCAATGTCCGGCGGAGGTGGGGGGAAAGAATCGCGGCTGGATGTGTTGGGGAAATTATCCCCCCACCCTTGTTCTTTCTGGGTTTTAGTACCTGCAAATAAAAGGAACATAATCATTACACATTAAGTCATAGAATGTTATAGAATTAAATCATGATGCATATAATTATTCTATAACTTATTGTAGGTATTAACAAACCTAAATTGTTAAAAGAGAATTACTTAGGCTTACTATTAGTCCATTAAAATGGACTCATCAAATACCCCCATGCCTAAGATTTGCTAGTCCCTAGCAAAAATAAAAATAATAGAAGTAACTAAAAGATTTCTTCTTTTCTTACTTCAAAACTTTAGAAATCCAGACAAAGGTGAAGTGTTGATAGCCTAGGTAACAGATCCAAGTGAAAGAGCCAATTCGCATTAGGAGTTTGTACATCACCCTTGGCAAAAATTTCTGTTGAGATAGGCAACTACTTCCCTCGGGGATAAAGCAGACGATAATCTGTAACTTGACCCCGGTGTTTGGCTTAGGTAGGAGATAACAGGTTGAATGGATTTGTATTTAGTGGTACACACTCTACTGGTGCTACATATAGTCTAGTACTGCAGACTCTAGCTCTCTAGACTATTAGACAAGTCAACTCTGAGAGAGGCTACACAACTATACTCTCTTAATGTTCCTGGGTACTCTCTCTTTTCTTTCTTTCTGAGATCACGAATCTCGCCAGAATTAGAAATTATACTCACTATTTGGTGGCCTCACATGGCATCTACACTTCAATTAAAGTCCTAATAACTCTATAACTAAGTTAGAGTCCTCAACCAGTATTCAGGCGATCAGAAATACTAGAAGGTAGGTATGGGTCATATTTGGTGGAACGCAATAGGTGTTCTGTTGCCTCAGAAACATTAGAAACTTGGACTTTTTTTTTTTTGTAATATAACTATTTTTTTCTTTTTCTTCTTTCTGTTTCTTCTTTTTCTTCTTCTTTTCTCTCTCTTTTTTTTTTCTTATTTTTTTTTCTTTTTCAATCAGCACAACACGATACAGACTTTTATTTACGAGGCATTATTAGGGATGATGACGGTCAAGAGGAAGTTGTGTGGCTTATTTGGTGGAAATGCCTATTCTCGGCACCGGGAAAGAATGGATAGGACAGGCGTATTTCTGACCTTTGACACTATTACCCTCCTTCAACTGAGGACTCTATAAAGGACGGTCGTAACCATCCACCATAGTTATAGCTTTATTAAGACTCAATCTTTGTGTATTTGCCTTATTTGGTGACTCTCAGGAATTCACTTAAAGTACGTACACAGGAACAGAGAGTGAAAACTACGCCTAACTCTGAAGTATCGTTATCTAATTATCCACAACTTAAGAGTCCTTGCACTAGACTTAGCGCACCAGTAATCTCTCTACTTCTTCTCACAAATATGAGGTGGATTTACTAGAAGATAGTATGCTTGACTCTCTATGAACTGTCCAAGGGTTCAGTAGACTACAAATGCTCATTGGTTTTCCTCAAGGATCCATTACCAAGTCTACGTGCACGTGAAATAAATGTACTGGATTCTAAACTTAAGAAATAATTCAAGAAGAAAAACCTCCAATGACAAAGGTATTTTGCTAAGGACTAACCCATTCAGCTCATCATTTTTTTTTTTACTAACCTAAATGCATAAATATTTCCTAAAATGCAAATGAACTTCCCCATGCCTAAATCCTACAATGTCCCCATTGTAAAATTAAAATAGGAGGAGAAAGGAAAGAAATCACCTGACGCAGTTTGCTGGGTTGCCTCCCAACAAGCGTTGCATTTTCTGTCAGCAGCCAGACTTATAAGGAACCTGTAGGTCTGGTTCCAAATAAACAAAGTTAGGCCCTAAAAATATGCGTAACAGTGCAGGCCTAGAAAGCAGGTAACCACGGATGTTGGTGAGCTGATGATGCAATGTAATTCGAAATGCTCGCCAGAAGATATGAAAGCGAAAAACCTCGTTGGCTACCTTGGAAGGTCTAGGGATAATAAACGGAATATGAAAAGGGACCTCCCGAAACAGAATAGGTGGAGGATAACAAGGATCCTCCAGAGCAGGACGGGTTTTAAAAGATATACACATTTTTAGTTTAAACCCTTGAATGGCGAGAGTAAAAGTACAAGCATCAATCCATACTCGCCATTCTACTCTAGGATGTACTGGCCTGATATAGTCTCCAAAAAGAATGTACATGAGCAAAGATTTGAGCCAAGGATCGGTTAGGGAATATAAGGGTTGTTTGTAGTGTTGGAAGGTAATGGTTAAGTCCAATGAGGGCTTAGTAGGTGTTAGGTCCAATTCCAACAATGATTCGAATAGTGTACACTCCCTAGTAGTAGACAACTTCAAGTTATCCTGCCTAGCATTAATGATCGGAGTCATATTTGAATCAAGGGTAGACTCCAAATTACAACTTTCTAATGGCAGGGTCAAAATGTAAGAATCATTATCATTCAGCTCATCCCCAGATTCGTTTGGTTCACTGAAATATTTGTCGGGGTGTATATGTGATTCATTAGGAGTTGGATCAGTATCCTCAATTATTTCTAAAAGAGGATCAGTCTTAATATTTTGGAGGAAGCCTATATCATTGAATTCGTTATTGTTCTCGGGGTATAAATCCTCAAATGACGTGTTTTGTCCTCGAGAGTCTCCCATAGACTTCTCATTTTGTTTGTCCTCCTCTAATATCAACTCCTGTTTTGATGGAGGATGACTCTCAAAAGAAAGGAGGAATCTGGATTTAATCATATTATTTCTATCCTCTGGAGCTAAATCCTCAAATGATAAATAATTCACCTGTGATTCACTCCAGATTTTCAGTCCAGGTTTCTCTGTTGGGGCATCCTCATCCTCAGAATTAGACTCTTCATATCCCTGAGACCAGAATTGATCATCCTCCATTCCCTTAGGGTCACCTTCATTAGGTACATTTGAATTCTCAGGATATTGAATGATAGGTGTTGATTCCCTAAGTAGAGGGTCAGGAGTAGGCTCACTAAGAGTAGAATGGGATTCCACCAAATAATCAAGAGGGGAAGTGATAAGAACAATAATCTTCTCTTGCTTTTGACTCCAATATAGTTCAGGGCGATAATCACTATGATTGTTGTCCTCTAGTGGCCGTGTCTCATTGGGAGAGTCTAAGTGATCGCTACATGAAATTGCATCCCTATTGTCATTAAGTACCTCAGAATTATTTTCATGATCATGATCGGATGGGCAGGGATTAGGATTATTGGGAATCGTGTAGCTAAGTTGTCTTATTTCTTCATTTAATTGTTGACTATTCTTCAACATCTCTCCCATTGATTCCATTATTTCCTTTTGTTGTTTTTGCATTTCTATCATAAAAGAGGAGAGGCTACTATTATCAGGTTGGGGAGGATAGTCAATTTCAGGCTCTGGTTGCCTAGGGGTATCGGTCCAACCTCGATACGGAAAATCATGAAGGGTGGGTGGGTTGGGTGTTTGCATGGAAGTAGGGATTTCAGGATTGGAAAATCCCGCTCCTAGGCTCTGCTCAAAAGTGGGAGTTATCAAGCCAGTACTCCCAGGGTAAGAATGAAAATGATCCCATGAATTATCAATGTACCCATCAAAGGATGGATACGCTCGGAGCATGGGATCCTGATTAAAAGATGGGAAGTATTGACTCTGATAATTTGAATGATAGGAGTAAGAATAATCCATTTCTTTAAGCAAAACAATTTTAACTTTCTTAGGCTTTAGCAAAATTCAGAATATAAGCAGAAAACTTCCTAGAGAGTTATATTGTCAAAGCAAACGCAAATTCAACAGGATCTGTTTTTAGTAGATTGTAGGTCTTAGAGTTATATGTTTAGATGGTGGCCAAACAAGTTTTGCAAAAATTATGCTTCCTAGGCCAACCTTCGTTGGTGCCTATAACCTACTCGCAAGGGATGGAAGTCTCGAATCGAGCCCACACATGAGGAACCAAAGTAACTTGGTGGATAGGCTTGTTGATTTCCGACTAACTTCCCTTGTGGTGCAAAAGAGGAGAGGTAGAAATTTATCTAGTGACCTTATGTGTGAGGTGCACAGTGTCTCAAGTGTGCAAGCATACGATCGTGTTTTGATTTTTTTTAAATTCCGCAAACAGGATCCTTTTGCACACAATTTTCAGTCACAGATTTTAAAGTCCAACCCTCTTAACAGTCCCCAATTTGTTTAAAGTGACCACTGAATTAATTTGATTCACGCACTTTTGTGGTCTTAGATTTAGGTTCAATGCATATGCATGACAAGTAATTAATGCTCAAGAGAAGACGTACCTTACTCCAGCTTTCTTCGTGTAGTGATGAATGCAGTGCAATAAAAAATAAACTAGATGCTGCTCATTCAGTCCTAGATGATCGTCCTATAGATATGCAGCTTCTAGCAGGCAGTTCGATTTTTTTTTTTAAATAATAATAACAAACAGACCTAATCTAACTAACTAACTGAAATGCAGTTTAAAATAATTCAAATAATCCTATAATCTAAATAAATGGGAACATATTCCCAAAAATACCCAACAAGGGCCCCAAAAGACAGTAATTTAAATTCTAATGTCTATCTAACTAAATCTAACTAAGACCTACTGTCTAAATCAGAAATAGGCTTCTCTGTAAGCCTAAATGGGTGGGATCAAGGCCCACGTGTTCCTGTTGTCGTCCTCCAGGTGGCGTCAAGGTTCACCAAAAAGATCGTCTACGTCGTGCACGTTGTTCACGTTCAAAGTCGTCGCTTCGCTGCGCCTCGTCGCCGTGTCAGATTCCGTGCAAAATAATAAAGATGATTAGATAATTTCACAACTCAAAAGATTTAAAAACAATAAAGTAAATCTATTGCATCTGTTGCCTCCTCGGCAATGGCGCCAATTTGATAGGTCAACTTTTCGCTTAGCGTTATAGTATTTAAGTGGTGGAAAAATCGACTAATCAAAAATAATGGAAATAACCACTTGCAGAAGAGTGGGTCGTGTCCACAGGGAGGCAATGATGCAATCAATACTTAATTAATTAATGTTATTTCGGATAGTGCGAAATTCCTTTTCAAATTGGACTTAAAATGTGAAGGAAACTAAGTTTGCAATAACCTAAAAAGTTAAGGGTGTAAGTGCAATTTTCCCTCACAGAAATCCTCAATAAATTTAGGATGAATTAGTGCAATTTTCATGTGATGTGTACTAAAGACAATTAGTACTTAAATCAAGTCCAAAATCAATCTTTAAACTAGCCGATATTGTTACCATGCAATTAGAAAGAACTATGAGTGCTTGAATGCAATTCTGCCATAATATAATAATAATAAAAAAAATAAAATCGGTGGCAATGGCATTGAATGTAATTTTTAATTCTGACAAAAACAGAGCATTTGCTCTCTCTCTTCCTCGCGAGAGAGAGAGAGCATCGGCGGGGTAGTCGCGAGGCTCAGGAGGACGGCGAGGACGGGGGCTCTCCGACGGTGGCAGTGGCGGCGGCGGAGGTGGCCGAAGCTGGCCAGCGGAGATGGCCGGAGCTCCGGCCTGTTGGAGGAAGAGGGCGGCTGCTGCTGGAGGTGGAGCGTGCAGGGTTGCGCGCGCGCTGGTGAGCGGTTGTCTGCCAGTTGCGGTCGCAGATGGGCGGTGGAGCATGCTACTTTGTGGCTGGAGGTGGCTGCAGTTGGTGAGCGTTTGAAGACAGGAAGCGGAGGCGCTGCACTGGCTGGAGGTGGAGCGCGCGGGCGGAGAGGGCGTGCACCCGCAGGGAGATGGAAGGCGCTGGCGGGCGTGCGGTTGTGTGCGGGCAGGTAGAGGGAGCGCCTGCAGCAGGGGGGCTGGAGGATGGATGGGTTGATGGCGCGGAAAGGGGGGGCGCGCGTCTGCGGAGAGGGCGCTGGTTCTAATTTGTAGGGGGGTTGGAGCAGCGCAGCGGGAGTGAGCGCCTTCTGCAGGGAGGAGTGGCGCGCGGTTGAGAGCGCCTGCGGGCGCGGCTGCGAAGGCGTGATGGCGCTCTGCAGGGAGGTGCGCCTAGAGTGGATGCGCGGTTGGGAGTACCTGTGGGTGCGGCTGGATGTGGAGCGGTGTGTGTGTGCTGTGCGGTAGAGATGGAGAACTGCCTGCAGCTAGTGTAGGCGCGCGGTAGGAAGAGACGCTCGGTGCTACTGCTTGAGGTAGAGAAGGAGCGGCACAGTGCTCGCCCTCTCCACAGTGGAGAAGAGAGAGTCGTTCCCCGCAGGGGGAAGATGATCCCCGTTCTTCTCTCCACCTCTTCTCTTTAACTCCTCTCTCTCCCCACGTGCGTCAATCCCGAGATTTCCAAATCCCCTTTCTGTTTTCAACCGGCGGGCATTGGAGAAGATTGCCCCAATGTCCGGCGGAGGTGGGGGGAAAGAATCGCGGCTGGATGTGTTGGGGAAATTATCCCCCCACCCTTGTTCTTTCTGGGTTTTATCACCTGCAAATAAAAGGAACATAATCATTACACATTAAGTCATAGAATGTTATAGAATTAAATCATGATCCATATAATTATTCTATAACTTAGTGTAGTTATTAACAAACCTAAATTGTTAAAAGAGAATTACTTAGGCTTACTATTAGTCCATTAAAATGGACTCATCAGTTATCCAGTTTGGGTATTGGTTCCCATCTTAGATGGTGACCGGTAACTCTCTCTCCCTTGGGTATTACTAATGGAACATGTTTATGATGGAAACACCATCATGAGCAATAACTAGCTCAATTTGATCTGATTAAGTCTTTAAATGTTCCTACATAACCACCAGAGGATAGTAATTTATTACATAATCATTCTGAGGGAAAGATAAGAAACCGGGGTTAAAACTATAATTTTACCATTATATCATGAATGCAGTACAATCATGGGTTTTCTTAGGGGATAATTAAGGGTCAAATGGTCTTAAAATGCTAACAAGTTGGTTAGAACAGATAGAAAAGGGCTTTCGTGTGTTTTGAGAATTAAATGACTTCTGAAATCCTAAAAATTGACCCACTTAATTAACTGAGGTTTTGGTCAGGATAAAATTCACCTAAATCCTCTAAAATTCATAAAAACATATTCTCTAGGGTTTGGTACCTTCAATTCAACCATCAGAACCCATCTTGACCTAAAATAAAATGTCAGACTGACATTTGCCCTAATTTAGGTTTTTGCATAAATTACCTGGTTAAACGTGGTCAAAACCAAAATCCAACTACACCATTGGATATCTTAGGTCCAAATTAGGTTTGTACCAAAATTTAGACCCAATCTGAGATTGTCTTGAGCTAGTTTGCAACTTTGTCCTATATGATCACACATATACCCTTAACATTCAAAATCCTTACAAAAAGGCCCCTAACTTTATCATCATCTTCACAAATAGGTCCATGGTGCCATTAAAGGCAACCCTGAGCTTCACCGTTGAGATTGAGCAAGGTTTTCTTGCTCAACTCTCAATCAATCAGTCCCAAAAAGATACTCAGATTCTTGACGAAGTTGCCTTCCATTTGAGCCACATCTTGGGCTCCAACTATTGCCCAAAGTGCCATGCGAATCAATTGAAATTTGAGTTTCTATCTCTGATGAAGCTTTCCAAACTTGAAAGCTTGATTCTCAAGCTTCGTTCGCCTCCTAATGACCTATAAAAGACTCCCTAGATCAGACCGAAGATCCCACGCTCGAATTTGGCTAGAAACACCAATTCTTTTCTGGCCGAAGTGCTCCTCGACGTCCGGTGACTCCCCTTGCCTCTCCTCGTCATTTGACCACAATTCCGACAATAGATCTTTCTTCCTGGCCTTCTTCCGCATCGAGCAATACCAGTCGGTGCCCCTATCCTCTTCGTCCTCGCCATCCAACTCCTATGGAAGCTCCTTCCTTCTCCGGCGCCGGCCATAGCACAACCGGCACCATATCCACTCCCTGTCATCCGCTACCCTTCTTAGTTGACTCCTCGGTTTCTCCTCATCATGTCAGCATCTCCAACATACTGCTTCGATTCGCTGACGCCCTCCACGACTCCATCTTCCAACTCGCCGGTAGACCTCCGACGAGCCCTAGCGACTTCCACACACTGCCAAATCGGTCGCTCCTACACTCCACACCTTCGCCGTTCACCATAGATCAAAAGCCCTAACTTAGTTAGGGCTATTGATTAATCCCGCACTCCCTCGAACACCACCACCTTCACACGCACAGTCCGCCTCTGCCAACACCCATAGACCACACTCGCACCACGCCGACCCCCTCATCAAGTTCGTCGAAGTTCGGCGAAGCCTCTGAGCTATTTTTCCTGAGCCATTAGGTCGTAATTGTCTTTTCAGGTTCTCCACCGGACTGCCGCTATTGCCACTATTTTCTCCAGTGCATTGTCTGCCTCCAGTCTTCATAGCAACCTGTTGCAGTGCCTGATCGAAGTGGATCCAGGTTCTTCGAACTCCCAGGTCCTCAATTGGGAGAACGAGGCACAGCTGCAACCTCAATTCGCAAGGACATCTCCACCTGCTATTGTGTGTGCTACATGAAGACAAAGAGGGATAGATAGTCCCACATCGTGGGTTTCAGAGCAGGAGAGGCCGCATAAATTGAATTTGTGCCTTGGGCTTATCGCCTTAGACACAAGGGGTGAGGTCCCTCACACCCCTCATGTGCCTTGCCCCGACACTGCCCCCGCGAACCTGGTGCAGACCCGATTACCCGCCTACGCTATCCACTCCTCTCTCACCACCCACTGCTGGTGAGCCTAGACCTAGGTGCGCTCTAGGTACGATTACCTGTATACCCGGTACTGTTGAAGGCTCTGGGAGAGCGTAACCCAAGGAGAGAAAGAGAGGAGAGCGTGCGGGGGTTAGGGGGTTTTTTCTCTCCGGAGAAATTGGCTGACACTTAGCCAAATTTGAGGATCCTTCCCCCTCTACGTGAAGAAGAGGAGAGCAGTTGTAGAATAGCAAAGAAAGAAAGAAGAAAAGAGATGAGTAAAAGACAGAGCTGAAGAAGGGGAAGCCAAGGAAGAAGAAGAGACATAACTGAAGAAGAAGAGTCTGCAATCAGAGAAAGAAGTTGAGCACTGTAAAATCAGACGTTTAAGACATCTGTTCCTACCATCAGACGGCTGACTTGAATTTATTTCTACATAGTTATTGAGTTTCACTTGCTATTATTATAGGGAGTAATTGGTGATTCAAATCAGCATTTTACTCTATTCTTTTTGCAGTTTGACACTTGATATTATTGCCACATTATTCTGAATCAATTTCTGATTATAATTTGTTATCTCTGTTGTTTAAAATTGCAATCTTGAGAATCGAATTCCTACTTGCTCCCAGCGAATGACCTCAGACTTTTCGAGTATAAATTATATCCTTTTTTCGCGAGATTTCAACTATACTGCAACACAATGATTTAAAACCCGATTTCAAGTGATTAACATTTTGGCGTCATTGCCGGGGAGCAATGCACAATTCACCGCTATTCTCTTGCTATATTTGATTATATTTGAGCACTGACTTGCCTTGATTGCTTTCTTGTGATTTTGCGAGGTACATCACGAGAAGATCTTCCACGCAAATCAACCACTCCAGGGCAAGTAACTTCTCTATTCTTCCCTAATCAACCTCCTAATCTTAGGAAGATAAAAAAATGAAATAATCAATTAGGAATCACCTGCCTTATTTTTCATAGAAAATTATCATTTAAAGGGCAAGTTCCCTGATTTGCGAAAATTTTCAAATCTCATTGAGTTGAAGTGATTCTATTTAGAGAGCCTACCCCAAATTTCCTGTGCCTATTAGGGACAATGCTTAAATTCTAAATCACTTTGGGCTAACACACTTCTTGCTTGAAGGCCAAGGTGAACATTTTTAAAGATCAATTGGAATTGGAAATAAAGCCAATTAGGGTTTCTGCATTAGGGTTTTGAAATGCTAGTACACATGCTTGCCTGAATTAAAGGAAAGTTACCCTCCTGCATTTGTGTGCTACCCAAGCCCTTGGTTGAAAAGATCTAATCAGAAAAATCCTAAAATCAGGCTCTAATCTCATTTGAACCCTAAAATCCTTGGACCTAATAACCTGGGAGTCAAATCAGAGTGATTTCTAGGTCTTGAACTAGATCTCATTCTGCAATCTTTAAGGTAAGTCAGGTGAAGTTGGTCTACATTGTAGGCCAACCAACCTCCAAATTAGGTTTCAAGTTGAATTTACTTCTAATTAAGTGAAAATCAAGGCACAAATTAGGACCTAAAATTGGTAGACTTAAGAACTTAAGTTCATACATTCTGGTCTACCTGGACCCTCTGTGACAAGGAAGGTCGGGTGGGGGAACCCTGTAACCCGTGGGGACGCTCTACCATGTAGGGGTCTTTACAGGGCTCTGCCTTCTTGGCTGCCCAGGTAATTCTTGGGTGTGCAAATTTCTGATTCAGAGGTATCATCCACCTCGAAATTGCCTTAGTCATCCAAAAATCTTTGGGTGCCTTGATTGAGTCGAAATTCACATCCAATCCCTTATCCCTTCTATTAGAGCACATACACGGATTTTCTTAGGGATCTCTTTCAGATGTAATTGATTTCAATCTAACCTGAGTTTGATTTTACATCTTGAGTCCACCATTTGATTCAAAAATGCAACCTGACATGTTAGTAGACCCATTTGAGGATATACAGGTTAATGTGTCAAACACAACAACATTCATTTTAGAACAAGCACAACTAATTTTGACACAACTAGAAAATGGGGCAACTTGGGATGTTCTTATGCCAAAATACTAGGAAATTGAGAGATGGCATAATGGTGAATATATCTTGTGTAGATTTGAGCCATCACTATGGAAAGTACACCAAGATGACCTGGAAAAAAGAGATAAGGTAATGCAGATGTTGAAACATGTTTTTGATCATAGGCAACTATACACACTCGAGACATCTTGGATTAACCAGCTCAATCTCCCGAATCCCAGATTTGATGATCATAGTGGTTATGGACCCCCAACCCAAATGAATTCAAATTCAAATTATATAAATATTGATACACCTGATCTTGAGACGGGTTGGGAGGATCCAATTTCAAGTGATCACGATTTCAAGCCAGCCCTAGAGATACAAAACCCTGGTTCGCCAAGCTTAGATTTCCCAGACACTTGTGATACTAAGATTGAATCAGAACCTCTCGAGGGTGTAAATTCCGTCCCTTATGCTGATAAGGTGACTCTCGAGAGCAATTCTGACATCCCTGTAGAGCCCAAACTAGATTTTAGTGATCCAACCCACACCCTTAACATAGAATCTAGATCTGAGCCTTCTTGGGATGATTACAAGGCCCCGTGTGATGACAATCAGAATTTGAATTTGGATTATGATTCTGGACCTGTATTTGATGAATGCACCTCTCCAACCTCCTTAGAAACATAGATTGATTTTTTTGTAAGTCATGCCTATCTATGATACAGAAATCGAGGAGTTAGAAGAGTTGGGTTTTGATTGGGTCTTCCCTACAAGCCAAGAACTCGAGCCCAAACCTAATAGGGACTTTTTAAGCTTGAAAACTGAGAATAAGCTAGACCCAAGTCATGTTGCTGAGTTTACATCTTTTAATTTATTCTGTGATGGAACCTCTGATCCTGAATCGGATTCAAAACTTGATTCTTGCAAGTTCTTTGACGATTTCGAATCTTACTATGATTTCGGAGAACCATTATTTCCTGATGACTATAAGCCAATCTATGACTTCAGCATATATGATCCATTCTTCGACTCTGACTCTAAGGTCCCTGATCCCAAGATCATTGATTCAAAATCAGGTTCCTTTGAGATGGAATCATTTCTTTTTGATACTAAAGAATCAGAAACAGAAATTGCCAAGAGTGTCTACAACCCAGAGTTTGAATCTTTTCTTGACTCAGATTTCCTCGATCCTATAAACACTCTTCAGGAATTTACCTTTGATTTTGATGGCTACTATGAGGACTCTCTAAATGAACCCACCTTTGAATCCTTTCTAGAGGAGCCCTCATACATAATTATTCTTAAAGCCACCTCTTCCACAACATATGCAGAACCTTCCTAAACTCGTTTTCAACCCCAACCCGCTACCAGACTCAATTTCTACTCTGATTCTCCTCTCAATGAATAGTTGTAGATAATTCTCCTCCACATTTTAATTGGGTTTTGGACATCAATCAGACCACAAATCATGCCCCATCCTTCTTTGATCATTTTCGTAGGGTTCCTACATCCTCCACTGATTCATTTTCATTTGAGGATCCCTACTCCGATCAGGCTAATTCGACTCAGCCAAATCCTAGCTATGCACTTCCGCATCATTTTGAGCTTTAGAGCATATGGTGGGTTCCGCATCTCTTGGTCTGCATCTATCAACCTACCAGATTGATTGGGTTTGGGCTGCATCATCAACCTGCTTATCTGAACAAGCAACTGGTTGGACCAACCAGGCTTTTGATCAAGGTGCTTGTTCTACAAAATTTATCTGATTTCACCACTCCTCCATACCATTTTCCACTTGACTGATGACGTTAAACTCAGCGCTTAACGGGAGGTAACTTGTCATACCAAAAAGCCTGAGATCCTTCTGATTGTCCTTCTGTACTTCATGTCTATTGAGCTCTGAGTTCAATTTTAGAATAGTCGATCCCACCTCTAGTACTCTTACCAGGGCTTGAAACCATCAGTAACAGCCATCCCAACCCGTTTGCCCACTCGATAATCTGTTCTAGCTCCTGAACCCTAACTATTTCACACCCTCCGTTTACAATGAGGACATTGCAAAACTTAGGCATGAGGTGGTGGTAAAGTGCAAACATATAAAGATCAAAGTTCAATAGGGTTCTCACAAAAAATTACATATTCCAAAAAAAAAAAACCAAAAAAATAGCAAATTGAGAAAGAACAAAAAAATGAAGGGAGGAAATTTTGATTGAATCAATTGCACATCATCTTTGAGGAGGAAAAGGGGAGGTGATATAAATGTCAAAAAAGAGCATAATTTGAAAAAGAAAAAAAGAGTTAGTCATTAGTAAAGGATTAAGGAATTGACTTAGTACTAGACCAAATCAAAAAGAAAGAAAATGAAAGACAAAAAGTGCTAAGAGACAAAAAGAGATTAGTATGAACACTGATCTTGAGCCTCTAGGGTTGTGATTTTAGGCTTAAAAATTCAAGTATCCACTAAGATCTGGATAGTCCTCAAGAGGTTGGGGATCGGCCTCGTTAACTAACCTTTGGTTTGCGGGACTCAGTAACCTAAGCACCCTAATCCATATACAGTTTGGTTCAATGCACTTAATTATCAAAATCATGCAAATGCGATAAATCTGTTCTGAGAAAAAGTTACCTAGACTAGGAGTGGCTGATCAACACAAGTTAATTTGGAAGAGTTCCCGACATGGAGAGGCAGGAAATTTCCCTCGAAGATGTGCAATAACATACTGTCTCCTCGGTGCTTGTCTCTTAGGATATTTAAGTATCCTACCATGGGAATGTAAGCACCTTGTGCTGGTTCAAATGCCATAGGTGGCATTATCACAAAATGTTGATTGCCAGGGTCTGGATTTAGCTACAGAATGCCATGGATGGGATTATTTGGAAATCTCCAAAGCCAGGGTTATGGGGGTTGCCATGGGCGATGCTATCTCGAAGCATCGATTGCCAGGGACCTTGCGAGGATCGATGGTGGGAATTAGTAATCCGATATAGACTGTGTTGTAAAGCCAATTTGATTTATCTGAGATTGTCTTGACCTAGTTTGAAACTTTGTCCTGTCTAATCACACATATGCCCTTAACTTTCAAAATCCTTACAAAAGGCCCCTAACTTTGTCATCATCTTCGCAAATAGGTCCTTGGCACCATTAAAGGTAACCCTGAGCTTCACCTTTGAGATCGAGCGAGGATTTCTTGCTCGATTCTCAATCAATTAGTCCCAAAATAGATGCTCAGATTCTTGACAAAGTTGCCTTCCATTTGAGCCACATCTTGGGCTCCAAGTCTTGCCCAAAGTGCCATGCGAATCAATTTAAATTTGGGTTTCTATCTCCGACGAAGCTTTCCAAGCTTGAAATCTTTATTCTCAAGCTTCGTTCTCCCCCTGATGACCTATAAAAGACTCCCCAGATTAGACCAAAGATCCCATGCTCGAATTCGGCTAGAAACACCTCCAATTCTTCTCTTCTTTTCTGGCCGAGGTGCTCCTCAACGTTCGATGACTCCCCCTGCCTCTCCTCGTCGTCTGACCACGATACTGGTGGCAGAAACTTCTTCCCTGCCTTATTCCACGTCGAACAATACCAGCCGATGCCCCTATCCTCTTCATCCTCGTCGACCAACCCCTATCGAAGTTCCTTCATTATTGAACGTCGGTCAAACTGTATCCGGCGCCATCTCTGCTTCCTGTTGTCCGCTACCCTTCTCAATCGACTCAGTTTCTCCTCAGTACATCAGCATCTCCAACATACCGCTTCGACCCCATCGATGCCCTCCGCGACTCCATCTTCCAACTCGTCGATAGACCTCCGACGAGCCCTATCGACTTCCAAACACTGCTAATTGGCTGCTCCCGCACTCCACACCTTCGTCGTTCACCGTAGATCAAAAGCCCTAACTTAGTTAGGGCCATTGATCAATCCCGCACTCCTCTGAACACCACCAGCTTCACATGCATAGTCCACCTTTGCCAGCACCCACAGACCACGATCGCACCACGCTGACCCCCTCATCAAGTTTGCCGTAGTCCGGCGAAGCCTCTGAGCTGTTCTGACTAGGCCATTAGGCAGTATTTGTCTTTTCATGTTCTCCGTCGAACAACTACTGCCGCCACTGTCTTCTCTGGTGCGTTTTTCCCCTCCAGGCTTCGTAGCGACTTGCTGCAGTGCCTGATCGAAGCGGCTCCAGGTTCTCCGAACTCCCAGTTCCTCAATTATGAGAATGAGTCACAGCTGTAACCTCAATTCACGAGGACATCTCCACCTGCTGTTGTGTGTGCTGCGCGAAGAAAAAGGGGGACGAATAGTCCCACATCGTGGGTTTTGGAGTAGGAGAGGTCACATAAATTGAATTTGTGCTTGGGGCTTATCGCCTCAGACACAAGGGGTGAGGTCCCTCACAACCCTCATGTGACTCGTTCGCAACACTGCCCTTGTGGACCTGATGCAGACTTGACTACTCGCCTACACTATCCACTACTCGCTCACCACCCACTGCTAGCGAGCATGAACCCGGGTGCGCTCTAGGTTCGATTACCTGTATACCCGTTACTGTTGAAGGCTCTAGGAGAGCGTAACCAAAGGAGAGAAAGAGAGGAGAGCGTGCAGGGGTTAGGGGTTTTTGCTCTTTGGAGAAATTAGTTGACACTTAGCCAAATTTGAGGATTCTCCCCCCTCTGCATGAAGAAGAAGAGGAGAACAGTTGAAGAAGACCAGAGAAAGAAAGAAGAAAAGAGACGAGTCAACGACAGAGCGGAAGAAGAGGAAGCCAAGGAAGAAGAAGAGATAGAACTGAAGAAGAAGAGTCTGCAATCAGAGAAAGAAGAAGAAGCAGAGCACTGTAGAATTAGATGTTTAAGACATTTGATCCTATCATCAGACAACTGACTTGAGTTTATTTCTACATAGTTATTGAGTTCCACTTGCTATTATTATAGGGAGTAAATGGTGATTCAAATCACCATTTTACTCCATTCTTTTTGCAGTTTGACACTTGATATTATTATCACATTATAAATATCACCCTATTATTAGGTCAATTTTCTCTTTTTGTGGTCAGGGAATAGGGTGATATTTAATCGGGGCCTCCGATTGAAGATCTAACCATATAGATCTGATCAGGGCGACGATCGAGGTTTAATGATTCTATGATCGCCCCGATCGGACTTCTGTAGCATCAGATGTAGTTTGAGAAAGATCAGAGGTCAAGGGGTAGGTGGTGTAAATCCATACATTATATGACAAATCTGACCGTACGGATGGGTTCGGATCGACGATCACAGCTCAACGGCACAAAAATCAATCTAATCTGACATTTGTGGCACCATCTATAAGTTACATAAGATGGATGACTAAGATGGCTCCACATGGTGCCATCTCAGCTAGCCAAATCGGTCAAGGCTCACTCACTTCCCTCTCTCTCCTCGACAAACCAATCGATCTCAGCTGTTGGATCAAGATCCAATTGCTGAGATGTGTTCCAGCCGCACCCCCTCATCTCTAAAGAACACGGCCAAGAGAAGATCTCAACCTTTGGATTGAAATCTAATGGCCGAGACAATGCATGGAAGAATTCGTGAATTTGCCTCAAGGCGGTGTGTAGCATAGTGGTCGAAGCACTGTTCACACAAGAGGCACACGTTCGAACCGCTATGCTGTGCCCTCCTCGCGTGCGAGCATGAAATCGATTCATTCGATCGAGTGCTAACGGCATGGATGATCCAATTGGCCAGATGCACCTAATGACGCCCAATCTCAAGTGAGATCAGATGCGCAGGAGGCGCGATTTATGAAGGCGTGCAATCGTGCATTCTGGGACGTTGATTCCTTATCAAACGGTAGAGATGTGGCTACGTTGCCTCTCAACGGTTGAAGAAGAATCGATGGAGTGTTTTAAGGCATCCGATCTCTTAATCGGACGATTGAGAACGCTTGATCGAGATGAAGCGTTAAGCATGCAGAAGAAGAAGAGGCGAAGGTGCGCATGTTCTTCAGTGACGTGGGGCCTTTAGTGATGTTTATATCTATCACTAAAGACCCACTCATTTAATGTTTTAAGCTTGAAATGTCAATTTTTCCCTCAATCCCTACAACTATTAAAGGAGACCCCTACCACTCAAAATTATCATCCCTTCCTCTTGATTAGCCAATAGTTGTGGGCTATTTAAGTATTTAAGTGCCTAGACATTAAGTTAATTTTAACATTTAGATAGCATACATTTGGATGTAAATAAATTAATTCATATTTTTATCTTAAGTGCATAATTCATGTGTGGCATCCATATCTAAATGCATTTAGAATTAACCTAGAATTTCATGCATTTGATTAGTTAATTAATTAGGTGCATTACCTACATTGTTTTAATTAACATAGAACTCAAGGATTTGTGTATAAATAATCCTAATATTTTATTTTATTAATTCTTCTCCTTCTTCCCGCAAGCAACCTCTCCACTTCCTCTGCTGCGCATTCACTCTTCGCCAGCTGCCAGCACTCAAGATCCCATTCATTGAGGAGCGGGAGAGATGGATCTGGTCAGGGCAGTTGCGACTACAAGGGAGAGCAGAAGGTAGTTGTGCTCGAGGAGACATCGCCCCTTGATAAACGCCAATTTATCATCATTTTTATGCTTTAAAACTAACCTAGCTCTTAGGATTTTACTCCGCAAATGGGTTTTTGGGCTGCATTTAGGCATAAATTAGGATAGGCATGCATTGCATTTTTTATTGTCGTTTTAATGTGTTTTTGTGAGTGTTAGGGATGTACAGATGCACAGATCCCTAAAACCCTAGCACTCAAGAAGGCAAATGGTGAAGGAGAAGCCCAGACTAGCTGGAACTCAGCCTAATCCAGCTCACCTCAGCTTGATCCAACTTACCTCAGCTTGATCCAGCTCACCATAGCTGGAACCTAGCTTACTTGAACTAGGGTTAGCTCATCCCAGCTCCATTCAGCTAATCTCAGCTGGATGGCAGCTCAAGAGAGTTCACCTTAGCTCACCCTAGCTCAAGTCAGCTCAGATCCAGCTCAACTTAGCTGAGTCTAGCTCATCTCAGCTCCCACTAGTTCACAGGGAGCTCTAGCTAGCTCAGCTGAGTTGACAGGAGTTCACCCCAGCTCAGATCCAGCTACATTCAGCTCCACTCAACTCCAGCCAGTTGAAGAATAATTCATCTCAGCTCAGGAAGCTCAAGTCCAGCTCCCGGGGACTCAGCTTAGCTCAACTCAGTTGAGCTAAGCTACCTTAGCTGCCTCAACCAGCTTGATTCTCCTCGGGAGCACCAGACCTAGCTCACCTCAGCTCATTTTGGTAGAAGCTAGCTCACTTTAGCTTGGCTTAGCAACTAGCAAAGAACTAGCAAGCTAAGCCAGCTAGAGTAGCCCCATGCCAGCCTCTTCAGCAGCAGCCAGCTCTAGCTCCAGCTCCAGACTTCTCCTCCTCAGCTCTTCTCCCTGAAAACCCTAGCTCCAAATGGCTCCAACTCTACTCCCTACTAGCTAAGCTAGCTAAGCTGCTTAACTTAGCTAGTCCACCTCCATGGCACCAAAACCTATTACCCTACTACCTAAGCTCCAGCAAAAAGACCACCTACTCCTACTTTATTTTGGTGCCAACTATCCCTTCCATCACCACCCTACATCCACCATCAAAGCCCATCTCCACCCTCCATTTTTTCCCTCCAAAATTGCCTTCTAGAAGGTATTTTTGGAGGGAAAACCAAGGCACCTCTTCATTTCCCTCCCATTTTTCCCTCCAAAAATAACCAAGCACCCCTTCATTTCCCTCCAAAAACACCATAACCACCCCCCCTTCCCATCCTATAAATACCCTACCCTACCACCACATAATTCCCATCCTCCCTTAGTATATTTTCTACCTAAACCACCTATACCTACGGCCAAGAAGAAGGAGTAGAGAAGGAGATTAAAGGGGCACATCAGCAGCCCTTTTGGTGCCTTCTTCTCCCCACTCTCTTCAACTTGAGCCACGCCAAGGAGGAGGACTCTCCCACTTCAAGGAGGACGGCCAGGCAAAGGAGAAAAGCTTAGGGTGGACGTCCACCCTTGGAGAGAAACTTAGGGCACGCCCCCTTAGGGCTTGCCTTGGAGGTCATCACCTTGGCAGAGTTCTGCAAGGAAGGAGTTGAAGGATTCTTTTCAAGCTTGGGAGCCACCAACCTTGGAGCAAGAAGCCCTCTTCTTCACCATCTATTTAGAGGATTTGTGTTTTCTTTTACTTCAATTATCTAGTAGTAGAAGCATTCCTCTACTAGGCATTTTTGTTAAACACTTTATCAATTATCTAGTTGCCTTCTTCGCATATCTTGTTTGCATTTCTATTTGCTTATTTTCAGCATTCTTCACTTCCTCTCCCTAATTATTCTAGGTTTCCACTTGCCTAGAGTGAGCTTAGGGAGAGGCTCTACTTGCTACTTTAGAGTTGTTTACTTAATTGGAAGTGTAAACACTTTTCCCGCCATCAGTTCGCATGTTGCCTTAGTTCAAAAATAAAAAAAATGGTATATTGAAAATTACCAAAAAAAAGAAAGTTGAGATTTATTCCAAGCAAGAGAATCAATTTTTGCAACCATATTGCCTCCTTGGACGACCCTAGATACTTCCCTATCTAGGATTATAAATTTAAGAGTTGATCGGTTTTACACGTTACAACGACGTATTTTAACAAACCGCGTGAAATCGCTATCACTTTTTGGCGCCGTTGCCGGGGAGGCACAGCTTTGCATTAACGCATTTTCTCTTGCTTGAAGTGGATCTCATCCCCTTCTCTTTCTTTCTTTTGTGTGTGCAGGAACTACAGCGGGAAAGCGGGAATCTGGAAGCGAGAGCTTAAAGATCCTTTTCTTCCCGCAAAAATTCAGGTTGGTTCCTCTTTCTAGTCACATAATTAATTAAAACTACCAAAAATATATTAAACTTGGCTTTCAGGACCCTAAACACTTAAATTAAGTGGAGTGGTGCATTTTAAAATCATTGTTTGCTTGTATGCTTCTTTAGCACCATTCCATTGCAAGTATTGGTGTTCTATTTTTCGGGTCTGGATTTCTGTCCAGACTTGAAAAATCGATTCCTAACACCACAGGCCTCCTAAAATCATAAAATTTCATAGAGTGATTACCAATTAGGTTTGGAACATCTGTTCCAAATTTCAGATCAATTGGATTTGTATTTAATTTTTAAAAATTCGTGGATTACAGAGGGGTCACACCCTTTAATCTTCCTGTTTTGCTACTGTCCGCGAATTTTCAGAATTTTATACTCATCCAATTTTTGTGAAATTTATCTTGTTGGAATCCCTGTGAAATTTTACATATCATATAAAATCATAAAAATTTTCTGAGGTCGGTAGTAATACTGAAAAGTCTATAATACCCACGGGTATTATTTCTGGACTTTGACACCAGTACAATTAAAAATTCAAAACTATTATCAAACAAATTCCTAAAATCTTACAAAAATCTTTTCTGGAATCCTTGTTTGATTTTCTTCAAAGTAGTGGTGTTGTTTGACTTGTTTGGACCACTACTTAATTCTGAAAGCTAAAAATAATTCATTGGTAGTTAAATTTCTGTCTCAGGGATAATTGGTTTAGGGTTTCTTCTTTCTCTTTAGAGACTCAATTAAAAGGAAATATACAATCACACATACAACTTGTCTTTCCTTTGATTGTGAACTTTCAAACTTGTTTGAAAACTTAAAGAGAAAAACCCTAAAATTCATTTAATTAAATCACATCCTAAAAGACAAAAATATAAAAAAATTGTGTGACAACTTGATTTTCATTAGAGCCACTCTCCAATTCCTGCACACACACAAAAAAATCAAATAACAGGGCAACAACCCAATAAACGCCCTCCACATTCCGTGTGCACTATAGAATCCTAGACCTAATTAAAATTTGTAGCAACTTGACCCCTAAGGCTTTATCAACTTAGGCTTGCTATTTAGGTCTTAAGTTTTCTTTAGTTAGTACCAATTCTGTCATCTATATCTGGTGTTCAGGCTGAGGGGCCGTGTCAAACGACCAGGCGCGGGTTTGTACAAGCACCTGGGGTTTTCCCTAGGAAACGTTTGGGCCCAAACCTCCCCTTAAGCAACTTGGCTAGATTTATTGATAGAACGGGTATTCACTATTGACTACTTATTTCCTATATAGACCAAGTCTTAGGTTATTATTAGGGAGTCACATTTAAGTTAGGTCTAGTTTTGTCTGTTTGATTTGCACACTTTCTCTCATCTCCATCTCTTCTCCTCCCCTCCCGTTTCTTCCATTTTGCACGGGCGGCGGTCCAAAACTCCACACTTGGAGGGACCACTTGATTTTGCCTCCCCAAGAAAAGACTTTTCTACATTCTTCCTATTATTTTAAAATGGAAAATAAAAATTGGTCCTCTAACCCGCATGCTAATTTTTCTTTCCCCTATTCTTCCACCCAGGAGCTTCTTAATCAGGCCCCTCCACCTAATTTCTACTCTATCATGGCTCAGCTACAAGTTAAGCAACAACAGTTGCATAAGGATTTAACAAACCTGGCCAACCAAGGGAATCCTGCCACACCTGCCCAAGCTCCACACATTCCACATCTCACCCCTTTTAACACCCGTAAGAGAGAAAATCTGCATAAATCCCATGCTGAGTATAATTGTTATTCTGAGGCTTTCTATGGTTCAACAGGGAATTATGTTTACCCCAATCATCACCCCACCCAAAATGTCCCTACTATCCAGGAGAAATTGAAAAATTCCTCTAATGGGGGGGATTATCCGACCCACTCCTGGACCAATCCGGTTCCACACCAACAACAGAACCCATTTGGAGGGTATGGTTCAAATCAGACTTATCAATCTGGGCAATCTCAAGAAGACATTAATGCCCAGATGATGAAAACCTTGCAAGAGTTACAAAGAAAAAAAAAGGAAACAACCCATCTTATTAACAATCTCAATGATCAAATTGGGGATATTCCGACTCAAAGACCTGCAGGACACTCACCATCCCAACCCACACCAAACTTTATTAATCACAGGAACCAACACCCGGGTGTCTACCAACATCAGAACCACATGATTCAGCCTCCTATTAACCCAATATCACAGCACCTACCCAGTTTCTTTCAACATCAGGCCCCCCTACCTCCTCTCAGTGAACACCAAGCTTCATATGCAGAGACTATGAGGAGTGAGGAAACCACCATGGATTTAAGGCCTTCTCAATCAAATGATGAAACTGATTCTCAACCAATGCAGATTGACCCCCCTAACCTTAATAAGGAAGAAGAAAAAGAAACCCCAAAAACACTTGATTCAAACCCTATTTCCCACTCTCAAAAACTGCAATCCAACAATCCAAAATCAGAGCCCTCTGACCACAATTCTTTGGATTTATTTGAGCAAGTCGAGAGGAATATTCCCTTCCTAGATTCCCCCCATGCCTCTAAAGAATTTACTGCAAAAGGGCATGATCAGAATCTAGAAAGGTTGGTCCTTTCAAAGACAGCCAACTCAGTTTTTCAGAGCAAGCTGCCTTTCACAAAAAAGGACCAGGGCACATCACTTATCTCAATTGTCGTAACTGACACCATTTTTCGTGCCCCTCTCGACTTAGGTACCTCTAGTAATCTCATCCCCCCTGTCTTATTCGAGGAATTTCGATTCAGTGATTTAAAACCTACCAAGGTTCAATTTCAATTGGAAGATCGATCTACCATTCAACCGCGGGGAGTTGTTGAGGATAGTATTATCAAAGTCCGGAATTGTCTATTTCCGGTAAATTTTCTGGTCCTTGACATAGAGGTACCCAAGGCTCTCATTAATGCCATCCTTGGAAGACCTTTTTTGATTATGGCAGCAGCTAATATCAATTCTCATTCTGGGAAAATGAATATAAGTTGCAGTAACCAGACCTTCTCATTAGATTTATTTCAAGCTTCCAAGAGGTCCATTAATCACAAAATTTTTGAGGACACTGATAATAAAATGGAAGCAGTATTTGAAATGTCTATGTTGATCCAATCTCATTCATCTTTGACCACTATTGATCTAGATTTTATTGATTCTTATTCTAAGGATAGTTATGTGGTCCAAGACTTTCCAGATCAACTACGGTTTGACTTTCCCCCTTTTCATCTTCTTGAAACATCCACACTAACTTCACACACCCTACATCTCATTGACTCCATTCCCCATCCCTTTCCATTGGACCTATCACTCGACCCACCAGAATCTGAAAATTTACAAGCACTTAAACCATGGCCAGATCTGGGTCATTTTTCCATTTCTCTATTTTATTTTGATTCCTTTATCTTTACCACTCATCTTTTTAGGAATCTTGAGGAAGACACTTTTATTGCGGACATTCAAGTGTCCAATTATTTACATGATCTTACGTCTTCCGTGCATACCTTCACGCCCGGCTGAATGGCGTAAAAGATAGCACTGGATGGGAGGTAACCCATCATTTTCTTGCTTTCCTTTTTTCTTCTTTTTCCAGGTTTTATTCATCCTAAACCTGACCGTTCTTCACTAAGGTGATTCCTTTTCCCTCCTAATGCATGAGGACATGGCATATCTTAAGCATGGGGGGGTGTTTTTAAATTTCTACGATCGATTTAGGATGTTTAAAACCTAAAAACATGCATTTTTCTTTAATTTATTTCCTACTTGCATACCCAAAAAAAAAAAAAATAAAAAGAAAAAAAAAAAAATTGTTGAAAACTTTTTGAGGAAAAATTTTGAAATCAGGACTAAGGTCGAAAAATTCACTTCTGGTACAATGGGATTTAATCTTTAACAAACTAAGGATGAGGATTTGGATCTAATCATTAGAATTCCAGGGTCTATTTTAGACTAGATCAGATATCCTTCTCTAAAATTCCACCTGAACTCATGATAGTTCAGGTGACTTGATCCTATTTTGTAATATGGAAAGTATTTGACTTAGTTTTTGACTCAAAAACTTGCGGTTCTCGAGAAACTTCTTGTGTCAATTTTCACACACAAGCTAACATTTAAAAACAACTAAAAATTTGAAAAACTCCCTTGTTTGGATTTAGTAAAAGTCTGAATCAGGTCATTGGTTTGAGTTCCCACCGTCGAGAAGAAGGAAAATACCTTCTTTGAGGATGCGATGTCAACATGTTACCGCATCGGCGCTGCTCTATATCTATATTTCATATCTTTAGACGGAGCATTAAAGCGCATTTCAGCAGCTCAAGTGTCTTGGACGGTGCTCTACCTATAGCGTCGGAGCAAGAGCTTGAGTTTGCTTGGAGCGCCCCTTTTCACCGCATCGTGTTTTGGGGTTGTGAGCTCCTGGGTGGTGTCATGGACAGTGCTATCCCGAAGTACTGGCGCCAGAGCCCCCTCGAGGAATGGTAATGGGAATGATGATACCGACACATCTGTTGTAAGACTAAGCTAAAAATAAGCATGGGGGAGAGAAAAAAAAAAAAAATAATAATAATAATAACACGTCCTTATTAAGGTTGGCTTTTCACAAGCACCGACACAAGGTTTTAAAGGAATTTGCAAGTTGCGAATCAGATTCACGAGCCAGAAAAATCCTAAAAACAAACATTTCAAGTCATCTGAATTAACAAGGGGTTAATTTGTGAATTTTCTGAGGATATATTGATCCTGTTCTATCTAATGGTTGGATCCAAAAACAAATCCTGATGTTTATCTTCAACAAATCCCGTATCTCCTGTGTTTTAATCTACCAAGGTCCCTTAATCTCTTTTTCTCCTCAAAAGTAAAAAAAAAAAAAATTAGATTTCCCAAAAATTCCATTTTCCAAAAAAATTAATGTTTTGCTAAGAGACTAGCAAAAGATAAGCATGGGGGTGTGATAAACGCCAGTTTATCATCATTTTTATGCTTTAAAACTAACCTAGCTCTTAGGATTTTACTCCGCAAATGGGTTTTTGGGCTGCATTTAGGCATAAATTAGGATAGGCATGCATTGCATTTTTTATTGTCGTTTTAATGTGTTTTTGTGAGTGTTAGGGATGTACAGATGCACAGATCCCTAAAACCCTAGCACTCAAGAAGGCAAATGGTGAAGGAGAAGCCCAGACTAGCTGGAACTCAGCCTAATCCAGCTCACCTCAGCTTGATCCAACTTACCTCAGCTTGATCCAGCTCACCATAGCTGGAACCTAGCTTACTTGAACTAGGGTTAGCTCATCCCAGCTCCATTCAGCTAATCTCAGCTGGATGGCAGCTCAAGAGAGTTCACCTTAGCTCACCCTAGCTCAAGTCAGCTCAGATCCAGCTCAACTTAGCTGAGTCTAGCTCATCTCAGCTCCCACTAGTTCACAGGGAGCTCTAGCTAGCTCAGCTGAGTTGACAGGAGTTCACCCCAGCTCAGATCCAGCTACATTCAGCTCCACTCAACTCCAGCCAGTTGAAGAATAATTCATCTCAGCTCAGGAAGCTCAAGTCCAGCTCCCGGGGACTCAGCTTAGCTCAACTCAGTTGAGCTAAGCTACCTTAGCTGCCTCAACCAGCTTGATTCTCCTCGGGAGCACCAGACCTAGCTCACCTCAGCTCATTTTGGTAGAAGCTAGCTCACTTTAGCTTGGCTTAGCAACTAGCAAAGAACTAGCAAGCTAAGCCAGCTAGAGTAGCCCCATGCCAGCCTCTTCAGCAGCAGCCAGCTCTAGCTCCAGCTCCAGACTTCTCCTCCTCAGCTCTTCTCCCTGAAAACCCTAGCTCCAAATGGCTCCAACTCTACTCCCTACTAGCTAAGCTAGCTAAGCTGCTTAACTTAGCTAGTCCACCTCCATGGCACCAAAACCTATTACCCTACTACCTAAGCTCCAGCAAAAAGACCACCTACTCCTACTTTATTTTGGTGCCAACTATCCCTTCCATCACCACCCTACATCCACCATCAAAGCCCATCTCCACCCTCCATTTTTTCCCTCCAAAATTGCCTTCTAGAAGGTATTTTTGGAGGGAAAACCAAGGCACCTCTTCATTTCCCTCCCATTTTTCCCTCCAAAAATAACCAAGCACCCCTTCATTTCCCTCCAAAAACACCATAACCACCCCCCCTTCCCATCCTATAAATACCCTACCCTACCACCACATAATTCCCATCCTCCCTTAGTATATTTTCTACCTAAACCACCTATACCTACGGCCAAGAAGAAGGAGTAGAGAAGGAGATTAAAGGGGCACATCAGCAGCCCTTTTGGTGCCTTCTTCTCCCCACTCTCTTCAACTTGAGCCACGCCAAGGAGGAGGACTCTCCCACTTCAAGGAGGACGGCCAGGCAAAGGAGAAAAGCTTAGGGTGGACGTCCACCCTTGGAGAGAAACTTAGGGCACGCCCCCTTAGGGCTTGCCTTGGAGGTCATCACCTTGGCAGAGTTCTGCAAGGAAGGAGTTGAAGGATTCTTTTCAAGCTTGGGAGCCACCAACCTTGGAGCAAGAAGCCCTCTTCTTCACCATCTATTTAGAGGATTTGTGTTTTCTTTTACTTCAATTATCTAGTAGTAGAAGCATTCCTCTACTAGGCATTTTTGTTAAACACTTTATCAATTATCTAGTTGCCTTCTTCGCATATCTTGTTTGCATTTCTATTTGCTTATTTTCAGCATTCTTCACTTCCTCTCCCTAATTATTCTAGGTTTCCACTTGCCTAGAGTGAGCTTAGGGAGAGGCTCTACTTGCTACTTTAGAGTTGTTTACTTAATTGGAAGTGTAAACACTTTTCCCGCCATCAGTTCGCATGTTGCCTTAGTTCAAAAATAAAAAAAATGGTATATTGAAAATTACCAAAAAAAAGAAAGTTGAGATTTATTCCAAGCAAGAGAATCAATTTTTGCAACCATATTGCCTCCTTGGACGACCCTAGATACTTCCCTATCTAGGATTATAAATTTAAGAGTTGATCGGTTTTACACGTTACAACGACGTATTTTAACAAACCGCGTGAAATCGCTATCACCCCTCTCCACCACCATGGTCTCCAAGGCCGATCTCCACCACACCGTGGACCGACGAGGTGACAGCTCGCTGCACCAATCCGGTGAGCTCGGCCATCACCATGCAACTACCAGATCACCCTTCTTATCCATGCACCACCAACACCATCTTCTTCTTTTTCTTCTTCTTCTTCTTCCTTTGTTTTCAGAATAACACCATCCCCGCATCCTCCTTGCTGCACCTCCGCCCTGCAGACGCAGCAGCGCGCAACCTCCTGTGCGTGTTCCCTTGCCCTCATCGTACGATGGCCCTCCAGCTCCACCGCGGCAGGCGCCCGCACGTCCTTACTGCGTGCACCAACCTCCACGCTCCAGCCCCTAGCGCACACCCACCAGTGCCCCTCAGCGCACCCATGCTCCTCCAGCCCACACGACCACCCTTCAACTCTACCACGGTAGGCACGCGCACGCCCTCGCTGCGCTTCCTTGCCATTCCCGCACACACACACTGCCTGTAGTAGCAGCAACGTGCGTGCCCTCTTCGCAACAACTCCCCCCGCACGCAAAGCATGCTGCACCTCCACCCGCAGCACCTCCAAGTTCTGCTCCAGCAGCAACATCGTGTCCTCCAGCCCACCGGCCCTCGCCTCCAGCCTATGTACGCAGAGCACAGGCTACAACAGCTGCTCCACTCGCACGTAGTGCGTGACCTATAGCACCTCCAGCGACCATGCACTTCACCTGCAACACCAGCTCACTGTCGGCTTTCGCTTCGCCGTTCAGCCACGTCCGATCGTCCCAGTCCACGCCGCCACCGCCAAAGCGAAGGACTCGACCCCACGGGCCTTCCCTGAGCTCCTGGTCGCCGATGATCTCTCCTCCCTCGAGCACTAGCCGCTGCAACAAATCCTCTGTTTTGAAGTTAATTAAAATTTACATTTTTTTCCATTAAGTGGGAAGGTATTTTTAGTTAATAATATTCTATTTGGTTGATTTTATGAGCATCTCACTCTTGTTTTGCATTACTACAATATCAACATGATATTATCTTATTATCTCAATTGAAAAGCGATTTCGATCCGATTTCTTGATGAAACTAATCGTGAACATATGTTTTTAACCAGTGTAAGTTTAAATAGGTCATTGCCTTCCTGTGGATACGACCCACTCTCCTGTGAGTGGTTTAATTTTAATTCTAATTATTTTGATTAGTTGATTTTCCACCACTTAGAAATACAACGATAAATCTTCTTAATCATCATTTTTGAAAGCAAAAATCGACTTGTCAGCTCTCTTCTCTCATCCCCTCCAAAGCTCTAAGAGCTTGTCCCAAACTCGGGATGCTCCATTAGAGTTAAAATTAGAATTTTTCCACCTTCTCATCTCCATTTGTGGAGCGCCCGCGATTATCTTCTCACCACTGTTCGGGAAGCGAATCCCGTTGTGACATCGCCTTGCCCCATCCTCCATCGTCTGTCATTGTTCTCCTTCTTCCAACATCTCACCACCTTTGTCTAGGCACTCCGTCAATGTGAGTCGTCCTCCAAGCAGCCATCGAGGAGGATAACCTCTCTCCACCTTCTCTTTTATTGCTTTATAGTATAAATTTTCTACTTTCTAGTGTAGTCATTAGATGTAATGAACTTGATTAAATGATTATGAAATACTTGTTCATTCTTTCTCTATTTTCTCTTTATTTATATCATTCTCTCTTTTTCTTTTATTAATTATTCTTTAAGTAGATAGCTAACATAGATTCAATTCAACTAGCTAATCTGCTTCGTGACAACAAATCAACCATGGTTCTTGATCAAACGTACGCCTCCCTATGCTCGACCCGGAATTCCTTTTGAGTTTCGGTAAATTTATTTGTTGGTGGATTTTCTCGCAAATTAACACTACGACGGTGGGTTTTTGAAACTCAAATCTTTTTGTGACGGATTTTCAACACAACATTTTGGTACTGTTGCCTGGAAGGTGACGTTCTTTGATTTTTCACATTTTCCAACTTGTTGATTGTTTACCTCATTTCTCTCCTTTCTTATTGTGATTGCAGGTACTCTCACGAGGCAGGCAAAAGCAGTAGATTGGAGCAAAGTGCTGTTAAAGGGTCTGTAGGTAATCCCACATCCTTGCCCACTAGATTTCATTCCACCACCTAATAACACAAACCCTAATTAACCTAGGAGCTTGCATAAACTCTAAGGTTAGTTTTTGATTGTTTGTTTGACACCTCCACCTGCCTCACCCTCCGCTTATAAAAGAAAAATTTTAAAAAAAATCTCACAAAGGTACACAACCTCTTCTGATTCTTCATACTCAACTAGTAACCCGATCTTTGGGACTGGTACACTCATCAACACATAATTAAGTAGAAATCAGATTAGGTAATCACTTGTGTGCCTAATTAAATGACGCATCAGGCCAATTGTTTGAGTTGTTTGGGCTGCACCACTTCAACTAAAAACAACTCATCAAGTAGCTGCCAAATAGGTTCAACTTTTAGGACTAAACCAGGTACTCCACATTTTTAGTTTGATTTCAAAGGAAAACATCTTCACTTGTGCTTTCAAACCTTGGTGTGCCAATTGAACTTGATTGAATATACTCAAAGTTGAATCCTAAAAGCTACTAAGCAAGATTTAAACCCTAAAATTCACCTCATCCAAAAATAATCTTGCTTGAAAATCACTGGTTGTGCACACACACACATATTAATTGATCATTAAGGGCACAACCTAGATAAAAGGGCCCATTACATTTCAAAGCACATTCAAACCTAACCCTAATTAAAAATAGAGTAGGTATTGGCCTTAAGGATTGGACTCACTCTTCGGAGCCCAGATCGAGATTATTTTTGATTAGTCTGCTTCTACCATTCAATCTAATGTCTGGCTAGGAGAGCAGAATCAAATGATCGCGGTTGGGGGGTATCAAAGGAACCTGAGGCGAAAGCCAAGGGAAGAACCTTCTCCCCAGCCCCTCCCTCTAACTGGTTGGATTGACCGGAAAGAAGTAGATCAAATTGTTTCTTCATCCCAAGACTAGATCTGAGAGTCTGTAGGTCTTTAGGCTAGTCCACTTAAGGGCAGGTTTGATTGTTTGTATTGCAGGGCACTTTTCTTCCTCCCGTTCTGTCATGGATCCTTCCACATCCTTTTCACATTTCCATTCCTACCCTCCCATCACTACCTGTTCCCAAGATGATTATTATCCCAACCAGATATATTCTCATCCATCTTCTAGTTGGGATAATCCTGATTGGGGATACAGTTCCGGACTTCCGTGTTTAATGTCTAACCCTGGACACCATGATCTTTATTCTTATCCTTCTCAAAGCTACATTGATTATAGATCACCACCCTTATATGGACAACTTAATACGATCTACAATCAAGAAGGATACACTAATCCTTACCCTTCCCTAGATTACATTGCATATAGGTCACCACTTCTTTATGAACACCTAAAATGACCTATTATCAGGGAGGGTATCACGAACCTCAATTTGTTGACTCTCCTACACTGAATCCAAACCTACCCAATCCTGAACTAAACCACCTGGTTTAGGTTAACTTGGTCTAAGATAAGGTGTTGGCTAACTTAAGGAATACCATACAATCTTTAGAAGATCAGCCAACACCTTGCCCTGAAGAATTGGAGCCTTTGATTGAAATGATTGGCAATCTTAATAAGTATGTGTTAGATTGGCTCCAGGATGTTAAGGATATGGACTCAGGTGAGTTTTTACTTGGGAAGTTATGGAAATTGAGGATGAGATTTGTGATTGCTCTAGTCCAAACTTGGGATGATTCCCAGGATGAACCCCTGTCAGGAGAGCCAATGTCAAAATTTGCTCAAGCACCTATAGGAGGGACACGTTTTACGAGACCAGGGTTGATCAGGTTGTTCTAGAGCAATCAAATAAGGATGAATTGATTTCTTCACCTGAGATCCCTGAGCTGGGGTATGAGGAAACTTATGTCTCCATGGAACAAAAAGTGATTGATAATTTTGAAACAAACATTAATGTGGATTTAGAATTCTTTAATTTTGAAGGTGAAAGAATCATTATGCAAAGTCTCACCTAAGTTTATAGCACACGATTTCAGTGAGATGACTAGGCCTAAGGAATTCGATGAATCATTTGATGGCCCTAAAATTGAGGAACTTGATCCTTTTGGGGCTTACAAGGTGGATTCAGATCCTCATTTCATGAAGGATTCAATACAAAGCCCCATTCCTCAATCATACGCCATTGAGTATAATGAGGATTCTGTTCTTGAGATAATTTGACCCAAGTCAATTCTGATTTAGTCACAACTCTTAGACTTGGAAATTTCAGATGGGATGATTAATATGTAAGAGGTCCCAGAATTCAAAATTCTAAATATGGAGGATAGGAATTGGGAATTGATGATAGGGGAAGCCAATTCCGAAGGAAGCAGAAGATCGAGTCTAAGGGTTCTGATTTGTCTGAAACCCCAAACCTTCTACCAGGACCCTTATGACATTGTTTTTGAGGATGTGTAACCTAAGCACAAATTCATTGATTATCCTTTTGAGCTTGATTTCTCTGTAACCTGACTTCTTGGTCTTGGGTTGCATCCTCATAAAATGCAAGCCCAACCCTGCTTGCATGCTGATCTTAGGTTTTAGATAATTTTTATCCAAAATCTTAGATATACTCAACCATGGGGCATGGGTCTACATCACAACCTCGTCTGCATTTGTGGACATCTACTGGCAGGTCCTGAGGTGAATCTTTTTATTATGATTCTGACCTACACCTGTGAATTCTTTATTTCTTCTTTATTTGTATAGTGTGCCTAGCTGAAGGCACTAAATTCAACATGTATACAGTCTTTTTTCTATCTCGGAGCCAACCTGTTAATCATGAAATTCAGGTGCTTTCTTCTCTACTCCACTCTATTTTATGTATTTTTGATATAATGAGGACATTACATTAGATAGTCATGGGGGGGTGGATATCATTATCTGAATCATCTTGTTAGCTCCATTGATTCTTTTTATTTTCTCTTTATTCTCTCTCAAAAAAAAAAATTGAATTAGGAAAAGAGAGCTTGGGCTTTAGAAATTTTTAGCTTTAGGAAATAATACAGTAAGACCTGAACACTTAAGACCTTTCAGGTCTTCGATTTTAAGTAGCCTGGGTATCCACTAAAATGTGGACTTGTTTGTCTAGTCCTCGCCATTTTGAATTTATTTATTAATTGGTTAATAAGTTGGGGTGATAAGTATAGGACTTATCAACCTACCCTCTGATTTGAGGGGACTTTAACTCTAAGCATCTACACACTATTTGCACTGACTCGCTTTTTAACTGTTTTAATGGAAATTGGGTAGCTAATGAACCTTCTAGGGTGGTATGGCTGGAAAGTTATCATGGGTAATAGCCCATTAGTTGGTTATCCAGAGCCCAGCCAGACGACCATTCTCTTCCTGTTGCCTTTAGGTAAATCTTAGATCAATGAAGCCACCTACTTAAAAAAAAAAAGAAACAAAATAGAAAAATATCCAAAAAGAAAAGAAAAAGAAATAGAAAGGAGAAAAGATAAGAAAGAAAAAGAAATAAGACACACTTCACCGCACGAGTATGGTTGGCAAGTTGGTGGTAGCTGCTCATTGGCTAGTTGTCCAGATCCTAGTTTGAAAATGCACGTTTAATTTCAAACACTTAGGAAGAAGCAGAGAAGTAGAATAAGCTGGGGAGATATTCACTGGGACCGCCCTTGTGTTGACCCCATAAAAATAAAAGTAGGGGGAAAGCTACCGGTCGAATAGATACACCTTTAGGCAGAATTCCTTTTTAAGGTCACTGAGGGGCATAGAAACCCGAAGTCCATTCTAATAGTCGATCAGGGAGTCTATCACATTTCACACATAAAGATGCTTAGAACTTAGAGTTCCCATTGAATCTTCGGTGAGTTGAGTAGCCATAGAAAGCTGCTTCGAAACACTAAACTCAAAAATTCAAAAAAATTAAAAAAGAAGAAAAAGATCCTTCTTTGAATAAGGCGAGGGCTTGAGGCGATCTACATTTTGGTAGACACCTGGGCATTGTTGTGTCTCTGTAGTTCAGGTTTTAGTTGAAATCCCTAAGTGTTGAAAAATAAATTTTGCCGAAGAAATTTGATTATAATTCTCTTATAAATAGCATGTAGTTTTGCTAGGGACTAGCAAAAGATAGGCATGGGGGAGTGATATAAACATGTTTATATCACATAAACCATCTATTTTTGCATGCTCTTAGATGTGTAGTTGAATCATGTATTATAAATATTGTATAACATGCATCATCATGCATTTAGTTTAGATTGTATAAAGTTTAGGTTAATTTTCTCTTTTTGTAGTCAGGGAACAGAGTGATATTTAATCAAGGCCTCGGATTGAATATCCAACCATTCGGATCTGATCAAGGTGACGATCGGAGTTTAACGACTCCAAGATCACCTTGATCGGACTTCCTAGCATCAGATGTAGTCCGAGAAAGATTAGAGGTCAAGGGGCTAGGTGGTGTAAATCCATACATCAGATGACAAATCTGACCGCACAGATGGGTTCGAATCGACAATCGCAGCTCAACAATGCGAAAATCAGTCTAATCCGACATCCGTGGCACCATCTACAAGTCATAGAGGATGGATAGCCAATATGGCGCCACGTGGCACCATCTCAACCGCCCAAATTGGCCAAGGCTCACTCGTTGCCCCCTCTCTCCTCAATGAACTGATCAATCTCAACCATTGGATCAAGATCCAATGGCTAAGATGTGTCCTAGCCGCACCCCCTCATCTCTAAAGAACGAGGCCAAGAGAAGATCTCGATCGTTGGATTGAAATCCAATGGCTGAGAGAGCGCGTGGAAGATTTCTTGAATTTGCCTCAAGAAGGCATGTAGCACAACGGTCGAAGCACTGTTCACGAAAGAGGCATGTGTTCGAACGACTGCGCTGCGCCGTCCTCCTCGCGAGCGAGCATGAAATTGAGTCGTTCGATCGAGAGCCAACGGCACGGATGATCAAATTGGCCAGATGCGCCTGATGATGTTGGATCTCATGCGAGATTAGACGTGCAAGAGGCACGATTTGTGCAGGCGTGTAATTGTGTGTTTTGGGTCATTGATTCCTCATCGAACGGTGGAGATGTGGCCGCGTTGCCTCTCAACAACTGAAGAAGCGATAGAGCATTTTAAGCGTTAGGCGTGTAGAAGAAGAGGCGGGCATGCGCACATTCTTCAGTGACATGGGGTCTTTAGTGACGTTTATATCCATCACTAAAGACCCCTCATTTAATGTTTTAAGCTTGAAATGTCAATTTTGCCCTCAATCCCTACAACTTTAAAAGGAGACCCCTACCACTCAAAATTCTCATCACATTCTCTCTTATCTCACCCCCTCCAAAGCTCTAAGAGCTTGTCCCAAACCTGGGATGCTCCATTAAAGTTAAAATTAGAAAATTTTCACCTTCTCATTCCTATTTGTGAGCACTCGCGGTTGTCTTCTCACCGTCGTTCAAGAAGTGGATCCCACTGTGACGCCGCCCTACCCCATCCTCTATCCTCCGTCCTCTGTTGTCGTTCTCCTTCGTCTAGCATCTCACCACCTTCGTTCAGGCACTCCGTCAATACAACTCGTTTTCCAAGCAGTCGTCGAAGAGGATAACCTCTCTCCACCTTCTCTTTTATTGCTTTCTAGTTTAAATTTCCCACTTTCTAGTGTAGTCATTAGATGTAAGGAACTTGATTCAATGATTATGAAATACCTATTCATTCTTTCTCTATTTTCTCTTTATTTGTATCATTCTCTCTCTCTTCTATTAATTATTCTTTAAGTAGATAGTTAGCATAGATTCAATTCAACTAGCTAATCTGCTTTGTGACAACAAATGAAACACGCTTTTTGATCAAACGTTCACCTCCCTGTGTTCGACCCGAAATTCCTTTTGAGTTTTGGTCAATTGATTTGTTGACGGATTTTCTCACAAATTAACACTACAACGACGAGTTTTCGAAACTCAAATCTTTTTGTGATGAATTTTCGACATAAAAATTACCTTGTGGTTGCCAAAGCCCACCACAGGGTATGTCAAAGTGGTAAGGTCCTCCTCAAAGCCAAGATTGACAAGGGTCTTCAAGAATAGGATATCAATTGCATTATCCTCATCAACAAGTAGGGAGACTGGACCTACCCTGTGATGAGGAGAGTAATCATGAGTCGATCGGAATCTATGTTGGGGTTTCATAGTTGGTGGAACAAAGCAGTTGCCACCTTGTTGAACTTTTAGTGTGGTGTCCTGGTTCCCCACCAACTAACCTCCATGGTCGGTTCAAAGGGGTTGACTAAAGTAGTTTCTTGAGCGAGGGTACAAGGGTTGGCATTCACGCCAAAGATCACTTCAACTGTTGTAGGGGTAGAGGGTGTTAGAATCTCAGCAAGGTGGGAGAGAATGTGGGAATGGTATCCCTCAGCTTGGAGGTCTCTACTGAGTCCTCACTCCTCGAGGATCTAGGTGACATCCTCCTAACTTTGTTCCATTGCTATGACTATGTTTGCCCCTTTGTGCTGCTGCAGTTTGTCTCAATAATAGTCTTTGGGATCCTCCATGGGCTTCTTACCCTAAGGATTCTCATTGCGTTTCACATACTGGACCAAAATACCATGCCAAATTCGATATTCAATTTGATCTCACAGATCTCAACAATCCTCTATTGCATGGCCTTTAGCCTTGTGGTAGCGCCAATAATGCCTAATTGTTGCTTTCTCCAAAGAGGCAAAGGAGTTAAAAGATCTTGATTTGTTGCTTGATCAAGTCATAATTTTATATAAATTACTACCTATCTATTGCTATTTTTGGGTATTTATTTTTCAAATATAATAATTTTTGACATTTCTTTATATTTTGTAAATAATGATATTTTCTTTATTTTTATATCATAGAAGAGGCGACGAAAGACCCACAAGATAGCTAAAGATTAAAGAGAATATTTTTATGGGCCCATTTAGATGACTAGGTCAAGAAAAATCAAGAAATAAGCTCGTTTGAGCTAAGTGGTGGTATATATATAAGATAAAAGGCCAAAAATTAGAGTTTTAATAGGATTATAAGTTGTTTTGACCCCAAAACAACCTCATTATCTCTTTACTACAAAATTCAAAAACTTTTATGAATTTCTAGAGGCTCTTAAGTCTATAAATAGGCCTTAACACCCTTAGGGAAATTCATTCTTCATCTTCCACTTCACCACATTTCCCTACTACGGGTTCTACTCCTTCAATATTTCTCCTTTGCAAGAGAATCCTCGAGAGGCCACTAACACTCCTCTCTACCTCCATCATCCATCTCCGTTCATCTCCACCACCATGACACCACTCTGCAACTCCAATGCCTACCCTTTCTATTTGCATTTTCATTTCTGGAGCTATTTTTAGTTCTAGTTGTAGCTTATCACCTTGAATTAGTTCTTCAATAAAATAAAAAAAAAATATATTTCTTCAATTACTTAGTTAATTGATTTATTTGGACATTTGGATAATTAGATATGCATAATTACATTTTGAATTTTTGCATTTATTTTCGTGCATCAAAAAAATAAAAAATTTTATATTACATTCCTATGTATTAGGTTATAATACTCACAAAATTTCTCAAAAATTTCCTACAAAAAGAATTATTTGACATTTCAGTGTTAACATTGTTACAAAGTAGTCTTGTAATTTCTTTCCAATTTTTTTTACATATGTTTTAAAACTTAATTTTGCATGAAAATTGAAAATAATTTTATGTAAGGTCTTAGGTACATTTATTAATTTTATTATATTTTTAATATTTTCATAAAATTAAATTTGCATGAATAATGTTTAGGTCCCTATTACTGCACTTTAGTCCCTATCTGTAGTTCCCATAGGTTTATCTCTCCTAAAAGCACAAAAAAGAAGAAAAACAAAAAAGAACAAAAATACTTAGTTTAGGATAGTAGAACGTAATTTAAATGTTGCCCTTTCTGTGAGATGACTCAGATTTCCGTTTTACTCGATTTTATCTTTAGGGATTCAAAATATTTATAAACACTCGAAATTTCTCACCACAATGACTATCTTATCTCTTTACAAATTTCATAGTCATTTTTTCGAGCCGTTGTCGAGAAGGCAATAGATTCAAGTTTTGTTTTATTATATTTTATGCATTTAGTTAATTCACATTTGGTTAGAGTTATTTTTATTTAAGGTTACTAATTCATTTGCATTGGTTTGTTTGTGCACCTTTTTACATGAGAAGACCTTGGGCAAATTCAATCCAGGCCATCAATTAATTGACTCCTCTTATCTTTTATTTGGATTTGGATATTTGAATTTGCAAAAAATAAAAAAGAATTTTCCCTGTTAGTTAGTTATTATCTAAAAGAAAAAGATCTTTATTCTCACATTAGGAATTATTTAGTGAATATTTACATCATTATCTTTCAAAAAAAATTTCTTGGTTAGTAGTTAGCTAGTTTTAGTGTGTTATCTCCTAAAAAAATAATTAAAAAAATCTTTCTTAGTTAGTTGATTATTTAGTGTATTTGTCTATTATCTTCTAAAAGAAATTATGGTTTAGATAGTTAGTTAAGTTCTTATCAACTTGTATTTCAAAAATAAATAAATAAATAAAATTAAAATGAAAATATCTCACACTAAACCTGCACTCTATTAAAAAATATTTTTTTATTAGGGCATTCATTCTTGGAATTATCTGGCTTTAGAGGATTCAAATCATATCTCTTATGATTAATCTTCTTAAAATTCATCACGCATCCTTTTAGCATAGACTCTAATTGCTTAAAGGAAGAAACAACATCAATGACAAATTTTTTTTGAAACCCTAAAAATGGCAAGAGAACCCTAAAACACATTTAACCAAGGAGAAACTTTAAAATTTTCAAAAATTTCAAAATTAAAGGCCTTGTTTGTTTGGTTGATGCATATCACTTCACAATTAACTATTCTTTAATAAGGATAATGACCCCCCTAACGTCCATAATATCCCAATAATGAAAATCTCAAGCCTAAAATTGAGTAGACGTGCTCCTATGTTGGATTAATTTTCTTAGCACTTTGGGATCTGGGTTGAATCAACTTGAGGCTTTATCTATTTGGAACCCTCGATGATAAGGTAGAACAATATGAAAATCGCATTAATTGCTTCGGTGAATTGTCGTGTGGATTGACCAAGTGGGTCCCTCCTACTTGATTAGCCAAGCAATTCAAAGGTCCAAAAGACTCAATTTGAATGTCAGGGATGCTAGGATTAGGTCTAATAGGGTTAAACCTTTTAAGGCTAGGTCTGTGTGCTTGAGTTTTGTAGTTTGGGTAGTACTTCTCTCATCTATTCTTTTCTCATCTCGATCCTTCTTCCTGAGTGCATACATAGTAGCAGATCAAAACACATCCCTCTTAAAAGCTCCTTAGATAAGACTCCCAAGAAGCACTTTCCTAAAGAACTAATTAAACATCTTCAAGATCAAATGAACCAACTCCAACAAATGCAACATCAGTTGCAAAAGATATTAAATTGAGATCAAGCCCATAACAACAAAGACCACTTAGAGATTTCTACAGCCTGGCTAACCACATGCCTGCACCCAATGTCTGCATCCCTCAAGTTGATATTGATTACGAGACCAAGCTGGCTACAATTGCTCTACTACCATACTTTTATGGAAATAACTCTAAGAACCCATTCCAATAATCTGTTAAATTAGGAACTTCAATGATGATACCTTAAGGATGAAATTATTCCCCTTCTCTCTTAAGGATAAGGCTAGGCATTGGTATAGAACCATAGGAAGACCTATCATGACTTGGAATCAATTAAAGACTGAATTTTTAAAGAAAAATTTCCCTATTGGTAGAACTAATGCCTTAAGCAACCACTTTCTAACAACAATCAGGGGAACAATTGCATGAGGCCTAAGAAAGGCGCATGAACTTGACTAGAAAGTGCCCACATTATGAAGTACTAAGTGGCAACTAGTTCAGACTTTCTACCATGGGTTGAATGACCAATTAGGAAACTTTGTGGATGCATCCTATGGAGGGAATTTTCTAAGTGAAGGTGAGAACACAACTTTTGAGTTCCTTGAGAACATGAGCAAAAATTCATAGAATCATTCTTCTATGAATACCTTTGGTCAATCTAGTCAACACAAAGGTGGCATCAATGAGATTCAATCTATCTTGAACCAGGTTGACATAGACTTAATTGTGTAGAAGCTTGAAAGAGTGGATTTGGTTTTTAAGAAGCTTGATGAGTTAATGAATCAGGCTACAAATTCACCAAGACTTTACCATCAAACCCCTGACTATCCATATTCCCTCTCTACTCCTTTCAATAAGGAGTCTGTACACCTACTAGATCAGGTACCTCAGTTAGGCCCTTCCACTTTGTGATCGCAATTCATGTATCCCTCAAGTTATCCTTGAAAGTTCCCTACTAGGAGGGGTGACGTAATAATATGCGGAAATAAAAATATAAAGCAATCTCACAAAAATCAATCGCACAATGTACACAGGAATTTTTAGGTGGAAACCCAAACCGGGTGAAAACCACCACCTAACCCTCTCGAGTTAGGATTTTCCGATCAACCTAGTTGATCAAATCCACTAAACCGAATCACTTAAAACGAGGGTGATTCAACCTCAATACAACCACGCTACAAGTACGAGGGTAGCGTTCCTCAACCCCTTCTCTCCACGAGAAGGATTTTGTCCCACGAAGGAGACGGGAATTCGCAAAGCGAATACCCAACCAAAAGACAAAGGTAAAATAAAACAACAAACCTATAGAGCCAACAAAGTAATTAACCTAAGCTTCTATAGGATTTAGGAAACTCCCCTTTGCAAGGAGTGCGTCGACGAAGACGCGGGTGCGTGAGCCACGCAACGGCGCAATGTCGCTCTCGTAGACAACGGCGGGAGAGCGGGTGCGCGAAGGGAATGATGCTCTCAAGATGTAGAACTTGAGCTTAGAGAGCAAGAGCTTCTTGGACACAAGAGAGTGGAAGTATGTTGCTTAAGTGTGTCTTGTGTTTTTCTAAGTGTATATCTTGTGTGTTTTTGTGTTGCAAAGGCTCCCCTCTATTTATAGAGGCCTTAGGAAGGCTTTGGAAGGCTTAAGAAAGGTTCTATAGCCGTTGGGTGCAAAGCCCAAGAGAATCAGGCCGAAATCAGGACAATGATTGCATTTGACAGGGTCATCAGACGTCTAACTATGGAATCAGACGTCTGGAAGGCCACTTTAAGACGTCTGATTTCAAGGTCAGACGTCTGATTCTATGCGGGTTTCTCCCTGACTTGAATCAGATCTAAACAGGGTTTTTGTGCAAGTCCATCAGACGACATACAGGACGTCTGGCAATAAGTCTGGACGTCTGGAAACCTATTTTTACTGTGGGAATTGATTTCCAAACGTTGCAACGGCTAGAAAATCTCTGAGAAGAGATTTTGGGTCAGCCGAGGCAAAACGGTCATTTATCAGACGTCTGGAAAGTCCTATGGACGTATGATAAGGCTCTAACGGTCATATCTGGAGTGTTTGCGAAGCCAGCCAACGGTCCACTAATTGGACGTCTGGCAAAGTCATCAGACGTCTCCTAAGACGTCTGGTCTAAGGTCTGGACGTCTGATTTCATCAGACAGAACTAACTATGTCCAGCCTAACAGTTATCAGACGTCTGAAACAACAGTCAGACGTCTTAAAATACATTATCAGACGTCTGATTTGGGAATTAGACGTCTGTAAAGTCTGTTTGAACCCTATATTGGTTTTCTAAGTATTCTACAGAAAATCTAAGTATCCTAGGGTTGTGCCGGTGTTCCTAGGACTACTGTTAGGGTTCTTTGAGGCTCTTTAACATAATTTCTAAGGAAAATAAAGAGCAAGAAAAATAAAGATAAAAGTACATGAAAGGATTAAAAAGAATCTATCCTATTCTTCTTGTCTTCTATCTTCAATCTGTCGCTCCACGCGAACCTCCTCTGTTTTCCGTCAAGCTCCTCCAATCCGTCCTGGATGCGAGCTTGAATTCCGTCTAAACACGTCCACATTTGCAATTGACCTGAAATCTAGGACTCAAATTGCAAATGTTAAATAACACATGTTTTGTTATCATCAAAACAAATGATCGTGGTGCTTTAGCACCAACAATCTCCCCCTTTTTGATGATGACAAAACCGTAAATAATGCATAAAAATCCTCCCCCTTTTTGACATTATCAAAAAGGTTTGATTTTAAATTTCCTATAACTCCCCCTTAAAACATGCTCTTCTATGAATTTATTTTAACAAAGGTAATATTCTCCCCTTTTTGTAACAACAAGATAGCTATTATTTTTCTCCCCCTTACTAAAGGAAATTTAGCTACCTTATTTCTCCCCCTTAAAAATTGACAATTAGCTCATAAAATTTTTAACTCCCCCTATCTAAATGCTACTGATAAAAAGATAGGGTAAAGGGTTTTACCTCACCTACCATGGCCAATAAAATGGCCCGAATGGTGGTGGTGGATACCACATCGGATGGGGCTCCCATCCGTAGCTTGGAGGCCCGGGCATCGGCGCCGGTCTCCAATCTGGTGGTCGACGTGCGGCGGGTCCGTCGTTTGTTCGCCGTCTCGTCGGTCTTCTTGTTCTCCTCCTTGGTCTACTCCTTAGTTCTCCTAACTCGAGTTGACCAGCCTTGAGTTTGTAGGTCCAGTCCTGTGTATTGTAGTTATCCCTGAATCCTACAAAACAAGATTCCAAATTTTTCTTCGGTATCCAAGTAAGCTTGGATCCGGATTTGTTAGTGGGTCTCCTTGACGGAGATCCTATCTCAACCTTAGGGCTATAAAAATTATCAACTTTGTTGATTAATTTGTTAGAATTTTCCCTAAGACATGCAATTTCTTTTTCTATAGTTTGCATCTTAATCTTTAAATCATAGATTTCTAACTTTAGACTATCATTTTCCTCAATCAATTTATTATTTTCATTGATGAGGTCTTGATTTTCTAATAACAGGTTATCATCCTTAGGACTAGTTTCTATGTCCTTAAGTTTTATTTCTAACCTATCATTTTCAGATTTAAGAAAACTAAGGTTCTTTTTAATACTTTTGTTTTCTATTTTAAGTGATTTACAAATCTCAAATAGTTCATTAAAAGCTTCTTGTAAATCGAAATTCACCTCGTTGTCGCTGCCGTCGCTGTTGCTTCCTCTGGCCATGAAACCAAAGCAAGCGGTTTCTTCCTTTTCTTCTTCTTCCTCCGAGCTCATCTCTTCATGAGTGTCTTCTAACCTCCTCCATATCTCGTGGGCGGTAGTGCACTCTTGGATTTTATCGAACTCTTTCGGACTCAATGCGCAATACAGGGCATTCATTGCCTTTGCGTTGAGTGAAAGCTCCCGAATCTGCAGCTGCGAGTAGCCTCCTTGGGGTCGCTTCGGGATCTCGTATGGGGTTTCGCAACATCCCCATACCTCGAATTCAGTGGCTTGGAGCCACGTCTTCATCCTCAACTTCCAATATCCGAAGTCTCTCCCGTCGAAATAGGGTGGTCGGATGGTGGACTGCCCTTCGGAGATTCTGATTGCTGATGTGCTTCCCTCCATTTGATCTCTTGCCGGGTTGTTACGCCGAAACAGCAAGACCTGCTCTGATACCAAATGAAAGTTCCCTACTAGGAGGGGTGACGTAATAATATGCGGAAATAAAAATATAAAGCAATCTCACAAAAATCAATCGCACAATGTACACAGGAATTTTTAGGTGGAAACCCAAACCGGGTGAAAACCACCACCTAACCCTCTCGAGTTAGGATTTTCCGATCAACCTAGTTGATCAAATCCACTAAACCGAATCACTTAAAACGAGGGTGATTCAACCTCAATACAACCACGCTACAAGTACGAGGGTAGCGTTCCTCAACCCCTTCTCTCCACGAGAAGGATTTTGTCCCACGAAGGAGACGGGAATTCGCAAAGCGAATACCCAACCAAAAGACAAAGGTAAAATAAAACAACAAACCTATAGAGCCAACAAAGTAATTAACCTAAGCTTCTATAGGATTTAGGAAACTCCCCTTTGCAAGGAGTGCGTCGACGAAGACGCGGGTGCGTGAGCCACGCAACGGCGCAATGTCGCTCTCGTAGACAACGGCGGGAGAGCGGGTGCGCGAAGGGAATGATGCTCTCAAGATGTAGAACTTGAGCTTAGAGAGCAAGAGCTTCTTGGACACAAGAGAGTGGAAGTATGTTGCTTAAGTGTGTCTTGTGTTTTTCTAAGTGTATATCTTGTGTGTTTTTGTGTTGCAAAGGCTCCCCTCTATTTATAGAGGCCTTAGGAAGGCTTTGGAAGGCTTAAGAAAGGTTCTATAGCCGTTGGGTACAAAGCCCAAGAGAATCAGGCCGAAATCAGGACAATGATTGCATTTGACAGGGTCATCAGACGTCTAACTATGGAATCAGACGTCTGGAAGGCCACTTTAAGACGTGTGATTTCAAGGTCAGACGTCTGATTCTATGCGGGTTTCTCCCTGACTTGAATCAGATCTAAACAGGGTTTTTGTGCAAGTCCATCAGACGACATACAGGACGTCTGGCACTAAGTCTGGATGTCTGGAAACCTACTTTTGCTGTGGGAATTGATTTCCAAACGTTGCAACGGCTAGAAAATCTCTGAGAAGAGATTTTGGGTCAGCCGAGGCAAAACGGTCATTTATCAGACGTCTGGAAAGTCCTATGGACGTCTGATAAGGCTCTAACGGTCATATCTGGGGTGTTTGTGAAGCCAGCCAACGGTCCACTAATTGGACGTCTGGCAAAGTCATCAGACGTCTCCTAAGACGTCTGGTCTAAGGTCTGGACGTCTGATTTCATCAGACAGAACTAACTATGTCCAGCCTAACAGTTATCAGACGTCTGAAACAACAGTCAGACGTCTTAAAATACATTATCAGACGTCTGATTTGGGAATTAGACGTCTGTAAAGTCTGTTTGAACCCTATATTGGTTTTCTAAGTATTCTACAGAAAACCTAAGTATCCTAGGGTTGTGCCGGTGTTCCTAGGACTACTGTTAGGGTTCTTTGAGGCTCTTTAACATAATTTCTAAGGAAAATAAAGAGCAAGAAAAATAAAGATAAAAGTACATGAAAGGATTAAAAAGAATCTATCCTATTCTTCTTGTCTTCTATCTTCAATCTATCGCTCCACGCGAACCTCCTCTGTTTTCCGTCAAGCTCCTCCAATCCATCCTGGATGCGAGCTTGAATTCCGTCTAAACACGTCCACATTTGGAATTGACCTGAAATCTAGGACTCAAATTGCAAATGTTAAATAACACGTGTTTTGTTATCATCAAAACAAATGATCGTGGTGCTTTAGCACCAACAATCCTTACATAACTCCCTCCTCTATTCTACCTCCTGATTTTGAGGATGTTCAAGTGATCCAAGGAAATTCTAGAGCCAACCCATACTGCAACATGTATAATCTAGGTTGGAGAAACCACCCTAATTTCTCTTGGAAAAACCAAGGGTAGGTAAACCTACAACTAAATTAAACCAAACCCAAAACTCTTATGGTGACCAAACCAAATCCAATTCCAAATCAAGTGACTACACCACTACCTACACAAAAAGACAATCACTTAGAATAGATGATTCAAAGTCAGCCTAAAATTATGAGTGACATGCAAACCTTGATGGTTTAGATGATGCAACAAATGACTAATCAGTTCCAACAAGCACTTAATGAAATCAAGAACCAATCAAATCATCAAAACAACACTAAACAATTTGGGTCTTTGCCACCTTAGGCCATTCCCAATCCTAAGAATGTGCCACCAAAAGTGAACCCACCTCCTGGGTTTGATCATAATTCATATCCAAGTGTGAAACAGTACCCAAACCAAGCCCAACTCCAAAACAAAGTTCACAAGGCTAATCAAGTACCTAAGATGGCACAACCACAACCACATATTATTATTCAAGCCTTGATTTTGGACTCGCGGCAGAATGCAAATGTAGGACAAAACTCTAACCCTCTAGCTAGCTATAGTTCTATTACCGTAAGAAGTGGTAGGGTGCCCAAAGAACAAGTCTAGAATAAGGGAATGGAACCTATTGTGATTAAGGAACATGAATCTGAAGAGGAGACTCGAGATAAACCTTCAAAAGAATCGATACTTGAGGATGTTTCTCCTCGCATCCCATTCCCTGATGCCCTTAAAAGGGGATCAAAGAAGAACGCCACTAACAATAAGAAACTTTTAGAACTGTTCCAACAAGTGTACATAATGTATCCTTCTTTGATGCCATTAAACATGTCTCTCTCTGCCTATGCCAAGTTCCTTAAAGATTTATGTACCCAAAAGATAGGACAAGGAGTAAGTTGCCCAAGAAAGCATATTATTTGAGCAAGTGAGATCGATTATCCTTAGGAATCTCTTATAGAAAATGCAAGATTTCGGTACCCTCTGTTTCTTGTACCATAGGTGATCAAATTTTTGAAAAAGCCTTTTTGGATTTGAGAGCCTTAATTAACCTCTTACCAACACCCATTTAGATACAGTTCGGATTCGGGGAGCTCAAGCTGACTTCTATTATGCTCCAACTGGTCGATCAATCTATCAAAAACCCATAGGTCTTCGAAGATGGGATTGTTCAGGTTAAAGATTTCTACTTTCCTATGGACTTCATTATTCTGAATATTGATATTCTCAAATGAATTAATCAAGCTCGAATTATCTTAAGAAGGCCATTCTTCACTATTTCCAAGGCCAACATTGATTGTGAATTTGGAGATATGCAAATTGCCTTTGGAGACCAAAAGATGAACATTAATATCTTAAAGGCATTGAAGAATTTCCAAAGAGAGGATGAACACTGTTTGATTGAGGAGATTAGTCAAGTAGAAGAAATCTTAAAAGAACACACACAAATTCATCTTATAGAGGACCCATTAGAGACCTGCTTAACCCAATCTCAATATGAATCTTTGAAAGAAAGCCCTCACCTCAAGGAGGTGAATAATTTGCTGAATGCCCTATGCATTCAATGACCATCTTTGGACCTATCAAGTTGACAGAATACGAGAAACCTACATTGAACCTCTAATACCCTCAATTCAAATCGCACCTCAAGAAGAACTAAATCACTTACCAAAAAATCTTAAATATGCATTCCTTGGACCTAATCAAACTTTATTAGTGATTATTAGCTTCACTTTGACTAGGAACCAAGAAGTTAAATTGATCAAAGTCTTAATGAAACATAACTTGGCAATTGAATGATTGATCGATAAGATTTTCACTTAGAAATTATGATAGAAACAAATAATGAAGCATCATTATATTAGCATGGTGGAAAACCTTCAATCAAAATATTAGTCAGTCAAAACTAACCATAACGATTAAGCCACAGGGAGGCACAACCTAATAAACTTGCAAATATTTCCACACGAAATTTTGTTTTACGAATAATAATTAGCAAGATTATTCTTTTGCTTTTAGTAGAAAGTAAGTTCCTTATATTAAGCAATAGTAAAGAGAAAGTTGAAAGGTATTCATGCAAATGACAACTAAGAAAGTATGATAGCAAATATTACACACTGCTCTTAATTGAAAATTGAACCTTCACCAAATGTTTCAATACTCTCACTAAATAAATAATAGAAAGTATAATAGAAAGAGAGAGAGAGAACTTGGTAGTGAGAAAGGTAGAGAGTGCAAGAGAAAAAGAGAGAACAAGAGGGGGCAAGTCCACAAATGCAACAATAATATATCAATTAAAATAATAAGTGGCAATGGCATTGAATGTAAAAACTAATTGTCCTTTTACTGTTGTGAAATAGAGCATTCACGTTTATGCACGATTGCACGAAGAGGAGCCACGACTGGCAGTGGGATCAACGGTGGAGGTGCATCGGAGCAAGGGCTTCACGATGGCAGTGGTAGCTAGGTCGATGGTGGACGGCAGTGGCTAGATGGTGAACTTGAAGGGGCTGTCGATGGGTTCTTGGTGGCGATGGAGGAGCCACCGGTTGGTTTAATGGGACGGTGGCATGGGTGCGGCTGAGGATGGGGAGGATAATGGTGGAGTTGGTAGCAACGAGGGTGACTGGTGATGGCCACTCGGAGTGAAGAAATCTGATGGATGTTGGGTTCTTTGTGGGGAAGAAGATCAATAGTGTGATGGGTGTGGCTAGTGTTGAGGAGAAAATGAAGAAGAAAGGAAAAACGGATGTGGAGGATAGTGGTGTTGGTGGTGATGTTGGTGGTGGAAGTGGTGCATGATGTCATCGTGCATCACCACATCAATGATGAGTGAAGCATGGGGAGGAAGGCGTCGATCCATGGTGCACATCAAGTTCATAGTGCACGCTCGAGCCACGATAAGGAAGGAGAGAGTCTAGCCATCCCCTCTCAACGAAGAAGGGGAATTTTTAAGATCGTTTCCCCTCATGCCTCCTCCAAATCCAGTATTTTCTCCATGAAATGGGGGATCTTTGTTCCATTTTTGGTGAGCAATTAATGTTGGTGCAAGGGCACCACGATAGTTAATTTTGATGATAACAAAATACCTGTTATTTAACATTTGCATTGAGTTTAAGATTTCAGGATAAAAGCAAATGGTTACAAGTGTGGAGGAGGAGCTCAAGCTCGCATCCATGGCAGATTGGAGGAGCTTGATGAAGGAGAAGGAGCTTCTCTTGGAGCGAGAGCTTGAAGACAAGAAGAATACGATAGATGTCTTTTTGTCTTGTACTTCTTTACTTTTTATTTACAAAGATTATTTGTTAAAGAGCCTCAAAGTACCTTACAGTAGCCCTAGGAACACTTATACTACCCTAGGATACTTAGACATCTTGTAGAGAACCTAGAAAACCAAAACATAAATCAGACAGCCTGATTAGACATCCAATTTGGAAATCAGACATCTGATTGACTTTAAGACGTCTGACTATTTGATTCGATGTCAAAAACATGTAGGCTGGAAACCCACTCTTTGTTTGCCAGCTTCAAACATCTAGCCCTTACTCTAGACATCTTAAAAGACGTCTGAGGACCTTGCCAAATGTTTAACTAGAGGACCGTCGGCTTGTCAGACTTAATCGTTGAGGATTAACCCTTAATATGATTTACATCTACTTTTAGACATTCATAAAACATCCCAGACGTTTGCTAAATAGATGTTAGGCTCAATCTAACCCAAATCACTTTTGTTAAATGATTATAGCTGTTTGAGCCACGAGAAATCCATTCCCACAGTGATTTTTGTTTCCAAACATCCAGACATATTGCCAGACGTCCGACCTGTCATTTAGCCAACTTATCCTAGAACTCTGTTTAGGTTTGGACAAACTAGGAAGGAAACCCATCTAAAATTAGACGCCTGATTAGATTCCCAAATGTCTTAAACAACCTCATTAGACGTCCATCTTGATCCAACCTTGATCAGATCTTCCACCCTTCTAGATCAGACAATGGCCTAGACATCTGACCTTAGAATCAAACATTTGATAACCTTGTTAGAATCATAAATGGCACTGATTTGGCCTGATTTGCCTTAGATTTATTCCCAATGGCTATAGAAGCCTCTCAAGGCTTTATAAACCCTTCTTAAGGTCTCTATAAATAGAGGAGCACCCTTCCTAAGCTAGACACACCTGAAGAAACTACTTCCACTCATATTGTGTCTTTGAAAGAGAAGTTTCATGTGTTAGAAATGCCATTACTCTCCCATCTAAACAAGAGAGCACCGATTCGTTGCGCACTTCACTTCCATCTTAGGGAAGTACCTGTTGCCTATAGTAGCTAAGCTTTAAGACTTTTTGTTTGAGGCTCTATAGGCTATTGTAATTATTTTTGTTCAGGTATTCGCCTTGCGAATTCCATCTCCATTGCGAGACAAAATACTCCTCGTGAAGAGGAGGAGCTTTGAGGAATGCTACGCTCGTACATAGTAGCGTGGTTGTATTGAGGTTGATTAACCCTCTTTTAAGTGACTCAATTACTGGATTTGATTGACTAGGTCGATCGAAAAACCCTAAGTTGGGAGGCTTAGGTGGTGGTTTTTACTCGGGTTTAGGATTCCACCTAAAAATCCCTTATGTGCATTGTAAGATTATTCTTGTGTGATTGTTATCTTATTTCTGCATTATATTTTGTTTCATGCAAATCTCACCCCGCCTCCATGAGAACCTACAATTGGTATCAGAGCAAGTCCTGTACATCGGCATAACAACCCGGTAAGGACCCGATGGAGGGGAGCATCTTCACCATGAGACACTAGGAGGGGCAATCTACTGTCCGGCCACCCTACTTCGATGGAAGCAACTATAGCTATTGGAAGCTAAGGATGAGGATGTTGCTTCAAGCCACCGACTTCACACTATGGGGACGTTGCGAAATCCCACATGAAGTCCTAGCGAGACTCGAGGGAGGCTTCCCGCGGTAGCAAACCCGCAAGCTTTCCCTCAACATGAAAGCAATGAATGTGTTATACTACACATTAAGCCCGGAGGAGTTCAACCGGATCTCGCAGTGCACCACCGCGTATGAGTTATGGCACACTCTAGAGGTTACTCATGAAGGTACCTCCAAGATAAAAACTTCTGAGATTAATATTTTATCTCAAGATTTTGAATCTTTCTCTATGAAACCTAATGAGTCTTTAAGTGAGATGTATACTAGGTTCACTCTTATAGTGAACTTGAAAACTTTAGGGAAGACCTTTATCAAGGGAGAGCTTCAAGGAAAGCTTCTTCGTTCCCTTAGACCGGAAGGAGAATAGAAGGTCATCACCATTGAGGAGGCGAATGAAGTTGAGGAGCTCAACATCAAGGATCTCTTAGGCAATCTTATGGCCTATGAGATGAAATTGAAGGAAAAGGACACACCGGAGCTGAAGCCAAGGAAGACTCTCACCTTCAAAGTCTCTTCTGACAGTGAGGTAAGTTCCGATGATGAGGATCTTAGAATTTTATTTCAAAAATTTTCTAAGTTTTGTAGGGATTCAAAGAGAGAGAAGGAGAATAAGGAGAAAGAGAAGGAAAGTTCAAGTGGTTGTTATCATTGCAACAAGAAGGGGCATTTTTAGACCTGAATGCCCTCTTCTAAAGAAAGAAAAGGAGAAGGAGAAGTATAAGAAGAAAGCATTCTAAGTTACTTGGAATGACTCGACCTTGGAGGAGGAAGAAGAGGAGAATCCCGAGAAGAAAAATGAAGTCGCTTGCATGGGCTTCATGGCTTTTGCGAGTGATGGTGAAAGTGAAGATGACAACAAGGAGGTAAGCTCTTTCAATGAATTACAAGATGGTTTTGATGAATTATATGAGCTTAGTAAGTCACTAAAAGTAGAAAACAAGAGCATTAAAAAGAATCTTAGTTTTCTTAAATTTTAAAATGAAAGGTTAGAAATTAAAATGTTAGGGATCTAGAAATTAACTCTAGTCCAAATACTTTTGAAAAGGATAATTTATTGCTAGAAAATCATGTCCTAATCAATGAAAATAGCAAATGATTAAGGAAAATACTAGCTTGAAAGCTGAACTTTCTTATTTAAAGACCAAGATGCATGTTATAGAAGAACTTGCATGCCTTAAGGAAAATTCTATGAATTTAATGAGTAGACTAGAGAACTTCTCTAATGAAAGAGTTAGTGCTATTCATAAGGTTGAGAAAGGATCTCCATCGAGGAGACCAACTAACAAATTCGGATCCAAGCTAACTTGGATACAAAAAGATCACTTAAAATCTTGTTTTGTAGGTTTCAAGAAAGATGTCAATGTGAAAGATTTGACCTACAAGTTGGAGAATGTGAAATTTCCGACCCTACCAGGAGGGGGTGACGTAATAATTGCGGAATTGAAATATAATCTTACAAATAGACAATCGCACAAAGTACACAAGAATTTTTAGGTGGAAACCCAAACCGGGTGAAAACCACCACCTAACCCTCTCGAGTTAGGATTTTCCGATCAACCAAGTTGATCAAAATCCACTAAACCGAATCACTTTAAACGAGGGTGATTCAACCTCAATACAACCATGCTACTTAAACGAGGGTAGCGTATCTCAACCCCTTCTCTCCACGAGAAGGATTTTGTCTCGCGAAGGAGACGGGAATTCGCAAAACGAATACCCAACCAAATAACAAAGATAAAATAAACAAATAATCCTATAGAGCCAACAAAGTAATTATGAACCTAGCTTCTATAGGAATTAGGAAACTCCCCTTTGCAAGGAGTGCGTCGAGTTGATGACGCGGTGCGTGAGCCACACGACGGCGCAACTTCGCTCTCGTGAACTACGGCGGGAGAGCGGGTGCGCGAAGCTTGATGCTCTCAAGATGAATGGAACTTGAGCTTGGAGAGCAAGAGCTAGCTAGGACACAAGAGAGTGGAAAGTGTATTACAAAGTGTTTCTTGTGTATCTTGGTGTCTCTAGGTGTGTGTTTTTGTTGCAAAGGTTCCCCTCTATTTATAGAGGCCTTAGGAAGGCTTTGGAAGGCTTAGGAAAGGTTCTATAGCCGTTGGGAACAAAGCCCAAGAGAATCAGCCCGAAATCAAGAACAATCATTGCTCTGACAGGCTTACCAGACGTCTAATTCTGGCATCAGACGTATGGAAGTTCACTTTAAGACGTTTGATTTCAAGGTCAGACATCTGATTTTGGGCGGGTCTCTTCCTGACTTGGATCAGATCTAAACAGGGTTTTTGTGCAAGTCCATCAGACGATATACAGGACGTCTGGCACTATGTCTGGACGTCTGGAAACCTACTTTTTCTTTGAGAATGGATTTCCAAACGTTGCAACGGCTAGAAAATCTCTGAGAAGAGATTTTGGGTCAGCCGAGGCAAAACGGTCAATTATCAGACGTCTGGAAAGTCCTATGGACGTCTGATAAGGCTCTAACGGTCATATCCTTGTGTGTTTGCTAAGCCAGCCAACGGTCCACTAATTGGACGTCTGGCAAATCCATCAGACGTCTCCTAAGACATCTGGACTAAGGTCTGGACGTCTGATTTCATCAGACAGAACTAACTATGTCCAGCCTAATAGTTATCAGACATCTGAATCAACAGTCAGACATCTTAAAACATTTTATCAGACGTCTGATTTGGGAATTAGACGTCTGGAAACTCTGTTTGAACCCTATATTGGTTTTCTAAGTGTTCTACAGAAAAACTAAGTATCCTAGGGTTATGCAGGTGTTCCTAGGACTACTGTTAGGGTACTTTGAGGCTCTTTAACAGAAATCTAAGTAACAAAAATAAAGAGCAACAGAAATAACGAAATATACAAGGAGTACAAGAGAAGGAAATTTATCCTATTCTTCATCTCCTTCCTTCTTCAATCTATCGCTCCTCGCGAATCTCCTTTGTTTTCCATCAAGCTCGTCCAATCCGTCCTGGATGCGAGCTCGAACTCCGTCTAATCACGTATCCATTTGCGATTGACCTGAAATCTAGGACTCAAAGCACAAATATTAAATGACACATGTTTTGTTATCATCAAAACAAATGATCGTGGTGCTCTAGCACCAACAGAATGGACTACTCAAATTCGAGGGACCAAGGAGTAGACCAAAGAGAAAGATGAGAAGATCGACGAGAAGACCGGCGAGTGATCTAACCACCACGCGTCGACCGTTCGATTGGAGACCAGCTCCAATGCTCGGACCTCCAAGCTTCAGATAGGAACCCCATCCATTTTGGAATCAACCTCCATTTGGGCCATGCTATTGGCCATGGTAAGTGAGGTACACCCTTCACCCAATCTTTTCTTCTATAGCATTTAGATAGGGGGAGTTAAAATTTGATAAAGCTATTTGTCCATCATTAAGGAGGAGGTTTTAAATGATCATAGCTATATTTCCATTAGAAAGGGAGAGTTAATAGATGAAATGAATAGCTATCTCATTATGTCAAAAAGATGGAATTAGAAGAGCAAGTTTAAGGGGGAGTATAGGATATATATTTTTTTAAATTGACTAAACCTTTTTGATAATGTCAAAAAGGGAGAGAATTTTTTGGATTAATATTTATGGTTTTGTCATCGTCAAAAAGGGGGAGATTGTTGGTGCAAGGGCACTACGATCGTTAATTTTGATAATAATAAAACACCTATTATTTAACATTTGCATTGAGTTTAAGATTTCAGAATAAATGCAAATAGTTACAAGTGTGGAGGAGGAGCTTAAGCTCGCATCCATTGCGGATTGGAGGAGCTTGATGGAGGATGATCTTCGCTTGGAGTGAGAGCTTGAAGACAAGAAGAATAGGATAGATGTCTTTTTGTCTTGTACTTCTTTACTTTTTATTTGCTTAGATTATTTGTTAAAGTGCCTCAAAGTACCTTACAATAGTCCTAGGAACACTTACACTACCGTAGGATACTTAGACATCTTGTAGAGAACTTAGAAAATCAAAACAGAAATCAGATAAAATGCTTACACTACCTTACCTTGCGAATTCCCATCTCAATCACGAGACAAAATACTCCTAATGAAGAGGAGGGGCTTTGAGGAACACTACGCTCGTACATAGTAGCGTGGTTGTATTGAGGTTGAGTCACCCTCTTTTAAGTGACTCGGTTAGTGGATTTGATCGACTATGTCGATTGAAAATTCCTAAGTTGAGAGGCTTAGGTAGTGGTTTTTACCCGGGTTTCGGTTTCTACCTAAAAACCCTTGTGTGCTTTGTGAGATTGTTCTTGTGTGATTGTTATCTTATTTCTGTATTATATTTTATTTCACGCAAATCTCACCCCCTGATTACACAGCAAAAATACACCAACAATTGTGCCATCTTGTGCTATTTCCTAGCATTGCCAGTGCATATTAGGTAGCCATAGTTGCATTTGTAAAAATAAACGCATGCATGCATTTATTTGAGAGGGGAGGAGAGTGAATAAATTGGCCTTGTAATTAACATATTCTTCAAGTGCTGCCTCGCAAAATCACCATCTTTATTTTTATTTGGCTTTGAATTTCTTCTTCTCCGCGTGGCTACAGGGCATGGCTGTGCATGCCTCTTTCCTCTTTAAAAAGGGTACAGCCATCTTCCTTGCGGGAGCCGAGGGTCCAACACAAAACACACAGCAGCCTTCCTTCTCCAAGCCATCTCCTCCCCTCTCCCCTCCATACGTAGCCCCTCTTCCTACTGAAGAGACACGCTGTGGGCAGGAGTAGCTCACAGTGGTCGACAACCACCACTGTGAGTTCCACCACCACCCAGCTCATCAAAGAGCCGGTGGGTATGGTGGTTCACCTCTCTAGTTTCATCATTCCAGCCCTTTCCGCCATTGCCACAGAGTCAAGCTTTGAAGCTCAACTGCAGCAGCAGCAAGGCACCGGCCGCCCCACGCAGCGCGTAAGCCTCCGCACGCACGCCAGCTACCGGCGCCATCACCTTCCGCACGTGCAGGCTCACTCCATAGTGCCCGCGCATGCTGAACTGGGTGCAGTCGGTCGCCCGAGCCGAGCGTGCACTGTAGCTATTGTTCACGCTAGATAGCGTGACACTGTAGCTACAGTGTGGTGACTGGAAAGTTTCTCACTTATCCGGTCACCGCTCGTTCTCTCTCCGCGTCGCAACCGCCTCCATCCCGCACCCGCGTCTCTCCCCGTGCCTGCTCCAGCGCCTGGGCTCGTGTCTGCACCCGCTCGCTCCCGCAGCCATGCCTTCACCAGCGTCACTCCAGCCCGTAGTGTGGTGCGCTGCAGTCTCCCTCACGACCGCTTCCTCCAGCGCGCGTGCGCATCTTCGCGTGCCTGCGCTTGTACGCGCCTGCGCCTGCGCCTGCGCGTGGGCCATCAGACGACGGGCGCAGCCTTCAGATGGCTTAAATGCCCGCACCCTCTTCCTCCACCAGACGCTCTCTCTCTCTCTCTCTCTCTCTCTCGCACAGACACACACCTCACTCAGACACACACACCACATTTGTACACACTCACTCACTTGTACACGACTGTATACCTATATATATATACATATATATATATTTATATACATATATATATATACATATATCTATACATATATTATTACCTATACAACTAAGTATAAGTATATATACATATATATATATATATATATATATACATATATATATACATATATATACACATATATTTATACATATATATATATACAAATATACATACATATATACATATATATATCTATAGCTACAAATACATACATACATATATATATATATATCCATCTACATATATCTATATACATAGATACTTATACTAATATATCTATATACATATATACATATATATAACTATATACATATATTACTATATATATATATATCTATATCTTTATATAGTTATATATACATACATATATATCTAATTATAAATATATATATATATATATATACATACATCTATCTATATATATAATTACATATCTATATATATTTATACATATACATATATATATATATACATATATAACTGCATATACACCTATATAATTATAACCATATCTATATCTATACATATAAATATATATTTATATATATATATTTTTTCATATCACCTACCACACGTTGTATCGCGGGAATATCTGCACCAGTTGCTGATATTCCTCGATACACGAGTACAGAAGGCATCTCCCCACACACCTTCCACCCATCCATCCTACACTCCACGCGGCACTTCGTCCTATTGGTTGCGTCTTCCTAGACGACGATCAACTCGACAACGTGCTACACGCCATTTCCACCTCCACCCCCACCCCTATATATATATATAATATATATATATCTATATACATATATATACTATATTTATCTTATTTCTATTTCTCTTTCCTACTATTAAAAAGATAAAAAATATATATAAAAGAGAAAAGATAATCCTTGACTTGCAGGTACTCGGTCTTGAAAATAGCAAGACCAGTTTTGGAACCCTAATTTGGCTCAAAGCTAAGAACCTGATTTTGAGGGTGTGCCTCAAGGACAAAAATTATCAGAAAAAAATCTCAAATGGAAAAAAAAATACCAAAAACATAATAAACTAACGGAAGGGATTCGTTGTAGGAAAGGAGTAGAAACTTATTCACCTCTAATCCCGCTTCCCTGAGTTCGATCCTGGGCCTAAAAGTGACCAAGATAGAATAAGTAGGCCAGGTTGAAAAATTTTTGTAAAAAGATGGTTAGGTTCGATTTAGGTTAACCACTATATTCATTTCAACGATTAAATCACCATATTAACACAACCTATCCGAGTCTAGACCATACTTTTTCTGGTGCCGTTGCCGGGGAAGTGCGCATTCAGGTAAGTTTCTATTCCATTCCTTTAATTTTTCTTTTCTCACACCCTTCTCTTCATGGGTGTTTCTTTTTGTTGGTGTGCAGGTGAACTAGTTGCAAGGAGAAGGCAGGCAGACGAAGTCGGAGATGTGGGCAGATCCAAGGCGAGAACAAGAGCGTGAAGTTGCCAGCACTGCTCTGGAGCTTCGCCCACGTTGCTGTACAGGCAGGTCTCTCTTTCTTAGCAACTTAGGTCAACTTGTCACCTTGATAAAAAAAAAAAACTACAAACACTTCTTGGGATCTCTTGGGGCAAGTGGATTAAAAATCACTTGTTTGATTGTTTGCCATCACTCCCATCACCCCAGGATTTCCTGCCAAACTTCGCATAGCGAAGATCCAAGAATCTTGATTCTTGAATCTTTCGTCGTGTGAAGTATTCTTTGAGGCAAAAATAAAAAGATTGATTGCCATCCCTCTTTGCCTCATTTATCTGCAATTCAGGATCACATTTTTGGTGGGGAGACTTGGAATTGAGTTGATTCCAACCCCACCACGGCCTTTCATGTGCCTAAGATTTGATCCTGAATACTTCAACCCCAACAATTTGATTTTCTTTATCTTATGGCAGCGCCTTGTGTGTGGATCATCATTCTGGTGATTGGGAGCACTTGAATTGAAGTGCTTTGGCTCCCTTTCACACTAATCTAAAATTGACTCATGCATCCACACATAGAAGTCTCCATCTAGGGCAGCCCATTGCATTTTAGCATGCATTAACCAACTGACATTGAAGAAGGGTTTGTTGGGCTTAGAAAAAACTTGTATTCTCTCAAAACCCGGAGATTGGTTGAATTTGTAATTCAGTGAGATCCCAAAATCCATACTACTTAAGGCTGAAACTCTAAAAACCATTCACCAATTAAAACTTCAATTCGGGGAGATTTCCTCGTTGCATGCTTGGTTTACACACTTTATAAAATCAACCACTTGGGCATTACCCATAAATAACGCCCTTCACATTCCAGAAGAACTTGATCCTAAGCCTCTAACTAAAACTGGTAGCAACTTGACCCTTCTTAAGGATTGGAGGTTTAACTACTTGTGTGTAGCGCCTACGTGTTGGTGAGGGTTCCCGCGTGCTATTGGGTGTCTAAGATTGGGGCAAACGGCCTTTCAATCTAGCCCGGTGGTTCCGCGGTGCTCGCATTCGGTTCCGTAGGTCGTGATAGTAGGTAACTTAGATCTTTAGGTCTAAGGGCACACTGTAGAGGTTAGGAATTTGATTGTATTGATTTGTCATCAAGTGTACCTTTGCGGCGTCATTTCTCTCATCTCCTTTTCCCTTCGTATCCCCCCAATTCTTCTTACGGTAGTGCATGTTTGGGAGGAGGTCACAAAACCCTGAACTGTGTGAATTGTCTGATAATTTTAGGAAAGAAGCCGAATCGTCCTCCTCCTCCACAAACATGGTTGCACACTCACCCCCAAATCCCGAGGGAGGAAACCACCATCAAAACCCACCAGGTGGTGGAGCCTTGGATCCCATAACCCGCCTCCAAGCCCAAATGGAAATGTATAACGAACAAATTGAAGCCATTAGGGAAACATTGGAGGAAATGCAGAACCCTCCGGAACGGGAGGAGCCTAGGTCTCTTAGCTCCTATCAGAATCCCGCTGCTACAGAGACCATAGGACAAATTCGGGTCCCCATGGGTGGGGACGACTTTGAATTGAAACCTAACATAATTGGCCTGATAAATTTTCACTTTCATGGTCTTGCAAGTGAAGATCCTTTTCTCCACTTGGAAGACCTAACCCGATTGGCTGAAACAGTTAAACCAAGAAATATCGGGTTACATATAGTCCTCATGAAAATGTTCTCATTTTCATTGCAGGATAAAGCGTCGCAGTGGTTACGCACCCTTGGGAGAACCATCCACTCTTGGGAAGAGATGCGAACAACGTTTCTCAAGAAGTTCTTCCCAATCGGGCGAACCAATGCGCATCGCCATGCTATCACTTCCTTTATGCAACAAAACAGCGAATAGTTTCATGAGGCATGGGAGAGATATAATGACCTCCTCAGGAAGTGTCCGCACCACGGTCTGCCTAAGTGGCAAATAGCCCAGATTTTCTACTATGGGCTAAATGAGACTTTGAAGCAGATTGCAGATGCTTCCTGCGGAGGGAATTTCATGAATAAAGACGAGAATGGAGCATTCGAATTATTTGAAAATATGAGTGAAAACTCAATGAACAATGCTTCCATTGTCGCCTTTAATCGTACCATCCTACCCCATAATGTCCACGAAGTTGACATGGGACCCTCTCATTCATCCACAGATCTCAACCTTATCGCACAGAAATTGGATGAAGTCTCCGTCATGCTCAAGAAGCTGGACGAGCTTCTGGCCAACCCCGCCCGTTCTATGGCAAACACCCCCACCTCACCACTTCGTCACAATCCCAATTCTTCCAACACCAGGCTTATCCCTAGAAACCCTGTAAGACCTTCCTTACTGAGTGTCGCATCGAGCGATTCGGTAAGTCATGTGGATCTGGCTTCTGCAAGCCAGTATTTTGACACGGAGGACCAAGCCTCCGTGTGCTCAGATGCGTATTTACATGCGGATGTGTCTTCTGGCATAGAAGATGCTTGCGCCCTGGGGAACAACCCGTTCTCTGCCACTTATAACCCAGGGTGGCGAAATCATTCGAACTTCACATGGTCTAGCAACCCGCAGTGCCAAAACCCTGTGGGTGGACCAATGCGACCATCTGCACCCATCATCCCAAGGGCCCAGTCTAACCTTATGGCGAATCCGACATCAGGTCCTTGCGTACCGTAAACAGAACACTCATCAAGTCCTCTTGATAAATTGATGCGAATGATGACGGAAATGTCAAAGCGCCATGAAGAGAACATGACCTCTCTTCAGCACCAATTGGCGCAGCAGAATGCTGAGATCAGTTAACTACGCATGGTGACTCAATCTCAAGGCACTCTCCCAGCCTAACCTGTTCCCAACCCACGAAACTTCGTACCCCGTGGTCGTCAACCACAAGTACGACCTTCTCAGGGGCAGGTTCATCAGATTCTACAAGCTTCAAGCATTCCATCGGGATTTCAGGCTAATCCCACTGCAGCACCTCACTCTTATGTCCCAATTGCGAACCCTCCTTCGCCTTATGATCCCACTGGACTTGCATTGTCCAATGCTATCACTACGAGGAGCGGTAAGTAGACCGTTGATCCGCCTCGACCTGATCCTGGCCCGTCTTCTTCATCGCCCTCTCATTCGGGATGCACGCCGCATTCGCGAGAGGACGATACACCTAAATTGGTGCCAGAATCAGTCCCATTCCCTGAGGCTCTATTGAGGGAGCCAAAAGTCAAGAAGAAGGATACGCAGACCTTTGATAACCTACATAATTTATTCAGGGATGTTGAAATCAAGGTACCCCTGCTAGAGGCCATAGACCACATACCTACTATCGCCCGATTTTTCAAGGATTACACAACACCCAGGCAACAGTCAAAGAAAACTAAGAATCCGGTGGTTCTCTCACCACATGCGAGTTGTGCTATACTATCAAATCTACCATCGAAGCAGAAAGATCCGGGCACACCGCTTATTTCTTGTAACATCCAAGGCTGCAATTTTAACCATGCCCTGCTTGATCTAGGATCTTCCATCAATCTTATACCAACCATCATGCTTGAAAAATTTTCCTTGAGAAATCTGAAACCCACCCCTGTCACGTTACAGTTGGTAGATCGTTCTGTCAAAATTCCAAAGGGTGTGGTGGAAGATGTGGTGGTTAGGGTCAACAGTCTCTGTTTTCTTGTTGACTTTCTTGTTTTAGATATGGAAGTTCCTAGCTCACTTTCTGATTGTCCGATCATCCTTGGTCGACCTTTCTTGGCCACAACCTGTGCCCATATAGACAGCGAGTCAGGCTATATTGAGATTGCCGTTGGATCTGAGAAGCTCAAGCTTAACATCTTCAAGGCAACCAAGAACTTTGATTGCGATTGCATCGAGGATGACACATCTGACGAGGACATGGCCGTCAGCGGGTATATCGGACTAATTGGGACCTATTCTGATTGCTGCGGACTGCCTTTAAACACTGACAATTGCCTAACCAACACATATTGTGACATTCCCCCATCCCTCCCTATTCTCGTACCCTCTCCTGACCAGACTTCTGACGAGGTTTTCTCCGCTTCCCATACCTCGTGGTCTGAGTCATATCTGAGCTACTTACCGCCGATCCACACTCTTGAAGACTGGATTGCCCTTTCTTTCCCACCAAATCAGGCAGAGTTGCAACTCCACACTGGGACCTTGAGCCCATATACTACTCACTGGGGCTATTCCTTTTTGGATCCATCTATCCAACAAGCCCCTCTTCTTGGCCAATCTGAGGGCCAACTTCTTCCTCCTGACTTGTTTTCTGATTCGCATGGGACACTCTCGTCCCAAGAAATGCCAGATCTTTCACCATCCACTCCTGAGCTAAAAGAGCTGCCTAGTACACTTAAGTTGTTTTCTTGGGACCAAATGAAATGCTCCCCGTAATCATCAGTTCAAAATTGACCAGGGAGCAAGAGTGCAAACTAACAAAGGTCCTTATGGAACACAAGGCAACCATTGGATGGTCTTTATCAGACTTAACTGGCATTAGCCCCTCCTACTGCACTCACCGTATATATATGGAGGAGGCTCGACCTTCCCGCGAGATGCAGCGACGTCTCAACCCTAACATGTGGGAGGTCAATAAAATGGAAATTATTAAGTGGCTGGATGCAGGTATAATCTACCCGATCAGTGATAGCCCCTGGGTGAGTCTGATTCACGTTGTGCCCAAAAAGGTGGGACTCACCATCCGTGTCAATGACAGGGGCGAATCCATCCCTACACGCACTCCTACATCTTGGAGAGTGTGTAGATTATAGGAAACTCAATGCTGTAACTAAGAAAGATCACTTTCCGCTACCTTTCTTTGACCAAATCCTGGAGCGGTTAGCGGGAAATAAATTTTTCTGTTTCCTGGATGGATTCTCAGGATATAACCAGGTGGCAATTGACCCCTGGGACCAAGAGAAAACCACTTTTACCTGCCCCTTTGGCACCTTTGCATTTAGAAGGATGTCGTTCAGACTTTGTAACGTGCCATCAACTTTCCAGAGATGTATGCTGGTGATATTCCATGACATGGTGGGTGACTTTCTCGAGGTCTTCATGGATGACTTTTCGGTCTTTGGACCCTTTTTGATGACTGTCTTGCCAACTTGACCCGTATCCTTAGGAGATGTAGTGATGTAAACCTCGTGCTTTCATGGGAAGAAATTCATTTTATGGTACACGAGGGAATTGTTCTCGGGCATATCATCTTCGATAGGGGTATCGAGGTTGACAGAGCTAAGCTTGATGTAATTGCTGATTTATCTGTGCCTGGCTCTGTCAAACAAATTCGCTCCTTTCTGGGACACGTCGGTTTCTATAGGAGATTCATCAAAGATTTCTCCAAGATTTCTCGACCTTTAACTCATCTCCTATCGACCGATGTACCCTTCGATATGGGCCCTGATTGCATACGAGCATTCACGCAGCTGCATAATGCTGTCACCAAGGCCCCTGTTCTCCAGCCACCTGATTGGTCCCTCAACTTTGAACTCATGTGTGGCGCTTCCGACCTTGCAGTCGGAGCCATCCTGGGACAAAGATGTGATAGACACCCCTTCGTGGTGTACTACGCCAGTAATACGTTGGATGAGGCCCAGCGTAATTATACTATCACTGAGAAAGAACTACTGGCGGTCATCTTTGGGCTGGAGAAATTCCGCTCTTACCTTCTGGGCTCGCATGTTATTGTTTTCACTGATCACGTGGCCATTCGCCATCTCATGCACAAGAAGGATGCCAAGCCCAGACTAATTCATTGGATCCTTCTGCTCCAAGAATTTGACATTGAGATCTGCGGTAAGGTCGGAGCCTAGAATGTTGTGGCTGATCATCTTTCTAGATTGGACCCTGACCATATTGGACTTACTCTGCCGATTAATGAGATTTTTCCTGATGAACACCTATTGGCAATTAATGTGGCAAGTGGACCTTGGTATGCCGACATTGCCAATTACCTTGCTTCTGGATCCCTTCCATGTGACTGGCCAAAAAACCAGCGCAAGAGTCTCATGGCAGAAGTAAAGTATTATTTCTGGGATAATCCACTTCTTTTTCGAATAGGTGTTGATCAAATCATCCGTCCCTATATTCCTTATAGCAAATTCCCCAGTGTGCTATCCTTCTGCCACGATCAGGCTTGCGGAGGCCATTTCTCTGGGAGGAAAACTGCAGCCAAGGTGTTGTAGTGTGGTTTCTTTTGGCCCTCCCTTCACCAGGATGCACATAATTATGCCAAACATTTCACTAGGTGCCAGTCGTTAGGATCAATGTCACATCATGACATGATGCCCTGCAACCCATCCTAGCTGCAGAAATCTTCGACATTTGGGGAATTGATTTCATGGGTCCCTTTCCTCCTTCCAACGGCTTCGAATTTATCCTCGTGGCTGTTGATTATGTTTCGAAATGGATCGAGGCTATTCCCATGCGCCATGCTGACCATGTCATATCCACTCGATTTGTCAAAGACCACATTTTTATGCGCTTTGGGATCCCTCGAGCCATTATCTCGAATGGAGGAAGCCACTTTACCCATGCGTCTTTTCTGGCACTTCTGAGGAAATACGGAGTCCACCATCGTATCGCATCCTCGTATCATCCTCAGACGAACGACCAGGCAGAGGTGTCGAACTGGAAAATCAAGCAAATTCTCCAGAAAACGGTTCGGCTTGACCGTAAGGATTGGTCCGACAAGCCGATTGACGCACTTTGGGCGTATTGGACCGCCTTCAAGGCTCCCCTTGGTATGTCTCCTTATAGAATTGTTTACAGGAAGCCTTGTCATTTTCTCGTGGAGTTGGAACACCGCGCTTATTGGGCGGTTTGCTAATGTAACCTCGACCCAGACCTGTGTGGTCGAGAAAGGAAACTCCAACTCCAGGAGCTAGAAGAGCTCCGTCGTGAAGCCTATGATTCTGCCTTAACTTTCAAGCAATGCACTAAGGCTTTTCATGACAACTGTATTCGGCGGAAGGAATTTGAGCCATCTTAGCAAGTTTGGCTCTACAACGCCTGGTTCAAATTCTTTCCTGGGAAATTGAAGTCCAAATGGACTGGTCCTTTCCTGTTCTCGAGACCATTTCTCAACGGGGCCGTTGAAATTGAAGATCCCAAATCTGGGCAGAAATTTACGGTCAATGGGCAGTGTTTAAAACCTTATCTTACTCATGAACCTGCCCTCGTTGGAGAAACTGTTGCCCTGCTGGGGGGGAACTAAGGTTGGGCCTCATTCTGAGTCCAGCTGGGGACGTTATATTCAGTGCTCGTTGGGAGGCACCCCAACAACACTCCTCCACTGTCACGCTCACTTCACTTTTCACTTCACCACCCACCATCCACCCACCCTACCACCCTGCTGTATACCCTGCACCTCAGCTCTCGTTACCTGATCTTCGCTCCTTCCTCTACCCTACCCTGCATGCATATGAGGACATAGCATCGTTTGGCATGGGGGGTGGATAGGAATCCATAGGATCTGGGTATTTTATGGTATCATGCAGTCTCTATCTATATATAAATATGTAAAAAAAAAATGGTGTTTAGTCATGATCTGAAGGCTGAAACAAAAATACAATAAGTGTTTATGGATATTCAACCACTGTTTTGAAGAATTTCCAGGCCACAGAAGCTTGATTCGCTCAGGCTCGGCTTAATTCACTTGAGCATTGACAAGATAGATCAGAATCTCTCCTAACTAAGGACGTATTCTTGTACCTGAAACACCAGTACAGGATCCGTTGGTTTGCTTCTACTCAAGAGCCTAAGTAATCTTGGTTCACACTACACATATCAAGAAAGACCAGGTGAACATAAGATCCAACCCTAGTGTTCATTAGGGAAGGTGGAGTCCTTACCTCTGCCCGCAGGTAGACTTTTTATCCCAGGCTTTAGTCTTGTGTTTAGGAGAGACTCTTTCCACCAAAAAGGAACTCTCCCACCAAAAAGAAAAGTGTGCTCCTCCAAATAATGTTGTAAGAGATATACTGACACGTGTTTCAAAAAAAAAAAAGCTGTAAATAAGTCAGTATATCTCGCAAATGTCTGTAAAGTCTTCTCCCTACAAAAGTTCTTCAGGACAAGTTACAAATACCTTATTTTCTTTGAGCCACAAATGTAATGGGAGTTGAGTTTTTCGTCATCTTTTTAAGGGTCAATCCAAAGACACGAGCGAAACTGGGACCAACCTGCACTTAAAAATTCGTGAAACCCTGGGCTTGAGTCTTAATGTTCATCTGGTCAGCCTTGATCCTTCACTAAGCACAAGCCATAATCTCTTGAGCTCTCGAGTACGGCAAAATCCTCCTGGGTCCTGGAAATCGTACTTAAGGTTTAAATATCAAGAGTCCAGGTTAGTTGAGAGATGGTCTATGTCATGTGAGACTTAAAGTACTGGTAGTCTTCTCTACAATTGGTTCTCACAATATCCAACAAATAAACACACTTATGTCACCTCAAAAGAAAATCTTCAGCTGAAGATCATTTCTAAATATAGTACAAAATGTTTTGCTAGGGACTAGCAAAAGATAGGCATAGGGGTATGATTACACAGCAAAAATACACCAACAATTGTGCCATCTTGTGCTATTTCCTAGCATTGCTAGTGCATATTAGGTAGCCATAGTTGCATTTGTAAAAATAAACGCATGCATGCATTTATTTGAGAGGGGAGGAGAGTGAATAAATTGGCCTTGTAATTAACGTATTCTTCAAGTGCTGCCTCGCAAAATCACCATCTTTATTTTTATTTGGCTTTGAATTTCTTCTTCTCCGCGTGGCTACAGGGCATGGCTGCTTCTTCTTCATGCCACTCCCTGCAAGCCGCATGCTTAGCCATGCATGCAACCCAGGGCATGGCTGTGCATGCCTCTTTCCTCTTTAAAAAGGCTACGGCCATCTTCCTTGCGGGAGTTGAGGGTCCAACACAAAACACACAGTAGCCTTCCTTCTCTAGGCCATCTCATCCCCTCTCCCCTCCATACGCAGCCCCTCTTCCTACTGAAGAGACATGCTGCGGGCAGGAGTAGCTCACAGTGGTCGATAACCACCACTGTGAGTTCCACCACCACCCAGCTCATCAAAGAGTCGGTGGGCGTGGTGGTTCACCTCTCTATTTTCTTCGTTCCAGCCCTTTCCGCCATTGCCACAGAGTCGATCTTTGAAGCTCAACTGCAGCAGTAGCAAGGCACCGGCCGCCCCATGCAGCGCGCAAGCCTCCGCGCACATGCCAGCAGCCAGTGCCATCACCTTCCGCATGCGCAGGCTCACTCCGCAGCGCCCATGCATGCTGAACCGGGCACAGCCGATCGCCCGAGCCAAGCGCGCACTGTAGCTACTGTTCACGCTAGAGATCGCGACATTGTAGCTTCAGTGCGGTGACCAGAAGGTTTCTCACTTATCCGGTCACCGCACCGCAATCGCCTCCAGCCCACACCCGCATCTCTCCCCGCACTTGCTCTAGCGCCTGCACTCGCATCTGCACCCGCCCACTCCCGCATCCGCGCCTTCACCCGCGTCACTCCAACCTACAGCGTGGTGCGCTGCTGTCTCCCTCATGCCCGCTTCCTCCAACGCGCACGTGCATCTTCGCGTGCTTGCGCTTGTGCACGCCTGCGCCTGCGCGTGGGCCATCAGACGACGGGCGCAGCCTCCAGATGGCTTAAACGCCCGCGCCCTCTTCCTCCAGCAGATGCTCTCTCTCTCTCTCTCTCTCTCACAGACACACACCTCACTCACACACACACACCACACTTGTACACACTCACATGTACACAAACACTCACTCACTTGTACACGACTATATACTTATATATATATACATATATATATTTATATATATATATTTATATACACATATATATATATACGCATATATCTATACATATATTATTACCTATACAACTAAGTATAAGTATATATACATATATATATACACACACATATATATATATACACATATACATACATATATACATATATATCTATAGCTATAAATAGATACATACATATATATATATCCATCTACATATATCTATATACATAGATACTTATACTAATATATCTATATACATATATACATATATATATAACTATATACATATATTACTATATATATATATATATATATATAGTTATATATACATACATATATATCTAATTATAAATATATATATATACATACATACATACATACATACATCTATCTATATATATATACATATACATATATATATATACATATATAACTACATATACACCTATATAATTATAACCATATCTATATCTATACATATAAATATATATTTATATATATACATATATATATATTTTTTCATATCACCTATCACACATATCGCGGGAATATCTGCACCAGTTGCTGATATTCCCCGATACACGAGTACAGAAGGCGTCTCCGCACACACCTTCCACCCATCCATCCTACACTCCACGCGGCACTTCGTCCTGTTGGTTGCGTCTTCCTAGACGACGATCAACTCGACACCGTGCTACACACCATTTCCACCTCCACCCCTACCCCTATATATATAATATATATATATATATCTATATACATATATATACTATATTTATCTTATTTCTATTTCTCTTTCCTACTATTAAAAAGATAAAAAATATATATAAAAGAGAAAAGATAATCCTTGACTTGTAGGTACTCGGTCTTGAAAATAGCAAGATCAGTTTTGGAACCCTAATTTGGCATAAACCAAGAACCTGATTTTGAGGGTGTGCCTCAAGGATAAAAATTATCAGAAAAAAATCTTAAATGGAAAAAAAACACCAAAAACATAATAAACGAACGGAAGAGATTTGTTGTAGGAAAGGCGTAGAAACTTATTCACCTCTAATCCTACTTCCCTGAGTTCGACCCTAGGCTTAAAAGTGATCAAGATAAAATAAGTAGGCCAGGTTAAAAAAATTTTGTAAAAAGATGGTTAGGTTCGATTTAGGTTAACCACTATACTCATTTCAACGATTAAATCACCATATTAACACAACCTATCCGAGTCTACACCACCACCCTCTGTGAGAACCTACAATTAATTCATAAATTAAGATTTAGAATGACAACCTCCATCTTGTAGTACCAATGAGAGGATTCTCTCATATAAAGAGCAAGGGAATGAGTATTGAGTTGGAATGGGCAATTTGCTTGTAAGGATGGGGTGCACGAGAATTTCTTTCCAAGTCAAGTTGGCAATTAAAGCCTTCACAAAGCTTTTCCTGCAATAAACATATAATCATATGTAAAGACATGTATACATGTGCAAGGAATTAGTTCTCTAGCTTAACTAATTTTTCAATATAATGCATGCTCGAATTCTAATTAATATCCCCAGATAAAGAGTAGTTAGGCTTTATAAATGTCCACTAAAGTGGATCTATCAAATACCCCCATGCCTAAGTTTTGCTAGTCCCTAGCAAAATCTATGTAGAACAGCAAAGACTCTAGATCAGAATAATTGTCAGGGTGCTTTGTCGTACCTCGCCTATAAAGACTAGCTTTAGATACCACCCCTAGACCTTAAGGCATCTAAGTACCGGTCAAGATGAAAACTTGGTTAGTGTGGGCTTTGGGTCACCAACAGAGATTTCTTAGACCCCCAAGCCTACCCTAACATTTGTTGGTCCCAATGGTTTAAGCATCTGTGCATAATTGTGAGTGGTCTTGATTCAATATGCAGATGACTTAAATTTGTGTCGGTATGATTGCCAACAAGGGAGAAGGCCAAAGTTTTTGTGATTTTTCTTTTGCAATTTTTTTGTTTGATTCATCTAAGTCAAACCTTGGATTAGCTATCAGCACAGTTTGTATCAGATTCATTGTCCCCATCATTGATCCTTGAAGGGTACCTTGCTATCGATACTCCGGGATAGCACCGCCCATGGCAACCCCAAGAGCCCTTGGCAATTGACACTTCGAGAAGTACCTCCCATGGATTTCTTAAGCAAATTCAGGCCTATGGCAATTGACGCTTTGAGATAGTGTCACCCATTATACCTGAAACTGCACAATGAGCTTACATGCCCCCAGTAGGATGGATATCCTAAGAGGCAAGTACCAAGGAGGTGACATGTTATCATCGCATCATCAAGGAGAGTATTACTTCACCTCTCATGCTGCAGGAGCTCATCCAATCAAGTTGTGTTTTCAAGCTTCTCCTAAGTTAAAACCTAAAGAACCAAATTTTCTTCAAGAGAATAATTAAGATGATCACTTTATTAGGCATTCTAAACAAGGCCATAGTGTGTGAGGGTGGATGCCTAGGTTAGCAAGACCTGCAAACAAAAGGGTAGACAAGGGTATCAAATACTTCCAAAGTCCTCGACTTAATACTATTGGTTCGCAACATCCCCAACCATTTGAGGAACAATCCTCATCTTAACGAATACTCAAGCTTTTAAGCTCTCAGAGCCCTAGGGGTCTAAAGATAGTACCTCTCACTTATCTCTTGAGGTAAGACACTTAAGGTCTTATCTCATTACTTGATCCAGCCTAGAAGTTGGATGAATTCATCCACAGAAAATGTTGGGACTAACCCAATTAGCTCAAAAAGTGAAAATTTTTCTTTTTTAAATCTATTTATTGCATGAATACTGCCCACAAAAGATCAAAAATGCAAAATGCACCCTCTTGCCTAATTCCTACAATGTCCTCATTGTAAAATTAAAACAAGAGGAGAAAGGAAGGAAATCACCTGATGTAGGCATTATTCCAGACAGATGTTAGGTTGCCTCCCAACAAGCACTGCATTTACGTTAGCAGCTAGATGGGTGGAACCTGCAAATCAGGTTGTATATACAGGTGGACAGGCCCTACAAATACACGTAACAAGGCGAGCCTAGAAAATAGGTAGCTGCAGATGTGGGCGAGCTGATGATGAAGAGTTATCCTAAATGCTCGCCAGAAGGTGGAAGTGCGAGGGACCTCGTGGGCTACTTGGAGAGGTCTAGGAGAAAGAGGAGCATGAGAAGGGACCTCTCGAAACATAAGGAGTAGAGGATAACAAGGATCCTCCAAATCAAGAAAGGTTTTAAAAGATGTATGCACAATTATTTCAAACCCTTGAATGGTGAGACTAAAAGTACAAGTATCAATCCAAACTCGCCATTCCACCTAAGGAAGTACTTGCTTGATATTCTCCCCAAAAAGAAGAAATAAGAGCAAAGTCATGAGCTAAGGATTAGGTAAGGAGTCTAAAGTTTGCTTGAGTGACTGGGTGGTAATGATTAAGTCCAATGAGGGCTTAGTCTATTTAGATTCCATTCCCAACAAGCATTCTTCTTTTCCATCCACATCCTTAAATAATTTCATTATTTTGTCAAACTCCAACTGCTCCTCTACAATAGATGAGTTATACACATAATTCATTATCTCATTATCATAAGTAGACTCATGATGCAAATGCTTTGACTGCAGTTGGGTCTCTTGGGAAGCAGTGAAATCATAATTATCATTAAGTCCATCCTCGAGTTCTTTCTCGTCGATTACATCCTTTCCGAGCGCTTTGTATGATTTATCATTAAACACAATTGCTACTTCATTATCTTTTATATCTTTAGGAGGAGGATCATTCTCAATGTTATATGAATGGAGAAAGCCTATACCTCTCAATTCTTTGATCTCATCAAGGCATAAATCCTCAAATAATACATATTGTCCCTGAGAATCGCTCCCTATTTTTAAGTAGGTCCCTCGATCTTATGTTCATCCTCCTCTAACTTAGACTCCATATCTTCCCAATTTTGGGGAGGATGATTTTCAAAATCACAAGTAGGAAGAAATCTAAATTTCTCCAGCTCATTCATATCCTCAGGGGGTAAGTCCTCGAATAACGCATAATCCCCTCGAGGTTTACTTCAAACTCTAAGTCCAGGTTCCTCCAATGGGTCATCATCCTCCTTGAAAATAGACTGTTGTATCCCCAAGACCAAAATTGACCCAATTCATCTAGTCTTGGTCTATTCCCTTAGGGCACCTATGTTGGACACCTGTAAATCTTCATAATGTTGTATGATATGTGTTGGTTCCTTAAGTGGAGGGTTGCGATTAGGCTCACTAAGGGTAGAATAGGGTTCCACAACATGATCAATTAGGGAAGTGGCATGAACAACATGACCTTGACCCAGGTCATAGGGGATGAAAAATATCCTAGCATCAAGCTCAAGGCCCTCTAATGGTACCATCTTCCCTTTCTTCTGACTCCAATATAGATCGGGTGGATAATCAATAGGATCATCATGCTCTAGTGGCCATGCCCCATGAGTAGAGTTCGTGTGATATCTACTCCTCAAAATGGGATCCTTGTTGTGATTGGTTTCCTCAAAATTGTCTTGGTGATCAGGAGTATAAAGGTATGGATCAGAATCAACTATAGGAAGGTTGTTAAGTTGGCTAATTTCTTCAGTTAATCTTTTACCATTCCTCAATATCTCTCCCATAGACTCCATCATTTCTCTCTGGTGTTTTTGCATTTTTATCATAAAAGATGAGAGACTACTATTAGATTGGGGAGGATAGTCAATCTTAGGCTCAAGTTGCCTAGGGGTATCGATCCAGCCTTGATAAGAAAAATCATTAAGGGTGGGAGGGTTGGGTGTGTGCATACTAGTAGGAACTCCTAGGGTGGGAAATCCCACTCCTAGGCTCTACTCAAACTGATTGGGAGTTATCAGGCCAGTACTCCCCAAATGGGAATAGGAATGACCCCATGAATTGTCAATGTACCCATCAAAGGATGGATATGCTTGGGGCATGGGATCATGGTCCAAAGATTATAAGTATTGGTTCTGATAATCTAAACGATAGGGGCAATGATGATCCATTTCTTTTAAGTCAATTAGGTTAACTCTCTTAGGACTCAGAAGAATTCAGAATAAAAATAGAAACTTCCTAGGGAACTCCACCCGTCATAAACCATTGCTAACATAAATGCAAATATAGTGGGATCTCCTTTTAGTAAATTTTAGGTCTAAAAATTAATTATTCAACTGGTGGCCAAACAAGTTTTTCTGTAATTATGAATCTTAGCTATTTATCATGATTGAGTCATTTCTTAAGAAATATATTTGCATTGTAGTACAATTAACAAAAACGTGACAAAACACTTAAATTTATAAAGCTCGAAATCAGAGAATGTGCGTCTGAGGTCATTCGTAGGGAACAAATGGAATTCACGCACTAATTGCAATATAAAATAGATAAGCACAATAATTAATTGTCACAAAGATATGCAATGAATAAATTACTCAGAATGATATTCAATGATAAATAAGAGTATCTCAAGAAATAGAGGGACAAAAAAAAATAGAAGAGCTAAGAAAATGGTGATTTAGATCACCACTTAAATCCTTCAACTAATGCACATCCCACTATCAGCAATTTAACTAAAATTCTCAAATAGTGCCTCAACCACTTATCCTCTTAATTCCACATAAGCACAGAGGCCAAATATATCCATAGTACCAAGCACAAGGCCTCATCAGATGTCACCAAAGTTCCATAGATGACTTAAGTATCAGAGCACAGTTAAGGTGCAAGGTTCCTTCTCAAGGCACAAGGGCTTCCACAATGGAAGCCTTCTTCCTCAGAAGCTAAGTGTCAAAGCTCTCTTTAGCATGCACCCCGAGGTCATGAGAGCTGCAGGAAAACCCTTCCCCTCCTCACAAATTTCTCCTCTCCCCTCAGATTAGAACTGGGTATTTAATCAGGTATACGGGTAATCGGATCTGGGCATAGGGGACCAGACCTGTCAGTGCGAGAGGTGAACGAGGTGTGCATAGGTATGTGTGTGGGGTACCTCAGCCCCCGTGTTACTTGAGGCAATAAGGCAATGGCAAGAATTCCTTATATGTGTCCCTCTCAGCTTATTCCCACACGATGTGGGACTAAGAAATGCTGCCTTCTTCGTTGTCTTCACGTGTTGTGGCTGAAAGAATGCATCATTAATTGGATCGGCTATAGTGCTTTATTCTCTAATTGCTGTTGCAGGCACCTTCGCGAAGTAGTTCTGAGACTTTAGGTGTTGGAGTTGAGGTTTGAGAACAGCTGACGATGGTGGATGGTGGCGGAGTGATCGTCGACGATGACCAAGACCTGAAATAATGAACACGGGCTTTAAGCCCTAATCAGATAGTTTATGATGATCACCGTGAAGTGGAGTGCTGTGGTGGGTTTGATTAAGTCAATGGAGGTGCAGAATGGGTGACTGAAGTTGAGGATGACGGTGAGATGGTGGGTTTTTCGGTGGAGTGGTTGAGTGTGTGTAGTAAAATTTTTAGAGGGATTTTGCTCTGGTGAATGTGGCAAAGGTGTAGGAAGTGACGACGTGGCATTTGGGTGTGTGTAGTGGTCGGGCAACCATGCTAGAGGTACACCGGTTGTGGAGAAAATGGTGAGGAGTGAGGTGGTTGTGGGTTGAACCTAAGCTCTAAAGAGAGTGGAGTGAAGTAGAGAGGGCGAGAAAGAGAGGGAACCTAATTATTGGATGAGATAGGGAGGATTTAGTACTAGCTATGATTGGTCAATGCCGGAGACGAAGGTTGCTCTGGAGGGGGAATAGTGAGGAAGAAGGGGTCGAGGTGCCTCCTAAGTTGCTGTCGAGGAGCGGACGAAGTCAGGGAAGGTTGTGGCATTCCCAATTTGGTCGTTGGGAGGCCATAGGAAGATAGGGGAGGAAGCTCACCAGAGTTGGTCGGAGTAGGCCAGAGGGAGAAAAAGAAGAGGAATTTGGCCTTGAAACCTAGTTGAAAGAACAGCCATACGAGGGGATGATTTTATAGAGCTCAAATCTTAGCTCTAAACAAGGGAAGAGGCTTGATTGAGCCTCTTTTAGGAATCAAGAAGACCCATAGATTTCGTGTGCTTGTACGAACTTTTCGCACAAGATTTGAAGCCTAAATCATGTTCAAATGAATCTTCATCGTGTGAACATCAATCCCACAAAATTTGGTGGGATTTTGTGTTATTTGAATGGGTTTTGAGTTGATCAAAGGTTGCCTAAAGGTTGGTTGACCTTTAATGGTGGCAGGGACCTATTCGTGAAGAATATGCTAAAGTTAGCGGCCTTTCTACAAAGATTTTGAAAGTTAGGGGCTTAATTGAGAGGAATAGAGATTTAATGGACTGAAATGCAACCTAAGTCAACATGGACTCTAATTAGGCCCAAATTTTGGTACAAACTTAACTTAGACACAAGGAATCTAATGGTGAAGTCAAATTTTAGTTTTAACCAAGTTTGACTGGGTAATTTGCACACAAGCCTAAATTAGGGCAAAATTCCGTCTAAGACTCTATTTGAGGTAAAAATAGGTTCAAATGGTCAAGCCAAGGGTACCAAACCTCTCAGTATATTTTTCTATGAATTTGAAGAGGTCTAGATGAATTTTATTCTAAGCAGAAACTCTTTAATTTAAGTAGGTTTGAAATTAGGTTTTTGGGTTCTAATTTAGTTCTCAAAATGCATGAAACCCTATTTCTGTCTGTGTGGACCCACTTTGTGGACTTTAATGCTCAATAGACCTATAATTAACCTTTGGGAAACATCATGATTATTCTGCATTTATGATGTGATGTTAAAACAATAGATTTAGCCCTATTTTAGTGCTTTCTTCTCAGAATGGTTTTGCATGGAATTACGGCTCTAAAGTGACTATGTAGGAGCATTTGTCTCTTAATTTTGGCTAATTAAATTTAGTTATGGATAATGATAGTGTTACCATCATACCCCCATGCCTAACTTTTGCTAGTCCCTAGTAAAATTTTATGGAAAGAATTAGATTTCTAGACCATGCTTTTAATGTTCAAATGCCTGATTTGTGCCTCTCTAGAAATTAGATTAGAATGCCAATAATAGGTGTATAGGTACTAAAGTACCAGCCAAGATCCAGACCTAACCAGCTTTAGCCTGAGTCTACCAGAAAGGTTTCTAAGGCCCGCAAAAACTGCCTAGAGGTTCGCTGAACCCAACTGTTAAAGCACCCGTGAGTGAGACGTATTGAGTCCAGGTTCATTTTGCCAGTGCATTTTTAGTAAGAGAGAGATAGAAGGATTTTTCATTTTTTAGAGCAGTCTCTCTTTACTTTTTATTTTTCTCGAAATCTATTCTCAGATTAGCCCTAAACACGGTCTGTATTAGATTACTTGTCCCCACCATCAATACTCGAAGGGTCCCTTGCTTTCGATACTTTGGGATAGCACCACCCATGGTAACTCCCAGAACCCTGGCTTTTGACACTTCGAGATAGTGCCACCCATGGTGTTTTGTAGATAAATTCAGGCCTTGGCAATCAACATTTTAGGATAATTTCGCCCATGGCACCTGAACCAGCACAAGATGCTTACATGCCCCCGATAAGATATTTAGATATCCTAGGAGACAAGCACCAAGGAGACGATATGTTATTATACATCTTTGAGGGGAATTTCCCACCTCTCCGCGTCGGGAACTCGTCCAATCAACTTGTGTTGTCGAGCCACTCCTAAGCTAGATCTTTAAGCTGACTTTTCAGAACATAACACTTTTGGCATGATTTCTTTATTAAGCGCACTGAACTAGATTGGTGTTTGATTTTGGGTACTTAGGTTACTAAGTCCCACAAACCAAAGGGCAGGCAATGGGGCTGAATAATCCCTAAGCCATAGACCTACTACATCAGCTTCACACTCTCTTCAACCTCTTGAGGATAAATCTGGATCTTAACAAATACATGAGTTTTTAAGCCCTAAAATAAGCCCAAGAAGCCTAAAATCAGTACTCTTATTAATCTCCTTGTCTCTAGCATTTCAGGACTTAGTATTTGTTTTGATTAGGTCTAGAACTCGAGTAAATCCCATAATCAATTGCTTTGACTTTCAATTTTTTTTCTTGATTTTTGTTCCTTTTTGCATTCTGCATTTCCTCCTCTTTTCCTCCTCAAGAAAGATTTCTCAATTAAGTCTTCAAAATTTTCCTCCCTTTCTCCATATTTTTTCCTTTTTTTTATATGTGTATTTTTTTTAATATGTATTTTTTTTGTGAGAATCCCTCAGAGAATTGAATTTCTATTTGATTTGCACTTTAACACCCCCCATGCCTAAGTTTTGCAATGTCCTCATTGTAAACAAGGAGGGTATGAATTTAGCTTGGTTCAAAGATTAGAATAGGGTCAAAGGGTGGGTGAATGGGTCAGGATAACTGTTGGGAATGATTTCTAGCTCTGATACAAGTATCAAAGGTGGAGTTGGCTGTTCTAAAGTTGAATTCTCAAGTGCAGTAGGAGTGTAGCGTTAAAAGAATGGTAAGAAGGGTCTCACATTTTTGAAATGCTGGGTTGCCTCTCGTTAAGCACTAAATTCAATGCCTTCAGCCGAGTAGAAGGTGGCCAAGGAGAAGGGGTGGTCAAATCAGAGGAATTTTGCAGAACAAGCACCTTGATAAGTAGCCTGGTTGGTCCAACCAGGTGCTTATTCAGATCAACAGGATGATGATGGAGATCAAACCCAATCCGTGTGGTGGGTTGATGGAAGTGAATCAGTAGGTGTGAGCCCACCAAATACTTTATGGCTCAAAAAGATATGGAAATGAGAATCTAGGGTTTGGCTAAATTGATTTAGCTTAATTAGAGTAGGGGTTCTCAAAAGATAATGGATCTGAGCAGGATGTAGGAACCCTACTAGCGAGATCAGAGAAGGATAAGACATGATTCTCGGTTTGATCAATGTTCGATTCCTGATCAAAAGATGGAGGTGAATCATATGCAACTAGAATAGAGAGCGGTGAATCAGAGTAGAAATTGATTCCGGTGGCGGGTTAGGGTTGGGATTAGATTTTGGAAAGCTCTAGCTCTGTGATGGAAGATGTGGCTTTTTGAAAACCTGGGTGTAGTGAGGGCTCTTCTAGAAATGATTCAAAGATAGGTTCCTCTAGAGATTCTTCATGATGCTCATTCAAATCAAATGTAAATGCCTGGAGAGTGCTTATAGGATCATGGAAATCTGAGTCATCAAAAGATTCGAACTCTAGATTATGGACACACTCGACACTTATTGCTTCTAATTCCTATAGATCATAAAAGAATGATTCCAACTCAATGGAACATGATTTTGATTTAATGATCTCGGGATCAGGGAAGTCAAAGTCGGAGTCAAAGAATGGGTCATGGATACTGAGGTCATAGACTAGCTCATAATTATCTGGAAACAAGGGATCTCCAAAATGAAAGTGTGATTCGAAATCATCGGAGAATTTGTGAAAATTATTTTCTGAACCTGATTCCAGATCTAAATTTTGACCACAGAACAAATCATGATGCATATAATCAACAACCTGATTTAGATCTAACCTAATCTCAAATTCTGAGCTCAAAGAGGTGCCCTTATTAGGATAGGCTCAGGTTCTTGGTTCCTAGAGTAGACCTAATTGATGTAAACACATCTATTTAGGTTAAAATGCCTATTCATGCATGTTCCTAGGCATAGATTCACATTTCATGTTATAAATATTGCATAGCATGCAACATTTTGCATTTAGAGTAGTTATATATAATTTAGGTTAATTGCATCCTTTTTGTGGTCAAGAGAGAAGGATATTTATTTTGAAGCCTCAGATTGACGATTCGACCGTACGGATCTAACCAAGACGACGATCGGAGTCCAACGCCTCTGAAATCGCCACGATCGGAGTCCCATAGCACCATATGTAGTCTGAGGAAGATCAATGGCCAAGGGACTAGGTAACATAATTTGGAGCTTCAAATGACAAATCCAACTGCATGGATGGATTCGAGTCTACGATCGCAGCTCAACAGCGTGAAAATTGACTAAATCTGATCTCTGTAGCAGCCCCTACAACGAAAAGAAGATGGATGACCCAAATTGCGCCACATGGTGCAACCCAAGCTGCCCATGCGCATGCACGCGCCACCGCACGTGCACAGCAGCATGGGTGTGCACACGCATGCGGAGGCACGCATGCTCACAGTGCAGCACCAACGCGTGAGCACCCATGCTTGTGACAAAGAGAGTGCACAGCGCAATGCCAGTGGAGCATGAGCAGTAGCGGATGGATCTTCAGCGACAGCTTGGCGAACATTTAGTGACACAGTTGTCGCTAATTGTTCACTGGCGCAAGACCAACTGCGCACACTAGAGAGCATGAGCTGCCTACAGTGACACTTCCAGCGACAACCTAGAGGTCGCTAATGGTCCCATACCTATTTTAGCCTCTTCTCCTCCACTATAAAAGGACCTGCACCCCCTCTTTTCCGAGCCATCTCTACCTACTCTACTCCCACCTACTCCCAAGCTCTAGCAAGCCTACCAATGCACTGTTAGAGTTTTCTCTCAAGCTCCCAAGGCGCTTATTAGTGTAGCGAAACTCTGCCCCACCAAATACTCCTCCAACTTCCCATCCCCATTCATAGGTTGCCTTGGAGCCATCCTCCCACCTCCATTCCAAAGCTGCGCTGAAGCTTTCCTTTATCTGACATCCTCCCGCTTCTCACCTCCATCATCCTGCTTCCCAACTCCTTTATCCAAGCTTCCGCCAGGCGCCGTCGTCTTGCCGAACAGCTGCTTTAGGAGTTTTCTTCTCACCTCCCTCTCTCTTTATGTTTTCTATATTATTGTAATTGACATTCATGCAATATATCAGATTCAATTCTATCTCTCTCTTGTGATTGATTGTCATTTTATTTCAAAAATAAAAAAAAAATAAAACCTTAAAATACCAAAAAGAAACAAATTGAAGTGCGGTTTTCATACAAAGTAAACATCGCCTCCCTGTGTTCGACCCGGGACTCCCTTGGGGTTTCGGTATAAATTTTATTTGATCATGAGTTTTGCAACTACGATGACGGGTTACTTGTAACCCTGATTTCAAACACGCGAAACCCTGTGCGATCATTTTGGCGCTGTTCCCAGGGAGGCAATGGAATTTACTTTATTGTTTTCTTTGCTTCTTTGCATTTACATAGCACTAACCCTGCTTGTCTTTGATCTACTATCTTGCAAGTACCCTAGCATGGAGATCCAAGTGCAGTAGACTGGCATAAAGTGTGGGTAGAGTACTCTGTAAGTGTCCCCCACATTCCCCCCCATTAGTTCATTTTGCCACACCCATAAGCAAGATTTAATCTACTTAGGTGTTTGCATAAACCCTAGGATAGAATTTTTTGTCTTGTTGACTACCTTCATCCACCTCACTCCCGCATTTAAAAAAAAAAAAACAAAAAAGATACTTTCTGTGGGACAAATCAATATACACACTTCATACACCCACATCAGAGGCACATAATCGGACTTGATTTTCATCTACTCAATCGAGATTCCGTCCTGTGGACCTGATACACTAAATCAACACATAAAAGAGTAGAAATCATATTAGGTTAATCACCTTTTTGTGTGTCTTAATCGGTGATGCATTTAGGCCAATTGATTAAATTATTTGGGCTGCACCACCTAATTTAAAAGAGATTCATTTTGTAGCTGCCCCATAGGATTCAATATTTAACTGAAGCTAGGCACTCCATATTTTCTTGATTTACAAAGGAAAAATACTTGAACTCGTGCTTTCAAAACTTGGATTGCCTCACAAAACTTGATTGAATATACCTAGTATCTGAATCTTAAAAGCTACTAAGCAAGATTTGAACCCTAAAATTCACCTCATCCTCAATAATCTTGCTTGAAAATATTTTGGTTGTGCACATACGCACATTCTCGAACAAATCATTAAGGGCACAACCCATTAAGGGCCCATCACATTCCAAAAGCACCAATATCCCAAGCCTAACTAAAATTGATTAGACGTTGGCCAAAAGGACTGATTCGCTCTTTGGGGTCCAGATTGAGATTGTCCATGATTAACCTACTTATACTAGTCAATCTGATATCTAGCTAGGGGAGTAGCATCAAACGATAGCAGCTGGGGGGTACACTAGGAACCGAAGGCGCAAGCCAAAGGAAGAACTTTCTCCTCAGTCCCTCCTTCTAACTGGTTGGATTGCCTGGACATAAGTAGAGTAAATCGTCCATAGTCTTAGGACGGATTCTGTGAGTCTGTAGACCTTTAGGCTACCAAATCTAAGGACAGGCTTGTATTTTTGTGCTGCAGGGTCCCTTCTCCCCATCCTTCCGACTTCCTTCCAATGTATGCTTGGAAGGAGGTCATTGAACCCTAGATTGGAAGGACCTTTAGACCATTCCCAGAGGTGGAGGTTGAGCTTTAGCCAAGTAGATCCTATGGCCGATCAACAACCACCTCCCTTGCCCCCAAACCAGTAGGAGCTGATTCAGAGGCAGTTGGAAGAATTACAGCAGATGCAGCAATGGTTCCAACAAATGAATGGTCAGGGTGCCCGGCCCTTGAAGGATTTTTATGATCCTTCAAATTATGAGAATTGTCCCAACGTTGTGATCCCCGCCAGAGATGTTGAGGTCAAGCCCTAGGTTTTGAGTCTAATTGAACACTTTCATTGGCTTGGCTCAGAGGACCCATTCCAACATTTGTAGGACCTGATCATTCTGGTTCAGACCACCAAATCGTGGAATGTGGATGAAGAACAAATGCTCATGAGGCTTTTCCCCCATTCACTCAGGGATAAGGCCGCACATTGGTATCGTACCATTGGAAGATCGATTGCTACCTGGATAGCTTTGAAATTGGCCTTCCTGAAGAAATTCTTCCCAATTGGGCGAACCAATGAATTGCGATGGGCAATTACCACTTTTGCCCAGTGGTAGGAGGAACCATTTCGTGGAGCCTGGGAGAGATTCCAAGATCTGTTGTGGAAGTGTCCACACCATGAGGTGCATAAATGGCAACTTGTGTAGATTTTTTATCACGGGTTAAATGATCAACTTCGTAATCATGTGAATGCTTCTTGAAGAGGCAATTTCCTCAACAAAGACGTAGATAGTGCGTATGATTTGTTTGAGGAAATAAGTGAAAATTCTTTAAACCATGCCTCCATAGAAACCTTCAACCGATCCCAACAAACTAGATCAAATGCCAATGAGGTCCAAGATTCTCATACTTCTGATATGGAATTGATCTACAATAGATTAGATAAGATGGATCTGGTTGCTAAACGAATGGAAGAGTGGATGTTCGGAAACTCTAATTTTTCTAGATCCACTCAATCCCAGGGATTGGGATTCCATTCTTTGCAAGCTCCTCTGGGACGGGAGTTTGTGAACCAGCTGGAGTCAGCTCGACCTTTGGGCCAACTCTTCTTGGAACCTTATGGGTTCTAAACTGGGACCTTTGATCCCAGTTTTACTAATCCTTCTTCATCCTCATCTTATGAGGATGTTTAGGCTGTGTAGGAGAATGTTAGGACTAACCCTTACTCGAATTCCTATAATTCTGGTTGGAAAAATCATCCTAACTTCTCTTGGAAAGATCAGGCGCAACAGACCTAGTATCCACCCAATAACTATGTACCGCAAAAAAAAAAGGGTCAGGGTCATGTATACACTCAGTTGCCCTTGAATCAGGTTAATCAATCTGTGTGGAATGCTCAACAACCCGTCGAGCAAGCTGATTTAAACTTGAAGATGGTAGAAATGCAAGAGTCAATGCTTCAGCTCATGCAACAAATGAAAACTTCACTGGATACCTTGCAATTCGAACTTGGTGCAAACAACCAACAACCTAGATCTCTACCATCATAACCTATACCAAACCCAAGGAATGTACAGAATCGAGGCGCTGGGCCTCAAGGGTTTGGTAATAATGGGGAGTCATATGCTCAAGCTCATGCTATCTATCAGGCTACCCCGGCCCCTCCTGGAGGGAACCATGTTCCTACAATAATCAACTGAGAGCCTCCTATTTTGCCCAACCCTCCCCAAGACAGTAACAAACAGCATTTTGCCATTGCAAACACCATCACCTTGAGGAGTGGTAGTAGACAAAAGGGACCTACCCAACCCCATGTCAACCCCATTAGGCCTTGTAGCAAGAATTCCAGACTCCCAACTAAGAATGTAATCAACAAGACTTCAGAGTTTGAGTCGGGAGTATGTTGTTGTTGTATGGGCAAACAGAAAAAGTCGAAGGAGAAATTGGAGGAAAGGATGTCCTTACTTCAGGCTTTCAAATTGACAATCATTTTACTCCTCGCAGCTATCGGATCAATCCCCGCCTACGCCATAGGTTTACTGAATGCATATAAAAAGTGTAGAGCGAAATCTGAAAATAATAGGAGAGTAGTTTTATTCGATAACACAAGCACACTGATTCTAAACAAGCGACCTCCTAAGAAGCACGACCTGGGAGCCCCGTTGATTTCCTGCACAATAGGAAACATTACTTCTGACCGGGCCCTCCGCTACTTGGGTGCTTCCATTAATGTGATCCCTACCTCACTGCACATGGAATTGGGTCTAGGCTACCTAAAACACACTGACATAACCCTGCAGTTAGCTGATAGATCCATTACAAAACCAAGGAGTATTTTGGAGGATGTTTTAGTTAAGGTTAATGATTTGCATTACCTTACTGATTTCGTGGTCTTGGACATGGAAGCCCCAAAATAGCTCAACCACACCCTAATTATTTTGGGAAGACCTTTCCTGGCTATTGCCAAGGTGAGGATTGATTGTGAATCGGGAAATATAGAAATGGCCTCAGGGGATAAGACAAATCGATTCAATATTTTTGAGGTCTCAAAGATGAATAAAATTAAGTGTGGTTCGATGGAGTAGCTTGGTAGAATAGAGGAAGTAATGGCCATACATACCTTAGAGAACCTTTTAATGGCAAACTCAACCCAAACTTAGGAAGAAGATCACACAATTGCGGAAATAATTGAGGACAAAGCAAAAATGCAACCAATTGTAGCAACACAGGATGAAAAAGATATACATGAAATCGAAAATTTGTTGGATGATTCACGTGATCAAGACAAAACCCAACAACATCCTTATCCTGAATGCTTAGAGTTTGAGGTCCAACTTGTGGGTGGGAATTCTGAGGATCAGGATGGTTGGTTTAAGAACCCAGAGTGTGAGGATGAAATTGAACATTGGGGAAGAACTCTTCAAACATTAGGTATTCTAGAGTACCCACAAATCCCCAGCACATCACAAAACCCTCATCGTCCTTTTTCACCCAACCATTGCACAAATTCTATACCCAACCACACTTCCTCTGTAATAAATTAATAAAACTCCTATTGAAGACCATTTGGGCTCTCCCTGCACCACCAGCTTGACACTTTCATTGTTCATCTCTTTGGCAAGCCCATTTTCACTCTCCGAGACCCATACTTGTGGGCTCGAAAATCGTGTTATTGCAGCCTCAATGTTAGTTATATTTGATTGAGGACCTCGCCTAGCTGAAGGCACTAAACTTAGCACATGTAAAGACTGTTCCAAGCTGACTAGAGTCTCACGGAAACCAGGTGCTATTCTTTCACTTCTACTCTCCTGCATGCTTTCATTTTTCACAATAAGGACATTGCAATAGCTAAGCATGGGGGGGGGACATATTTTATATCCATTTTGTCAGCTGTAACAGTAATTTCCTGTTATTTGATTCTTATAAAAATTGAAAATTCAAAAAGATAAAAAAAAGAAGAATTAGGAGAAGAGAACTTAGGCATTTGGAAGTTATTAACTTTAGGAAATGATACGATAGGACCTAAACACTTAGACTCTTCAGGTCTTTGGGCTTAATTAGCCCAAGTGTCCACTCGAATGTGGACTTAGTCTCGAGTTCTCACCAATTAAAATTCATTTTAATTTGGTAAATAAATTGGGATGATAAGTATGCGACTTATCAACCCGCCTTCTGATTTGGGGGGACTTTAAGTCTAAGCATCTACACACTTTTTCTGCACTGACTCACTTTTCGACTGTTTCTTTGGAAATTGGGTAGCTAATGAACTATCTAGGGTGATATGGCTAGCAAGTTGTTGGTGGTAATAGCTCATCGGCCGATTGTCCAAAGCTTAGTCACAAGACCATTTTCATTGTACTGCCTTTAGGTAAATCTTAGATCAGGGAAGCCACCTACTTAAAAAAAAAATAATAATATAAAAAAAGGAGACAAAAAAATAAAATAAACAAAACCACACTTCACCGCACGAGTATGGCTGGCAAGTTGCCATGGGTAACTGCCCATTAGCTGGTTGTCTAGAACCAAGCTTATAAAAAAATGCACAATAATTCTCGAAAGACTTAGGGAAGAAGCGGGGAAGTAGAATAAACCGAGGAGATATACACTGGGTTCGTAATAATAGAATGTAATGGTAATGAATGATTGTGGCAATGTGTTGTAGTAATTGTTAATGATGTTGTTGAGATATGTTGTGATTTGAAACACCATTAGTGTCATTGTAGTGAGTTGTATGGGATACCAGTCATTACAACCATTATTATTTACTTATCTAATTTTTACTAGTTTTATTTCAGGTCGTTCACTAGGAGGCAATTATTGAATTACATCGCTCTTTGATCTCAAAATTATCCTCTAATTCCAAAAAGAAACTTTACATTTAATAAAGAATGAATGAATGTAGAGATGGTTTGTCTACTCACAAAGAATTAATTGTAATACTTGCAAAAAATAACTATAAACAAGCACCAAACAATTCATCACTAAACTTTAAACTGTCTTTACAAGTTATAATATTAGTATTTACATGAAAGTACATAATCGACTAAGATTACACAGTATATTAACTTAACTTACTAGTCTGATACCTACAACAACACATACAATAGTTATAGTGACAGATGTAAGCGTCGCTAGATCCTAGAAAACACTATATACAAACTTAAGGAGGGAAACTGGGGTCTGTAGTGATGATTATGGTGACGTTTTATTCTGTTAGTAAATGTATGAGTTTATTTACATAAAAGTAATTGGCTATACTACGTATACATATATATATATATTTATATTTCTCTTGTATTTGTATTTACTTATGTATGTACATCTTCTCTCTCTCTTCTCCTTCACACTAATCTTCATCAGATGTTCTTCTTCTTCTGTGTTTTAACTCTGCCTTAGTAAATTTAACACGCTGTGGCTGAGAGGCACTTACTATCGTCATTAGCTCTCCTTAATTAGTTAAAAATGTGTTTAATTTGCCGGTGCGCTTTTCGAGGGATACACAGCACCCAGAGGGTGGGACTAAACCTCTACTAAGCACGCCCTAATTCTCATTAGGCCACTTAATTACATGTTTGATAACTCAGCTCAGGGCCTTCTCATCCCACGCACACACGCCTCTCTCCCCGGGCCCCCGGCCCCATAGACCATGCTCAGAATGCTTAATGGTATGCTCAGTGTATGTATAATGGTGTGGTTGTTTCGGGCGCCCGGCGCCCGTGATGACTGCACTGTCTATACAGGAATTCAATAAAAACCGCTGCACGCATTTTGCAGCGCATGATGTGGCGCTATTCGAGCGCCACATCTGCGCTAAAAAATGCGTGTAGCTTCAGGCTGAAGGAGATTTTGGCCCTCAATTCGAGGGCCATAATTTATTTAAAAATAAAAATAAATTATGGAAAATAAAGTATTTACATAAACTATACAATTGTTCAATTAATTTGAAATTTTAATTAAATTTACTATATAAATAAATTCACTGAAGTAGACTATTTTTACACACTGATTTTGGTGTTTTATTCTTTAATTACTTATAAATTAGCTATTAAATGGTCTAATTGACCTCATACAGAGTTAGAATACATATATAAGTATTTTATAGACATTTTTATTATATTTTTCCTAATTAATGTATGTGTTATTTAGATTTAAATAGCAGTTTTAATTGTTTTGCTTATAAATTAAGTTAAACTTAATATAATCAGGTATAAATATGCTTAAATTAGCTTAAATTACTTAAAGTATATTAGTCTTAGCATATAGATTCAATTAACTTAATTATAATTCTAAATTACTAATTTAACTAAATTAATTTAACAACTTAGCTATAAACTTAATAAATTCATTATTTATTATGTATAAAGGATTAAATTAAGGTAAAATATTTTATTTACTTATAATCTACATATACATAGATATATATACAGTTTTATAATTTAACTTTCTTAATTATGCTATCTACTGATCTAGTTAGTTTAATAATACATATAAATTAGTTCAATTTATATATAGTTATATAATTATTGTATTTACTGTCCAAACTAGATCAAAAACCTAATTTACAGTTTACTATATATTGACATAGTTAGTTATACAGTATATATATATATACACTACCTATTTACATATATAGCCTAGTATATAGCTTAAGTCTATATAAGTATACTTAATATACAAAGTAATATATATGCATATATATATATTCTTATTTTTTTTTTATCCTTTTGGGTGCTTCATTTTAATTTTTTTTTTTACTGTTGTTACAGATCTGACAGAATTAGGAGAGAAGGGAAGAGTTGACTGAGGAGAGAAAGAGGCTTGTTTTACTGTCTTTTAAAGTTTTTAACCCTTTTTATCATGTTTATGATTGCCTTCTTTCTATATAGCATGAAATTTAGGATGTGTTTACCCACCTTAATACAGTCCTCAGTTAGGTTTCCAATTTTAAATCATGTTTGGGTGGTTATTTTCAACTAAACTAGCTGACAACAATTGAGAAGGATAAGACATGCATGCAGAAATTAAAGTTCAGTTATTAAACAAGAAGGTTTGTATACACAGGGAATGAAATACAATCAGATGTCAGCTATGTTCAAAACATAATCTACAGGGTTTTACAGTAGAATCTATCTGCTGCAACTTAGAGCAATCAGATAGTAGCAGCCAATTGAACATTTCAGACCCTGCAGCAGCTCAGATCAAATTCCAAATGGTCTAACTGCTGCTGCAGTTAATCCATTTGGGATGAAATGTGAGTTGGAGAGAAGAAAAATGTAGCTACAAGATGCAGCACTTTGCTGTGTCCACTGGGATTAGAATAAAAAATCCAAACTTGGAAATATAAATCTCTCTCAATCCCCAATCTGACAAGGGTTTCATTTCTCACTAAAATCACTAAATACCACAATTCAAGGCAAAAACCCTTATCAAAAACTACACTTCAGATTAAATCAACAAACATCACTGATTTAACTCTTCCTAATGCTATAGACAGCATGAAGAAAGAGTTAATTCAGTCAATTAAAGTCCTTAGTTCAAATCCCAGTTTCTGAAACCTTAAGGAGTATTGAGAACTCCTTAGGTTAGGAAATCACCAAACAGCCATTCAAAACACAATCATGAATGCAAGATCAGACTTCAAATCACTACAGTGATTATCCTTAGATCTGGCTTGCATTCAATGCATTCAAAAAATCATCAAATCAGATCCATGTATGGCTCTTCTGAGATGATTTCTGTCACCAGAAAACCTCTCAGATTCCTTGCCAACAATGAATTCAAAGCAGACTTCATTCAATTTGTCGGATCAAACAGTAAAACCAAATTGATGGAAAAAATCCTTGAAATCCAACTTGAGGAGAAATCTGACAAACTTAAAATTTCAATTCAATCCAGGGGCTTTTGTGATCAAGAGTGAGGTGAATGGGAAGCCCCTTAAGTGCTTTTTGACGCCAATTTCAGATCTGAGGTTGAAAACCAATCAGATCTGAAATTGAGTCAGAGTGTATGGGTGGAAAGCAAGAAACAAGTCGTGGAAAATCAGAACTGGAAATGACAGTATGGAGAGGTAGGGAATTTGAAAACATGGCTATATGAAATCTTCCCCTCTGATCTGGAATGATCAGAGGTGGTGAGGGGGGGAAATTAAAGCCTAATTCTATTTCTATAGGTACTTTATCCTACAGCTAAATTGAACATTAACAATTACATTAATTCTACTCTAAACTACTTAACTACAGCTAAAACTAATCTGCAGAATTATAAACCTATTCTAACAGGAAGAATGGGACCTATGGGTCCTTAGCCGGTGGCTAAGGGGGAAGGAGGGAGGAAGATGACTCCAGCGGAGGGAAGAGTTTGCTAGTGAGGCTCTAGGGTCGTCCTCAGGTGCTACGAAGTCCTTAGCGACGAGGAGGTCGAGAGAAGGTGATGATTTCACAGTCGGTGGCTGTGAAATCAGAGGCTTGATGGGGAGGAGGAACTGGAGTGGACGAACGATCGCTAAGAGGTGTAGGAGGGAGCGATCCCTTGTGCGTGACACTACTGAGGTGCTTAAGTAGCACACTTTGTGGCTGAGATCACCGCGCAGGTGAGGATAATCAAAAGGCAATCGGCGGCGAGGATGAGAGGAGCGGAGCGCGCGGCGAGCTATACTCAAAATCTGACCGTCAGATGAGATCTGGGGAGAGGGGTGATAACACGCGCCGAATCTCGCGAAGCTTCCATTCAAATCTAACCGCAGATCAGGATCATGAAGAGTGACGGACGGCTGAGATTGGCCGTGCTCTTTGCGCGCTACAGTGCGTGCGAAGAGCATCAGGCCATTCTCTGAAATAATGAAAAAATTGCAGACAGACCCTTGCACGAAGGGGTAGAAGATTAGCGTGCAGGCCCATAAGTGAAAAGAATTACAACAGGAAGGGCCCTGCAGCCTTTCAAAAGGGTCCCTGCAGCTTACAAGTGGGTCCAAAGAGGATTTTTTAAGGGTGAGAGTGTAATGCATGAAGGACCTAAGTGTAAACTACCTATTTCGTAACCTAGATGATGTCCAAATGCCTTCAAATTTTTATATGTGCTTAATTGAACATTTAAGACATTAATTATACTTCTGATTTGGCCTTTCAAACTTATTGATGTGTTCAATTGACACATGGATCATCATTTGTACTTTACTTTCAGAATATCTCATTGTGTGACCTAATTATGAAGTTTTAACACAGAGTAAAGGTCTTAGGTCTTTTTCTTTAATTCCCACACTTAACCCTTTTTATCTGTTAATTTGATGTTGTTTTACTTAATGTCTAGCTTAACTTCAGCTTTTTAGCCATGATGAGTAGCCACTCATCAGTTCGCCCTTGTGTTGACCCCATAAATAAAAGAAGTAGAGAGAAAGCTACCAATTGAAAAGATAAACCTTTAAGTAAGGTCACCTAGGGTTGTAGAAACCCGAAGTCCATTTCAACGGCCGCCTAGTGAGTCTTTCACTATTTTCACAAGATGCTTATCACTTAGTGTCCTTTTCGAGTCTTGGGTGGGTCAGGTAGCTGTAAAAGGTTATCCCAGAACTCTCAAACTCCAAAAGGACAAAAAAAATTAGAAAAGAAGAAAAATAAAAAAATGTATCTTCCCTTTTCAAATAAGGTAAGGACTTGGGCGATTTGCATTCTGGCAGACACCCGGGTACTGTTAAGTTTTCGTTATTTAGGACCTTAGTTGAAATTTTATATTGTTAATAAATGACTCAGGCCTAAGCGATTTAATCTTAATTCTGCTTTTATACATAGCATGTAGTTTAATTTTTCTAGGGACTAGCAAAGGATTGGCATGGGGGTATGATGTAAACACATCTATTTAGGTTAAAATGCCTATTCATGCATGTTCATAGGCTTAGATTTGTATTTCATGTTATAAATATTGCATAGCATGCATCATTCTGCATTTAGAGTAGTTGTATATAATTTAGGTTAATTGCATCCTTTTTATGGTCAGGAGAGAAGGATATTTATTTCGGAGCCTCGGATTGACGATCCGATCGTATAGATCTGATCAAGATGACAATCAAAGTCCCATAGCACCATATGCTGTTTGAGGAAGATCAACAGCCAAGGGACTAGGTGACATAATTCAAAGATTCAAATGACAAATCCAACCACGCAGATGGATTCAGGTTGGCAATCGCAGCCCAACAGCATGAAAATCGACTCAATCCAACCTCTGTAGCAGCCCCTACAACGAAAAGAAGATGGACGACCCAAATTGCGCCACGTGGTGCAACCTAGGACGCCCATGCGCACGCACATGCCACTGCACGTGCACAGTAGCACAGTTGCATCCACATGTGCGGAGGCACGCGTGCTCACAGTGCAACACCAGTGCGTGAGCGCGCGCGCGTGACAAAGAGAGCGCACAACGCAATGCCAGTGGAGCATGAGCAGCGGGTGGATCTTCAGTGACAACTTGGCGAACATTTAGTGACACTTACAGCTGTCGCTAATTGTTTGCAGGTGCAAGGCCAACTACGAGCGCTAGCGAGCATGAGCTGCCTACAGTGACACTTCCAGCGACAACCTGGAGGTTGCTAATGGTCCCATACCTATTTTACCCTCTTCTCCTCCACCATAAAAGGACCTACACCCCCTCTTTTCCGAGCCATCTCTACCTACTCTACTCCCACCTACTCCCAAGCTCTAGCAAACCTACCAACGCTCTGTTAGAGTTTGCTCTCAAGCTCCCAAGGTGATTATTAGTGTAGCGAAACTCTGCCCCACCAAATACTCCTCCAACTTCCCATCCCCATTCATAGGTCGCCTTAGAGCCATCCTCCCACATCCATTCCGGTAGCAGATCACCTTCGCTTTCTCACCTCCATTCCAGAGCTGTGCTGAAGCTTTCCTTTACCTGACATCCTCCCGCTTCTTACCTCCATTGTCCTACTTCCCAACTCCTTCATCCGAGCTTCCGCTAAGCACCGTCGTCTCACCGAACAACCGCTTCGATAGATTTCTTCTCACCTCCCTCTCTCTTTATATTTTCTATATTATTGTAATTGACATTCATGCAATATATCATATTCAATTCTATCTCTCTCTTATGATTGATTGTCATTTTATTTCAAAAATAAAAAAAAATAAAACCCTAAAACACAAAAGAAATAAATTGAAGTGCAGTTTTCATACAAAGTAAATATCACCTCCCTGTGTTCGACCCGGGACTCCCCTGGAGTTTTGGTATAAATTTTATTTGATCATGAGTTTTGCAACTACAACGATGGGTTACTCATAACCCTAATTTCAAACACACGAAACTCCGTGCAATCAACAATCAAACCCCAACTCTTCCAACTCCTCTGTTTCTGTATTGTAAATCTGTGTGACTTTCGATAAATCAATTCATTCTTCTGAGGAGTCTGGAGAGGTGTAAACATCAAATACAGGCCTAGAGTCAAAGTTTAGATCTAAAATTTGGTTTTCATAACATTGGGCCTCATGATCATCCCAAATAGGCTCAAATCTAGATTCTAGGTCAAGGTTAGGAATTGGGTCACTAGAATTTGGACATGGTTCTATTGGGATGTCAGAATCACTCTCGAGGATTACCTTAATAGGATAAGGTTTGAGAATTATGTTCTCAAGAGGTTCTTATTCAAGCTCACTACAAGTGTTTGGGAAATCAATGCATGATGGACCAGCTTCATAGCTCTCTAAGGCTGGTTCAGAATTAGGAACACCTACAACTGGATCCACCCAACCAACATCAAGATCAGGTATGTCATTCTGCACAACATTTTAATTGGATTTCATTTGGGTTAGGGGTCTACAACAACCTTGATTTTTGAACTCGGGCTTTAGGAAATCATATTGATCATCAACATTGTTTCAAGATGTCTCATCAATTTTTGAGGGAATATATGGGTATTTTTTATTGATGGCTTCATACACCATATTCAGCAAATTACTACATTTCTCAATGAGATCTTGGTGTATTTCCCAAAGTGGGGGATTTAACCAACATTGTAGATACTTATTGCTATGTGATTTTCCCAATTCAATGTATTCTGATAGGAGATCATCCTGGGTTGAACCATTAATCAGTTGGGTTAATATCATTCCAGCATGGTTCATAGTGTGGGTTGTTGTTTTTGGTACATTAACTTGAATGTTTCTTGATGGATCTAAGGTTTTATAATTTCATCATGATGACTAAGAGTAGCCTCGATCTAAGGTTTTGTAATTTCATCATGGAGAGTTAAATTTTTCATATAACATTATGGGGATCAAATTGATGGAAGCACCTAAATCTAAAAGAGCCCTATCAAACACAGTATCTCCAATAACACAAGAAATCAGAGGGGCTCTGGATCATTTTATTTTCAGGGTAGGGTCTTAAGGATAACTGCACTAGCTTTCTCAAATAACACTACCCTTTTAAATGATTTGGCCTAGCATTTAGGTGTGCACATTTCTTTCAAAAATTTTGCACAGCTGGGATATTCTCAATTGCTTCTAGGAGTGGTATATTCACCTAGACTTGTTAAAAATATCAAGCCACTTCTCAGGTGGATTGGTTTTCATTTTCTTGGGTTTGTTCAAGGCTTCAGGAAAGGGCACTTGAAAGAAATCATGAGTGTTCGGGTCCTGATTCTTGTCTTCTAGATTAGCATAGTCTCCTAGGTCAAATTCAGGCTGCTTAAGATCTTGATTAGATTTAGATTTGGAGTAAGGATCTTGGATTTGTTTCCCACTTCTTAAAGTTACAGCACCAGCAAAGGCATTATAGTTAGAAGGCTGAGGTGGGTTTTGCAAGATAGGTTGAGCTTGGTTAGGATTAGGGTTAGCCAAGTGGGTACTAGGGAGTAGGTTGAACTATATGTGTTTGTTGCTCTCGTGTGTTGTTTTGGTTAACCCTATTAAAGTTTCTAAGGTTGGGGACTGGTTGGGATGGAAACATCCCGTGTTGTCTAGCATCAAATAATTTGTCCAATCGTCCTGTCAATTCTGTCCTCAATTGATTCATTTCTTCTTTATGTCTCAAATTCATTTCCAGCATTTCCTTGAGGATAAATCTCATATCAGATGCATGGGTTTCTTGGGTAGGTTGATGTTGGTAAGTTTGTGGTTCTGCATACCTACTAGGTTGCCCATAATTATTCTGCCTAGTCAAGTTAGGACCCTAGGAAGGTTTTTGATTTGACCAGGAAAAATTGGGATGGTTACACCATCCAGGGTTGTAAGTGTTCGAATAGGGATCATTTCTAGTATATCCCTGGAGTGCATTAACATCCTCAGAATAATTAGGCATCGAGATGCCTAATTCAGAATTTGAGGGCATCAAGGTCCCTCCTTGGTACCCAGAAAGAGATGGGTCCAACTAAAGTTGGCTCATAGGTGGAGCCATGGTTATGTCATTAATATTATGCACTAATTCTTGACCTAGAGGATTGGGGAGTTGAGTGCGAGTTAACATAGAAATTCCTTGGGTAGGAAAAGAGTTTACTTGGTAATGTGCACCTAAGGAATTCTCGCCCTTCAGAAGGTTATATAATTTCTTATCCAAATTCTCTACATTCTTTCCAACAAATTCCACCTTATCCAATCATTGTGCAATCAGTTCTAAATCAACAGAATTTGAATCATCCTTAATTTCATATACTTCACTCCTTTGTTGATTTGATCTGTTGAAGGCCGACATCGAGGCATTGTTGAGAGAATTTTGACTCATATTATCAAATAATTCAAAGGCTCCCTCAGCATCTTTGCTTAGGAAATTGCCCCCACATGCTGCATCAACAAAATTCTTCAAGTTGTTATTTAACCCATAATACAAAATATGGGCCAAGTGCCACTTGGGAATTGCATGATGAGGGCATTTCCTACCTAAGTCATTAAATCTCTCCCAAGCCTCATACAATTGTTCCCCAGGGTTCAGCTTGAAGGTTGTAATGGCACATCTAAGGGCATTTATTTTTCCTATGGGAAAGAATTTCTTCAGAAAAGTGCTTCTTAAATCTTCCTAAGTTAGGATAGATCTACCAAGAGTCCTCAACCATTGAGCAGCTTTACTTTTTAAGGAAAATTGGAACATTTTCATTATCAAGGTTTCTTCATTCATGTTCCTAGGTCCAAATGTCCTTCCTATGTGTAGAAATTCTTCAAGGTGGTGGAAGGGGTCATCAGAATTATGGCAATGAAAGTAGGGAATCAGATTGATCATTTATGGTTTAAGCTCAAAATCATCCTCATCATGAGGCACCCTAGCAAAAGGTTTAGGTTAGGCACCAGGACAATTAAAAAAGTCTCTGAGAGGGCAGTTTTCTCTCCCAATTTAGAATTAGGCAATGGCCTATACTATAACCTGCATCTATCTATCATGATGCTGGCTTTATTTATTAATCTGTCTCTGTAAAAGTGCCATTGGATCAAGATTTTCTTCCCCCCTTAAACATCATCTCCCTTATGGTGACTAGCTAGTAAAGAAGATTCAGATTAAGGTCTTGGAAAATCAAGTCATCTCTTAGGATTTCTCTCCAAAGGTGGTAGCAAATCAGGATTTAGAGATCGTCTCCCTTGCATAAACTAGAAGAAAGCCTATAGATGAGAGAGAGAAGATAGAAGCAAGAATACCCACCCTCACAGTACAAGCAGTCAAGCTAACCCTTAGAGTGTAAAGCCTAATTAGACCTAATCCTGGCTCCCCAAAATACGACTAGGTTAGATCAACCTAAGAATTACTTGGCTGACCAGAAGGGTGGAACCCCCTAGGACACCCTGCACGGTAGGACATCACTAAGGGTTAATGCAGTTACCACATCGACCTTTCTTGTCACCAAAAGGTCCAAGTAGACAAGGCCTTTATCTTAGCCCAATGTTAAAGGGATCTATCGAGGAGTTTAAGATGCTTTGTTGTAGTAAGATCTTCTAAATAGCTCTCTCAGCAAATACAATTTATAACTCAAATTCAAAAGAGTATCCGAGGTCGAACACGGGGAGTAAATATGGAATTCACACGCTAATCTTCATGAATATATAAATGAGCACAATGAATGAAGCACAATAAAGATGTTTTAATGAATAAAAACTACTCAAATTGATATTCAATAAGAACATGAGTATTTCAAGAGTTTAATGAGACAAAAAGATGTCTATGATAAAATAATGGTGATTTAGATCAACAATTATTAGTCTAAGCACATATATATCAACTATTCAATCATATCAAATAAATGAACAGTAATCAGACGTATGGCAGGTGGATGAGACGACTTAAGTGAAGCCTTCTATAGAGCTTTCTTGCTCTTCTTTAGTTCTTCTCTTCTTTCTCAGGCACTGTTCCTTTCTTCTTTTCTTCTCTTCTTCCCTACCTTTCCTTCAATCTCTTCCTCTTCTTCTCTGGCACGGCTCCTCTCTTCCTTGCTTCTCTTCTCAAAGCCTTCTCTTCTTTCCTTCTTCAAAGCCCTTCCTTCTTCTTCTCATGGTCTTCTCCTTCTCAGTAACTAAGTGTCGCACAAAGCCAGCAGGAGCAAAACCCTCCCCTCCCCTACTCTCTCTTTCTTTCCTTCCATCCTCTCCTCTTCTCTCAAATAGCTGATCTTAATCGGGTATTCAAGTATGAATAGTAACCAGGTCCAGGGCTACGTGTGTGGGGTCGTAGCCGAGGAGTGATAAGCTAATAGGCGGGTCGGGTCATGTGTAGGTGTAGGTGGGGACCTCACCCCCAGTGTTCTTGAGGCAGTAAGCCAATAGCACAAAATCACTTTATGTCATAGCTACGCTTCCAACTCCCACGATGTGGGACTAAACCCACGTCCCTTCTTCACACAAACCTGCAGCTATGACCTCATCCAATTGATGTAGCCGCTAAGTTGAGGTCCTCAATTGAAGACCTGAACAGCTTTCTAGAACTTGTCCGCAGCCCCTGGAGCAAAAGCCTAAAGCTCTCATGGCTTGAGGCTTGAAGAACAAGGTGGCGGAGCTATGGCTGAAGACCTGGAAAGCATGAATACAGCCTTGCAGCCAAGTTAAACTAGCTCAAGACCTTCATCACACCACGATGAATGTGTGGGTGGTGGTGGCATGGTGTGAGAGGGTGTATGGTGGCCGGACGGAGTCGGGGACGGCATGCGAAGGATGGGTTGTTCGATGGCATTCATGGGAGCGTGGATGGTGAAATAAAGAGAAGAGTTTTGTGTGGGGATGAGTGGAAGAGCTTTTGGGAGTGTCGATGAGGTGTGTGTGGGTGCGTAGCATGCGGGGAACCTCACCGGAGGTGCAGCTGGAGCAGAGGAAGAAGTGGCGTGCAGCTAGGTCGAGGGGCTATTTTTAGGTTTTGGATAGAGGTAATTAACATAATAACCAAAGGAAACATAACTAACCTACTATAATTGGATGAAAGGGAGGATTTCTCATGCTGGTGGTACGTCGGACGTGAGGAAGATGAAAACTCCAGTGATTGAAGCGGCGACGACAAAGAGGCGTAGGCAGCGGCCGCTAGTATTGAGACGCACAGAAGAAGTTGAGGAAGAGGAATCTAACTGCTACAGTCTGTAAGGGTGGACAAGGAAGGTGGTCGAAGAAGGTCGCCGAAGCTCATTGAGCATTCAGCCAAAGAGGAGGGAAGAAGGAGGTTTCAGGGTCAAAAACAAGCTAAGGAGGTAAGGTAGTCGATGGGGATCTTTTATAGGCCATTAGGTCGAGCTTCAAGATTGGAAACCATGCTTGAAAGCTTGGGACACACGCACCAAATCAGTTATACCTACAATCAAATCGTTCGCATGAGCTTTTGGGAAGGAATTAGAGCCCAAGATGCGGCTTAGATTGTAAGGAAACTCTTCATGAATCTTACTTCCAAATTTGGAAGAGTTTGGCCATGAAATCAGGGAGTAATCCCTGATTCAAGGTCGTTGGTGATGGGTTTAGGAGTCTGAAGGCAGTGGGGACCTATTTGTGAAGAAGATGATGACGTTAGGGAGGTATATGCAAGGATTTCAAAAGTTAGGGACATATGTGTGAGAGAAAGGAGACAAACTAGACTGGAATGCAAACTAGGTCACAATGATCTCTGATTGGGTCCAAATTTTGATACAAACCTAATTTGGACATAAGGAATCTGATGGTAAAGTCAGATTCTAGTTTTGACCAAGTTTGACTAGGTAAATTGTGTAGAAACTCAAATTAGGGTAACTGTCCAACTAAGACTCTATTTTAGATCAAAATAGGTTCCAAGGGTCAAATCAAAGGTTCCAAACCTTAGGGAATACTTTTCTATGATTTTTAGAAGGTTTAGGTGAATTTTATCCTGATCAAAACCTCAGTTAATTAAGCAGGGGTGTTTTTAGGGTTTCAAATGTCCATTAATTCTTGAAACGTGCGAAAACCCATTTATGTCTGCATGAACCCACTAATTAGAAATTTATGACCATTTGACCTTTAATTAACTCCTAAGAAACCCCATGATTTCTCTGCATTTAGGATATTCTGTTAAAAATACAGTTTTACCCCTATTTTAATGCACTTCTCTCAAAATGAAACTGTAGTGAATTACGATCTTCTGGCGGTTATGTAGGAGCATTTATCAATGGATTATGATTAATTAAAGCTAGAAACGGTTGATGATGACGTTATCATTATACCCCATGCCTAACTTTTGCTAGTCCCTTAGCAAAATCTTATGGAATGAACTTGAATTCTAGACCATGCCTTTGATGTTCAGAGTCCTGATTTATTCTTCTTTTTAGAAATTAGGTCAGAATGCTAATAGTAGGCCTAGAGGTACTCAAGTACCAATCAAGATCCAGACCTGACCAGCTTTAGCCTCAGTCTGCCGCGAAGGTTTCTAAGGTCCATAGAGACTATCCTAAGGTTTGTTGAACCCAGTGGTTAAAGCACCTATGCTTGTAACATGGTTAGTCCAGGTTCAGTTTATGGTGCATTTTTGTAGGAGAGAGGGATAGAAGAATTTTTGCATTTTTGGAGAGTTTTCTCTCTTTTTCTTTTCTTTATTTCTAGTTTCAGATTGGCTTTTAAAAATGGTCTATATCGGATTCCTAGTTCCGACCATCAATCCTCACAAGGTCCCTGGCAATCGATGCTTTGGGATAGCACTGCCCATGGCAACCCCCAGAACCCTGGCTTTCGACATTTTGAGATAGTGTCACCCATGGCATTTTGTAGCTAAATTCAGGCCCTGGCAATCGACATTTTGGGATAATCCCGCCCATGGCACCTGAATCAGCACAAGGTGCTTGCATGCCCTCAGTAGGATATTTAGATATCCTAGGAGACAAGCACTGAGGAGACGATATCTTATTGCGCATCTTCGACGAGAATTTCCCACTTCTCCTCATCAGGAACTCATCCAAATCAACTTGTGTTTATAAGCCGCTCCTAATCAAGGTAGCTTTTTCAAAACAGAATAATGCTTTTGCGTGATTTTGATTGATTAACCGCACTGAACCAGACTGGTGTTGAAATGACCCTCTTCGAGGACCGTTCAGAGTTTTTCCAGAAGGGTAGGGGCGTGAGCAACTTTTTAAACCCCTTTGGGTTTAGGTGTGTGGGGCTTACAAGAAAAGAGGAAACTTCAAGGAAGAATCCCACAATTCTTCCCCTCTCTCTCTCCTCCCACTCACACACCCACGCATATACACACGCACACTTCCCTCTCTGATGTAGACACATCTATTTAGGTTAAAATGCCTATTCATGCATGTTCCTAGGCTTAGATTTGCATTTCATGTTATAAATATTGCATAGCATGCATCATTTTGCATTTAGAGTAGTTGTAAATAATTTAGGTTAATTGCATCCTTTTTGTGGTTAGGAGAGAAGGATATTTATTTTGGAGCCTCGGATGACGATCTGACCGTACGGATCTGATTAAGACGATGTTCGGAGTCTCGTAGCACCATATGCAATCCAAGGAAGATCAACGACTGAGGGACTAGGTGACATAATCCGAAGCGTCAAACGACAAATCAAACTACACGGATGGATTCAGGTCGATGATCACAGCCCAACGGCGCAAAAATTAACTCAATCAGACCTTTATAGGATCCCCTACAAAGGAAAGAAGATGGACGACCCAGATTGCTTCTGGTGGAACAACCCTGGCCGCCCATGCGCTTGCACGCACCACCGCACGGGCACAGCAGTGCGGGTGCGCGTGTGCACGCTAAGGCATGCAAGCGCAAGCGTAGCGGCGGGCACAGTAGCGCAACGTGTGTGCGGAGGCAGCGGCACGTATCGCACATGCACGCACGACAAGGGCGTGTACAGCGTGCGCCAGGCAGCTGTAGCATGGGTGCGTGGGCTGTCTTCAGCGATGTTTATGGTGGATCTTCAGCGAAGTTTATGACCGTCGCTAAATGTCCTGTATACGAACTTGATTCTTTCCTCCACTATAAAAGGACCCCTACCCCTCCCATTTTTCTTCATCTCTTCCTTTCTGCCTCTCACCTCCTCCAAGGCTCTAGAGAGAGCTTGTCCCAAGCCTGGGATGCTCCTCTAGAGTAAAAACCAATTAGTTTTCCCTCCCCTCATCCCCATTCATGGAGCATCCCGTGGCCATCCTCTCACCGCCCTTCGGGAAGAAGATCCTCGCCGCAATGCCATCCTGCCCCATTCTCCATCCTCCGGCTCCATCCTCCTTCATCGCATTCCTCACCACCTTCCTTCAGGCAACATCAGAGCGAGTTGTCCTCCAAGCGACCGTCGAGGGAAATTTCTCTCACATCTTTTTACGCTTTCGTAGTGTAGATTTTCCGCTTTCATAGTGTAACAAACAATTCTTCATGAATAGATGATTGTATCTCTCTCTCGCTTTCTCTCTCCCTCTTATTTTTGCAAGTAGATAAAGTTTTCATTGACCGAATCTCTTGCTTGCTAAAAATACCAAAAAAAATTAGAAAAAATAAAAACAACCAAAAATAAATAAAAGCGAAGTGTAGATTTTTATAAAACCAAATGTTTGCCTCCCCATGTTCGACCTGGGACTCACTTTTCAAGTTTTGATATAAATTTTATTTGATCACAAGTTTTGCAACTACAACGACGAGTTACTTGTAACCCTGATTTCAAACTCACGAAACATGTGTAATCATTTTGGCACCAAGCCTGGAATAACTGATTATTTTTCTGAGCTGAATGTTAAGTGGACATCTGAAACTAGTGAACCAGATCTACCTGTTCTCTCCACTTTGGTCTTGGGTTGCACACCACAAAACCATAGGTCCGGCTCTGCAAACACAATAACCTTCAGTTTTGGGTGATTTTCATCTAGAACCTGAGAACAACTCAACCTTGGGGCATGGGTTTGCACCATAATCTAGTCCACGTCTGTGGACATCTTCTGTTGGTGGGCCTGAGAATCAATATTTTTATTTTGATTCTGACCCGCACTTATGAATTCTCAATATCTTCTTTGTATGTATGTTATGCCTAGCTGAAGGCATTAAACTTAGCATGTGTGTATACACTCTTCTCTCTACGGAGCTGACTGATTTTTACGACACTCAAGTGATATTTTGTTTACTCCACCCTTTTCATGTCTTTATTTTTACAATGAGGACATTACATCATTTAGGCATGGGGGGTGGATAATCAATTCCTAAAATCATTATGTTAACTCTGTAGAATTTCTTTTAGTTTCTTATAAAATTAAAAAAAAAATTGAAAATTTGCAAAAGATATAAAAGAAAGAAATTAGGAAAAGAGAACTTAGGCATTTGGAAGTTATTAACTTTAGGAAATGATACTAGAGGACTTGAACGCTTAGACTCTTCAGGTCTTCGGGCTTAATTAGCCTGGGTGTCCACTCAAATGTGGACTTAATCTCGAGTCCTCGCTAAGTCAATCTTATTTTAATTAGGTAAATAAATTGGGGTGATAAGCATACAACTTATCAACCTGCCCTCTGATTTGGGGGGACTTTAACCCTAAGCATCTACACACATTTTTTGCACTGACTCACTTTTCAGCGGTTTCTTTGGAAATTGGGTAGCTAATGAACTATCTAGGGTAGTATGGCTGACAAGTTGTCGGTGGTAACAACTCATCGGTCGGTTGTCTAAAGCCCAGTCACAAGACCATTTTCATTATACTACCTTTAGGTAAATCTTAAATCAGGGAAGCCACCCACTTAAAAAAAATAATAAGAAAAAGAAAAAAAATATATATAGAAAAAGGAGAAAATAAATAAATAAATAAATAAAACCACACTTCACCGCACGAGTATGGCTGGCAAGTTGTCGTGGGTAACAGCCCATTTACCAGTTGTCCATAACGCAGCTCACAAAAATGCACAATAATTCCCAAAACACTTGGGGAAGAAGCGGGGAAGTAGATTGAACTGGGGAGATATACACGGGGTTCTCCCTTGTGTTGACCCCATAAATAAAAGAAGTAGGGAGAAAGCTATCGTCCGAAAAGATAAACCTCTAGGCAAGGTCACCTAGGGTCGTAGAAACCCGAAGTCCATTTTAATGGCCGCCTAATGAGTCTTTCACTATTTCCACAAGATGCTTAGCACATAGAGTCCTTTTCGAGTCTTCGACAGGTCGGGTAGCCGTAAAAAGTTATCCCGGAACTCTCAAACTCCAAAAGTAGAAAAAAAATGTATCTTCCCTTTTCAAATAAGGCAAGGACTTGGGCGGTCTACATTTTGGCAGGCACCCAAGTACTGTTGAGTTTTTGTTGTTTAGGACCTTAGTTGAAATTTTCTATTGTTAATAAATGACTTAGGCCTAAGCGATCTAATCATAATTTTGATTTTATACATAGCATGTAGCTTAATTTTGCTAAGGACCAAAAAAAGATAGGCATGGGGGTATAATGTAGACACATTTATTTGTAGACACATCTATTTAGGTTAAAATGCCTATTCATGTATGTTCCTAGGCTTAGATTTGCATTTCATGTTATAAATATTGCATAGCATGTATCATTCTACATTTAGAGTAGTTGTAAATAATTTAGTTTAATTGCATCCTTTTTGTGGTCAGGAGAGAAGGATACTTATTTTGGAGCCTCAGATTGACAATCTGACCATACGGATCTGATCAACACGACGATCGAAGTCCAACACCTCTAAAATCGTCTCGATCGGAGTCCCATAGCAGCATATGCAATCCAAGGAAGATCAATGGCTGAGGGACTAGGTGACACAATTTGGAGTGTCAAACAACAAATCTGACTGCATGGATGGATTTGGGTCGACGATCGCAGCCCAACGACGTGAAAATCGACTCAATCTGACCTCTATAGCATCCCCTACAAAGGAAAGAAGATGGACGGCCCAAAGTGTGCCACGTGGCACAACCCAGGTCACCCATGCACACACACGCACCACCGCACGCACACGCAGCATGGGTGCGCGTGCGTGCAGGGAGGTATGCACGCGCAAGCACTACGGCGCGTATCGCGCGTGCGCATATGACAAGGGCGCATACAGCGCGCACCAGCATAGCAGCAGCATAGGCACGTGGGCTGTCTTCAGCGACGTTTGTAGCAGATCTTCAGTGAAGTTTATAACTGTCACTAAATGTCTTGCATACAAATTTGATTCTTTCCTCCATTATAAAAGGACCCTTACCTCTCCCATTTTTCTTCATCTCTTCCTTTCTTCCTCTCACCACCTTCAAGGCTCTAGAGAGAGCTTGTCCCAAGCCCGAGATGCTCCTCTAGAGTAGAAAACCAAGTAGTTTTTCCTCCCCTTATCCCCATTTGTGGAGCATCCTATGGCCCTCCTCTCACCGCCCTTCGGGAAGAAGATCCTCACCGTGACGTCGTCTTGCCCCATCCTCCGTCCTCTGGCTCCGTCCTCCTTCGTCCCATTCCTCACCACCTTCCTCCAGGTAATGTCAGAGCAAGTCATCCTCCAAGCAACCGTCGAGGGGGATTTCTCTCACCTCATTCTATCTTTTTATGCTTTCGTAGTGTAGATTTTCCACTTTCATAGTGTAATAAACAATTCTTCATGAATAGATGATTGTTTCTCTCTCTCTCTCTCATTTTTGCAAGTAGATAAAGTTTTCACCGACCAAATCTCTTGCTTGCTAAAACTACCAAAAAAATTAGAAAAGATAAAAACAACCAAAAACAAATAAGAGCGAAGTGCGGATTTTTATAAAATCAAACATTCGCCTCCCCGTGTTCGACCCAGGTCTCACTTTTCGAGTTTCGATATAAATTTATTTGATCACGAGTTTTGCAACTGCGACAACGGGTTACTTGTAACCCTGATTTCAAACTCGCGAAACATGTGCGATCACTCTCCCCACTAAAACCACTAACCCACTCCCTCTACTTATAAAACCCCATCATCCTCTCCATCTCCACACCACCATCGCCACTTCCACCAACACCATCAATGTTGGCGACCTCCCTCCTACGTCTCCTTGCAAGCTGTACGTGGGGAAGGAGGAGAGCTCGAGGAGGAGAAGTGGGAGTGAGGAAGGGGAGGGCATGGGAGAGAGTGTGAGTAAGGAAGGGGAGAGTGTGGGAGAAAGGAGAGAGAGCTCGAGGGAGCTTGGAGGAGCTCGAGCAAGAGAGCTCGCACGCGGGGAAGTTGCGGTTGTAGCCGCAAGGAGCTTAGAAGTGTGAGGACCTCCGAGGAGTTTGGTGGTGTGAGAAAGAGGAGGCACAACCGGAGTGTAGCCGCGGGAGCTCGGAGGAGCACCTGCGAGAGGAGCGGAGACTGTAGGAGGAGGATTCGCAACCTCCTGCAGCTACTGGAGCAGCTCCTGGGGGCTTTGCGGGCGAAGCTCACAAGAAGACGAACACCGTGAAGGAGTTCTGCGTACTGGATTTTTCCAGTATCAAACATCTGGAGTAGCAGTGGATGTCCAGAGCTGAAGCTGGACGTCTGAAATTTCGCGGAGTGCCCAGGTATGAGTCTTGTACGCTCATGCATGCGCGTACGTCAAGTACGTAATGTTGTGATGTCGTGGTTTTAAACCTATGAATGCATGTGCAGGTACAAGTCTTGGAAAGGTGCGCAAGCATCTCTTCGAGGTGCTTTAGCACATCTAGGCATCTCCACAGGCACATGATAGTCATATCGGACATCCGAACGAACCGACAAACATCTGGAAAGACCCAAGATGACTAAAAAAGGGTTCCAGATGTTTGTCAGCAACACAGAAACACAAAGTAAGTTACTAACATTGTTTAAGACGTTTGGGCCTAGTCCTAGACTTCTGATTTCAGTCTGTATGCATGTTTTTGGCCCGTTCGGGGCCCAAACAGAGTCATATTTATCCAAATGAAATACCATTGTTTTCCGCTCGAGTTTCTCTACGTGTTAGTGTCAATTATATACTATTTGAAACTTGTCTGTTGTGACTTGGTCATTGGTATAGGTTTCAAACCTGTAGCATGTTCGGGACCTACGGAGACGACGAGATCTGCGTTTCAGGGCACCATTCCACCTGTGAATCCCGGTGGAGTGGTTTACTTTAATATTAAATTTAAATAAATAAAGTGCATGTTTATAATAACTTGATTGAACCCTAAGATGTGAAATGAACCCTAAGGTAGAAACAAATGAACATTGCTTGAGCTACACTGTTTACCTTGAGATACCTGTTAAACTCTAGTTGCTAGAAGTCGTATAGATACATGATGTGATACTTCAATTATTAAAAGACAAGCTACCTGTTATATGAATGAGAATCGGAATGTGAATAATGAGATATGCATGTTGATGAATGAAATGAAATGAATATGAGAAAGAACCCTACGGGAAACTAGGAGAAGAATTCCAGTACATGGAAAGAATCTCGTATGTAGACGAGCAGTGAGCTAGTTCTTGTGTATGCGGTACCAAGGAGAGCAGCCGCCCTTTTAGTGTAGAGGGGAGCTAGCCGCCCCTTAGATTGAGACTCTAGGTTAGAACTAGTCACTCTACACCGACTCCTATTCGGCCCTAGCGTACGTGATACCGAGGTGAGCTACTTAGTGTAGGGAGGGAGCTAGCCGCCCCACGAGGCCTGGGGTTAGGACTAGCCACCCAACACCAACTCTTGTTAGGCCCACTGGGCAAACCGAAATAGTCGGACAAGGGTACACGGATTGTGGAGGGGCGAGACCCTTGTTCTGTTCTGAGGGGCGAGACCCCTGTTCTGAGATGGCAAGGCTCTGTACTATTCCATGTACTTTTAGGTGTACCATCTAGTGGAAACGACTGACTGCGTGTCAGTGCCAGGTAGCTACCCGTGCACTTATCGCACGTGCCGTAGTCACCGCTACATCGCAACCATAACCTTGGGGTGATTGTCCGGGTGTAGGACTACCATGGGGGACTCTCCTGGCCAGGAGAGCACCACATGTACATCCTACATCACAGGAAAGACTGCAATCAAGATTGTTCCCATGAGGGACAGGCAAGATCAATAAATGAATGGATCCTTAAGAGAATAGACAAATCAGAACCACTTAGTTGAGCTAAATGGAAATTAATAATTAATTAGTTGCTTGTCTTTTGTTAATTGCGTGTAAATGTCTTAACCACCACTCTACTCAGCATCAGCTGACCATGATTTTTGTAACCTTTGTCAGGTCAGGGAGTTGAGCAGCCAGCACCACCAGCTGCAGAGGGAGCTAGACCTAGTCGGGCCTAGCCTTAGCTATTGTTCCCTTTTTGTTTCTGATCTTCTATTGTTGTAGTGAGTACTCGATATTTGTATGACTATTTCAGTTACATTTCGGCTTTACTTTCCGTTGTTGTAGTTGTGATGGCATGTAATATTGTGAAAAATTTCATTTGATTTCCTTTACTATCTTTTGATTATTTTTGCCTAGTTACATTGCATTTTTTGGTTTTGGTTATTTCTCGTTGGACGATTGGGTCTTAAGATTAGTCGAGGCGAGCCAATCTCGAGTTCGGTAGGGGTCTGGGATTGAGTCATAATAAAGATGGTATGAGAGCAAGGTTGTCTCAGGAAATGAACCCAATGGTCATGTAACTAGGATAGCCATCACAACGTAGCACTTTGATCTTCGCTTCTGAGTCTTATTTCTTTATGTAACCCGGTATCATTGACAGTTCTTGTTCTTTCTCTTGTATCTCCTTGTAGAAGATGCCTCGTTGAGGAGTTCTCGAGGTAGGCCATGAACGTGGCCATGGGCGGGGTCAGAGGGGCGGACGTGCCAGACCTAAGGCACTAGTGACCTACCCCTCCTTCCGGGCATCCAAGCCTAGGATCTCGCCCAGCTGATCTGGGATATAATACGAGAGGAGCTCCAGCAGCCTCCTCGGCCACCCCTCCCTGAGGACATGGAGGGAGAGTCCTCTATGGGACAGGGGAACCGACATAGTGCCATACGAGATGGAGGGGGAGGGGGTGATCCTCCACCATCCCCACCACCCTCAGACACTTCTGAGCATGAGCCCTCCTTGCATGGAGGCGTACCTGTTCCCCCATTGCAGCTCCACCATGAGCTTTTCAGCCAGTTCCGGAAGCTGAAGCCCCCTCCTTCATGGGGGATGAGAGCCCGTCTGAGGCAGAGGACTGGCTGGAGTAGATAGAGAAGGTGTTTGACACACTCTGCTCTCCTGCAAAGTGTCGCGTGGCCTTCTCTACGTACTAGTTGGAGAGCGCAGCCCACCGATGGTGGAGAGCAGTCAGAGGGGAGAGAGTTGTCGTGGGACAATTCATGGCTCTCTTCTACAAGCAGTACTTTCCGCAGACCTGGCAAGACCAGAGGAGGCGGGAGTTCCACACTCTCCGCTAGGAGGAGATGACAGTTAGCGCATACCACACGTGTTTCCTGGAGTTGTCACACTTCACCCCGACAGTTGTGTTTACAGAGGAAGAGTGCCTGTGGAGGTTTACTAAGGGGCTCCGACCTGTGATTCGGGGGTATGTGAAACCCCTGAAGTTGCCCACTTTTTCTCATGTGGTCGAGGCAGCCATGACCTTTGAGGAGTCCAACTCGACTGAACGAGACACTGATGGTGGACGGAAGAGGCCCTACCAACCAGAGTACTCATAGGGCCTTCGAGAGAGGAGGCACACAATACCCACAAGGGAGTCATCTCGTTCTGCAGGGCCACCTGTGGCCTTTAGGGGCCCAAGACAGGGGCTAGCTGCCAGCATCGGACCCTTGCATAGCCACCAGCAGGGACCGACTAAGGGAGGAGGTCATGTCCCTCTCTACTACCAGTGTGGCCAGTCGGGCCACATCAGGAGGGACTACCCATCTAGGACCAGAGCATAGCAGATGCTCCCCGCACTGAGCACTCGAGGCCGATCTGGTGGCCGTAGTTACCAAGCGCGAGGAGGAGGACAGCAGCCATGAGGAGGGTATCGGCCGGTTGCTACTCGCCTGACCCAGAGCGTGGCCGCTTCTTCTGCACCCAGGGCTGAGGAGCATATCAATGCCCTAACTCATAGAGATGCCAGGGCTTCAAGTTCTGTGGTGGCAGGTATGGTTACCATTTATGGCATATTAGTCTACGTTCTTTTCGATTCTGGTGCCACACACTCATTTGTCTCCTCGAGTTTTGCCGTCAGTTTGGGGACGAGTAGTATACTATTAGAGGTTTCATTCCTAATTAGAGGGCTAGGTGGACAATTGTTTATTGCAGAGGAGGTATTCATAGATTGCATGGTTGCTATTAGGGGACACAGTCTTCCCGTCGACCTAATAGTGATCCCGATGGAGGACTTTGGCATGATCCTAGGGATGGATTGGCTATCTACATATCATGCCCTGGTGGACTATTTCAGGAGGAAGATTGTCTTCTCCATACCATAGTTGCCTCCCTTTAAGTTTTACGGCCAGCCGATAGACGGAGGTTTCAGGTGCATCTCCGCGCTTCGGGCAACGAAGCTTTTGAGTCAGGGGTGTGAGGTCTTCTTAGCTTGTGTTGTAGCAGAGCCTAGCCCTGTGGCTGACTTTCAGAGTATCCTAGTGGTCTGTGAGTACCCAAACACCTTCCTAGAGGAGCTGCCAAGACTACTGCCTAAGCGTGAGATCAAGCTTGAGATCTCACCAGTAAAGGGAACCAGCCCAATTTCTACTGCACCATATAGGATGGCACCACTTGAGCTGTGAGAGCTCAAGTTTCAGTTACAGGACTTGTTGGAGAAGGGTTTTGTGAGGCCCAATGCGTCTCCATGGGGAGCCCCTATATTATTTTTAAAGAAGAATGACGGTACCCTACGACTTTGTGTTGATTACCGACAGCTGAATCAGTTCACTGTCAAGAACAAGTTCCCGCTGCCTCGTATCGACGACCTCTTTGACCAGTTGAGAGGTGCCACAGTGTTCTCTAAGATAGACCTGAGGTTAGGTTACCACTAGTTGAGGATCAAGGAGACCGACATCTCCAAGATAGCCTTCTGTACTCGGTATAGGCACTACAAGTTCTTGGTCATGCCATTTGGGCTGACCAACACCCCCACTACTTTCATGGACATGATGAATCATGTTTTCAGGCCATATTTAGACTAGTTTGTGGTGGTGTTTATCGACAACGTCCAAGTCTACTCTCAGGATCAGGTACAACATGGACAGCAGCTACGTATGGTCCTGAATACCTTGAGATGACGCAGGCTGTATGCCAAGTACAACAAGTGCGAGTTTTGGCTGCGACAGGTGTCCTTCTTGGGCCACGTGATATTAGGAGATGGATTGGCTATGGATCCAGCCAAGGACGAAGCTGTACTCAGGAGGGAGAGGCCACGCACAGTGACAGAGATACGCAGCTTTCTGAGACTGGCAGGCTACTACTAGCGGTTTATCGAAGGGTTCTCTCAAATCGCGCGTCCTTGACCCAGCTAACCCAGAAGGACATGCCCTTTGCCTAGACAGACGAGTATGAGGTGTGTTTTTAGGAGTTGAAGGAGAGACTGACTTCAACTCCTGTACTTACCATCCCAGACAGCAATGGCGGGTTCGTGGTTTACACCGACACTTCATTGTAGGGGTTCGGTGGTGTGCTCATGCAGCGGGGTCACGTTGTCGCTTATTCTTCGCAGCAACTAAAGCCCCATGAGCATAGCCCCACCCATGACTTAAGGCTGGCCATAGTTGTCTTCACACTGAAGACATGGAGGCACTACCTTTACAATGAGACGTTCGAGATCTTCATAGATCACAAGAGCCTCAGGTACCTATTTGACCAAAAAGAGCTCAACATGAGACAGAGACATTGGTTAGAGCTCCTGAAGGACTACGACTACAGCATCTCCTAGCACCCAGGGAAGGCCAATGTGGTGGCCGATGCCTTGAGCCGGAAGGCACCCGCCCACTTGGCTAGCTTGCAGGCATAGAGTTGGAGACTCATGGAGGAGGTAGGCAGTTGGTGACCCCGGGAGTCACAGGGGTACTGCGGAGCAGTGACAGTGTTGCAGCAGGAATGACTAGAGCTGATAGACCGCATCATTACAGGGAAGATGTCCAATCCATACTTACAGACACTGCAAGACAGGGTGTTGACAGGGGACCCAGGAGACCTTTCCTTCTTTGACGAGATACTGCCCAAAAGGGGATGCCTATGTGTTCCTAGAGATGAGGGGTTGTTGAAAGAGCTCCTGACTGAGGCGCATGGGTCCAGGTTCACCATACATCCTGGGAACACAAAGATGTACCATGATCTATGATGCGACTTTTGGTGGAAAGGGATGAAGTGAGATGTTGGTGAGTTCGTCCAGCAGTGCTTGGTATGCCAATAGGTGAAGGCCGAGCACCAAATTCCTGCAGGGCCGCTACAGCCACTTCTTGTGCCAGAGTGGAAGTGGGAGAGTATCACCATGAACCTGGTAGTGGGGCTACCGGTTACACAATGAGGACACAACGCTGTTTGGGTGATAGTAGACAAGTTGATGAAGATGGCGTGGTACCTGCCGATCCGAGTCACCTTTGGGCCAGCACAGCTAGCGGAGCGATGCATCAAAGATGTGGTGTGTCTGCATAGAGTCCCTTGCGAGATTGTATCTGACAGGGATATTCACTTCACTTCACAGTTCTGGGCAGAGTTTCAGCAGGCCTTAGGGACTCGTTTGAGGTTCAATACCGCCTATCACCCCCAGACCGACGAGCAGTCAGAGCGCACCATACAGACATTAGATGACCTCCTACGCACTTATGTACTAGACTGGAGAGGCTCCTAGGAGGAGCATTTGCCCCTGGCAGAGTTTGCATACAGTAACAGTTGCCATTCGAGCATTGGTATGGCACCTTATGAGGCTCTGTACGAGAGGAAGTGTACTGCACCCTTGAGTTGGGTCGAGGTGGGGACCAAGTGGGAGGTTGGTCCCAGGTTGATCCGTCAGAGTCAGGAGGTGATAGTGCAGATTCACAGACGACTTCGTACTATTAGAAGCAGGTAGGAGAGCTATGCTAATAAGAAGCGTAGGGAGGTGCAATTCGAGGTTGGGGATCACGTCTTCCTCCATGTTTTTCCCATGAAGGGCTTGTAGCATTTTGGGGTGAAAGGGAAGATTGCACCGAGGTATGTGGGGCCCTTTGAGGTCTTGGAGCAAGTTGGACCCATTGCTTACCGGCTTGCCCTTCCTCCCCAGCTCTCTAGAGTGCACAACGTGTTCCATGTGTCCAACCTCAAGAAGTACGTCGCTGATCCCAGCCACGTTCTGAGACATGAGAGCGTCGAAGTGGGAGACAACTTGACCTATCCTGAGAGGCCGATGCAAATGCTAGATAGAGCTGTCCGGAGTCAGAGACAGAAGCAGGTGCCACTGGTGAAGGTCCTATGGAGAAGCCAGCAGTACGAGGAGGTAACTTGGGAGCCCGAGGCAGTGATGAGAGAGCAATAGCTAGAGCTTTTTGAGGGTACATCTCTTCTGACCTACTTTAGTCCTCTTTGCCTTTGTTATGTGTTTTTACACTATTTCCGTACCTTACTTAGCTCAAGTTTCAGGGTTGAAACTTCCTTTAAGTTTGTTATGTTGAAATGACCCTTTCTGAGGATCGTTCAGAGTTTTTCTTGAAGGGTAGGGGCGTGAGCGACCTTTTAAACCCCTTTGGGTATAGGCGGTGGGGCTTATGGGAAAAGAGGAAACTTTAGGGAAGAATCCCACAATTTTTCCCTCTCTCTCTCCTCCCACTCACACACCCACGCACACACACACTTCCCTCTCCCCACCAGAAAACACTAACCCACTCCCTCTATTTATAAAACCCCACAACCCACTCCATCTCCACACCACCACCACCACTTCCACCACCTCCATCACTGTCGGCAACCTCCCTCCCCCGTCTCCTTGCAAGCTGCGGGTGGGGAAGGAAGAGGGCTCGAGGTAGAGGAGTGGGAGTGAGGAAGGGGAGAGCATGGTAGAGTGTGTGAGCGAGGAAGGGGAGAGCGTGGGAGAGAGGAGAGAGAGAGCTCAGGGGAGCTCGGAGGAGCTCGAGCAAGAGAGCTTGCATGTGGGGGAGCTGCAGTTGTAGCCGCAAGGAGCTCGGAGGTGCGAGGACCTCTAAGGAGTTAGGGGGTATGAGAGGGAGGAGGCACGGCCGGAGTGTAGTCTCGGGAGCTCAGAGGACCACTCGTGAGAGGAGAGGAGGTTGCAGGAGGAGGATCCGCAACCTCCTATAGCTGCTGGAGCAGTAGCTGCGGGCTCTACAAGAGAAGCTCACAAGAAGACGAATGTTACAAATGAGTTATGCGTACTGAATTTTTCCAGTATCAGACGTCTGGAGCATCTGCCAGACGTCTAGAGCAGCAGCTGATGTCTAGAGCTGAAGCTAGACGGCTGAAATTTCATGGAGTGCCAAGGTATGAGTCCTGTACGCTCATGCATGCGCATACATGAAGTATGTAACGTTGCACTATCATAGTTTTAAACCTGTGAATGCATGCGTAGGTACAAGTCTTGGAAAGGTTCACAAGCACACTCTTCGAGGTGCTTTTGGATGTCTGGACATCTCCACAGACGTCTGATAGTCATATCGGACATCTGGACAAACCGACAGATGTCTGGAAAGACCCAGGACAACTAAAAAGGGGTTTTAGACATCAATTAGCAACACAGGAACATGAGGTGAGTTACTGACGTCGTTTAAGACGTCTGGGCCTAGTCCCAGACGTCTGATTTCAGTTTGTATGCACGTTTTTGGCCCATTCGGGGCCCAAACAGAGTCGGATTTACGCAAACGAAGTACCATTATTTTCCACTCGAGTTTCTCTACGTGTTAGTGTCAATTATATACTTTTTGAAACTCGTCTGATGTGACTTGGTCACTGGCATAGGTTTCCAGCCTATAGCATGTTCGGGGCCCGTGGAGACGACGGGATCTGCATTTTAGGCCCCCATTCCACCCGTGAATCTTAGTAGAGTGGTTTACCTTAATATTAAGATTTAAATAAATAGTGTATGTTTAGAATAACTTGATTGAACCCTAGGATGTGAAATGAACCCTAGGGCAGAATTGAATGAACATTGCTTGAGCTACACTGTTTACCTTGAGATACTTGTTAAACTCTAGTTGCTAGAAGTTGTATAGATACATGATGTGATACTTCTACAGTTATTAAAACATGAGCTGCCTTTTATATGAATGAGAATCGGAATGTGAACAACGAGATAAGCATGTTGATGAATGAAATCAAATGAGTACGAGCATGAACCCTACGGGAAACTAGGAGAAGAACTCCTGTACATGGAAAGAATCTCGTATGTAGACGAGAAGTGAGCTGGTCCTTGTGTACGCGATACCAAGGAGAGCAGCTATCCTTTTAGTGTAGAGGGGAGCTAGTTGACCCTTGGGTTTAGACCCGGGGTTAGGACTAATCACCCTACACCGACTCCTATTCGGCCCTCGCGTACATGGTACTAAGGTGAGCTACTTAGTGTAGGGAGGGAGCTAGCCACCCCACGGGGCCCAGGGTTAGGACTAGCCACCCTACACCAACTCTTGTTAAGCCCACTGAGCAAACTAAGATAGTCGGATGAGGGTATGCAGACTGTGGAAGGGTATGACCCCTATACTGTTCTGAGGGGCGAGACCCCTATTCTGAGAGAGCAAGGCCCTATGTTGTTTTGTGCTGTACTTTTAACCATACCCGCTAGCGGAAATGACTGATCACGTGCTAGTGCAAGGTAGCTACCCGTGCACTTATTGCACGTGCTATAGTCACCGCTATGTCGCGACCATGACCTCGGGTTGATTGATCGGGTGTAGGACTACCATGAGGGACTCTCCCGGCCAGGAGAGCACCACATGTACATCCTACATCATGGGAAACACTGCAATCAAGATTGTTCCCTTGAGGGACATGTAACATCAATAAATAAAGGGATCCTTAAGAGAATAGACAAATCAGAACCACTTTGTTGAGCTACATGAAAATGAATAATTAATTAGTTGCTTATCTTTTGTTAATTACATGTAAATGGCTTAACCACCACTCTAGTCAGCGTTAGCTGACCACGATTTTGTAACCTTGTTCAGGTTAAGGAGTTGAGCAGCCAACACCACCAACTACAGAGCGAGCTGTGCCCAGTCGAGCCCAACCTTAGCTGTTGTTCCATTTTTGTTTCCGAGCTTCTGTTGTTGTTGTGAGTACTCGATATATGTATGACTGTTTCAGTTACATTTCCGCTTTACTTTCCACTGTTGTAGTTGTGATGGCATGTAATATCGTGAAATATTTCGTTCTGTTTCCTTTACTGTCTTTTGATTATTTCTGCCTAGTTACATTGCATGTGTGGTTGTGGAATATTTTCTTCTTTTGGTTATTTCTCGTTGGACGACTGGATCTTGGGATTAATCGAGGTGAGCCGATCTCAGGTTCGGTAGGGATCTGGGATCGGGTCATAACAAATGTCTAGATTAAGGTATTGAGGTTACCGAGTCCCGCAAACCAGAAGTCAGTTAATGAGGCCGAATAATCCCTAAGCCTTAGAATTAATACATAGGCTTCGCATTTTCCTCAACCTCTTGACGATTATCTGGATCTTTTTTTTTGAAACAGAAAGGAAAGCTACCGTGCACCGATAGCAATCCGGGAGAGCATTTTATTAATCAATATAAAACATGATTACAGCGTAGAACCCCACATATGTATGAGAGACCAACAAACATTTACAATTTTCTCCACACATATTGGTCTCTCCTGAAACAAAAAATCATTCCTTGCTCTCCATACACACCACATGACTGCCACCATGTGATTACGTAGCTTATCATGCAACAAAAAGATTATCTAGATCTTAACGGATACATGAGGGTTTAAGCCTAAAATCAAGCCCAAGAGGCCAAAGATCAGCACTCATACTAATCTCCTTGTTTCTCTGTTATTTCAGGACTTAATTTTTTTCTTTTGATTTGGCCTAGAGCTTAAGTAAATTCCATAATCATTTACTAATGACTAACACTTTTTGTTTCAAATTGTGGCTCCTTTTTTACTTTTAAATCACCTCCTCATTTCCTCCTTATGATGATATGCAATTATCTCTCAAAATTTCCTCCCCTTTCTCCATTTTTTGTTCTTTTTCAATTTTTATTTTTATGGTTTTTTGGATAGATTTTTTTTTGTTAGAACCCCTCAGAAACTTAAATTTTTTTGTGTGTTTTCCCTTTAACACCCATCCATGCCTAATTTTTGCAATGTCCTCATTATAAATCAGAGGGTATGAAATTAGCTTGGTTCATGGGTTAGAACAAGTCAACGGGTGGGTGAATGGGTTGGGATGGCTGTTGCAGATGATTTCAAGCTCTGGTACGAATACCAAAGGTGGGATCAGCTGTTCTAGCTCTAAAATCTAAGTGAAGTAGATGTAAAGCTCAAAAGGATAATCAAAAGGATCTTGGGTTTTTGGAATGACAGGTTGCCTCCTGTTAAGTGCTAAATTCAATGCCTTCAGCCGAGCAAAAGATGGTCAAGGAGAAGTGGTCAAATCAACGTAATTTTGTAGAACAAGCACCTTGATCAATAGCTTTGTTGGTCCAACTAGGTGCTTGTTCAGATTGATAGGCCAATGATGTAGCCCAAATCCAATCAATCTGGTGGGTTGATGGATGCGAATCAAGAGATACTAAGCCCACCAGATGCTTTGAGGCTCAAATGGATGTAGAAGTGAGAATCTGGGGTTTGGCTGAGTCTATTCAACCTGGTCAGAGTAGGGATCCTCAAAAGAAAATGGATCTATGGAGGATATGAGATCCTTACAAGAGTGATCAGAGAAGGATGGGACGTGATTTGTCGTCTGATCGATATCTGAAACCCGATCAAAAGATGGAGAAGAATCATGTACGATCGGATCATAGAGAGGAGAATTAGAGTAGAAATTGATTCCAATGGTGGGTTGAGGTTGGGATCGGATCTGAGAGGGCTCTGAATGCAGATTCAAAGAGGTGGCTTCCTTGGGAACTATGTGTGTTGAGGGCTCCTCTAGAAAGGATTCAAAAGTAGGTTCATCTAGAGAGTCCTCGTAATGCCCATCAAAATCAAAGGTAAATGCCTGAAGAGTGCATATAGGATCAAGAAAATCTGAGTCAAGAAAAGATTTGAACTCGGGATTGCAGACACTCTAGGCACTTGTTTCTGATTCTTGAAGATAAAAAAGAATGATTCCATCTCAATGGAACCTAATTTTGAATCAATGATCTTGGGATCAGGGACCTCAGAGTCAGATTTGAAAAATGGGTCATGGATGCTGAGGTCATAGATTGGTTCATAATCGTCAAGAAACAAAGGTTCTCTGAAATTAGAGTAGGATTCGAAATCATCGGAGAATTTGCAAGAATAAATTTCTGACTCTGTTTCTGGATCAATGGTTCCACCACAGAAAGGATCAGAATAAGTAGAATCAGCAACTTCACTTGGATCTAACCTAATTGTTTATTTTGAGCTCAAAAAGGTGTCCTTATTAGGCATGGGCTCAGGTTCTTGGCTCTTACGGTAGACCTAATCGAGTCCCAGCTCCTCCAACTCCTCGATTTCTATATCATAGATTGGCATGACTTTCGAAAAATCAATTTGTGTCTCTGAAGAGGTTGGAGAGGTGTAATCATCAAATATAGGCCCTGAATCGTAGTTCAGATTTGAAATCTCTGTCTCATCATATGGGGCCTCATAATCATCCCAATTAGGCTCAGATCTAGATTCTAGGTCAAAGGTAGGCATTAGGTCATTAGGATCTAGGCTGGGCTCTATAAGGGTGTCAGAATTGCTCTCGAGAGTCACCTTAACAGGATAAGGCTCAGAATTTACACTCTCAGGAGTCACCTTAATAGGATAAGGCTCGGAATTTACACTCTGGAGAGGTTCTGTTTTAAACTCAATATAACAGGTGTCGAGGAAATTTAAACTTGATGGACCAGCTTCTTGGTTTCCTAGGGCCAGTTCAGAATTGGGAACACCTGCAATGGGATCCTCCCAACTCTCATCAATATCAGGTATGTCAATTGTTATGAAAATTGAATCTGATTCCATTTGGGTTGGGGGTCCATAACAACCTTGATCATCAAACCCAGGATTTAAGAAATTACGTAGATCATTAGAATTACTCCAAGATGTCTTATTAACTTTTGACGGGTATTTTTTTATCAATAGATCTATATAACCTATTCAGCAATTCTCCCCGTCTTTCTTAGAAATTTTGGAGTTCTTTCGGAACTAAAGGATTTGACCAATATTGCAAACAATCGTTGTTGTGTAATTTCACCAATCCAATGTGTTCTGCTAAGAGACCATCCCAGGTTGAACTGTGGTTTATTCGTGTCCATATTATCTCCATACGGTTCACAACTTGGTTCATTGTTTTCTTGTATTTATCTTAAATGTCCCTATTAAAATATTCCTCGTGGTGTCTATAAGCATCCTCAATCATTTTATCCTTGATAGTCATTTGGGACACAAGTTTTCTAATCACTTTTCTTAATATGTCAGGTTGCATTTTTGAACTAGGTGGTGGAATCAAGATGTAGAATCAAATTCATCATCAAATTGGAGTTGATCAGATAAAAAAGACATCCCCAAGGAGATCTAATGAGGTCACTTTAGGTTAAAAACCTAATGACTTTCCTGTGTATGTGCTCTAGAGAAAGGATGAGGGACTGGATGCTATTCAGACCTAATTAAGGCATCCAAAGATTTTTGGATGACTAAGGCTGTTTTGAAGTGGATGATACCTTTGAATCAAAAATTCGCACACCTGAGAAATACTTGGGCAGCCAGGAAGGGAGAGCCCCGCAAAGACCCCTACAAGTTACAGGGTTTCCCCCACCCGACTTTCCTTATCACTGCAGTTCCAAGTAGACCAGAATGTACGAACTTAAGACCTTAAGTCTACCAATTTTATTCCTAATTTGTGCCTTGGATTTCACTTGGTTTAGAAGTTGATTTGATTTGTGCCCTAATTTGGAGGTTGATTGGCCCATAAAGTAGACCAATGTCACCTGACTTGCCCTAAAGATGGAGGATGAAATCTAGGTTAAGACCCACAAATCACCCTGAATTGACCCTCAAGTTATTAGGTCCATAATTTTAGGGTTCAAGTGAATCTTAGAGCCTGATTTTTAAGGTTTTTCTTGCTTAGATCTTTTCAAATAGGGGCTTGGGTAGCACACAAATGCGGGAGGGTTAATTCTCTTTATGTAGGTAAAATGTGAGCTAACTCTTCAAAACCCTAGTGTTTAAACCCTAATTGGCTCTTATTTCAAGTATAACTAAATCTTTAAAATGTTCACCTTGGGCTTCAGGCAAGAAATGTGTTAGCCCAAAGTGATTTAGGAATTAAGCGCAGTCCCTGATAGGTACAGGCAATCAAGGTAGGGAATCTCTAAACAGAATCGTCTCAGGATTCATTAAAATATGAAAACATTTCACAAATCAAGAGAACTTACCTTTTAAATGATGATTTACTAAGAAAATAAGGCAGGTAGTTCCTAATTGGTTGTTTCCTTTTTATCTTCCCAAGATTAGAGGGTCAATTAGAGAAGAATAGAAATTTCCTGCCTCGGGAGTGGCTGTTTTGCGTGGAAGATTGAAAAGATTATGGTCGGACCCGGATAGGTGTGTTAATATGGTGATTTTATCATTGAAATGTGTATAGTAGTTAACCTAATTCGAGCCTAACCATCTCTTTACAAAATTTTTTTACCTGGCCTACTTGATTTTATCTTGGTCACTTTTAGGCCTAGGGTTGAACTCAGGGAAGTGGGGTTAGAAGTCAAGTTTCTACGCCTTTCCAACAACGAATCTCTTTCGTTCGTTTATTATGTTTTTGGTGTTTTTCTATTTAGATTTTTTTCTGATAATTCTTGTCCTTGAGGAACACCCTCAAAATTAGGTTCTTGGCTTTGAGCCAAATCAGGGTTCCAAAATGGGTCTTGCTATTCGCAAGACGGGGTACCTACAAGTCAAGGATTATCTTTTCTCTTTTATATATATTTTTGTTTATCTTTTTAATGGCAAGAAAGAGAAATAGAAATAAAGTAAATATAGTATATATATATGTATATATTATATATGTACAAAAGGGTGGGGGGTGGAGGCGGAGATGGAGTGTAGCACGGTGTCGAGTCGGTTGTCATCTAGAAAGACGCAACCAACAGGACGAAGTGCCGCATGGAGTGTAAGGTGGATGGGTGGAAGATGAGTGTGAACACGCTTTCTGTACGTGTGTATCGGGGAATATCAGCAACTGGTGCAGATATTCCCGCGATACAACGTATGGTAAGTAATGTGAATATATATATATGTATATATGTAAATATATCTCTATGTATATATGGTTATAAATATATAGGTAGATATGTACTTAAATATGTATATATATATATATGTATATATGTATATATATATATATAGATATGTAAATATATGTATGTATAGATGTGTATATATATATATGTAGATGTATGTATATATAACTATATAGATGTATATATATGTATGTATATATATATATAGTAATATATGTATATAGATATATGTAGATAGATATGTGTGTATATATATATATATGTATATATAGTTATATAGATATATATGTATATATGTAAGTATATATGTGTATATATATATATAAGTATATAGATATATATATATATATATGTATATATGTATATAAACTAATACATAGTTATATAAGTACTAATATATGTATAGATATATGTATATATATATATATATAAATATATATATGTACGTATATATATATATATATATATATATATATATATATATATATATATGTATAAAGTAGAGTATAGGTGTGTGTGTGTATGAGAGTGTGAGTGTGTGTGTGTAAGTGTTGGCAGAGAGAGAATGAGAGAGTGTTGTGAGAGAGAGAGAGAGGGAGAGCTTCCTGTTGGAGTAAAGGAGGCGTTTAAGCCGTCTACAGCAGTGGGGAAATGTCTGATGGCGCACGCACCAACGCAGGCGCGTAGGCATGCGAGGACGTGCGCGCTGGGAGGGAGTGAGCGTGGGGGAGTGAACCACAGTGCACCGCGCTGAGCGAAGGGGATGGAGCGGGCAGACGTAGGCGTGCGCGGGCGGCCGCTGGAGCGACACGTGGGGCAGGATGCGCCCGGGGCTGCGGCCAGTTGCGGCACATTGGGTGACCGGATAAGTGAGAAACTTACCGGTCACCCCACTATAGCCACAGTGTTCTGCTGAAACGCGTGAACAGTGGCTACAGTGCCGGGGCGAGCCGCGTGACCGGGTGCGCCCGGTGCTGAGTGCGGGAGGCTTACGGTTGGCGTGCGCGAGCTGGGGCGCACATGGAAGGGTAGCACCGGCTGGTTGCGGGCGGAAAGAGTGTGATAGGGCACACGGAGAGGGAGGCAAGGGCTCCTGCAGGTGCACGCTGAAGTCGAAGGCGGCCTGCAGGCGTGCACTAGAGGACCTTGCGGCTGCTGCTGCTGCATGCGGAGCTTTGAGCTTCAAAGCTTGAAGCTCCTACTCCAATGGCTGAAGTGGCTTGGACATTGAAACAAAGAAAGAACCACCACGCCCACCGGCTCTTTGATGAGCTAGGCGATGGTGGACTCACGATGGTGGTTGTGCACCACCGTGAGGTACTCCTACCCGTAGAGTGTCTCCTCAGAGGAGGAGGGCCTGCGTATGGAGGGAGAGGGGTGGAGGCAGCCTGGAAAGAGAAGCTACTGTGTGTTGGGTTTTTGGCGTGGACCAGGCTCTCTTGCAAAGAAGGAGCCGTGCCTGTTTTATAGAGGAAGAAAGCATGCACAGCCATGCCCTGGCTGTGCATGCGGCTGTGCATGGCTTGGTAGGGCATGCGGCTACAGGGCAAGCTATTGCAGAGCGAGGAGGAAGGTCCAGCCATGCCATGCAGCTGTGGGAAGACTTCAAAGACAAGTAAAATAAAAAATAAAAGATGGTGAATTTTGTAAAGATGCACTTGAGGAAAAATGTTAATTGCAAAGCCATTTATTTCACTCTCCTCCCCTCTCAATTAAATGCATGCATGCGTGTATTTTTACAATGCGACTATGGAAACCTAATATGCACTGGTAATGCTAGGAAATAGCACAAGATGGCACAATTGCAGGTGTATTTTTGCGGTGCAATCATACCCCCATGCCTATCTTTTGCTAGTCCCTGCAAAACATTTTTGTGTTGAATTTAGAAATGATCTTTAAGCTGGAGATTTTCTTCTGAGGTGATATAGGTGTGTTTATTGTTGGATATTGTGAGAATCAATTGTAGAGAAGACTACCAGTACTTTAAGTCTTACATGACATAAATCATCTCTCGACTAACCAGGACTCTTGATATTTAAACCTTAAGTACGATTTCCAGGACCCAGGAGGTTTTTGCCATACTCAAGAGCTCAAGAGGTTATGGCTTGTGCTTAATGAAGGATCAAGATTGACCAGATGAACATTAAGACTCAAGCCCAGGGTTTCACGAATTTTTAAGTACAGGTTGGTCCCAGTTTCAGCTCGTGTCTTCAGATTGACCCTTAAAAAGATGATGGAAACTCAACTCCCATTTTCTGGCATTTGTGGCTCAAAGAAGATAGGGTATTTGCGACTTTCCCTGAAGAACTTTTTTGTAGGAAGAAGATTTTACAGATATTTGTCAGATATATTGTCAGAAATAATACTTTGCTTCCGCCATGAGACGCTCGCACTGGTTTTTAGCTCGCCACATGGAAGGGATCCAGAAGTAAGGTAATTGGCAATGTCGGCATACCAAGGTCCACTTGCCACATTAATTGCCAACAGGTGCTCATCAGGAAAAATTTCATTGATCGGCAGGGTAAGTCCAATATGGTCAGGGTCCAGTTTGGAAAGGTGATCAGCCACAACATTCTGGGCTCCGACCTTATCGCAGATCTCAATGTCAAATTCTTGGAGCAGAAGGATCCAACGAATCAGTCTAGGCTTGGCATCCTTCTTGTGCATGAGATGGCGAATGGCTGCGTGATTAGTGAAAACAATAACGTGTGAGCCCAGAAGGTAAGAGCGGAATTTCTCCAGCCCAAAGATGACCGGCAGTAGTTCTTTTTCAGTGGTAGTATAATTATGCTGGGCCTTGTCCAACGTCTTACTGGCGTAGTACACCATGAAGGGGTGTCTATCACGTCTTTGTCCCAAGATGGCTCCGACTGCAAGGTCGGAAGCGTCACACATGAGTTCAAAGTCGGGGCACCAATCAGGTGGCTGGAGAATAGGGGCCTTGGTTACAACATTACGCAGCTGCGTGAATGCTCGTATGCAGTCGGGGCCCATATCGAAGGGTACGTCGGTTGATAAGAGATGAGTTAAAGGTCGAGAAATCTTAGAGAAATCTTTAATGAATCTCCTATAGAAACTGACGTGTCCCAGGAAGGAGTGGATTTGCTTGACAGAGCCAGGCAATGATAAATCAACAATCACATCAAGCTTAGCTCTATCAACCTCGATACCCCTATCGGAGATGATATGTCCGAGAACAATTCCCTCGTGCACCATAAAATGACTTTTTTCCCAAGAAAGCACGAGGTTTACATCAATACATCTCCTAAGGATACGGGTCAGGTTGGCAAGACATTCATTGAAAGATGGTCCAAAGATCGAAAAGTCATCCATGAAGACCTCGAGCAAGTCACCCACCATGTCATGGAATATCGCCAGCATACATCTCTGGAAAGTTGTTGGTGCGTTGCAAAGTCCGAACAGCATCCTTCTAAATGCAAAGGTGCCGAAGGGGCAGGTAAAAGTGGTCTTCTCTTGGTCCCGGGGGTCAATTGCCACCTGATTATATCCTGAGAATCCATCCAGGAAATAGAAAAATTTATTTCCTGCTAACTACTTCAGGATTTGGTCAATGAAAGGTAGCAGAAAGTGATCTTTCTTAGTTGCAGCATTGAGTTTCCTATAATCTACACACACTCTCCAAGATGTAGGAGTGCGTGTAGGGATGGATTCGCCCGTGTCACTGACACGGATGGTGAGTCCCGCCTTTTTGGGCACAACGTGAATTGGACTCACCCAGGGGCTATCGCTGATCGGGTAGATTATACCCGCATCCAACCATTTAATAATTTCTTTCTTAACGACCTCCCGCATGTTAGGATTGAGACGTCGCTTCATCTCGCGGGAAGGTTGAGCCTCCTCCTCCGTATATATACGGTGAGTGAAGTAGGAGGGGCTAATGCCAGATAAATCTGATAATGACCATCCTATGGTTGCCTTGTGTTCTATGAGGACCTCAGTTAGCTTGCACTCTTGCTCCCTGGTCAATTTTGAACTAATAATTATGGGGAGCATTTCATTTGGTGCCAGGAAAACATATTTAAGTGTACTAGGCAGCTCTTTCAGCTCGGGAGTGGATGGTGAAAGGTCTGGCATTTCTTGGGATGAGAGTATCCTAGGCGGATCAGAAAATAGGTCAGGAGGAAGAAATTGGCCCTCAGATTGACCAAGAAGAGGGGCTTCTTGGATGGGTGGATCCAAAAAGGAATAGCCCCAGTAAGAAGTATATAGGCTTAAGGTCCTAGTGTGGATTTGCAAATCCGCCTGATTTGGCGGGAAAGAAAGGGCAATCCAGTCTTCGAGAGTGTGGACTAGCGGTGAGTAGCCTGGATATGACTCAAACCACGAGGTATGGGAAGCGGAGAAAACCTCGTCAGAAGTCTGGTCAGGAGAAGGTACGGGACAAGGGAGGGATGGGGGAACGTCACAATATGTGTTTGTCAGGCAATCATCAGTGTTTATGGGTAATCTACAGCAGTCAGAATAGGTCCCAATTAGTCCGATACATGCGCTAACAGCCATGTCCTCGTCAGACGTGTCATCCTCAATACAATCCCAATCAAAGTTCTTGGCTACCTTAAAGATGTTAAGCTTGAGCTTTTCAGATCCAACGGCAATCTCAATACAGCCCGACTCGCAGTCGATATGGGCACGGGCTGTGGCCAAGAAAGGTTGACCAAGGATGATCGGACAATCAGAAAGTGAGCTAGGAACTTCCATATCTAAAACAAGAAAGTCAACAGGAAAATAGAGACTGTTGACCCTAACCACCACGTCCTCCACCACACCCTTCCGGATTTTGACAGAACAATCTGCCAACTGTAACGTGACAGGGGTGGGTTTCAGATTTCCCAAGGAAAATTTTTCGAGCATGATGGTTGTTATAAGATTTATGGAAGATCCTAGATCAAGCAGGGCACAGTTAAAATTGCAGCCTTGGATGCTACAAGAAATCAGCGGTGTGCCCAGATCTTTCTACTTCGGTGGTAGATTTGACAGTATAGCACAACTCGCATGAGACGAGAGAACCACCAGATTCTTGGTTTTCTTTGACTGTCGCATGAGTGTTGTATAGTCTTTGAAAAATCGGGCAACAGTAGGTATGTGGTCGATAGCCTCGAGCAGAGGTACCTTGATTTCTACATCCCTGAACAAATTACATAGGTTATCAAAGGCCTGCGTATCTTTCTTTTTGCCTTTTATGTCCCTCAGTAGAGCCTCAGGGAATGGAACTGATTTTGGCACCAATATGGGTGTATCATCCTCTCGCGAATGTGGTGTGCATCCCGAGTGAGAGGGCAATGAAGAAGATGGGCCAGGATCAGGTCGAGGCGGATCAACGGTCTACTTACCACTCCTCGTAGTGATAGCATTGGACGATGCGAGTCCAGTGGGATCATACGGCGAAGGAGGGTTTGCAATGGGGACATAAGAGTGCGGTACTACAGCGGGATTAGCTTGAAATCCCGGTGAAATGCTAGGAGCTTGAAGAATCTGATCAACCTGCCCCTGAGAAGGTCGTACCTGTGGTTGAGGACCATGAGGTACAAAATTTCGCGAGTTGGGATAGGTTGGGTGGGAAGAGTGCCCTGAGATCAAGTCGCCATGCGTAGTTGACTGATCTCAGCATTCTGCTGCGCTAATTGGTGCTGAAGAGAGGTCATGTTCCCTTCATGGCGCTCTGACATTTCTGTCATCATCCGCATCAATTTATCAAGAGGACTTGATGTGTGTTCTGCTTGCGGTACGCAAGGGCCTGATGGTGGATTCGCCATAGGATTAAACTGGGCCCTTGGGATAACGGGTGCAGACGATCGCATTGGTCCACCCACGGGGTTTTGGCGCTGCGGGTCGTTGGACCATGAGAAGTTTGGATGATTTCGCCACCCTGGCTTATAAGTGGCAGAGAATGGGTTGTTCCCCAGGGCGCAAGCGTCTTCTATGCCAGAAGACGCGTCCGTATGTAAATATGCATCCGAGCACATGGAGTCTTGCTCCTCCGTGTCGAAATACTGGCTTGCAGAAGCCTGATCCACATGACTTACCAAGTCGCTCGGCACGACACTCGGTAAGGAAGGTCTTACGGGGTTTCTCGGGATAAGCCTAGTGTTGGAAGAATTGGGATTGTGACAAAGTGGTGAGGTGGGGGTGTTTGCCATAGAACGGGTGGGGTTGGCCAGAAGCTCGTCCAGCTTCTTGTGCACGACAAAGACTTCATCCAATTTCTGTGCGATAAGGCTAAGATCTGTGGATGAATGGGAGGGTCCCGTGTCAACTTCGTGGACATTTCCGGGAAGGCTGGTACGATTAAAGGCGACAATGGAAGCATTATTCATTGAGTTTTCGCTCATATTTTCAAATAATTTGAATGCTCCATTCTCATCTTTATTCATAAAATTCCCTCCGCAGGAAGCGTCCGCAATCTGCTTCAAAGTCTCATTTAGGCCATAGTAGAAAATCTGGGCTATATGCCACTTAGGCAGACCGTGGTGCAGACACTTCCTGTGGAGGTCATTATATCTCTCCCATGCCTCATGAAACTGTTCGTCGTTTTGTTGCATAAATGTAGTGATAGCACAGCGAAGCGCATTGGTTTGCTCGATTGGGAAGAACTTCTTGAGAAACGTTGTTCGCATCTCTTCCCAAGAGTGGATGGTTCTCCCAAGGGTGCATAACCACTATGACGCTTTATCCCTCAATGAAAATGGGAACATTTTCATGAGGACTATAGGTAACTCAATATTTCTTGGTTTAACAGTTTCAGCCAATCGGGTTAGGTCTTCCAAGTGGAGAAAAGGATCTTCACTTGCAAGACCATGGAAGTGAAAATTTATTAGGCCAATTATGTTAGGCTTCAATTCAAAGTCGTCCCCTCCCATGGGGACCCGAATTTGTCCTATGGTCTCTGTAGCAGCAGGATTCTGATAGGAGCTAAGAGACCTAGGCTCCTCCCGTTCGGGAGGGTTCTGTATTTCCTCCAATGTTTCCCTTATGGCTTCCATTTGTTCATTATACATTTCCATTTGGGCTTGGAGGCAGGTTATGGGATCTAAAGCTCCACCACCTTGTGGGTTTTGAGGACGGTTTCCTCCCTCAGGATTTGGGGGTGGGCGTGCAGCCATGTTTGTGGAGGAGGAGGACGATTCGGGTCCTTTTCTAAAATTATCAGGCAATTCACACAGTTCAGGGTTTTGTGACCTCCTCCAAACATGCACTACCATAGGAAGAATTGAGGAGATCAGAAGGGAAAAGAGATGAGAGAAATGATGCCGCAAAGGTACACTTGATGACAAATCAATACAATCAAATTCCTAACCTCTATAGTGTGCCCTTAGACCTAAAGATCTAAGTTACCTACTATCACGAACTACGGCACCGAATGCGAGCACCACAGAACCACTGGGCCAGATTGAAAGGCCGTTTGCCCCAGTCTTAGAGACCCGATATCACATGGGAACCCTCACCAGCACGTAGGCGCTACACGCAGGTAGTTAGTCCTCCAATCCTTAAGAAGGGTCAAGTTGCTACCAGTTTTAGTTAGAGGCTTAGGATCAAGTGCTTCTGGAATATGAAGGGAATTATTTACGGATAATGCCCAAGTGATTGATTTTTCAAAGTGTATAAACCAAGCATGCAATAGGGAAATCTCCCCAAATTGAAGTTTTTTAATTGGTGAATGGTTTTTAGAATTCAGCCTTAAGTAGTATGGATTTTAGGATTTCTCTGAATTACCAATTCAACCAATCTTCGAGTTTTGAGAGAATACAGGTTTTCTTCTAAGCCCAACAAACCCTTCTTCAATGTCAATTAGTTAATGCATGCTAAAATGCAATGGGCTTCCCTAGATGGAGATTTCTATGTGTGGATGCACGAATCAGTTTTAGATTAGTGTGAAAGGGAGCCAAAGCACTGCAATTCAAGTGCTCCCAATCACCAAAATGATTTCTACACACAAGGTTCAACCAAAAGATAAAGAAAATCAATTTGTTGGGGTTGAAGTATTCAGGATCAAATCCTAGGCACGTGAAAGGTCGTGGTTGGGTTGGAATCAACTCAATTCCAAGTCTCCCCACCAAAAAGTGTGATCCTGAGTTTGCAGATAAGTGAGGCAAAGAGGGGTGCAATCAATCTTTTTATTTGCCTCAAAGAATACTTCACACGGCGAAATATTCAAGAATCAAGATTCTTGGATCTTCGCTATGTGAAGTTTGGCGAGAAATCCCAGGGCAGTGGGAGTAAAGGCAAACAATCAAACAAGTGAATTTTAATCCACTTGCCCCAAGAGATCCAAGAAGTTTTTCTAGTTTTTTGGTTTTTAGTTTTTTTTATTAAGGTTACAAGTTAACCTAGGTTGCTAAGAAAGAAAGACCTACTTGTGCAACAATGTGTGTGGAGTTCTAGTGCGGTGTCAGCATCTTCACGCTCTCGTTCCAGCCTTGGATCTGCCCATGTCTCCTACTTCGTCTGCCTGTCTTCTCCTTGCAACAGGTTTACCTGCACACCAAAAACAGAGACACCCGTGAAGAGAAGGGTGTGAGAAGAGAAAAATTACAGGAATGGAGTAAAAACTTACTTGAAGGCGCAATTCCTCGGCAACAGCACCATGAAATGATTGTGGTCGGACTCGGATAGGTGTGTTAATATGGTGATTTTAGCATTGAAATGTGTATAGTGGTTAGCCTAATTCGAGCCTAACCATCTCTTTACAAAATTTTTTTACCTGGCCTACTTGATTTTATCTTGGTCACTTTTAGGCCCAGGGTCGAACTCAGGGAAGCGGGGTTAGAAGTCAAGTTTCTACGCCTTTCCTACAACGAATCTCTTCCGTTCGTTTATTTTATTTTTGGTGTTTTTCTATTTAGATTTTTTTCTGATAATTCTTGTCCTTGAGGCACACCCTCAAAATTAGGTTCTTGGCTTTGAGCCAAATTAGGGTTCCAAAACGGGTCTTGCTATTCGCAAGATGGAGTACCTGCAAGTCAAGGATTATCTTTTCTCTTTTATATATTTTTTTGTTTATCTTTCTAATGGCAAGAAAGAGAAATAGAAATAAAGTAAATATAGTATATATATGTATATATTATATATGTACAAAGGGGTGGGGGGTGGAGGTGGTGATGGAGTGTAGCACGGTGTCGAGTCGGTCATCTTCTAGAAAGATGCAACCAACAAGATGAAGTGCTGCATGGATTGTAAGGTGGATGGGTGGAAGATGAGTATGAACACCTTTCTGTACGCGTGTATCAGGGAATATCAGCAACTGGTGCAGATATTCCTGCGATACAATGTATGGTAAGTAATGTGAAAATATATATATGTATATATATATATGTATGTATATATGTATATATATATAGATATGTAAATATATGTATGTATAGATGTATATATATATATATATATGTATATGTATGTATATATAAGTATATAGTAATATATGTATATAGATATATGCAGATAGATATGTGTGTACATATATATATATGTATATATAGTTATATAGATATATATCTATATATGTATGTATATATATATATGTATGTATAAGTACGTGTGTATATATGTATATATATATATATGTATCTATACTTATACTTAGTTATATAGGTAATAATATATATATAGATATATATATATATATATGCATATAAATATATGTATATATGTAAGTATATGTGTGTGTGTGTATATATATATATAAGTATATAGATATATGTATATATGTATGTATGTATATAAACTAATACATAGTTATATAAGTACCAATATATGTATAGATATATGTATATATATATATATATATATGTATATAAGTGTATATATATATATATATATGTATATAAGTGTATATATATATATATATATAAATATATATATGTATAAAGTAGAGTATAGGTGTGTGTGTGTGTATGAGAGTGTGAGTGTGTGTGTGTAAGTGTTGGCAGAGAGAGAGTGAGAGAGTGCTGAGAGAGAGAGAGAGAGAGAGAGAAAGAGAGGGAGAGCTTCCTGCTGGAGTGAAGGAGGCATTTAAGCCGTCTACAACAGTGGGGCAACGTCTGATGGCGCACGCACCTGCGCAGGTGCGTAGGCACGCAAGGACGTGCGCGCTGGGAAGGAGTGAGAGCGGGGGAGTGAACCGCAGTGCACCGCGCTGCACGAAGGGGCTGGAGCGGGTAGACGCAGGCGTGCAGAGGCGAAGGGAGCTAGCGAAGATGCAGGAGGGTGCGGGCGCTGGCAGACACGCGGGTGGGCCTTGGAGCGGGACGCGGGGCGGGACGTGCACGTGGGCTGCGGCCAGTTGCGGTGTGTCGGGTGACCGGATAAGTGAGAAACTTACCGGTCACCCCACTGTAGCCACAATGTTCCGCTGAAACGCATGAACAGTGGCTACAGTGTCGGGGCGAGCCGCGTGACCGGGTGCGCTCGGTGCTGTGAGTGCGGGAGGCTTGCGGCTGGCGCGCTCGTGGAAGGGTTGCGCCAGCTGGTTGCAGGCAGAAAGAGCGCAACAGGGCATGCGGAGAGGGAACCAAGGGCACCTGCAGGCGTGCGGTGGAGGCGAGGGCAGCCTGCAGGCGTGCGTCGGAGGGCCTTGCTGCTGCTGCCGCCTTGTTGCTGCTGCTACGTGCGGAGCTTTGAGCTTCAAAGCTTGAAGCTCCTGCTCCAATGGCTGAAGTGGCTTGGACGTTGAAACAGGGAAAGAACCACCATGCCCACCAGCTCTTTGATGACCTGGACGGTGGTGCACGCACGGTGGTGGTTGTGCACCACCGTGAGGTACTCCTACCCGCAGAGTGTCTCCTCAGAGGAGCAGGGCCTGCGTATGGAGGGAGAGGGGAGGAGGCGGCCTGGAATGAGAAGTTGCTGTGTGTTGGGTTTTTGGCGTGGACCAGGATCTCTTGCAAAGAAGGAGCCGTGCCTATTTTATAGAGGAAGAAAGCATGCATAGCCATGCCCTGGCTGTGCATGCGGCTGTGCATAGCTTGGCAGGGCATGTGGCTGCAGGGCAAGCTGTTGCAGAGTGAGGAGGAAGGTCCAGCCATGCCATGCAGCCGCGGGAAGAATTCAAAGACAAGTAAAATAAAAAATAAAAAGATGGTGAATTTTGCAAAGATGCACTTGAGGAAAAATGTTAATTGCAAGGCCATTTATTTCACTCTCCTCCCCTCTCAATTAAATGCATGCATGCGTGTATTTTTACAATGCGACTATGGAAACCTAATATGCACTGGTAATGCTAGGAAATAGCACAAGGCGGCACAATTACAGGTGTATTTTTGCGGTGCAATCAAAGATCGCCTCTTGATGTACCTCGTAGAATCACAAGAAATCAAACAGGTGATGATAACGTCATCATTAGCCATATCTACCTTTATTTAGTCATATTCCATCATTAAATGCTCCTACATAATGGCTAGAGGACCATAATTCATTACAAATCCATTCTGAGAGAATAATAGTAAAACAGGGGTAAAACTATAGTTTTAATAGCACATCTCAATTGCAAAACAAACACAGGATTTCTAAGGGATTAATTAAAGGTCAAATGATCTTAAATGTCTAACAAGTGAGTCCGTATAGACAGGAAAGGGTTTTCACGCATTTTAGGAATTAAATGACATCTGAAACCCTAAAAATAGACCTCCTTAATCTACTAAGGTTCTAGTCAGGATAAAATTCACAGAAAAAATATTCTCTATGGTTTGGTACCTTCAATTTGACCATCAGAACCCGTCTTGACTTAAAATAGAGCCACAGACAGACTTTTGCCCTAATTTGGATAATTATGCAATTTCTCCAGTAAAACATGGACAAAACCTAAATCTAACTTCACCATTGGATTCTTTGGATCCAAATTAGGTTTGTAACAAAATTTGAACTCAATCTGAGATCATCTTGACATAGTTTGCAATTTGGTCCTGTCTAAGTCTTTTCTCTCACATACATGCCCCTAACTTTCAAAATCCTTACAATTAGGCTCCTATCTTTGTCGTCACTCTTTGCAAATAGGTCCCTCTACCATTAATGTGGAGGAATCCTTCTCCGACAACCTTTGATTGAAGAGAACTCCTCTGATCAATGAATCCTTTCCAAAATTGGAAGGGAGATTCCTTGAGAAGTTCTCTTTCCAATGAATCCGGTGTTGAGCCCAACAACCTTCCCAATCTCTCATGTGAACGCATGAGAGATTCGGGTATCTCATAGATTTCCAACTCTGGCAAGCCTTCCAAGCTTCAAGCTTCCCAAGCTCTAATCGCTTCCTGAGACCTATACAAGGATCCCCAGGGCATGTACGTTCTCCTCAGCTAGGTTCAAGGCCAAAAATCTCTTCTTTCTATCACCGGCCACCTCCAACCTAAGCTCCGGCGGACCTTCTCGATCTCTCTTCTCTGCGCCTCCAACAGCAAAATTGGATGCGCAACAACCTTCCCCATCTTCCTCTGTGTCTCGCCGGCACAGTAGGCACCATCTTTCCCTCCCCTCGCCACCGTCCCCCTCATGGAGGATTCATCTTCCCCAACACTAGCTGATCAAAGTCGGTGGCATTCTCCCCCCTTCGTCCATTAAATTAGGGTTAGTTCAGCTTCTTTAGATCCTTAGGTTAGTTTAACTCCCCAAAAACCCAAAAGTATCCCCTTGACATCTATGCAAGCCGCCTTCGTCTCCACCTCCGATGACATCACTTGCGAGGGTTTCCGTTCGCTACACATCTCCATTCCCCTCACCGACAAGCCCACAACTTCCACTGTGCACCCACGACCAAAAGCCCTAACTCTATTGAGCCACTCGACCACCCCAATCACCTGTCAACCTACCCACCTTCGCACTTCACTTTCTGTCACTGTCCAGCCACCTCATGCACTCCCACACCACGAAATCACCGTCGTTCACTTCCTCGCCTCATGGCGACGCTATTGAACCTTTTAATCGGGTCTTTTAGCCCTCATTTCATTTTTTCAGATTCTACACTGGAGCTCCACTGCCACTATCATCTCTGCCTGTTCTTCATTGTTCTCCGACCGTTCCACGTCCAGGCAGCATCTGTAGGACTTGTGGACTACATCCAGGCTTCGCTCCAGGATCTCAATTCGAGCGTGCGTGCCTACCTGCTACCCTAATCAAGGGATTCAACGTTAGCTGTTGCACTGAGACGAAGGGAGACTAAGATAGTCCCACATCATCTGGTACAAAGCAGCTGAAGCCAAATAAAAGGAATTTGTGTCTACAACTATTTGCCTCGACACATAGAGGGGTGAGGTCCCCCACACGCTCCCCTCACATGCTTCGCCCGTGACACTGTGCACGCAAGCCTAGTCTGACCCGTTTACCTACCTATGCTCGCGCACACCTCGACTGCTACCCCACGTCGGCAACCCTAGTCCCAGGTGCGCTCTAAACCGATTACCTGACTACTTGGTACTGTGCATGGCCTTAGGAGGGCATGAAAGTGAACCCTGAGAGGAAGAGGAGAAGAAAGAAAGAGAGAGCGGGGTTAAGGGGGATGTTGCTCTCTCCAGCCCTTGTGCAACACTCAGTCGATTTCAGAGGAGAGTTTGCCCCCTGTGCATAAGAGACAGAGATAAAGAAAGAAGGAAAGAAAAGGCAAGGCAGAGAAGAAGAAAGAAGGTTGAAGAAGAGGAGGCACGTAGAGAAAGAAGAAGAAGAAAGAAGAAGAAAGGAAGAGACAGAACAATAGCAGAAGAAAAAGAAAAGGAGGAGTACTGTAGCAACACATTTTAAGACGTCTGATTTCCTGATTATCTGTTCCTTCATATTGATTAATATTTGAACAATTGCTACGTGTGTTAGATTAATAATTGGTGATCCAAATCACCATTATTTTGTCTAAATTACTTTTTGACTCATCATATACTCAAGTTTTACATTGCATATTAGATTTTGAGTAATTAATTGTGCTCCTTTACATTAATTGTTGAGATTAGCACGTGCATTCCATATTTGCTCCTAGCAAACGACCTCGGACTTGATTTGGGTTATAAATTTTATCTATTTTAAGCAATTTTGTCCTATACTACAATGCATCTCTTAAACAACGATGAATTCGCCTAAAACATTTTGGCGCCATTGTCGGGGAGCAACGCGCAATTCACCGCTATTCTTTTGCTATATTTTGATTATATTTGAGCACTAACTTGCCCCATTTGCTTTATTGTTATTTTGCAAGGTACTTCACTAAGCAATCTTCCACGTAAATCTACCACTCCAGGGTAGATAACTTTTCTATTCTTCCTTAATCAATCTCCTAATCTTGGGAAGACAAAAAAGGAAACAATCAATTAGGAATCACCTGCCTTATTTTTCATAGTAATTAACATTTAAAATGCAAGTTTCCTGATTTGTGAATTTTTTTTTCAAATTTGATTGAAGATTAAGATGATTTTGTTTAGAATTCCCTACCCCAAATTTCCTGTGCCTATTAGGGATCATGCTAAATTTCTGACCATCTTGGACTACTCACCTTCTTGTTTGAGTCCAAGGTGTACATGTTGAGATCAACTTGGATATAGAATAGAGCCAATTAGGGTTTGACATTAGGATTTGGAGTGCTAGTACACATTTTTCCCTAAACTAAAGGAAAGTTACCCTCTCGCATTTGTGTGCTACCAAAGCCCTTGATTGAAAAGATCTAATCAGAAAAATCCTAAAATCAAGCTCTAATTTCACTTGAACTCTTAAAATCTTGGACCTAATAACCTGGGAGTAAAATCAGAGTGATTTCTAGGTCTTGACCTAGATCTCATTCTACCATCTTTAGGGTAGGTCAGGTGAAGTTGGTCTACATTGTAGGCCAACCAACCTCCAAATTAGGTCACAAGTTGAATTAACTTCTAATCAATTGAAATTCAAGGCACAAATTAGGACATAAAATTGGTAGACTTAAGGTCTTAGTTCGTACATTCCGGTCCACCTAGACCCTCAGTGACAAGGAAGGTTGGGTGGGGGAAACCCTGTAATCCATGGGGACGCTCTACCGTGTAGGGGTCATTGCGGGGCTCTCCCATCCTGGCTACCCAGGTACTTCTCAGGTGTGTGAATTTTTGATTCAAAGGTATCATCCACCTCGAAATTGCCTTAGTCATACAAAAATCTTTGGGTGCCTTGATTGGGTCAAAAATTCACATCCAGTCCCTTAACCCTTCTATTTAGAGCACATACACAGATCATCCTAAGGATTTCTTTCAAATCTGATCAACTTCAAATCTAATCTTGAGTTTGATTCTACATCTTGATTTCACCACTTGATTCAAAAATGCAACCTAGTTATATAGGAAGACTGTTTAGAAAACCTACGTCCCAAATGAGCATAAAAGAAAAGATACTTGAGAATGCCTATAGAAACCATGAAGAATATTGTAAAAGGGACATTCAAGAGAGATTCAAAAAATCAATGAACCACATTGTGAATCGTATGGAGATGGTATGGATACAACTGAACCACGATTCAACCCGGGATGACCTCTTAGCAGAACACATGGAATTGGTGAAATTGCACAACAATGATTATCTGCAATATTGGTTAAATCCTTCAATTCTGGAAGAACTCCAAAATTTTTTGAAAGAACGGGGAGAATTGCTGAATGGGTTATATAGAACCATCGATCAAAAATACCCGTCAGAAGTTAAGATGACATCTTGGAGTAATTCTAGTAATCCATGTAATTTCCCAAATCCTGGGTGTGATGATCAAGGTTGTTATGGACCCCCAACCCAAATGGAATCTAATTGAAATTATGCACAAATTAATACACCTGATCTTGAGATGAGTTGGGAGGATCAGATTGCAGATGATCATGATTTTAAGCCAGCCCTAGAAAATCAAAAGACTGGTTCACCAAGTTTAGATTTCCCAGACACCTGTGATAATGAGATTAAGTCAGAACCTCTCAAGGGCGTAAATTCCGCTCCTTATTCTGATAAGGTGGTCCTCGAGGACAATTCTGACATCCCTGTAGAGCCCAGCCTATATTCTAGTAATCCAACCCACACCCTTAACCTAGAATTTGGATCTGAGCCTTATTGGGATGATTACAAGGCTCCATATGATGGAAATCAGATTTTGAATTTGGATTATGATTCTAGGCCTGTATTTGATGAATGCACCTCTCCAACCTCCTTAGAGATACATATTGATTTTTTGGAAGTCACACTGATCTACCATATAGAAATCGAGGAGTTGGAAGAGTTAGGAATCAATTGGGTCTACCCTATGAGCAAAGAACCTGAGCCCATGCCTAATAGGGAAACCTTTTTGAGCTTGGAATCTGAGAATATGCTAGACCCAAGTCAAGTTGCTATTTCTACATCTTTTGATTTACTTTATGGTGGACCCTCAAATCTAGAATCAGGTTCAGAACATGATTCTCACAAGTTTTCCAACAATTTCGAATCGTACCCTGATTTCAAAGAACTATTGTTTCATGACGCTACAAGCCAATCTACGACCTCAGTGATTAGCCCATAGTTGTGGGCTATTTAAGTATTTAAGTGCCTAGACATTAGGTTAATTCTAACATTTATTTAGCATAAATTAGGATGTAAATAGATTAATTCATATTTTTAATTTAATTACATAATCCATGCATTGCATTCATATTTTAAGTGCATTTAGAATTAGCTTAGAATGACATTCATCTAATTAGTTAACCAATTAGGTACATTATTTTCATTAACATAAAAGTTGAGGGTCTGTATATAAATGACCATAATATTTTAACATTATTTTCTTTATTCTTCTTCTTGCAGGAACGGCTAGCTGCCGCTCCAACGCCACTAGCTGCCGCAGTGAAGAACCCATTCAAGGAGAAGCGGATATGTTGGATCTGGTCGGGCAGCTGATTTCAAATTTGTGCAGGCCACTAGAAAAGGAGGGAGGCAGCCGAGCTCGGGAGGCCTCCACCACTGACCAACACTGTGCAGAGAGATCTCCTCTCTTCCATTCCATACTGCCGGCCTCAACCGTGGCAGCGAGTCTCCACCATCGTGGGCGTGTGGTGTGACAGGCCACACCACCATCCGGAGCTCGTTCGCATTACCGTGAGCACCTTAGCGTGCATCTCCCTCGCCGTCGTCACCAACCACCACTGCCACAGCCACTGTGCAATCACCCTCTCAGTCAGTTAAGATGTCTGAGAAATTTCCCGGACGTCTGAAGCCACCCGCTCACCTTCCGCCTGCAACCTCATCGCGACCACCCGCTTGCGCACCCGTCTGAAGTCCACCCGCACCTGCACAACCACATCTACTCACTTCACCTCCAGTGCCATCTCCACGCCCTCCAGCTTGTGCACCCGTCTGAAGCCACCCGCTCACCTTCCACCTGCAACCTCATCGCGCGCACCAGCCTGTGCACACGTCTGAAGCCACCCCCACCATTCCAGCAGCGCCTCACCGCTCACGCCCGCTCACTCCACCTTCCGCGCACACCCTCCTCCCGTGCCTGTAGCTTTCGCCATCTCCACACCCTCCAGCCTGCGCCCCACTCCAACAGAGCGTGCAACTGCCCGAACGCCTGCAGCAGAGCCAAACCAGCCGCAGCAGCCGCCCGCACAACCACGCACGCCCTCCTCCTACGCCTGCAGCACCCGCTCTCACCGCCAATAGAGCACGCAGCAGTCCGCCCACGCCTCCAGCCAGCGCGCGCCACACCCGCCAACAGCAGCTGCAGCCACCTCCGCCGGAGGTCGTCCGGCTGCCTCAGGCCGCCGCGCGACACGCCGCCACCACCGTTTCGAAGCCCTCGGTCCAAGGGACTTCCTCCGAGCTTCCCGGGTCCGACTGTCCACTCCTCGTCGTGCACGCCAAAAGGGAAAAAATCCCCTATTTTGCTATAGTAACCGAGACATTAAAAATTACATTTTCTACCATTGTCAATTTTTAATAATATTTTATTGATTCTGTATTGTGAAAAATATCCTCTAGTTACTCATAATTGCTATTTCAGCATTGTTTCTTGTTTCAACCTTAATCTGAAGGCAATTCTGGCTTGATTCTTGTCCAAACTAACTACAAACAAATGTTTTTAACTGGTGCGAATTTAAATATGTCATTGCCTCCTTGTGGATACGACCTGCTCCTCTGCGAGTGGTTATTTCTTTTTAAATATTGATTAGTCTATTTTTCCACCACATAAAACTGCAAATGACTTCAAAGCGAACAATCGACTAGTCAAATGGCATCGTTGCCGGGGAGGCAACAGACGCAATAATTTCGCTTGATTTTATTTTGATTATTTGTCAATTGCACAGTGATTTGACAATTTATTATTTTCTTTTCTGTGGGAGAAAATTTGTGCAAGAATCAGCCACTGTGAGAAGGTGACCCTTGACGTCGCCAGAGGAGAATTGGACGAGCAATTTTGAAAGGAGGAGAAGGCCGAGGACGCGACGGACACCATTGTATATTTAGTCGCTAGTATAATAGAATTAAGACTTTAGATTTAATTTTTCGTTGCATTTGATTTAAAACCCTTGTTCTGGGGTATATTTTGAGAGGTTTGTTCCCTGATTTTGTTTTGGGCCCGTGTTGGGTAATTTTTGGGAGCCTGTTCCCTTTTCTTTAGATTTAGGTTTTTTTTTATTACTTTTATTTGCTTGTGCATAGGTAGTTAAAAACAAAAAAACAAAAATGAGCTATCTGCCCTAGGACGAACCATTTAGGTCTGTATGAGCAGCCTTTAGATTTATTTCTCTGCATTGCATGCATTCTTGCATCGTTGATTTCTGGAAGCAAGGTATGCATTCTCTTACTTTGCATCCTATTCTTGATCATGCATTGCATTTGGAATTAATTCAAAGACCACAAAGTTTGTCTTGAAGCTATTTAACAAGTGGTCACATATTTTCTAAGAAAAAGGACTAATTAAAGGAGGGACATTTTAAAAATCAAGGACTTGATTGTAAAATGTGGTGTGCGATTCAAAATTCAAAATCCTTTTGCGGTGAATGCACACTTATATCTGTTGCACCACAGCACTCATTTAGACACTCCTAAGTCTTGAAACGACTAGGACAAGAGCCCTCCTATCATTGGATTCTGAAGTGTTCGGAACTTGAGATCAAAGGTTTTGTAAATCCAAAGAGGGGGATACCCTGTCACGGATTTTTGGGGGTAGTTGAGAAGCACCACGAAAGCACAGCTTCAAAGGAAGGCTTAGGCCTACTTACATCCCTCGATCTTCCGTCTTTGGATTTACTTGACCATTGGAGATTTAGGGAAGAATACCTAAGTTCCAACTAGGTCTTTTTAGGCATTTCGAAGGTTGACAATAGGCGCGTAATTGATTGGGCAACTTATTTTGTCACCTACAATTTGAACTAAAGTCAAAAGCCTAAATCTGTAAAGACCAAACAAGTCCTTTTGAATTGTGTTTGTAGTGCATGCTTGGTAGGCGTTCTCTTAGGAGACAACTTGTATTTGATCCTGAACCTGAAAGAATCCTAAGAAGAGACCTTCCAAGGGTAGATGTGGCCGGTCAAAGGAGCCTTAAGGAATATTTCATCCCAACCAATCAAGCTGGCCCAGCACTACGTAGACCTGGAGGGGACAATCCGTATGAGATCAAAAGTAGTACCATATCCTTGCTATCCACCTTTTATGGTACTACTAGGGAAGACCCTTACAGGCATATTGAGGAATTCACCGAGGTCTGTTCCACGATGAAGCTGCAGGGCGTTACTGATGACGCTTAAATGCGGGCCCTCTTTCCCTTCTCCCTAAAGGACAAAACCAAGTATTGGTATCACACCCTTGATAATATAAATACTTGGGATGCCCTGAAGAAGGAGTTTTTGAAGAAGTACTTCCCCATGAGCAAAACAAATCATTTTAGGAGGGAAATTATGAGTTTTGTTCAAAAGGATGGGGAAGCATTCCATGATGCGTGGGAGCGCTTTAACGATTTGCTGAGACTTTGCCCACATCACTAGGTGCTTAAATGGCAACTGGTTGAAAGGTTCTGCACTAGACTTAATGATTCGCATAGGCAAACTGTGGATGGTGCCTGTGCAGGAACCTTTCTATCTAAGATTGAGGATGAAGCTTGGAACTTATTTGATACTTTGAGTGAGAATTCTATTCACTTGAATTCTTCCTACATGGATAGAAAGCCCACTCTCATGCAAAGAAAGTTGGAGGCGAATGAAGCAAGGGACACCTAGAATTTAGCCTATCAGATTCAATTATTGAATCAAAACATGGAAAGGCTTATGTCGAACCTGAGTTCATTCGTACCTAACACCTCCACATCCCAAGCTTTCGAATGCTTAATTTGTCAAGGTAATACACATGCCACTGTGGATTGCCACTTGGCCTCCCAATTCCCTGAGCTTGTACAAGCGGATTTGAATGCCGCTCAAGGGTTCTGTCCAAGACCTCATAATGACCCTTTCTCCAACACTTATAATGAGGGATGGAGGAACCACCCAAACTTTTCATGGAGATAAGGAAATGTCTCAAATTCAGGGAATTACAAACCGCAATCCTTTCAAAATCATCAAATGAACCAAAGTCAGACCTTTGCCCAACCTAAAACCTCTGAGATGGATGAATTGAAGGTGATGTTGAAAACTATGCAAGAAAGTCAAAGTGCCATCATCCAATCTCATGACAAGGCTATACATGAGATGAAATCACAAATTGGACACCTTGTTGAGGTCGTTAGACAGAGGGAGACTGGGAAGCTCCCTAGTGCTGCTGAGGAAAATCCTAAAGGAAAAGGGATTGTCTTTAGGGAGCATGCTCAGGCGGTGACTATTCTGAGGAGTGGGAAAGAAATTTTCAGACCCGATGCTCCTATAGTCTCACCCCCTAAAAAACCATCCACCCCGACTTTCACCCCCACCGGAGAAGACTTGCCCAAATCTTCTCCACTTGAAATCACCTCACCGGAAGAAGTTGCCCCCGTTCCACCCCTTACTCGACATGACAACCCTTCCACCCAGAGATCGAGAGTGGCTTTTCCAGAGCGCTTATCCACCTCTAGGCAGACTTCTGCTGGATCATCTGGAGCCAAAGATAAGATGGATGAGATTATGGAAACTTTCAAGCAAGTGCAGATTAACCTGCCTTTGCTTGAGGCTATCAGGCAGATTCCATCTTATGCCCGCTTCTTAAAGGACCTGTGCACGAAAAAGCAGCAATCTAGAAAACAAGTCCAATCAAAAGTTGTCCTGCCTGATTCTGTTAGCTCAATTGTTCAACATGGCACACCCCCGAAACTTAAGGACCCAGGAGCCCCATAAATCTCTGTAGTTATTGGTGACTTACAAATTGATGAAGCTCTACTTGATCTGGGAGCGGGGGTGAACATCCTGCCAAGCTACGTTCATGAACAACTTGGGGGAGGCAATCTGAAGCCTAGCCCTGTAATCCTTCAAGTTGCTGATCGATCACTTAAGACACCACGGGGAATTTTGGAAGATGTCCTCATAAGAGTGGAGGATTTCTTCTTTCCCGTTGACTTCTTAGTTTTGGACACTGACCCTACAAACAAGCCAACCAAACCCTCCATCATTTTGGGCCGCCCCTTCCTTGCAACTTCTCATGCTTCAATTAATTGCAATACTGGGGCATTGAAAATGGGCTTTGGGAATAGGAAAATCTGGCTTAATGTGTTTGATGCTTACAAACAAGCCGAACTTGAGGATTGTTCTCAAGTTGAGGTAATAGATGACCTAATTGAAGAGGCAACTCCTGCAATGTTATGTGATGACCCCCTTCAGCATGTCATGCTAAATGAGCATTCCCATCTCTTGGAGGAATGTGAAGGGGATATACTAGAACTAGAGGAATTGCTAGGAGTTTTTGCTGAGTCGCTTCCTCCATCATTTCCGCTGAAGGTAGATTTGCTACCTGAGATGGGGACATCTATTATGAAACCCTCAACCATACAAGCCCCCGACCTTGAGTTGAAACCCCTCCCTGACACTCTCAAGTATGTTTTCCTAGGTGCCAATGATACACTCCCCGTTATCATTTCAGCTATGCTATCTGAGGCACAGGAGGGAGCCTTGATTGAATGCCTGTCTAGGCACAAGGAAGCTATTGCTTGGAGCATTGCTGACATTAAGGGTATAGACTCTACACTCTACATGCACCACATTTATACTGATGATTCCATCAAGCCTTTTAGGGACATGCAGAGACGTCTGAACCCTAATATGAGGGAGGTTGTAAAAAAGGAAATCCTAAAGTGATTGGACGCTGGGATCATATATCCCATTGCAGACAGCAAATGGGTCAGTCCCATTCATGTGGTGCCAAAGAAGGCAGGCTTTACTGTGGAACTCAACGACCAAGGTAAACAAGTTGTCACTAGACCCTCAACTGGATGGAGGGTCTGTATTGATTACCGCAAGCTAAACACCGCTACCCAGAAGGATCACTTTCCTTTGCCTTTTATTGATCAAATTCTCGAAAAATTGGCAGGGAATAAGTACTATTGCTTTCTCGATGGATATTCTGGGTACAATCAGGTGGCAGTCTTTCCTGATGACCAGGAAAAGACGACATTCACGAGTCCTTACGGTACTTTTGCATTCAGGCGTATGCCATTTGGATTATGTAATGCCCCTGCAACTTTCCAGCGATGTATGATGTCTATCTTTTTGGACATGATTGACGAGTGTGTTGAAGTGTTTATGGATGACTTCTCTATTTATGGCTCGTCTTTCGACCAGTGTCTCCTACACCTGGAGAATGTGTTGAAACGATGTAAGGAGACTGGTTTAGTCCTCAACTAGGAGAAAAGTCACTTCATGGTACAGAAAGGAATTGTACTTAAGCATGTTGTATCTGAGCAAGGTTTGGAAGTAGATAAAGCCAAGATTGATTCTATTTCCAAACTTCCAATGCCTACTGATGTCAAACAGATTAGATCCTTTCTGGGCCATGCTGGCTTTTATAAGCACTTTATTAAAAATTTTAGTAAGATTTCCAGGCCACTTTGTGACTTGTTGGCGAAGGAATCTCCCTTCAGTTTTGATTCAAAGTGTGCCGAGGCCTTTCAAACTCTAAAGGAGGCCTTGATCTCTATGCCTATTCTCCAAGCTCCTGATTGGACACTCCCATTTGAGCTTATGTGTGATGCTTCGGATTATGCAGTGGGAGCAGTCCTTGGACAAAGGGTTGAGGGAAGACCTCATGTGCTGCATTATGCAAGCAAGACTTTAACCGAACCTCAGCAAAACTACACCGTCACTGAAAAAGAATTACTTGCTATAGTTTTTGCTCTGGAGAAGTTTAAGTCTTATCTACTTGGGTCTAAGGTGGTTATTTTTACTGATCATGTAGCAGTGAAACATCTCACTGCTAAGAAAGATTCTAAGCCACGTCTAATTAGGTGGATCTTACTCCTTCAAGAATTTGACTTGGAAATACGTGAAAAGAAAGGAGTAGAAAATGTTGTGGCTGACCACCTGTCTCGCCTTCCTCTTAATGGCTCTTTCTGGAGACATTCGCGAGACATTTCCCGATGAAACTTTGATGGCGGTAACACCAACTTTACCTTGGTATGCAGACACTGTAAATTACTTGGTCACTGGACAAACTCCTGGCTCTTGGGATGAGCAGAAAAGAAAGAGATTCATTTCTCAAGCTAGATATTTTCATTGGGAAGAGCCAGAATTATTTAGAATTGGACAAGACCAAGTATTGAGACGTTGTGTGCCTGAAGAAGAACAACAAAGTGTGCTGAGTTTCTGCCATGAACTTCATTGTGGAGGACGCTTTGGTGCTAAGAAAACTGCTTTTAAGGTTCTCCAGTCTGATTTTTGGTGGCCTTCCTTATTTAAGGATTCTCATAATTTTGTTAAGGCCTGTATTAGATGTCAACAGACTGGAACGATTGGGAAGAAGAATGAAATGTCTCAACATCCTATTCAATCTGTTGAAATTTTTGATGTGTGGGGAATTAACTTTATGGGACCGTTCCCGTCATCCCATGGTTTTGAATATATCTTGGTGGCAGTTGATTATGTCTCTAAATGGATAGAGGCCATTCCTACGTGCACAAATGACCACTCTGTGGTTTTGAAATTTGTGAAGGCCAATATCATATCCCGTTTCAGCTGGCCCAAGACTATTATAAGTGATGGGGGACCTAATTTCCTAAGCCATCACTTCAATCGGTTAATCAAGAGTTTGGGAGTGACTCACAAGGTTGCTACCCCTTACCACCCTCAGACAAGTGGCCAGGTTGAAGTATCAAATAGGGAGATAAAAAATATTTTGGAAAAGACAATTAGACCTGATAGGAAAGACTGGTCCCAAAAGCTCGATGATGCTTTGTGGGCTTATCAAACGGCCTATAAGACCCCTTTGGGTACTTCTCCCTTTCGGATGGTGTATGGAAAAGCGTGCCATTTACCTGTTGAGTTGGAACATAAAGCACTTTGGGCTATTCGAAGTGTTAACATGGATTTAGAGAAGGCAGGTAAGGCACGATTTCAAGAATTAAGTGAGCTTGAGGAGCTGAGGAATGATGCTTATGACACCTCTCAAGCTTATAAAGAAAGAACTAAGGTCTTGCATGATAAGTTTATTCTTCGAAAGACCTTTGAGTCCAACCAACAAGTCTGGCTTTTCAATTCCAGACTTAAGCTTTTTCCTGGGAAGTTAAAATCTCGTTGGGATGGGCCTTACATAATCACCAAAGTATTTCCGCATGGGGCTGTGGAGATCAAAAATCCTTCCTCTTCAGCAACTCCCTTTATCGTCAACGGTCAACGGTTAAAATCGTACCTAACTTTAGATGGCCATCTGGTTGACAAAGTCACTCTTGAGGAGCCTTAGCTCCTACCATTCTTCGCCTCAGGTAATATCTTCCTTTAGCTATTTTTGTTTTCAATGAGGACATTGTTTGAACCAGGCATGGGGGAGAGGACCTGAGGCATTTTGTTTATAGCATGCATATAAAAAAAAAAAGAAGAGAAAATGAAAAAAAAAAATCCCTTTAACTCAAATAACTCAGACCAATGCACTGGCACGGATGCTTTAATCTTAGGGATCAATAAACTTTAGGGTAGAGTTAGAAATCAGGGAAACTTGTGCTTGCAACTCATCTTTACCCGACCTAGTCTATAACTTAGCAACTACTTAGGAACCTTGGGTCTAGAGTCTGAACTTAATATGCTTCTGAAGGAACACTAAGTGAGTTGACTAGTCTACTTGGAGTGCTAGGGACTAGCAAAAACTATGTATGGGGGTATTTGATTAGCCCATAGTTGTGGGCTATTTAAGTAGTTAAGTGCCTAGACATTAGGTTAATTCTAACATTTATCTAGCATAAATTAGGATGTAAATAGATTAATTCATATTTTTAATTTAATTACATAATCCATGCATTGCATTCAAATTTTAAGTGCATTTAGAATTAGCTTAGAATGACATTCATCTAATTAGTTAACCAATTAGGTACATTGTTTTCATTAACATAAAAGTTGAGGGTTTGCATATAAATGATCATAATATTTTAACATTATTTTCTTTATTCTTCTTCTTGCAGGAACGGCTGGCTGTCGCTCCAACGCCACCAGCTGCCGCAGTGAAGAACCCATTCAAGGAGGAGCGGATATGTTGGATCTAGTCGGGCAGCTGATTTCAAATTTGTGCAGGCCACTACAAAAGGAGGAGGGAGGCAGCCGAGCTCGGGAGGCCTCCACCACCGACCACCACTGTGCAGAGAGATCTCCTCTCTTCCATTCCATACCGCCGGCCTCAACCGTGGTGGCGAGTCTCCACCACCGTGGGCGTGTGGTGTGACAGGCCACACCGCCATCCGGAGCTCGTTCACATTACCATGAGCACCTTAGCGTGCATCTCCCTCACTGTCGTCACCAACCACCACTGCCGCAGCCACTGTGCAATCACCCTCTCAGTCAGTTAAGACGTCCGGGAAATTTCCTGGACGTCTGAAGCCACCCGCTCACCTTCCGCCTGCAACCTCATCGCGACCACCCGCCTGCGCACTCGTCTGAAGTCCACCCGCACCCGCACAACCACATCTGCTCACTTCACCTCTAGTGCCATCTCCACGCCCTCCAGCCTGCGCACCCGTCTGAAGCCACCCGCTCACCTTCTTCCTGCGACCTCATCGTGCGCACCAGCCTGCGCACACGTCTAAAGCCACCCCCACCATTCCAGCAGCGCCTCACCGCTCACGCCCGCTCACTCCACCTTCCGCGCACGCCCTCCTCCCACGCCTGCAGCTTTCGCCATCTCCACACCCTCCAGCCTGCGCACCCACCCCAACAGAGCGTGCAACTGCCTGCACGCCTGTAGTAGAGCCAAACCAGCCGCATCAGCCGCCCGCACAACCGCGCACGCCCTCCTCCTGCGCCTGCAGCACCCGCTCTCACTGCCAACAGAGCGCGTAGCAGTCCGCCCATGCCTCCAGCCAACGCACACCACGCCCACCAACAGTAGCTGTAGCCACCTCCCCCGAAGGTCGTCCGGCCGCCTCCGGTCGCCGTGCGACACGCCGCCACCACCATTTCGAAGCCCTCGGTCCAAGGGACTTCCTCCGAGCTTCCCGCGTCCAGTCGTCCACTCCTCGTCGTGCACGCCAAAGGGGAAAAAATCCCCTATTTTGCTACAGTAACCGAGCCATTAAAAATTACATTTTCTGCCATTGTCAATCTTTAATAATATTTTATTGATTCTGCATTGCGACAAATATCCTCTAGTTACTCATAATTGTTATTTCAGCATTGTTTCTTGTTTCAACCTTAATCTGAAGGCAATTCTGGCTTGATTCTTGTCCAAACTAACTACGAACAAACGTTTTTAACTGGTGCGAATTTAAATACGTCATTGCCTCCCTGTGGATACGACCCTCTCTTCTGCGAGTGGTTATTTCTTTTTAAATATTGATTAGTCGATTTTTCCACCACATAAAACCGCAAATGACTTTAAAGCGAACAATCGACTAGTCACTCAGCATACATGATCCATTCATCGACTCTGACTTTTAGGTTCCTGATCCTGAGATCATTGATTCAAAATCAAGTTCCACTGAGATGGAATCATTTCTTTTCGATCCTCAAGAATCAGAAATAGTAATTTCCGAGAGTGTCTACAATCCAGAGTTTGAATCTTTTCTTGACTCAGATCTCCTTGATCCTATAAGCACTCTCCAAGCATTTACATTTGATTGTGATGGGTTCTATGAGGACTCTCTAGATACACCTACCTTTGAACATTTTCTAGAGGAGCCCTCACATACAGTTATTCTTGAAGCCACCTCTTCCACAACACATACAGAACCTTTCAAAACTCATTTTCAACCTCGACCCGCAATCGGACTCAATTTCTACTCTGACTCTCCTCTCGATGATCCGGTAGCACATGATTCTCCTCCACATTTTGATTGGGTTTCAGACTTTGATCAGACTACTAATCACATCCCATCCTTCTCTAATCACTCTTGTAGGGATCTCACATCCTCCACTAATTCATTCTCTTTTGAGGATTCCTACTATGACCAGGCTGATCTGACTCAGCCAAACCTTAATTTTTCACTTCCACATCATTCAGAGCTTCACAGTATCTGGTGGGCACCACTTCTCTTGATCCACATCTATCAACCCACTAGATTGATTGGGTTTGGGCTACATCATCAGCTTGCTGATCTGAACAAGCACCTAGTTGGACCAACCAGGCTATTGATCAAGGTGCTTGTTCTACAAAACACGTCTGATTTGACCACTCCTCCATACCATTTTCTACTCAACTGAAGGCATTGAATTTAGCACTTAACAGGAGGCAACCCGTCAATCCAAAAACCCAAGATCCTTCTTATTATCCTTTTGTACTTCACGTCTATTGCACTTTGAGTTCAGTCTCAAAATAGTCGACTCCACCTCTGGTACTTGTATCAGAGCTTCAAATCATCCGCAACAATCATTTCGACCCGTCTGCTCACCCACTGAACCTGTTCTAAATTCTAACTATTTCATACCCTTCGTTTATAATGAGGGCATTGCAAAACTTAGTCATGGGGGGTGTTAAAGTGCAAACACATAAAAATTTAAAGTTCTGAAGGGTTCTAACAAAAAAATACATATTCCAAAAATCAAAAAAATAAAAAATTAAAAAAGAACAAAAAAATGGAGAATGGAGGAAATTTTGAAAAATTGAATGCATATCATTCTTGAGGAGGAAAAGGGAGGTGATTTAAATGTCAAAAAGGAGCAACAATTCGAACTAAAGAGATAGTCAGTAGTAAAAGATTATGGAATCTATTTAAGTTCTAAACCAAATCAAAAGAAAGAAATAAAAGTCAAAAGGTTCTAAGAGATGCAAAGAGATTAGTATGAATGCTGAACTTAGGCCTCTTGGGCTTGTTTTAGGCTTAAAAATTCACTTATCCGTTAAGATCTGGATAGTCCTCAAGAGGTTGAGGAAAATGTGAAGCTTAAGTATTAGGTCTAAGGCTTAGGGATTATTTGGCCTCATTAATTGACCTCTGATTTGAGGAACTCAATAACCTAAGCACACTAATCCACACACAGTCTGGTTCAGTACGCTTAATTATCAAAATCATGTAAATGTGTTAATTCTATTCTAAAAAAGCCACCTAGATTAGGAGCGACTCATCAACACAAGTTGATTTGGAAGAGTTCCCCACATGGAGAGGTGGGAAATTTCCCTTGAAGATGCGTAATAACATACCGTCTCCTCGGTGCTTGTCTCCTAGGATATCTAAATATCCTACTAGGGGCACGTAAGCACCTTATGCTGATTCAGGTGCCATGGGTAGGATTATCTCGAAATGTTGACTTACTGGGCCTGAATTTAGCTACAGAATGCCATGGGCAACATTATCCTAAAATCTCGAAAGCTAGGGTTATGAGGGTTGCCATGGGTGGTGCTATCTCGAAGCATTGAAAGTGAGGGACCCTGCGAGGATCGATGGTGGGAGATAGGAATCCGATATAGACCATGTTGTAAAGCCAATATGAAGCTAGAAATAAAGAAGAAAAAGAGAGAAAATTCTCCAAAAAAAATGCAAAAAATTCTTCTATCTCTCTCTTACAAAACTGCATTGCAAACTAAACCTAAGCTAACCATATTTTAAAAACGGGTGCTTTAACTGCAGAGTTCAACGAACCTTAGGTTAGTTCTTGTGGGCCTTAGAAACCTTCGCGGCAGACTGAGGTTAAAGCTGGTCAGGTCCAGATCTTGGTTGGTACTTGAGTACCTCTAGGCCGATTGTTAGCATTTTGACCTAATCTACAAAAGAAAGCACACATCAGAAATCTAAGCATAAAAAGGCATGGTTTAGAATTTGAGTTAATTCCATGAGATTTTGGTAAGGGACTAGCAAAACTTAAGCATGGGGATATGATGATAACATCATCATCAACCATATCCAGCTTTATTTAGTTAAATTCCATCATTAAATGCTCCTACATAACTGCCAGAGGACCATAATTCATTGTAAATCCATTATGAAAGAATAACAGTAAAATAGGGGTAAAACTATAGTTTTAATAGCACATCTCAATTGCAGAACAATCATGGGATTTCTAATGGGTTAATTAAAGGTCAAATGGTCTTAAATGTCTAACAAGTGAGTCTGTACAAACAGAAAAGGGTTTTCGTGCATTTTTGGAACTAAATCCTAAAAATAGACCTGCTTAATCTATTGAGGTTTTGGTCAGGATAAAATTCATAGAAAAATATTCTCGAGGGTTTGGTACCTTCAATTTGACCATTAGAACCTATCTTGACCTAAAATAGAGCCACAGATAGACTTTTGCCCTAATTTGGGTAATTGTACAATTTCTCCAGTAAAACATGGTCAAAACCTAAATCTAACTTCACCATTGGATTTCTTGGGTCTAAATTAAGTTTATACCAAAATTTGGGGCTAATCTGAGATCATATTGACATAGTTTGCAATTTAGTCGTAAGTCTTTTCTCTCACACACATGCACCTAACTTTAAAAGTCCTTACATTTAGGCCCCTATCTTTGTCGTCACTCTTTGCAAACAAGTCCCTTCGCCATTATTGCGGAGGAATCCTTCTTCAGCAACCTTTGATTGAAGAGAACCCGTCTGATCAATAAATCCCTTCCAAAATTGGAAGGGAGATTCCTTGAGTGGTTCTCTTTCCAATGAATCCGGTCTTGAGCCCAACAACCTTCCCAATCTCTCATGTGAATGCATGAGAGATTTAGGTATCCCATAGATTTCAAACTTCAGCGAGCCTACAAAGCTTGGGAAGCTTGCTTCCCAAGCTCTAACCGCTCCCTGAGACCTATAAAAGGATCCCAAGGGCCTACCCGTTCTCAGCTAGGTTCAAGGCCAAAAATCTCTTCTTTTCTCTATCACCGGCCACCTCCAACCAAAGCTCCAGTGGTCCTTCTCAATCTCCCTTCTCCACAACTCCAACGGCCAAATTGGAAGCGTAGCAACCTTCCCCATCTTCCTCCGCATCTCGCCGGTCACAACAAGCGCCATCTTTCCCTCTCCTCGCCGCCATCCCCTTCACGGAGGATTCATCTTCCCCGACACTGGCCGATCAAAACCGATGGCGTTCTCCCCCCATCATCCATTAGATTAAGGTTAGTTTAGCTTCTTTAGAACCTTAGGTTAGTTTTACACCTCAAAAACCCAAAAATATCCCCTTAACATCTATGCAAGCCACCTTCGTCTCCACCTCCAGTGACATCACCAGCGAAGGTTTCCGTCCACTACACATCTCCATCCCCCTCACCGACAAGCCCACAACTTCCGTTGTGCACCCACAACCAAAAGCCCTAACTCTACTGATCTGCTTGACCACCCCAGTCACCTGTCAACCTACCCACCTTCACACTTCACTTTCCATCACCGTCCAGCCACCTCACGCACTCCCACACCACGAAATCACCGTCGTTCACTTCCTCGCCTCACGGTGATGCTATTGAACCTTTTAAATGGGGATTTTAGCCTGTATTTCATGTTTTCATATTCTACACTGGAGCTCCGCCGCCACTGTCATCTCCACCTATTCTTCGTTGTTCTCCGATCGTTCCACGTCCAGGCAGCATTCTCAGGACTCGCGAACTACATTCAGGTTTCGCTCCGGGATCTCAATTCAAGCTTCCATGCCTACTTGCTGCCCCAATCAAGGGCTTCAACATCAGCTACTACATTGAGACGAAGGGAGACTAAGATAGTCCCACATCGTGTGGGACAAAGAAGCTGAAGCTAAATAAAAGGAATTTGTGTCTACGGCTGTTTGCCTCGACACACAGGGGTGTGAGGTCCCTTGCACGCTCCCCTCACATGCCTCACTCGTGACACTGTGCACGTGGACCTGGTCCAACCCGTTTACCCGCCTATGCTCGTGCACACCTCAACTGCTACCCCACGCTGGCAGCCCTGGTCCCGGGTGCGCTCTAGACCAATTACCCGACTACCAGGTACTGTGCATGGCCCTAGGAGGGCGTGAAAGAGGAGAACCCTAAGAGAGGAAGAGAAGAAGAAAGAGAGAGAGAGAGAGCGGGGTTAAGGGGGGTTTTGCTCTTGCCAACCCTTGTGCGACACTTAGTCAATTTCATAGGAGAGTTTGCCCCCTGTGCATAAGAGGCAGAGCTAAAGAAAGAAGGAAAGAAAAGGCAAGGCAGAGAAGAAGAAAGAAGGTTGAAGAAGAGGAGGCACGCAGAGAAAGAAGAAGAAGAAAGAAGAAGAAAGGAAGAGACAGAACAATAGCAGAAGAAAAAGAAAAGGAGTACTGTAGCAACACATTTTAAGACGTCTGATTTCCTGATTATCTGTTCCTTCATATTGATTAATATTTGAGCAATTACTACGTGTGTTAGATTAATAATTGGTGATCCAAATCACCATTATTTTGTCTAGATTACTTTTTGACTCATCATATACTCAAGTTTTACATTTCATATTAGATTTTGAGTAATTAATTGTGCTCATTTAAATTAATTGTTGAGATTAGCACGTGCATTCCATATTTGCTCCCAGCAAACAACTTCAGACTTCATTCGAGTTATAAATTTTATCTAGTTTGAGCAATTGATGAATTCACCTTAAACAATAGGGCATGTTAGTGCTAAGATATAATCAAATAAAACAAAGAATAATGGTGAATTGCGCGTTGCTCCCCGACGCCAAAATGTTAAAACGATCTATCGAGGAGTTTAACATGCTTCATTATAGTAAGATCTCCTAAATAGCTCCCTCAATAAATACAATTTATAACTCGAATTCAAAAGAGTATCCGAGGTTGAACACAGGGAGCAAATATGGAATTCACACACTAATCTTAATGAATATATCAATGAGCATAATGAATGAAGCACAATAAAGATGTTTCAATGAATAACTATTCAAAATTGATATTCAATAAGAATATGAGTATTTCAAGAGTTTAATGAGACAAAAAGATGTCTAAGACAAAATAATGAAAATTTAGATCACCAATTATTAGTCTAAGTACATATATATCAACTATTCAATCATATTAAATAAATGAACAGTAATCAGACATCTGGCAGGTGGATCAGACAACTTACGTGAAGCCTTCTACAGTGCTTTCTTGCTCTTCTTTAGTTCTCTTCTTTCTCAGGCACGGTTCCTTCTTTTCTTCTCTTCTTCTTCTTCTCTACCGTTCCTTCAGTCTCTTCCTCTTCTTCTCTAGCACGGCTCCTCTCTTCCGTTCTTCTCTTCTCAAAGCCTTCTCTTCTTTCCTTCTTCAAAGCCCTTCCTTCTTCTTCTCAAGGTCTTCTCCTTCTCAGTGACTAAGTGTCGCACAAAGCCTGCAGAAGAAAAACCCTCCCCTCGACTACTCTCTCTTTCTTTCCTTCCTTCCTCTTCTCTGAAATAGCCGATCTTAATTGGGTATTCGGGTATGAATGATAATTGGGTCCAGGGCTGCGTGCATGGGGTCGTAGCCGAGGAGTGATAGGCTAATAGACAGGTCAGGTCATGTGTGGGTGTAGGTGGCGACCTCACCTCCAATGTTCTTCTAGCAGTAAGCCAATAGCACAAAATCACTTTATGTCACAGCTGCACTTCCAATTCCCACGATATGGGACTAAACCCACATCCTTTCTTCGCGCAAAGCTGCAACTGTGACCTCGTCCAATTGATGCAGCTGCTGAGCTGAGGTCCTCAATTGAAGACCTGAATGCCTTTCTAGGACTTGTCCGTAGTGTCTGGAGCAAAAGCCTGGAGCTCTCGTGGCTTGAAGCTTGAAGAACATGATGGTAATGATGACGGTGGTGGAGCTCCGGCTGAAGACCTGAAAAGCATGAATACAGCCTTGTGGCCAAGTTAAACTAGCTCAGGACCTTCGTCGGACCACAATGAATGTGTGGGTGGTGGTGGCGTGCCATGAGAGGGCGTATGGTGGCCGGACAGAGTCGGGGATGGTATGCGAATGATGGGTTGTTTGATGGAGATTGTGGGAGCGTGAATGTGAAATAAAGAGAGGGGTTTTGTGTGGGGATGAGTGGTGGAGCTTTTAGGAGTGTCAGTGAGGTGTGTGGGGGTGTGTACCATGTAGAGAACCTTGCTGGAGGTGTGGTCGGAGCAGAGGAAGAAGGTGGCATGAAGTTAGGTCGAGGGGTTATTTTTGGGTTTTAGATAGAGGGAATTAACCTAAAATCCTAAGGAAACCTAACTAACCTACTCTAATTGGATGAAAGGGAGGATTTCCCATGCCAATGGTATGCCGGATGTGGGGAAGATGAAAACTTCGGTGATAGAAGCGGTGATGATGAAGAGGCGTAGGCAGTGGCCACTGGTATTGCAATGTGTGGAGGAAGTTGAGGAAGAGGAATCCACCTGTTGTGGTCTGTGAGAGTGGACGGGGAAGGTGGTCAAAGAAGGTCATCAGAGCTCATGGAGCATTCGGTCGGAGAGGAGGGAAGAAGGAGGTTTCCTGGCCAAAAACAAGTTGAGGTAACGTAGTCGATGGGGATCTTTTATAGGCCATTAGGTCAAACTTCAAGCTTGGAAACCAAGCTTGAAAGCTTGGGACTCACACACAAAATTGGGTATACCTACAATCAAATCGTTTGCATGAGCTTTTGGGAAGGAATTAAAGCCCAAGATGAGACTCAGATTGTAGGGAAACTCTTCATGAATCTTCCTTCCAAATTTGGAAGAGTTTGGCCAAGAAATCAGAGAGTAATCCTTGATTGAAGGTGGCCAGTGATGGGTTTAGGAGTCTGAAGGTGGTGGAGACCTATTTGTGAAGAAGATGAAGTTAGGGGGGTATTTGCAAGGATTTCAAAAGTTAGGGGCATATGTGTAAGAGAAAAGAGTCAAACTCGACTGGAATGCAAACTAGGTCAACATGATCTCTGATTGGGTCCAAATTTTGGCATAAACCTAATTTGGACCCAAAGAATCTGATGGTGAAGTCGAATTTTGGTTTTGACCAAGTTTGACTTGGTAATTTGCACAGAAACGCAAATTAGGGCTACTGTCCAACTAAGACTTTGTTTTAGGTCAAAATGGGCTCCAATGGTCAAATCAAAAGTACCAAACCTTAGGGAATATTTTTCTATGATTTTTAGAAGGTTTCGGTGAATCTTATTCTATTTTTAGGGTTTCAGATGTCCATTAATTTTTGAAACATGCGAAAACATGTTTCTGTCTACATGAACCCACTTATTATACATTTATGATCATTTGACCTTTAATTACCCCTGAGAAACCCCGTGATTACTTTGCATTTATGATATTCTGTTAAAACTACAGTTTTACCCCTATTTTAATGCACTTCTCTTAGAATGAATCTGCAGTGAATTACGGTCTTCCGGCGATTATGTAGGAGCATTTATCAATAGACTATGACTAATTAAAGCTAGATATGGCTGATGATGATGTTATCATCACCCAATCTAACTTCAAGTTACTAAGAGGATTAGACCTACCTAGGGCACGTTTACTTAATTTTAGGCTTAGGCTTGAAGTGCTTTCGGAATATGATGGGTGTTAGGGAGGTGTTACCCTTAAAATTGATTTCAAAAGTGAAGTACACAATATAGAGGTTCATAATACGAGCTTAGTTGATGTGGTTGCTATTAAGGTTCAAGTGCTTGTATTACTGAATTTTAGGGTTCACTTGGGTAAATATGTTCAAACAATGGTTTTGATGAGGAACACAAGTGATTTATAAGTCCCAATTGTTTGATAAATTTCCTTTAAGTATGGAGATGCAAGTGTAGACTACCTCAATGTGAAACCCTAAGAGCAGATAGTGCTAAATGATGAAACTTAAATCCAAAACAAGTAAGGTACCGTGACCTAATCAATGCAATCAATTGGTCCTATTGCACCACCAACTAGGTACTCAAAAAATATCTTCTAAGAATTTTAATGCACGTTTTCTATTTTTTTCATATTTAAAGTGTACTGGGGGTTCTAGAGTCTATTTTGACCATCAGTTAATGATCGAATATTTTGTGCAGTCAAATGTGCAGTAAATATTTTTTTCTAATTTTTTTGAGATTCTATATTATCACAGGAATCTAATGGAACAAATTTTAGATAAAATGAAGTTATATAAAATTCCCATGATTTTTTTAAGTTTGAAAAATTAGGAACAATATAGACTTGATAGTAGTTCAGTTCATGAATTTTTAAAATTTTTATGTAAATTATAATGGCGCAAAATTTGGATATGTTCTTTTTGACTTCAATACCCATGTCTAGTAGAAATTTTAGAATTTTTGGGCCTGTAAAATTTTTGGAATCGAATTTTGAAAATCAAGGTTTGTTATAGCCCGAAAATGTAGAAGGTGGTTTTATAGATTTTCAAAAGATAATACCCATCAATAAGAGTTTTTTTTTTTAAAGCAAGCAAATACTAACCTAAGGATCAAGTAAAGCACCTTTTTTTTATTTTTTTTCGAAAGGAAATCTAACCTAATCTAAGATACGAGCATTTACTTGAGATTAAAAACCTACAATTTTTTTGTTGTGTTTCTTCTCAAATTTCCACATTTCCTGCACACACGAAATTAATGGAAATAAAGAAGGTTAGAAATCTCAAATAAGTGCAAAGGAGAAAAGCTTCAAGAACAATTCCATTGCCTCCCCGACAATGATGCCAATTTGTTCGTCGCAAAATGCGTAAGAAGATTTCTACGTTATCATTGTAGTTATGAATTGCATCAAAGCAAAATAAATTTATAGATCAGAAAATGGTAAGTCCTGAGTCATTCACAGGAAGGAAAAACGAGATCGTTAAAGCCTTTCATACTAACTAATCTAATCTAATGAAAGCACATAAAGAGAGGTAAGATATCCATTGAATCAAACTCTTTATTGCTACTTGCAAAAAGTTTTACACATAAACTATGAATCAAAGCAAATAAACTAAAGAAATAGTAGAGAGAGAGAGAGATGAAGAGTAGAGCCACTTGAGGGATGCTTGTAGGAAACTTGACAAAGCTTCAAATCCAAGGCACCGAGAAGAAGACCGAAGAGAGATGCTACAGAGAGAGAGAGGGCGTGCACTATGGTAGTCTAAACTAAACTAAGACTAATTGGACTCTAAGGGTTGGAGGCTAGGTCCTTTTATAAGAATCTAGGTGTCTTCCTATTGGTTGATCTAGAGTGCCTAAGATCACCAATTTGGATGGCTTATACTTTGATAAATGCCAGTTTATCATCATTCTTATGCATTAAACAAACCTAGCTCTTAGGATTTTAGTCCGGAAACAGGTATTTGGGCTGCATTTAGGCATAGATTAGGTTAGGCATGCATTGCATTTTTTATTACCTTTTTTATATGTTTTTGTGAGTGTTAGGGATGAACAGATATACAGATCCCTAAAACCCTAGCACTCAAGAAGGCAAATGGTGAAGGAGAAGCTCAGACTAGCTGGAACTCAGCTTGATCCAGCTCACCACAACTGGAACCTAGCTCACTTGAACTAGGGTTAGCTCATCCTAGCTCCACTCAGCTAATCTCAGCTGAATGGCAGCTCAAGAGAGTTCATCTTAGCTCACCCTAGCACAAGTTAGCTCAGATTCAGCTCAACCTAGTTGAGTCTAGCTCATTTCAGCTCCCACAAGTCCATAGGGAGCTTTAGCTAGCTCAGCTGAGTTGATTGGAGTTCACCCCAGCTCAGATCCAGCTACATCCAGCTCCACTCAACTCCAACCAACTGAAGAAGAACTCATTCCAACTCAGGAAGCTCAAGTCCAGCTCCCGGGGACTCAACTTAGCTCAACTCAGTTGGGCTAAGCTACCTTAGCTGCCTCAACCAGCTTGATCCTCCTCGGGAGCACTAGACCCAACTCACCTTAGATCATTATGGTAGAAGCCAGCTCACTTTAGCTTGGCTTAGCAGCTAGCAAAGAACTAGCAAGCTAAGCCAGCTAGAGTATCTCCATGCCAGCCTCTTCAACAGCTGCCAGCTCCAATTCCAGCTCCAGACTTCTCCTCCTCAGCTCCTCTCTTCAAACCCTAGCTCCAACACCTCCTCTACTCCACCATTAGCTAAGCTAGCTTAGCTTAGCTATGCTCTAGCTTCCTTGGCTTGTACCACCCAAAAACCCTACCTAACAACTCCATCAACTAGCTCCACCTAAGCTCCACATAAGCTAACCCTACTTGGCGCCAACCTAGCCTACCCACCACCTCCAAAAGACACCTAAAAGTGGCACCAAAACCACCCTAACTACCCCCTTGTTGGCGCCACTTTTCCCTCCAAAAATCCCCTTCATCTCCATCACACATCTCCCCTTAAACCCATCTCCACCCTCCACATCATCCCTCTTTCTAGAACCCTACTTGGCGCCACCTAAGCCCCCCTTCTAGAAGCCATTTTGGCACCAACTTCAAGGGGTGCCACCACCCATAACCACCCCCTAGGTGTCCCTTGGGTTGGCGCCAATTGCTCTTAGCCATAGGATCCCCAACCACCTCCATCTTCCCATCTTAGCCCTCCATTTCAAGAGTTACCTTAGCCCCCTTCCTACTCTATATAAACCCACCACCTACCACCATGTTAGAGCATCCTCCATTAGTGTTTACTTCCACCTACATCCACCTATACCTACGGCCAAGGAGAAGGAGTAGAGAAGAAGATTAAGGGGGCACATCACCAGCCCCTTTGGTGCCTTCTCCCCACTCTCTTCAACTTGGGCCACTCCAAGGAGGAGGACTTTTCTACTTCAAGGAGGATGGCTAGGCAAAGGAGAAGGAACTAGGGTGGATGTCCACCCTTGGAGAAAAGCTTAGGGCATGCCCCCTTAGGGCTTGCTTTGGAGGACATCACCTTGGCGGAGCTATAGAAGGAAGGAGCTGAAGATCTTCTTTTCAAACCTGGGAGCTACCAGGCTTGGAGTAAGAAGAGCTTCATCCTCTTCATCACCATCATCATCTAAAGGATTTGTCTTTATTTTATTTTCAATTTGTTTTTTTTGTAGAAGCATTCATCTACTAGTAGACAAATTCCTTTAGTATAAAAAAGAAGTTGCCTTAATTTTTTGTTGTACTCTTTCTTTTTGCATTACCTTGCTTTATCTTTAGTATAGTTGCACTCCTCCTTTCTAATTAACCTAGGCCTCCACACGCCTAGGTTGAGCTTTGAAAGAGGATAATTTTTGTCACTTAGATTAGCATAGTAGGTGTAGTAATTTTTCCCACCAACAACTTCGCATGTTGCTTTTATTTCAAAAACATAAAAATGATATATTTAAAAAAAAAGACCAAAAAGAAAGTTGAGATTTATATTCCAAGCAAGAGATTTAATTTTTGCAAACTTGCCTCCTTGGATGACCCTAGATACCCCACTATCTAGGTTTATAAATTTAAGAGTTGATCGGTTTTGCACGTTACAACGACGTATTTTACAAACCCCATAAAATCCGAATCATACTTCATCCTAGGATTGATTAAGTAAGGACCTTAGGATCTAGATTGTTAGGCTAGGATAGGTTGGTGGTTTTCTAAAAATAGGATTTCCTAGTTGGGTGAGAGGATAGAATAGGAAAGGATAGGTTCTAGTGTTTAGAAATGATGTTCGATGGTTTTTTAGGTTGTTGCAAGAGGGTAAAGCCATGTGCGAAGGTTGTTGAGCTTAGGAGAAGGCCTCTAGACATCCAGAAAGGTCCTTGGACATCTTATACTACAGAATTAAATGTCCAGATGATTTTCTGGGTTGTTTCAAGAGGATAAGGCCATATTTGGTGGTTTTGTTCGCTAGAGAAGGGTTTTTGATGTCCAGACACCTTCTTGGATGTCTTATACTGGATAATTGGAAGCCCAGTCAGTCACTTGGATGTTCAAGCAGGGTTATGACCTACAGGTGCATTTGGGGGGTTTTTTGGGTCGATTCTGTCAAATTTGATGTCCAGGAGAGTGTCTGGACATCCAAACTGGGTATGGTCCGACTCTAAATGTGTGTGCATGTGTAATTGGGTTAGGGAGGCTTATAAATAAGATAAGGTGATTCTAATTAGGTTCCTAGGCTAAGGATAGGATATAGGATAGGTAGACTAGGGGTATGGATAGGGGTATCCTAGGGTTCTAAGGATAGGGTGATAAATAATAGTTTATCATCATTCTTTTGCCCTAAAACAAATCTAGCTCTTAGGTTTTTAACTCTGCAAATAGGTTTCTGGGTTGCACCTAGGAATAATCTAGGTTAGGGATGCATTTCATTCTTTTGGTATTTTTGACATATTTACTTGAGTGTTAAGGATAAGCAGATGATCAAACCCTTAAAACCCTAGCACTCAAGAAGGTAGAAAGTGAAGAAGAAGATCATTTTAGCTAAACCCTAGCTAGATCTAGCTCATCTTAGCTGGTTATTAGTCCACATGAGTTAGGTTTAGCTCCCTCAATCTCCATTCAGCTCATCTTAGCTAAATGGTAGCTCAACTCACCTTAACTTAGCTCAAATTCAGCTTAACTTAGTTGAGTCTAGCTCATCCTAGCTTTAATCGATTCACTGGGAGCTCTAGCTAGCTCAACTAAGTTGTCAAGAGTCCACCTCAGCTCAGGTCCAACTAGTTCCAGCTCTACTCAACTCAAGTCAGCTGAAGATGGCCTCAACTGGCTCAAGCCAGCTCAAGTCCAGCTCCTAAAGACTCTACTCAACTCAACTTAGTTGAGCTAAACTATTTAACCTAAGCTAGCTACTTTAGCCAGCTAGGTTATCTCCAGGAAGATCAGACCCAGCTCACCTCAGCTCAATTTAGCAAAAGCCAGCTTACTTTTAGCTTTGCTTAGCAGCTAGCAACGAACTAGCAAGATAAGCTAGCAAAGGTAGCTCCTTGTTATTCTCTTCAGCAGTCACCAACTCCAGTGCAGCTCCAGATAGCTCTTCCTCAGCTCCTCTTCCTTAAACCCTAATTCCCCCAAGCTCATCCACTACTGCCCTACTAGTAAAGCTAGCTTTAGACAAGTTCTACCTAGCTCCACCACAACTAACCCTATAACCACCTACCTAGGCTCCACCAAATAGACCTAAACATAGTACACCTAAGCTCCTACTCCTAAACCCTTGTTTTGGTGCCAACATAGGCACCCCTTGGCCCCTCAACCACCACCAAAGGCCACCTTATTTTGGTGCCAAAACAAGCTTCTAGAACCTCCTATCTTTGGTGCCAAAATTCCCCCACATCCTAGCCTTAAACCTACCCCTACAACCCTTCCTAGCCCTCCACCTACCCCCTTCTAGAACCATCCTTAGGTGGCGCCAAAACCATGTCACCCTTCCATGGTTGGTGACAACTTAGGTGCCCCTTAGCCACCCATAACTACCCCCATAACATCCCTTTAGGTGGTGCCAAGCACCCTCCACCTTAGGATCACCTAACCACCTCCTAAAGCCTATCCTAGCCCTACACCTAATCCCCACACCAACCACTACTCTCCACTTCTATAAATACCCTCTTAACTACCATGATTAAAGATATCCTTGCATACATTTTTCTCCACCTAGATCCACCATTACTAATGTCCAAGGAAGGAAGGAGAGGAGGAAGAAGATCAAGGAGACATTCTGTCTCCTTGGTGGCTTCAACTTCTTTTTCTTCCTTGTGTCATCTACAAACCAGGGAGGAAGGCCAAGCAAGGAGGATGTCCAAAGGAGGAGCAAGAAGGGTGGTCCACACCACCCTAAGGAGAAGATTTGCAGTGGAAATCTTCTACTCTAGGAGGAGCCAGGCATGCCCCACCTAGGGCTTGCCAAATGGAAGGAGAGCCAGGAGCTAGGACCAAGCTTCCTTCAATTCAGGGGCAATCTAAATTGGAGTGGGAGTCAGTAGCAACATCATCTTCTTCCTAAGCTTTCTTCTACACTCTTTTTTTTTTTTGCTTGGTAGTGTAGTGTAAGAGTTCTGTTGGAGATTACAAATGGGAATCCCTCTCATTTGTGAGTTCTCCAACCCATTGTGAAATAAATTTTTAATTCAAGAAGCATTCCTCTACTTTCTATTTTAGTTTGTGATTGTTGTTGTGACTTATTTTTTATTATTATCCCAAGCCTTCCTTACTTGGAGTGAGTTGGAAAATCAAGGCACTTGTTGCTTTGAATTTCTCGTAGTTCCAATTCCTATTTTCTTCACAATATTTTACCCTTATTCAAAACCCTAAAAAAAATATTTATTTCAAAATCCAAAAAGTTGATTTCTAAGATTCAACTAAAAGATTTTAAAAAGCATTCCTACCTCCCTTGGGATGACCCAAATACTCATCAAGTACTCGGTCATTTTTAAATTCAAAAGCAATCAAAATTTCTTGTTGCAATGACTTAATTCTCAACTTTTACAGATCACGCTTTTTTGCGATCACTTTTTGGTGTTGTTGTCTGGGAGGCATGGCTTTGCATTTTCATTTTTCTCTTACTTGATAGGCGGATCTCATCCTCTTCTCTTATTTCTCTCGTGTGTGCAGGCACTACAGAAAGAAGGTGGGATTTTGGAAGCGAAGGCTTAAAGTCCCTTTTCTTCCCACGGATTCAAGGTTAGTGCGATCTTTATTGTCACATAATTATTCTTAAAAACTATCAAAAAAAATACTAAATCAAACTTTCAGGATCAAAAATATTAAAATTAGGTAGAGTGGTGACCTTTAAAAATCATTGTTTGCTTGTTTGAATCATTTAACACCACTCTACCTTAAGTGTTGGTGTTCTGATTTTCAGGTCTAGACTTCTGTCCGGACTTCTAAAATCAATTCTAGACACCACAAGCCATTTAAAATCTTTAAATTTAACCCAAAGATTCCAAATCAAGTTAGAAACATATGTTCCAAATTTTAGAGAATTTGAAGTTGTAGAGAATTTTTAAAAATTCTTAGACCACAGGGGGTCATCTCCTCTGATTTCATTATTTTGTTACTATCTGCAAATTTTAGGAATTTTTCTACTTTCTAATTTCAGTAAAATTTATCTTTTTGGAATCCTTGTGAAATTATACACAACATATAAAATCACAAAAATTTTGGGTGACCGGTGGTGGTACTAAAAAGTCCAAAATACCTACAAGTATCATTTCTAGACTTTGACACCAGCACAAAGAAAAATCTCAAAAAAATATCAAACGAACTTCTATAGTCATAAAAAATTATTTTTTGAAATCCTTTTTTGATTTTCCTTCCAGTAGTGGTATTTTTTGCCCTGTTTGGACCACTACTTAACAAAAAAATCTTAAAAAATTTCACTGATAGTTAAAGTTTTTCTTAGGGTTCAAATGAATTAGGGTTTCTTTTTATTTTATAATCCCACTTTTTAAAGGAAATCTACATGCACCAATACAACTTGATTTTTCTTTGATTGTGTAACTCACACTTGTTTGAATTCATCAAAAGAAAACCCTAAAAGACATTAATCTAAATCAAATCCTAAAAGCAGAAGAACAAAAAAAATTGTGTGACAATTTGATTTGGCATTAGACTCACTCCATCCAATTTGCATACACCAAAAAAATTGAAATAACAAGGCATTGGCCCAATCAACACCCTTCACATTCCCATGCACATTTAGGTACCCAAGCCTAATTAAAATAAGTAGTCACTTGACCACTTAAGGACTTCATCCAATTTAGGCTTGACATTTGACATTTAAGAATCATTAAGCGCTCCTAATGCCCTTAGAAAATGCGGTGACAAACTTAGAGGGAAGTCAAATGAAGGGTAAGGGTTTACACAAGCCCTTGTGATTTTCCCAGGACATGCTTGGGCCCAAGCCACCTCTTTAGTCTAGCCAGGTACTCTTTGGGAAGTGGGTTCACTTGTTGATCCCTTACTTGCTGGGTTCCCAAGTCTTAGGTTTTTAAGGAGTCAACCATAAGATAGAAGTAGGCTTGTTTGCTTGATTTTCATACTTCTTCTCATCTATCTCTTCTCCTCCCCTTCCATTCTTCCCTTAAGTGTATGCACGGCCGACGGTCCCAAAATCTGCACTTCGAGGGACCAACTGATTTTTCGGCCTACCGCACCACCCATACTCGTTTGTTTTCTTCTTCCTCTACAGAAAACAACAAAAAATGAAAAATGTCCAAAATTTTATAAAAAATACTAACAACCCATCCTCTTCTAACCAACAAATTGAGAAAAACATGCATCAATTTCACCAACTAGAAATTGAAGTTCCCGAACCACAATTTAAAATGCCACAATTTGAAATTCCACCGTAGAGAAATTCGACGGGAAATTTCAATCTTGAAAATTCCAACCCGTTACTCATGGTAGTAACCCAACTTCAACAACTCCAAGCAAATCAGCAATAATTGACTAAGACTGTCACAAATCTAGCCAATAATAGACCACTTAATGTTTCACCCATTGTTTTGTTGAGGGATTTCTATGATCCCTCCAATTATAAAGAAAGACCAGGGATGGTCATCCCTGATGGAGAATTTGAAATCAAACCTGCAGTCCTTCATCCCATTAAGCATTTTCATGGCCTTGCTCGAGAAGACCCGTTTAGCCATTTAGAGGATTTCATGGTCCTCACCTAAACCACCAAATCCCAAAATATTTTAGAAGATTTATGGCTAATGCGACTCTTCCCACTATCCCGTAAAGATAAGGCCGCTTATTGGTTTAGGACTACAAGAAAACCCATTACTACCTAGACACAACTAAAGAGTGCATTTCTAAAAAAATATTTCCCCATTAGTCATACTAATGCTTTATGTCACTCAATGTTCGACGGATAAATCGCATTTAAAAAGATTATTCAGTTGTTGTATAGCACGAAAATATGTCGATAAATAATATTTATAAATTTCGGTGAGTACCAGGTTGTTCGCAGGGAGACAATCTCGATTTTAATAGAAGCTTTTCAATAAAACTAGTTCTAACAGGTATTTATATATGCATACATGTATAAAGAGGCATCAGATATTCATGAGATCAAATTTCATTGCATTGATAAAGAGTTTTCCATAGGAGAAATTTCTTTGCTAAATAAAAACAGATAGATAGAAAGAGAGAAAGAGAGAGAGATAGAGATATAGAAGGAGGCAGAGAGACGACCAGCTTGTAGGATGCTTGTGTAAAATGCAGCACCTCAGATCCAGAGCGCCAGGATCTCCTTCGTGCTCGCCCGCTTCAATTTCACACTCACCGCTTGCTCAATCTGAGTGCCTCATCCTCAGCCGTCCGATCTCACGGTTGGACCGCTTACACAAGTGCACATCTCGTCTTCATGCTTCAAAAATCGAGTGGGATCACGCGTTTGGCTGCGATCTGCTCTCGACTCACCACGTGGCTGCATCGTCATGCTTCGCTCAACATCTGACGGCCAATAGCGCCCACGCTCAATGCCCTTTAATTTCGTGCAAGGCATGGATTGAACGCGTGCCGCTTGTTTCAGCGCAAGTGCATGAACCAACGCGCTACGCGTGAGTGCTGTTACTGTTTCCACTTTGTGTCTATTTGTCCTTAGCCATTGGGAGATCCAATGGCTAAGGTTTCTTCTTTCCTTGTTGAGGTGTGGTTGGATGGGCGACGTGGCACGCTCGTGGCCATTGGATGGCCATCCAACAACCCACAGTGTGCAAGGGTAGCCTTCCTAGATGGGGTGGCGATGAGGGGGCGGCTGTGATGGTGCCACATAGCACCATCGTAGCCATCCATCTTCTTTTCCTTATATCAGGTGCTGTAGACCTCCGATCGGGTTGATTTTTTGCGCTATTGTACTACGATCATTGATCCGGATCCATCTGTGTGGTTGGATTCTTCATCTGAGGCTTGGATCTTTGTCCTTTGGCTCCATGATCTCCATTCGTTTATGGACTGCACATGATGCTTTAGTTGTCTGATTGAGACGATTTTGGAAGCATTGGACTCCTGTCGTCATTCTGATCAGATCTGTCCAGTCTGATCTGACATCTGCTATTTTGAATCATTTACGATTAAAATCATCTCTCATTAGTACATAAAATGACGATATTATCTATATGACTAATAAACTAGCTATTGTGCAAATTATGATGCCTATGAATGCATTATTCCTAAGTTATGCTAGAATCTAACTTAATTCATGTGATTTAGGTTGCATGATTGTTGTGCAATCACGCAATAACTACCTTCCAACAAAAATCTGATGAGCCGATGCATAAAGAATGGGAAAGATTTCAGGACTTATTAAGAAGGTTCCCCCACCATGAGGTGCCACTTTGGCAACTCGTGCAAATATTCTACCATGGTCTTGATGACCAATTGAGGCGGTTTGTTGACTCCTCATGTGGGGGCAATTTTTTAAATAAAGATGTCGAAAGCACCTATGAACTTTTCGATGAAATGAGTGAAAATTCTTTCAATCATTCATCCATGGGCACCTTTGGCGGAAATGCCAATCCCCGTGTAGGTGTTCATGAAGTAGGCACACAACAACAATCTCTCCCTGTCACACAAGATGATTTGCAACTTTTTGCACAAAGGCTTGACCAAATGCAAATCAATCAAAAGAAAATGGAAGAAAATTTAATTCACGACCGCAAAACTCTGCTTCGACTAACCCTAACTCTCGCCTTTCTAACTCCAACACTAACCCGACCATCCTCCGCTGAAAAAATTTTCAACAAATCAATTCAAGTGGATTTTAAGACCTTGACTTTGCACTTGAATTTGCTGGGACTTCTAACAATTCTTCCACGTATGTCCCAGTCAATGAAAATATTTTAACTCTCCAGGATAATTTTAGAAACAATTCCTCCAACTTCTATCCCACTTGGAGGAATAACCCTAATTTTTCTTGGAAAAATACCAATCAAATTCCGCATTTTCAAAATCAAACAAGGAATTTTGGCCAAAATCAACCTTCATAGGCTGATATTAATAACTAATTAATGAAAACACTGCAAGGAATGCAGCAACAAGTGAACAATGTTACCCATGTTGCTTCTAATTTACAAAATCAAATCACGATAATGCCCTATCAAAGACCAATGGGAAATCTGCCCTCCCAACCAATTCCAAACCCCAGAAACCAGCGGAATCAATTTCAAAATGGAAATAATCAAGGTCAACAGCTAATAAATCCTGCACCTCAATTTCCACCCAGTTTTCAAAACCCGCAACAAAATCAATGTTTTCCACAGCAAAATAACCACACTGCCAATGCAGTAACATTAAGAAGTGGTAAAACTACACACAATGTAGGAATCCATAACCGGAACCAGAGGAAAATTTTCCCACCACTGTTCACTCTCAAGAAAAAGAAGATAGCATAAACACAATACCTTTTTCACAAGCGTTAAACTCCAAGAAAAAGAAACCCAAAAAAACTAAGCCAACTAAAAAACAATTACATGAATTATTTGGCTAAGTGGAAATCAACATCCCTCTCCTAGATACGATTAAATACGTTCCTGCCTACGCAAAATTTTTAAAAGAAAGTTGTACACCAAAAAGACAGCCAAAAAATCTAGGAAAGGTTGTCCTTTCTGAGATAATTAGCTCTGCTATTCAGAGCAAGCTGCCTCACAAAAGAAAGGACCCAGGTGCTCCATTAATATTACTTGTCATTAATGACACTACTTTTGACCGTGCCCTCTTAGACCAAGGTGCATCAATAAACCTTATCCCCACCATCCTTTTTGATGAATTCTAGTTCAGTGAACTTAAACCGGTGAAGGTCACCCTTCAACTTACTGACTGATCTATTATTCACCCAAAAGGGATTGTAGAGGATGTCATTGTTTGGGTACAAAATTGTCTCCTTTGCTGTGGACTTTTTAGTCCTTGACATTGATGTACCCGAAGATCTAAAGAATGCACCTATTATTCTTGGAAGACCTTTCCTTGCCACTACTAAAGCAATATAAATTGCGATTCCAGTAAAATGGACATCACTTGCAGTGGCGAGATACTCACCTTAGATATTTTTAGAGCTTCCAAAAGATTCCACGAGCCAGATTTCTTTGATGACTCAAATTCTGAAACCTCAAATCTTATTGAGGAAATGCTTTCTATGGATACGTGTTTTATGATAAATTCTTCTCCTAAGTTGCCAAAATCGTCTAACCCACCCTCACCCACCACACCTAATTTCACGCTAACCTCTAACCCCATTTCAGAACCCGGCATGCAATTAGATCTGAAACCTTTGTCGGATTCCTTAAAATATGTGTTTTTGGGCCCACATCATACAAAACCCCTTATTATTAATGCACATCTTTCGGGGTTACAAGAGGAAAAACTTCTCCAAGTCTTAAACAAATATCAAAAAGCCATTGGTTGGACATTAAATGATTTAAAAGGCATTGACGCAACCTATTGCATTCACCACATTTATCTTGAGGACGACTCTAAACCCTCCCATTAACCTCAGCGTCGCCTAAACCCTAACATGCAGGAGGTTGTAAATGGGAAATCATTAAATGGCCCGATGTGGGAATTATTTACCCTATCTTTGACAGCCAGTGGGTTAGCCCTACACAAGTTGTACCCAAAAAAGCTGGCCTCACATTGTTACAAATGATAAGGGTAAAGAAATTCCCACTTGGACTACTTCTTCATGGCGTGTTTGTATTGATTATCGAAAATTAAATACCGCTACGAAGAAGGATCATTTTCCTCTCCCCTTTATCGATTACATTTTGGAGCGGCTAGTCGGACAAGACTATTATTATTTTCTTGATGGATATTCCAACTACAATCAAGTCGCAGTTCACCCTGACGACTAGGAAAAGACCACTTTGACCTACCCCTTCAGAACCTTTGCTTTTCAAAGAATGCCATTTGGATTGTGTAATGCACCCATGACTTTTCAATGGTGCATGTTAGCAATCTTTTCTGATTTAGTAGGTGATTGCCTGGAGGTCTTTATGGATGATTTTTCCATTTTTACATATTCTTTTGATCATAGACTTTGGAATTTAGAAAGAACTCTCCAAAAATGTATTGAGGTTAAACTGGTTCTCAGTTGGAAGAATAGCCATTTCATGGTTTAAGAAGGCATTATCTTAGGCCATGTTATTTCTAAAAAAGGAATCTTGGTAGACAAAGTTAAAGTTGATACAATCTCTAAACTTCCCCTACCCAGTTCAGTAAAACAAATAAAATCTTTTTGGGGGCATGTGGGATGCTACTGATGATTCATTAAAGATTCCTCCAGAATTTCCCAAACTTTAAGCTACCTTTTGACTAAAGACCAACCTTTTGAATTTGATAAAAATTGCTTGGAGAGTTTTAATATTTTGAACCAAGTGATTACTGAAGCACCCATTCTACAACCAGCCAATTGGGCTCATCCTTTTAAGCTTATGACAGATGCCTCAGATTACGCAATAGGAGCCATCTTAGGGCAATGAATCGATAAGAAACCCATTGCAATTTATTATGCTAGTAAAACTCTTTGATGACACAACGGAATTATATTGTTACCGAAAAAGAACTTCTTGTGATCATTTTTGCCCTTGAAAATTTTCGTTCATATTTGTTAGGGTCACACATCACCATTTACACTAATCACTCAGCCTTGAAATATTTGCTTAATAAGAAAGATGCAAAACCCCGCTTAATTCGATGGTTATTATTATTACAAGAATTTGACTTGGAGATCAAAGATAAAGTGGGTTTGCAAAATGTCGTGGCCGATCACCTTTCAAAACTTGAGACTGGAGATGTTTTGACCTGAACGGCCGTTTTTCCAGATGAAATGCTCCTAACACTGAAATCCCTCCCTTGGTATGTTGATTATGCAAATTATCTCACCACTGGATGATTCCCTTCTGACTAGTCTAAACAAAAAAGGGATAAGTTCTTTGTCGAGATCAAATATTACTTCTGGGAGGACCCCAATCTGTTCCGCATCTGTGCCGATTAAGTCATTCAATGGTGCATTCCCGATTCAAAAACACATGATATTCTGAAGCACTGTAACTCGATGGCTTGCGGTGGACATTTTTTAGGGAAGAAAATGATAGCCAAGGTCTTAAATGTAGGATTTTATTGGCCTAGCATACACAAAGATGCTCATGAGTTTTCTCGGTCCTGTGTGCATTGCCAAAGCATCAGTAACATGAACTCTAACGATATGATGCCCCTCAACCAGAATTTGGAAGTTGAAATCTTTAATGTGTGGGACATTGATTTCATGGGACCATTTATCAATTCTTTTGAGTACCAGTACATTTTAGCCATTATCGACTACGTTTCAAAATGGATTGAAGCAGTACCCATGCGCACTAATGACCATCAGGTCATCGTGGATTTCATCAAGAAAAATATTTTTTCGCATTTTGGTGTTTCTAAGGCCATTATTAGTGACAGAGGATCTCATTTTACACACTCCCAGTTTTGTCAACTTCTTGCTAAATATGGGGTGAATCATAAAACCTCAACACCATATCACCCTCAAACAAATGGCCAAGCTAAAGTCTCCAACCAGGAGATCAAAAATATTTTGTAAAAGACAGTAAAGCCTGACCGAAAAGATTGGTCATTTAAACTTGACGATGCATTATGGGCTTATCGTATTGCTTTTAAAACCCCGATTGGCATGTCGCCTTTTTGCCTTATTTTTAGCAAGGCATGTCATCTCCCGGTTGAACTAGAACATAGGGCTTATTAGGCGATAAAAGAATTTAATTACAATTTGGATGCAACCAGTAAACATAGGAAATTACAATTAACTAAACTTGAAGAACTTCACAACTTGGCTTATGAAAACGCACTCATTTACAAAGACCGAACCAAGAAATTTCATGATAAATTCATCGTTTGGAAATCTTTTGAACCTAAACAACATGTGTGGCTTTTTTGATGCAAGGTTACGCATATTTCCTGGTAAAATAAAATCTAAATGGAGTGGTCCTTATATTGTAGTTCAAACTTATCCCCAAAGTGCCATTGAAATTTTGGATCCAAAAAACAATAATACTTTCAAAGTCAATGGCCAATGACTTAAGCTCTCTCTTGATAACAACCTTAATGTGAAATCCAATTCTCAAGACCTCCACAACCTACCCGATAATTAGTGACTTCATGCCTAGTTGAATGGTGTAAAAGATGGCAATGGATGGTAGGTAACCCAACATTTTTTTCTACTTTACATTTTTTTTATTTTTCACAGGTTTTGACTATCCTAATCCCAACCACCTTCACCAAGGTGATCTCTTTTCCCTTCCCATTACATGAGGACATGCCATATCTTAAGCATGGGGGGTGTTCTTAAATTTTGACAATCAAATCAGGATTTTCAAAACCTAAAAACATTCAAAAGAAAATTTTCTATTTCATTTTCTGCATGCATAACCAAAAAAATAAAAAAGTTGAAAACTTTTTGAGAAATTTTTGACATCGGGACTAAGGTTGAGAAATCATTTCAAGGCACAATGGGATTTAATCTTTAATAAACTAGGGATTAAGATGCGGATCCAACTATTAGAATTTCTAGGTCTTCTTTTAGACTAGATAAAGTATCCTTCTCTAAATTCTACCTAAACTCATGATGATTCAAGTGACATGATCTTCATTTGCGACCCGAAAACTATTTGGCTTAGTTTCTAACTCAAAAACTTACGTCCCTTGCAAAATTCTTATGTCAAAATTGACACACAACCAACACATAAAAAACAATTAGAGAAATTAGAAAAACCCTTTGTTTAGTCTCAATGAAATCCAAAGCAGATGATTGGTTTGAGTTCCTACCACGGAGGAGGAAAATTTCTCCTTTGAAGATCCGAAGAAGATAACATGTTATCACCTCGACGCTGCTTGATAAGTCCACTTTCATGGATCATTATTTGGCCTAAGTACTTTCTAATTAGTTATTCTTATTTGTTAATTAATTAGGAATTATGTGGCAATTCATCTTAGTCTGCATATAATTTTATGCATCAATTTTACATTTAATAACATATGATATGATAATATAATTTATCTAATGAATGCAGGCTAGGTGAAGAGTCCAGACATGCAATTCTACATCTATAAGACGTTTGGAGATCAGTATGGATGTCTGGGAAATTATCAACACAAGTTCCTATTTCTACATATTTTAAGACGTCTGATGATGAAGTCAGACGTCAATGCTTATCCATCAGTTTCAACCACACACAATGTTCGCAAGTGGTTGGCGAAGCCGGCAGCAGGCGGAACAGATAGGGGGATTTTTATAAAGAGAGAAAACCTGCACACCATACAGAAGAAATCCTCTCCCCCTGGTGGGGATCTCCTCTCAGCCTCCACCGTGCAACAGGCGTGCACCATGAATGAGACTACCACCATGCTCCTAGCGTACACCATGCAACGAGTGAACATTGTGAATCACTGTGAGCTTCTACTGTAGCCACCTCTTCATCCTCCTAGGCGACAGCGAGCGTGGTGACAGCCTCTCACTGCTGTCTTCAACCCACCACTTTCCTCAACCTCAAAAGAGCCCAACTACTAGCTTCACGCGCACACGCCACCACTGCAGACCACTCTCCAAGCGTCGCTCCACGTGCACCAACAGCAAGTGCGTGCATGCGCAGCTGCGCCCTCATGTGCGCAGCCAAAGCCCGCACTCCAACCCGCGCTCCAGCCTGCGTGCATGCGCCTAGCTTCTTCTTCTTCTCCTTCCTTCCACCGCCACCTGCAACTCCAAACGAAAGAACCCATCATTGGTGTCAAACATCCCCACGTAGCCACCTCGTTCGGATGCCGTTCTCTGTGCCGTCGACTTCCCTGCGCTCACCTCAATGCCACGAGGCCACCCATGACCACGGTGGCTCTTCCCACCATCCACGTGCACACGCACGCAAGCCATGTCGGCGTTCTCCTCCTCCATCGGTCAGCCAACTTTGGCTGCCTCCACCTCCGTCAACACCACCAACGTAATGGCCAAGAGTTGGCCGACCTCAACCGCACGCAGTACGCCCTCCGGTGCTCCTTCCTGTGCGCAAAGAGGAGAGAGGAAGAATCCTTTGTTCTTCCTCTAATTTCTATTTATGCCATGTGCCATTGCAGCTTCTCCTATTCATTTATTTATCTATTTAATATATTGTAGTAAATTTGCATGCATGTCCCTCAATTCTAATTGAATTACATATAGTTAAATTCATCTCATGAATAAGCAAGCATGTATATTTGTTATAGGGAACAAATTCTGATTTAATTAAATTTGATGGTGCTTGTCAGTATTAAGATTGTAATTCAGGTATCTCATTAGTGGTGATTTTGCATGTGCACCCTTACATTATTCATTAATTCGTTAAATCAAGAAATTATGTTGAAAACACGTGCACCAGTTAGTATGCGTATGCATTGAGATTCCCGAATAAACAAGACATGATTCACTAGTTTAAATAGGTTGATTCCTCCCTGTGGAGATGACCTAACTCGTCGTGGTTAGTTTTAAACTTTTAAATATTTTTGAAAAGCGATTTTCTACCATGCGACATACTACAACGATGCAACATTTTATGTTACAAATTTTATTGATAATGAAGATCACCCTTTCAAATGGCACCGTTGCCGAGGAGGAAACATACCTATTAATTTTTTCAAGAATTTTATATTATTTTTATGCTATTTTGAAAGCTTTTATGAATTACTGACTATGGATCTTTTTCTGTGCAAAAACAACAAACAAACACGATGGGAGCGCATGACGGAGATGATATTTTTGGTGGACCTTGATGCCACCTAGAGGCCAGCAATGGGGGCTTGTGGGCCTTGATCCCACGCACGTAGGCATGCGAAGGAGCCTTTGTCTGATTTAGTCATTAGATCTTAGTTTAGATTTAGTTATATAGACATTAGAACTTAATTTCTATCTTTTGGACCCTTGTTGGGCATTTTTAGAACGTGTTCCCAGTGTTTCTTTATTTCTTATCACTCTTGCATGCGGGAGCGTACTTTCGGGAGCGTGTTCCCATTTTATTTAGATTATAGGATTATTCGAATTGTTTGAACTGCATGTTGGCTAGTTAGTTAGATTAGGTTCGTTTGCTTATTATTATTAAATATATATATATATATTTGAACTGCCTGCTAGAAGCTGCATATCTATAGGACAACCATCTAGGATTGAATGAGTAGCATCTAGCTTTTCTTTTTGCATTGAAAACATCCTGCATTAAAGAGAGATAGAGTAAGGTACGTCTTTTCTTGTGCATCAGTTATCTGCACACGCATTGCATTTTGGACTTAATTAAAAAAGACCATTTAAGCTGATTTGAAAATATTAATCAAGTGGTCACATTGCTTCTTAAAAAGAAAGAAAAGTATATAGAAAGTGTTTGAATAAAGTGACTGTGATTTTCAAAAGGAAAAATCACTTTTCGTAGTGTGACGCACATTTTCTCCACTGAGCACACACTATAGGCACTGCACTAGGACTTGGACCCTTAAGGCTATAGGCATCAATCTCTTTATCGGTGCAAACCCTCCTATTTCTCTTTGTGATGATAGTGTTAACTTTTGCCCGAGTGACTTGATACTCTAAGGAGGGGGACACCCCTTAAAGGAATTCAAGGGTAGTTAAGAGGCACCACTAACGCAACGCCTCAAAGGAAGGGTTCGCCCTACTTACATCCCTTGGTTCCATCCTTGGAGTACCTTTTTACTTGAGCATTAGAGAATATCATTGCAACAAAGTGTACGTCTTCAGGGCACTCGAAGGTCAATTTAGGATACGTAATTGCTTGACAAATTGATTGATCACCCAAAAAGGACTAAAAGTAACCTCAACCTTTCTAACGGTCATTGACCAAAAATTTCAAGTGCCTCATTTCTCTTATACCACTTACGTGGGAAGGGAGAAACTCTGCCTTGACTATATTTGGCCAAGCTGAAGAGTTGGAAGAGGACTTAAAGAATTTTAAATCAACAAAAGACCTCTTGCCTTGTGTTTGCTTGGTGTGTGCGTGATAGAGCTCTCCAGGAAGTTTTCTATTTTAATCTATCTAAGTCCTAAGAGAGTTAAACCATTTAATTGAAAGAAATGGATTATCCTTACTCCTATCATTTTAACCAGGATCCCATGCCCCGAGCGTATCCATCCTGTAGTGAGTATAATGATAATTCGTGGGATCAATCATATTCCTATCCTGGGAGTACTGGCCTAATAGCTCCCACTTTTGAGCAGAGCCTAGGAGCAGGATTTTCCAACCCTGGAATCCCTACTACTATGCAAACACTCAACCCTCCCACCCTTCATGATTTTCCATATCGAGGTTGGACCGATACCCCTAGGAAACCAGAGCCTGAGATTGACTATCCTCCCCAATCTGATAGTAGTAGCCTCTCCTCTTTTATGATAGAAATGCAAAAACAATAAAAAAAATGATGGAGACTATGGGAGAGACGTTGAGGAATAGTCAACAATTGAACAAAGAAATTAGATAGCTTAGCTACGCTCTTCCTAGTAATTATGATCCCTACCCATACGACCATGATCATGAAAATAATTATGAGGAAACCAATGACAATAGGGATCCCGTTTTATGTAGCTATCGCTTAGACTCTCCCAATGAGACACAGCCACTATAGGAGAATGATTCTAGTAATTATCCACCCGAGCTATATTGGAGTCAAAAGAAAGGGAAGATGGTACCTCTTGAGGACCTTGACCCCAATGATAGTATTTCCCTTACCCCTGATAACCCGGGTCAAGGTCGTATTGTTCATATCACTTCCCTTATTAATTATCTGGTGGAACCCCATTCTACCCTTAGTGACCCTAATCCTGACCCACCACTTAGGGAAACAACACCAACCATTCAGCATTCTGAGGATTAAATGCACCCAATGAAGGTGACCCTAAGGGAATGGAGGATGAATTAGATCAAATTTGGTCTTCGGGATATAAAGAGTCTATTTTAGAGGATGAGGATAACCCAATGAAGGAACCTGGATTGAAAATCTAGAGTGAATCATAGGGGGATTATTTGTTATTCAAAGACTTACCCCTAAAGGATATAAATAATCTGGTGAAATCTAGATTCCTCCCTTCTTTTGAGGGTCATCCTCCACAAAACCAGGAGTTGATGTTGGAGGAGGACAAACAAAATAGTGAGAAGCCTAGGGGAGACTCTCGGGGACAAAACACATTAATTGAGGATTTATGCCTTGAGAAGAACAAAGAATTGAGTGATATAGGCTTACTCCAAAACATTAAGACGGATCCTCCTTCAGAAATAATTGAGGATATTGATCCAACTCCTCTCTTTACTGGTGAATCACATATACAACCTGACAAAAACTCAAGTGAACCAAAAGAATCCGGAGATGAAATTAATGATAATGATTCAGTTGCTTCAACCCTACCATCAAAGAAATTTAATTTGGAGTCCACCATTGATTCACATATACTGGAAGGTGACACTATGACTCCGATCATTAATGATAGGCAGGGTGACTTGAATTTTTCTGCAATAATTGTTAGGGAGAATACACAATCTGAATTGTTCTTGGAATTGGACTCAGCACCGACTAAGCCCTCATTGGACTTAATCATTACCTTCCAACTCCACAAACAACCCTTACACTCCCTAACTGATCCTTGGCTCAGATCTCTACTCATGTACATTCTTTCTAGAGAACATATCAGGCCAGTACATCCTCGAGTAGAATGGCATGTGTGGATTGATGCTTGTACTTCTAGTCTCGCCATTCAAGGGTGTGAAATAATAATGTTTATATCTTTTAAAACCCTTCCTGCTTTGGAGGACCCTTGTTATCCTCCACTTATTCTATTTCGAGAGGTCCCTTTTCATATTTCTTTTGTTATTCCTAGACCTCCCCAGGTAGCCTATGAGGTTATTTGCTTTCATGTCTTCTGGCAAGCATTTAAAATAACGTTGCATCATCAGCTCACCAACATCTATGGCCACCCGTTTTATAAGCCCACGCTGTTATGCATATTTTTAGGGCCTAGCTTTTTCTATCTGGAACCAAACTTACAGGTTCCCTATAAGTCTGGCTGCTGACAGAAAATGCAACACTTGTTGGGAGGCAACCCAGCATTCAAAATAACTCCATCATCAAGTGATTTCCTTCCTTTCTCCCCCTGTTTTAATTTTACAATGAGGACATTGTAGGATTTAGGCATAGGGGGTGCATTTTGCATTTTAGGAAGTATTCATGCATTTAGGTTAGCATATAAAAAAAATTATTTTCTTGAGCTGAATTGATTAGTCCTTAGCAAAACATCTTTGTCATAGAGGTGTCATTAAAGATTTTTCTTCTTAAATTGTTTCTTAAATTTAGAATCTAGTACATTTACTTCACTTGCACATAAATTGGGTAATGGATCTTTGAAGAGAACCAATAAGCATTTTTAATTTACTGAACCCTTGGACAATTAAAAGGGAGTCAGGCATACTATCTTCTATTAGATCCACCTCATATTTGTGAGAAGAAAGTAGAGAGATTACTAGTACGCTAAGTCTAGTGCAAGGACTCTTAAGTTTTGGATAATTAGATAAGGATATCTCAGAGTTAGGCATAGTTTTCGCTCTCTGTTCCAGTGTGCGTACATTGTGTGAATTCTTGAGAGTCACCAAATAAGGTAGATACACAGAGATTGAGTCTTAATAAAACAATGACCATGGTGGATGGTTACGACTGTCCTTCATAGAGTCCTCGGCTAAAGGAGGGTAATAGTGTCAAAGGTCAGAAATATGCTTGTCCTATCCATTATTTTCCAGTGCCGAGAGTAGGCACTTCCATCAAATAAGCCACACAACATCCTCTTGACCATCATCATCCTTAATAATGCCTCATGAATAAATGTCTGTGTCGTGTTGTGTTGAGTTATGAAAAAAAAAAAGAGAAGAAAAGAAGAAAGAAAGAAAAAGAAAAAAAAGAAAAGAAAAAATAAAAATAAAAATATATATAAAAAGGGGATTCAAGCCATAGCTTTTTTAAGTGTCAATTCTATCAAGTGTCAATATCATTGAGGCTACAAAAACACTCACTGTGATCCACCAAATATGACCCATACCTTCTTTTCAATATTTTTGATTGCCCGAATACTGGCTAAGGTCCTCTAACTTAGTTGTAGGGTTATTAGAATTTTAATTGAAGTGTGAATGCCACGTAAGGCCACCAAATAGTGAATACATTTACTAAATCTAGTAAGATTCGTGATCTCAAAAAGAAAAGGAAAAGAGAGCACAGTTGTTTAGCCTCTCTCTGAGTTGATGTGTTTAATAGTCTAGAGATCCAGAGTCTGTAGTACTAGATTACATGTAGCACCAGATGAGTGTGTGCCACCAAATATGACTCCATTCAGTATCTCCTACTGAAGCCAAAAAGCTAGGGTCAAATTTCATATTATTTTCTACTTGATCCCCGAGAGAAGTAGTTGCCTATCCCGATAGAAATATTTACCAAAGGATAAGTACAAATTGCAAATGTAAGTTGGTTATTTTCACTTGGATCCATTCCTAAGTTATTATCACTTCACATTTGTCTGGATATCTAAATTTTTTGAATAAGGACAGAAGAAATCTTCTAATTACTTCCATTATTTTTCATTTTTGCTCAGGACTAGCAAAACTTAGGCATGGGGGCATTTGATAAGTCCACTTTCGTGGACCATTATTTGGCCTAAGTACTTTCTAATTAGTTATTCTTATTTGTTAATTAATTAGGAATTATATGCCAATTCATCTTAATCTGCATATAATTTTATGCATCAATTTTATATTTAATGACATATGATATGATAATATAATTTATCTAATGAATGCAAGCTAGGTGAAGAGTCCAGACGTGCAATTCTACATCTATAAGACGTCTGGAGATAAGTATGGATGTCTGGGAAATTATCATCACAAGTTTCTATTTCTACATATTTTAAGACGTCTGACGATGAAGTCACATGTCTGATATAGAACAGCCAATGCTTATCCATCAATTTCAACCACTCACGATGTTCGCAAGTGATTGGCGAAGCCGGTGGTAGGCGGAACAGACGGGGGGATTTTTATAAAGAGAGAAAACCCACGCACCAGACGAAAGAAATCCTCTCCCCCTGGCGGGGATCTCCTCTCAGCCTCCACCGTGCAACAGACATGCACCATGAATGACTACCACCATGCTCCTGGCATACACTATGCAACAAGTGAACACTGTGAATCATTGCAAGCTTCCACTGCGGCCACCTCTTCATCCTCCTAGGCGGTAGCGAGTGTGGTGACAGCCACTCGCCGCTATCTTCAACCCGCCACCTCCCTTAACCTCAAAAGAACCCAACTGCCAGCTTCACGCGCGCACGCCACCACTGCAAACCACTCTCCAAGCGTCGCTTCGCGTGCACCAGCAGCAAGCGCGTGCATGCGCAGCTACACCCTCGTGTGCGCAGTCGAAGATCGTGCTCCAGCCCGCGTGCATGCGCCCGACTTCTTCTTCTTCCTTCCACTGCCACCTGCAACTCCAAACGAAAGAACCCATCACTGGCGTCAAACATCCCTATGCAGCCACCTCGTCTGGATGCCATTCTCTGTGTCGTCGACTTCCCTGCGCTCACCTCAACACCATGAGGCCACCCACGACCACGGCGGCTCTTCCTGCCATCCACGTGCACATGCACGCAAGCCACGTCGACGTTCTCCTCCTCCATGGGCCGGCCGACACCACCAACGCAACAGCCAAGAGCTGGCCGACCTCCACCGCACGCAGTACGCCCTCCGGTGCTCCTTCCCGTGCGCAAAGAGGAGATAGGAAGAATCCTATGTTCTTCCTCTAATTTCTATTTATGCTATTGCAGCTTCTCCTATTCATTTATTTATCTATTTAATATATTACAGTAAATTTGCATTCATGTTCCTTAATTCTAATTGAATTGCATATAGTTAAATTCATCTCATGAATAAGCAAGCATGTATATTTGTTATAGGGAACAAATTCTGATTTAATTAAATTTGATGGTACTTGTCAGTATTAAGATCGCAATTCAAGTATTTCATTGGTGGTGATTTTGCATGTGCACCCCTACATTATTCATTAATTCTTTAAATCAAGAAATTATGTTGAAAACACGTGCACTAGTTAGTATGCGTACACATTGAGATTCCCAAATAAACATGACATGATTCACTAGTTTAAATAGGTTGATTTCTCCCTGTGGAGATGACCTAACTCGTCGTGGTTAGTTTTGAATTTTTATATATTTTTGAAAAGCGATTTTCTACCACGCGACATACTACAACGATGCAACATTTTATGTTACAAATTTTATCGAAAACGAAGATCACTCTTTCACTGCTCTATATCTTTATTTCATATCTTTAGATGGAGCATTAAGGTGTGATGAAGCAAAAATTTGTTGCGAAAAGATTTGTATGCTGAAAATTTGAGTTTAGAAAACCCATCGTTGTAGTGCGATTCGCAAGAAAATCCATCAATCAAATAAATTTTTGCTAAAACTCAAAATGAGCCCTAGGTCGAACATGGGGAGGCTAGTTGATTTGAAATCTATAGTTATATTTTTTTTTGTAATTTTTATTTATAAATGAGACATTCACAATGATTGCTATTCTATTTGCAATATAAACACTACAACTAGATAGAGATATATATATAGAGAGAGAGAAACAACTTTTTTAATCAAAATAATGTCATTACAACTACAACTAGAAAGTAGGAAATCTAATCTAGAATGAGATAAAGAGAAGGGCGAGAGAAGTTATCCTCCTCGACGCTACTTAGAGGACAAACCAGATGGATGTCGTCTGGAAGAAGGAGAGCGAAGATGGATGATGGAGGACGGATCAAGAAGAACCAGGGGTGACACAGGGCATCAGCGTCACAGGATCCACTTCCAGAATGGGGATGAGAAGACAGCTAGCTAGAGCTCCACGAAGGGGATGAGAGGTGGAAAATTTTATTTTTAACTCTAGCGGAGCTTCCCGTAGCTTGGAAGCACTAGAGCAAGCTTTAGAACTTAAGCTCTAAGCTTTTAGAGAGGGTGAGAGATGATGGAAGGGATGAAGAAAATGTAGAGGGAGTAAGGGGCTTTTTGTAGGTGAGGTTTGAGGGCAAAAAGGACATTTAAAGCTTTAAATCATTAACTCAGGGTCTTTAGTGACAGATGTAGCCATTGCTAAAGCTAAGCATTACTGAAGATGCACAGACAGAGGAAGCAAGTCAGATTTTGGTCGCACAACCTAGATTGCACGTTGCTTCGTGCGTGTGTTACGTGCTGTGAAGGAGCACCTACTTTCAACCGTTCAATCGCGAATGGATAGCCCAGATCACACGTGCTTTGCCTTCAAATCGTGCCAACAGCTCCGTGTATGATTGTGCATGCAATTGCACATGATCACTCACATGCAGCACACTTCTCCATTTGACGCTCAAGAAGACGCCATGTTGTGCCCGTGTAGCCACTTGATCGCAATCGCACGGGATAATTTCGCCTGCACCCACCTGCGCTACAAATTTGAGGCACCAGGCGACTCAAACCTGTGCCAATTGGTTGCGAATAGCACAACCAACCATTGCGCCATGCTGCTGGAGTGTCGCACGGAGGCTTTTGTGCTCAGCCGTTCATGGCCATTGGATCTTCATCCAACGATTGAGATCCTTCATCGCTTGAGCCTTCAGAAGTCGAGCGAAGGAGCGCGAGCGGGTTTGGATGGTTGGGATGGTGCCACGTGGCACCATCCTAGCCTTCCATCTTCATATGCTCATAGGTGGTGCCACTAATGTCAAATTGGATCGATTTTCATGTCGTTGAGCTACGATCATCGATCCAAACCCATCCACGTGGTTGGATTTGTCATCTAAGGTATGAATTTATACCATCTGGTCCCTTGACCTCTGATCCTTCTTAGACTGTATCTGATGCTACGGAAATCCGATCGAGATGATCTTAAAGTCATTGAACTTAGATTGTCACCCTGATCAAATCCGTAATGTTGGATCTTTAATCCGAGGCCTTGATAAATTTGCCATATCCCTAGCCATAAAAGAGGCGAATTACTATACAATTGACCTAAATGCATGATGATGCATGTTATGTAATATTTACTATGCATGATGCTTCTATAACGCTAAGAACATTTATAAATAGACATTTTAGGCTATGTAGATGTATACACATCAAGGAACAATTTTGTAGCTCAAGTGTCTTGGACGAAACTATCCTAGAACCCTTCGAGGTTTGGTAATGGGAATGATGATCCTGACACATCTATTATGGGATTAAGCTAGGAATAAGAATGGGGGGACAAAAAAAAAACATGACCTTATAAATGTTAGCATTCACAAGCATTGACACAGGATTTTAAAAGATTATGCAAGTTGCGAGTCGAATTCAAAAGCCAAAGAAATACTAATTACAAAATAATTTTGGGTTATTTGAATTGACAAGGAGTTAACTTGTAAATTAGTAAAGGATACATTGATCTTGATTCATCTAATTTTTCGATCCAAAGATGAATCCTCATGTTTATCTTTAACAAATCCCATGCCTTTCATATTTTTAATCAACCAAAATCCCACAATCTCTTTTTTCTCAAAAGTAAAAAAAAAGCCTTTCCCAAAAATCCATTTTGTAAAGTTAAAAGTTTTGCTAAGAGACTAGCAAAAGATAAGCACGGGGTGTGATAAACAACAGCTTATCATCGTTCTTTTGCCCTAAAACAAATTTAGCTCTTAGGTTTTTAACTCTACAAATGGATTTTCAGGTTGCATTTAGTCATAATCTAATTTAGGCATGCATTGCATCTTTTTGTATTATTGACATATTTACTTGATTGTTAAGGATTAGTAGATGATCAAACCTTTAAAATCCTAACACTCAAGAAGGCAAAAAGTGAAGAAGAAGATCATTTCAGCTGAACCCTAGCTGGTTTTAGCTCATCACAGCTAGTTATCAGCCTACATGAAGCTCCCTCAAGCTCTATTCAGCTCATCTTAGCTGGATGGTAGCTCAAGGTAGCTCAACTTAGTTCAACTCACTTCAACTTAGCTCAGATCTAGCTTAACTTAGTTGAGTCAAGCTCATCCTAGCTCTAATCAATTCGCTGGGAGCTCTAGCTAGCTCAACTAAGTTGATAGGAGTCCTCCTTAGCTTTGCTCCAACTACTTCTAGCTCCACTCAACTCAAGTCAGCTAAAGATGACCTCAACTAGCTCAGACCAGCTCAAGTCCAGCTCTCAGAGACTCCAATGAGATCAACCAAGTTGAGCTAAATTATTTAACCTAAGCTAGCTACTTCAGCCAGCTAGGTTATCTCCAGGAAGATCAGACCTAGTTCACCTCAACTCAATTCAGCAGAAGCTAGCTTACTTTTAGCTTGGCTTAGCAGCTAACAAAGAACTAGCAAGCTAAGCCAACTAAGGTAGCTCCTTGTTGTTCTCTTTAGTAGTCACCAACTCCATAGAGCTCTTCCTCAGCTCCTCTTCCCTAAACCCTAATTCCCCCTAGGTCATCCACTACTACCCTACTAGCTAAGCTAGATTAGCTAGCTTAGCTAAGCTCTACCTAGCTCCACCACAACTAACCCTAGAACCACCTACCTAAGCTCCACCAAGTAGACCTAAACATAGCACACCTAAGCTCCTACTCCTAAACCCTTATTTTGGCACCAACATAGGCACTCCTTGTCCCCTCAACCACCTCTAAAGGCCACCTTATTTTGGAGCCAAAACAAGCTTGCAGAACCTCCTATCTTTGGCTCCAAAACACCCCCACATCCTAGCCTTACACCTACCCCTACAACCCATCCTAACTCTCACCTACCCCCCTTTTAGAACCATCCTTAGGTGGCACTGATGATGTCGGATTCGCATGAGGAAAGGGTTCGGGTTTGGAAAACTCGTCGTTGTAGTTCGATTCGCAAGAAAATCCGTCGATCAGAAAAAATTTATAACTGAAACTTAAAAAGTGAGTCTCTGGTCGAACATGGGGAGGGGAACATTTGATTTTGAAAATCTGCATTTTGCTTTTTATTTGGTTTTGTTGTTTTTATCTTTTCTAATTTTGGTGGTACTTTTAGCAAGCAAGAGATTAAGCCGATGAATTCTAGCTAATCTACTCGTAAAATAAACAGAGAGAGACAAAGACAGAGAGAGAAACAATCATGTATTTCTATAATCAAATGTTTATTACAACTAGGAAAGCGGGAAACCTATACTATGAAAGCAATAAAGATAGAGATAGGTGAGAGAAATCCCCCTCAACGATCACTTGGAGGATGACTCGCTCTGACGTCACCTAGAGGAAGGTGGTGAGGAGCAAGACAAATGAGGATGGAACTGGAGGACGAATGGTGGGGCAGGACGGTGTCACGATGAGGATCTTCTTCCTGAAGGGAGGTGAGAAGATGCCCACGGGATGCTCCACGAAGGGGGATGAGAGGCGAGAACAAATATTTGTCTTCTACTCTAGAGGAGCATCTCGGGCTTAGGACAAGCTTTCTTTAGGGCCTTGGAGGTGGTGAGAGGAAGAAAGGAAGAAATGAAGAAAAATGGGAGGGGTAGGTGCCCTTTTATAGTGGAGGAAAGAATCAAATTCGTATACAAGACATTTAGTAATGGTCATAAATGTCGCTGAAGATCTGCCACAAACATCGCTAAAAACAGCCCATGCGCTGCGTGCACCCGAGTCGCATGCCTCCATGCGCTATGCGCCCATGTGCACTGCAACTGCCTCCACGCGAGCGGACGCCCGAGCACTCCTGTGCACATGTGGTGGCGCGTGCGTGGGCATGGGTGGCCTGGGTTACACCACGTGGCTCGATCTGGGCCATCCATCTTCTTTTCGTTCTAGGGTCTACTACAGAGGTTAAATTGAGTCAATTTTTGACTTGTTGGAATGCGATAATTGACCTAAATCCATTTGCATGGTTGGATTTGTCATTTGAAGCTCCAAATTACATCATCTAGTCCCTTGGCTATTGATCTTCCTCAGACTGCATATGGTGCTGCGGGACTCCGATCAAGGCAATTTCGGAGGCATTAGACTCCGATCGTCGTCCTGATCAGATCCGTATGATCGGATTGTCAATCCAAGGCTTCGAAATAAATCTCCTTCTCTCCTGACCACAAAATGGACGTAATTAACCTAAAATATACACTACTTTAAATGCAAAATGATGCATGCTATGCAATATTTATAATATGGAATGCAAATCTAAGCCTAGAAACATGCATAAATATGCATTTTAACCTAAATGGATGTGTCTACATCATACACCCATTCCTATCTTTTGCTAGTCCCTAGTAAAATTAAACTACATGCTATGTATAAAAACAGAATTAAGACTCGATCGTTAAGGCCTATGTTGTTTATTAACAATAGAAAATTTCAACTAAGGTTCTAAACTACGAAGACTCAACAGTACCCAGGTGTTTGCCAGAATGCAGACTGCCCAAGTCCTCGCCTTATTTGAAAAGGGAAGATACATTTTTTTGTATTTTTCTTCTTTGCTAATTTTTTTTGAACCTTTGGAGTTTGAGAGTTTCAGGATAACGTTTTATGGCTACCTGATCAGCCTAAGACTCGAAAAGGACTTTAAGTGCTAAGCATCTTGTGAGAGGGTGATAGACTTACTAGGCGACCGTTAAAATGGCCTTCAGGTTTCTACGACCCTAGTTGACCTTAAAGATTTCTGCCTAGAGGTTTATCTTTCCGATCAGTTGCTTTCTCCCTACTTTTTTTTTAAATTTTTTATGGGGTCAACACAAGGGCGAACCCAACATATATCTCCCTGGTTTATTCTACTTCCCCACTTCTTCCCTAAGTGTTTTGGGAATTATTTATGCAATTTTATGAGCTAAGCTCTAGACAACCGGCCAATGGGCTATTACCCACGATAACTTGCCAGCCATACTCATGCAATGAAGCTTGGTTTTATTTTTTTATTTTGTCCTTTTTCTAATTTTTTTCGTTTTGGGTACCTTTTTTTTATTTTTTTCTTTTCCCTAAGTAGGCTTCCCTGATCTAATATTTACCTAAGGGTAGTATGAAGAGAATGGTCATGTGGTTAGGCTCTGGACAACTGGCCGATGAGCTGTTACCACAGACAACTTGCCAGCCATACCACCCTAAACAATTCATTAGCTACCCAATTTCTGTAAAAATCGTCAAAAAGTGAGTCAGTGCAAATATTGTGTAGATGCTTAGATTTAAAATCCCCTCAAATCAGAGGATGGGTTGATAAGTCGTGTACTTATCATTCCAATTTACTCACCAAATTAAAGTAAAATTACTTGGCAAAGACTCGAGACTAAGTCCACATTCAAGTTGACACCCGAGCTAATTAAGTCCAAAGACCTGAAGAGTCTAAGTGTTCAGGTCCTATCGTATCGTTTCCTAAAGTTAATAACTTCCAAATGCCTAAGTTCTCTTCTCCTAATTTCTTTTTTTTTGCTTTGAATTTTCATCATTTTTTTTTAAGAAACTAAAAGAAATTCTATGAAGTTAACAAAATAATTTCAGGAATTAATTATCCACCCCTCCCATTCCTAAATGATGCAATGTCCACATTATAAAAATAAAGACATGAAAAGGGCAGAGCAAATAGAATATTACCTGAATTTCATGAAAATCCTATCAGCTCTGAAGTGAGAAGAGAGTATACACACGTGCTAAGTTTAATGCCTTTAGCTAGGCATAAAATACATACAAGGAAGAAATGGAGAATTCACAAGTGTGGGTCAGAATCAAAATCAAAAGATTAAACCTTAGACCCGCCAGCAGAAGATGTCCACAGATGTGGACCATATTATGGTGCAGACCCATGCCCTAGGGTAGAGTGGTTTTAAGGTTCTGGATGAAAATCACCCAAAACCTAACATTATTTTGCATATGGGGTCAGGCTTGTGGTTTGGTGGTGTGCAACCCAAGACTAAAGTGTCAGACAACGGATTGATATGATTCATTAAAATCGAGTGTCCACTTATAGTTCAGCTCAGGAAGCTAGTCAATTATTCCAAGCTTGGGTCGCATGTGAAAGATATCATAAGGGTCCTAATAAAAGGTAGGTGGTTTCAGGTCAACAGGAACCCTTATATCCAAAATCGTATTTCCCTCAGAAGTAGCTTCCCAGATTTTCATTTCCACATTTCTATCATCTATAATCAATGTTCCTGGGACCTCCAAATCATTATACACCCCATCTAAAGTACTCAAGTCCAACAATTGCAACTGAATCAAGATTGACTTGGGTCTGGTGATCTCAAAAATATCATCATTCAATTCTTTAGGGTGTGGTTGAGGAATGGGGCTACTAATTGAATCATCAGGATTCAAATCATCCAAGTTAACCCCAACATGATCATACTCTTCAATGATTAGGCTATCAAATGGTCCATCAGATTCCTCAATCATGTTTGTCTCACTAAAATCATCTTCCTTACGCTCAAGTGAGACTTCACTAAGAGATTCTTCACCCTCAAAGTCAAAGAATTCATGATCCTCATTTCTATATGTCTCAAAATCGATTGTCATTCCTTGATTCAAAGAGACATATTTTTCCTCACTCCCTGGCTTGGGGATCTCGGGTGAATCAATCAGTTCATCCTCAATGGGTTTCTCTAGCCCAACCTAGTCATCCCTGGTCTCAGAAAATGTATCCCCCCGATAGGCTCCTGAGCGGGTTCAGACATTGGCTCTCCTGAAGAGGGTTCATCTTGAGAATTATCCCAAGATTTGACTAGGGCAACCATAAATTTCATCCTCAACCTTGACAACTTCCAAAGTAGAAACTCACCCGGGCCCTTATCCTTAACATATTGGAGCCAATCCAATATAGAACTATTAAGTTCATCAATCATTTTGATCATAGGATGTAATGCTTCAGTGCACAATGTTGGCTAAGCTTCTAAAGATTGGATGGTATTCCACAAGTTAGCCAACACCCTATCTTGGACCTGGTTTACCTGAACCGAATGGTTCAGTTCATGGTTGGGTGGGTTTGGGTTCATTCTATGGGAGTCAAGATATTGAGGTTCTCGGGTCCCTCCCTGATAGTAGGTCATTCTAGGTTGTTCAAAGAATGGTGGTGACCTATATTTAGTGGAATACTGGAGAGGGTAGGTGTTATAATCATCATATCCTTCCTGATTGTAGATCAGGTTGGTTTGGTCATCAAAGGATGGAGATCTATAATCATTGTAGGTGTGGGAAGGATAACAGCCATAGTTTTGTTGTCCAAGGTTAGGCCCAGGACATTGAGGTCCAGTATCGTATCCCCAATCAAAGTTATCCCGACTAGTGGATGGGTAGTCATAATTCAAGTCGGGATAGTAATCATCTTGGGGATAAGTGTTGATAGGAGGGTAGGATGGCAAATGTGTGTAATATGTGAAAGGATACATGGTAGAATAAGAGGGAAATCATAAGAGAGAAAGGAGCCTTGCAATACAAGCAATCAACCCTATACTTAGGTGGGTTAGCCTGAAGACCTACAGACTCACAGGACTCGTCTTGAGATTATAAACGATTTTGTCTACTTCTATCCAGTCAATCCAACCAGTTAGAGGGAGGAGCTAGGGAGAAGGTTCTTCCTTTGGCTTGCACCTCTGGTTCCTAATGTACCCCCCAACTATGGTCGTTTAATGCTACTCCCCTAGCTAGACATCAGATGGACCAGTGGAAGGAGATTAATCGAAAAAAAATCTCAATCTGAGCCCCGAAGAGCGAATCAATCCTTAAGGCCAACGTCTACTTAGTTTTAATTAGGCTTGGGATGATTGTGCTCTTGGAATGTGATGGGCCCTTTAGATGGGTTCCCTTAATGATCAATTCAAATGTGTATGCGTGCACAACCAAGGTTTTCAAACAAGGTTATTTAATGATATGTCTTTTAGGGTTTAACCTTGTTTAGTAGATTTTAGGGTTTAATCCTTAGGTTGGTTCAATCAGGGTTTAGTAGAACACTCCAGGTTTTACAAGCACTGGTGATGATGTATTCCTTTAAAAATCAGAAAAAAAATGTGGAGTACCTGGTTCAGCCCTAAAAATCAACCCTAAGTGGCAAGCTACTAATGAATCACTTTTATCTTAAGTGGTATGGCCCAAACAGTTCAATCAATTGGCCTATTGCACCACTTAGTTAAGGCACATAGATGTTTAACCTATTCAGATTTCTACTCACTTGTGCGTATTGAGTTGAAGTGTACCGGATCCACAAGTCAAATCCCGGTTAAGTGGTAGAATCAAAGTGATTATACGCCTTAGGATGAGAATTTATGGGTATTAAGTGTGTCTCTTTTAATTAAATCCCACAAGAGAAGAGTGTTTCTTTTTATTTTTTTAATATATGCAGGTGGGTGAGGTGAGACGAAGTGATAATCAAACAATCAAATCTATCCTAGGGTTTATAAAAGCACCTAAGTTGATTTGAGTTTAAGTTATTAGGTTATGAAATGGAAATCTAGTAGGTGGATGGGGGGAATAACTTACAAATGTCTCTACCTGCACTTTACTCCAATATGCCGCCTTTAGCTCCTCGATCAGGTTCCTGCAAGACAATAAATCGAAGAAGAAAGATAGGTTAGAAAAATATGTAAGTAATGTGAGAAAATGTGAGAAAAAATCAAAGCGTGTTGCCTCCCTGGTAACAGTGCCAAAATGATGATGTTGGATTCGTGTGTGGAAAGGGTTTAGGTTTGAAAAACCCATCATCGTAGTTTGATTCATGAGAAAATCCGTCGATCAGAAAAAATTTATAACTGAAACTCGAAAAGAGAGTCCCAGGTCAAACATGGCGAGGCGAATGTTTGGTTTTGAAAATCCATGTTTCACATTTTATTTATTTTTGTCATTTCTATCTTTTCTAATTTTTTTTGGCATTTTTAGCAAGCAAGAGATCAGGTCGATGAATTCTAGATAGTCTACTTACAAAATAAACAGAGAGAGACAGAGATAGAGAGAGAAATAATCATGTATTTTTATAATCAAATGTTTATTACAACTAGGAAAGTAGGAAATCTATACCACGAAAGTAATAAAGATAGAGATAGGTGAGAAATCCCCATTGATGGTCACTTGGAGAACGACTCACTCTGATGTCGCCTAGAGGAAGGTGGTGAGGAGCAGGACGAACGAGGATGTAGCTGGAGGACGGAGGGCGAGGCAGGATGGCATCGCGGCGAGGATCTTCTTCCCGATGGAAGGTGAGAAGACAGCCATGGGATGCTCCATGAAGGGGAATGAGAGGCAAGAACAAATATTTATTTTCTACTCTAGAGGAGCATCCCGGGCTTGGGACAAGCTCTCTCTAGAGCCTTAAAGGTGGTGAGAGGAAGAAAGGAAGAGATGAAGAAAAATGGGAGGGGTAGGGGTCCTTTTATAGTGAAGGAAAGAATCAAATTCGTATACAAAACATTTAATGATGGTCACAAACGTCGCTGAAGATCTGCCGCAAACGTCGCTGAAGACAGCCCATGTGCCCACCCACTGTTGCGCTGGCACATGCTCTACGCGCTCGTGTCACACACCTCCACGAGCTATGCGCCCGCATGTGCTGCTGCTACCTCTGCATGTGCCCCCGCACCCACGCTATTGTGCGCATGCGGTAGCATGTGTGTGCGCATGGGCAACCTTGCACCACATGGCGCGATTTGGGCCATCCATCTTCTTTTTGTTGTAGGGGCTGCTACAGAGGTCGGATTGAGTCGATTTTCATGTCGTTGGGCTATGATCGTCGACCCAAATCCATCCACGCAGTCGGATTTGTCATTTGAAGATCTGAATTACGTCACCTAGTCCCTTGTTCGTTGATCTTCCTCGGACTGCATATGGTGCTACGGGACTTCTATCAAGGCAATTTCGAAAGTGTTGGACTATGATCGTCATCCTAATCAGATCCGTATGGTTAGATCCTCAATCAGAGGTTCCAAAATAAATCTCCTCTCCTGACCACAAAAATGACGCAATTAACCTAAAATATACACAACTACTCTTAATGCAGAATGATGCATGCTATGCAATATTTATAATATGGAATGCAAATCTAATCCTAGGAACATGCATAAATAGGCATTTTAACCAAAATGAATGTGTCTACATCAGGCGCCAAAACCATGGCTCCCTTCCATGGTTGACAACAACTTAGGTGTCCCTTAGCCAACCATAACTACCCCCATAACAGCCATTTAGGTGGCTCCAACCACCCTCCACCTTAGGATCACCCAACTACCTCCCAAAGCCCATCCTAACCCTACACCTAATCCCAACACCAACCACCACTCTCCACTTCTATAAATACCCTCCTTACTACCACCATTAAAGATATCCTTGGTTACATTTTTCTCCACCTAGATCCACCATTACCAACATCCAAGGAAGGAAGGAGAGGAGGAAGTAGATCAAGGAGACACTCTGTCTCCTTGGTGGCCTCAACTTCTTCTTGTGTCATCACCAAACCAATGAGAAAGGCCAAGCAAGGAGAACGTCCAAAGGAAGAGCAAGAAGGGTGGTCCACGCCACCCTATGGGGTAGATTTGGAGTGGAAATCTTCCACTCTAGGAGGAGCCAGGCACGCCCCACCTAGGGCTTGCCAAAAGGAAGGAGAGCTAGGATCCAGGAGCAAGCTTCCTTCAATTCAGGGGTAACCTGAATTGGAGTGGGAGTCTACAACAACATCATCTTCTTCCTAAGCTTTCTTCTACACTCTTTTTTTTTTTTTTGCATGGTAGTGTGCTGTTAGAATTTTGTTTGAGATTACAAATGGGAATCCCTCTCATTTGTGAGTTCTCCAATCTGTTGTAAAGCAAATTTTTAATTTAAGAAGCATTCCTCTACTTTCTGTTTAAGTTAGTGTTGAAGCTACGGGTTACTATGTTATCGTATCTGGTTTTGAAAAATCTATCGTTGTAGTTTGAAAGCGAAGAATTCGTGTTCAACAAATAAAATTTATATCGGAATAGAAATCCTGGGTTGAACTCAGGGAGGCTATGTCGATCTATATTCGCAATTATATTCTTTTTAGGATTTTTGTTGAAAAGAGAAATAATTACAATGAAGTAATATAAACAATCATAATAAGAGAGAGAGAGAAAACATGCACTTAATATTTCAAAATGTTTATACAACTAAACCAGTGGAAAATTATACTAGAAAGTAGGAAAACTATTACACTAGAAAGCAGGAAAAATTCTACTCTAGAAAGCTGCAAAGAAGAATGGGAGAGAGAAGTTATCCTCCTCAACGATCGCTTGGAGGACGAGCTAGATGGGACGATGATAGCGAAATACGCGTGATTTGTAAAAGCAGTTTTTTAACGTCGTTGTAACACGCAAATCCGCTTTCGCTTTTAAAATTTATATCCTAGATAGGGGAGTATCTAGGGTCGTCCAAGGAGGCAAAAATTTCAATAATGATTCTCTTGCTTGGAATACAATCTCAACTTTCTTTTTAATATTTTTCAATATGTAATTTTTTTGTATTTTGAAAAGACGAGGGCAAACGGCAGATTGTAGCGAAAAGAACTAACACCTACAAATGATTAAAATTCTAAAAGATAGAAATATCTTCTTCCTAAGCTCACTCTAGGCAAGTGTAGGCCTAGGGTAATTAGGAAGAAGAGGTGAAATAAGTGCTAGAACCAAAACAAACAACTGCAATAAAAAGCTTAAAAGAAGGCAATTTTTGATTGAGTAGAATGAGTGTTCTTTTCAAGGACAAGTAGAGGAAAGCTTCTACTAGAATTGAATAATTTAAAAGCAGGAAAAGAAACACAAATCCTCTTGTAACAATGGTGAAGAAGGTTGTCTTCTTGCTCCAAGCCTAGCTGCTCCTTGGCTTGAAAAGAGGGCCTCCTTCTTCTCCTTCCTTGAGAGCTCCTCCAAGGTGGAAGCTACCACCTTTAATGCTCTCTCCAAAGGGGTGGGCGTGCACCACCCTTAAAACTCCTCCAAGGTGGCGTGACCACCTTCAAGATCTCCTCCAAGATCTTCCTTGCCTGGCTTCTCCTTTGGCTGGCGTGACCCAAGAGAGAAGGGAAGAGGGGAAGGCACCAAGGGGACAGAATATCCCCTTAATCTTCTTCTTCTTCTTCTCTCTTGGATGTGGGATTCTTGGTGGAATATGAGAGTGAAATGGCTAGCCAAGGATGGCTTGAATGGTGGTGGGTAGTGGTCTTTTTATAGGGTAGGATGGGGGGTTAAGGTGCCCCTTGAAATGGAGGGCTAGGATGGAAGAATGGAGGTGGTTGGTGATCCTATGGCTAAGGAGAGTTGGCGCCAACCCAAGAGGTGTTAAAGGGGGTAGTTATGGTGGTGTTGGTGTCTTTTGGTGGTGGAGAGACACCACCATGTTGGCGTAGAAGACCCCATGTTGGCGCCAACATGGGGTCTTCTAGAAGGGGGGTTAGGTGGATGGTGGAGATGGGTTCAAGGGAGATTGTGTGGTGGGGATGAGGGGAGATTTTGGAGGGAAAAGTGGCGCCATTAAGGGGTGGTTATGGGTAGTTTTTGGCGCCACTTTTAGGTGTCTTTTGGAGGTGGTGGGTAGGTTAGGTTGGTGCCAAGTAGGTTAGCTTATGTGGGGCTTAGGTGGAGCTAGTTGGATGGAGTTGGTAGGTGGGTTTTTGGGGTGGTATAAGCCAAGGAAGTTGGAGCATAGCTAAGCTAAGCTAAGCTAAGCTAGCTTAGCTAATGGAGGAGTAGAGGAGAAGGTAATGGAGCTAGGGTTTAGAGGAAGGTGCTGAGGAGAAGAAGTCTGGAGTTGGAGCTGGAGCTGGCTGCTGCTGAAGAGGCTGGCATGGGGCTACTCTAGCTGGCTTAGCTTTCTAGTTCTTTGCTAGTTGCTAAGCCAAGCTAAAGTGAGCTAGCTTCTACCAAAATGAGCTGAGGTGAGCTAGGTCTGGTGCTATCGGGGAGAATCAAGCTGGTTGAGGCAGCTAAGGTAGCTTAGCTCAACTGAGATGAGCTAAGCTGAATCCCCGGGAGCTGGACTTGAGCTTCCTGAGCTGAGATGAATTCTTCTTCAGCTGGCTGGAGTTGAGTGGAGCTGGATGTAGCTGGATCTGAGCTGGGGTGAACTCCTGTCAACTCAGCTGAGCTAGCTAGAGCTCCCTGTGAACTAGTGGGAGCTGAGGTGAGCTAGACTCAGCTAAGTTGAGCTGGATCTGAGCTGACTTGAGCTGGATCAAGCTGAGGTGAGCTGGATTAGGCTGAGTTCCAGCTAGTCTGGGCTTCTCCTTCACCATTTGCCTTCTTGAGTGCTAGGGTTTTAGGGATCTGTGCATCTGTACATCCCTAACACTCACAAAAACTCATTAAAATGACAATAAAAAATGCAATGCATGCCTATCCTAATTTATGCCTAAATGCAGCCCAAAAACCCGTTTGCGGAGTAAAATCCTAAGAGCTAGGTTTATTTTAATGCATAAGAATGATGATAAACTGGCGTTTATCAGACGACGCCTGGAAGATGAAGGACGGAGCGGGAAAATGGAGGTCAAGGTAGGAGGAACAAGAATGGGGCAGCACGTCATCGTCATCACGGGACCCGCTTCCGAAATGGGGGCAAAAATTTGACTTTATCTCTCGAGGAGCATCCCGGGTGTGGGACAAGCTTCTCTTGAGCTTTGGAGAGCTAGAGAAGAGAAGGAAGGGATGAGAACTTCGTATGGTGGGGGTCTCCTTTTATAGTTGCAATGAGTGAGGGCAATTTGGTCATTACAAGTTGAAAATAATTAATTCAGGAACTTTAGTGATGGATAAATCCGTCACTAAAGGCCTGAACGTGGTTGTAGTAGGGCGACGTGCGCACACCCGCTCACCTCCCCACACTCAATGCCTTTCCACGTTCTCTAAATCTCGGCTATTCGATCATGAGATTGAATGGCTGTGAGTGCATTGATGAGAGACTCATCATGATCTCTAATTACCCCTAATTAACTAGTCTTCCTAGTTAATTAGCTAAGGTTATGAATTTATAAGGGTTAATTATAAAATAAGGGATATTTAGTAAAGGACCTTAAAATAAGTTAAAAATGACATTTTACCAATCAATTAACATTATTAATAATCTAGATAATAATTGGACTCGAAATCCTATTAATCATTCCTTTAATTAATAAGTTATGTAACTTAAATATAATGTATAACTAAGTATATAATAACTTAATTAATTTTACTTAATCAAATAAATTAACCTAAAAAGATCAAAATGTAAATTCAAGGTGAAAACATAATATTTACCTTATTTACTAACATATATAAAAAGTTGAAAAAGATCTAAGTTAAAATAAACCTTCAAAACCTGAGTTTACATTTTGGTCCTTAAAATTCATTACAATCGAGTCCTTATTTCTCTCATAGATCCTTAAGTTTCATTACATTTAAGTCCCTTTTCGTCTTCTTCTTCAGCTGAATGAACGGCTGGCGACGGAGAGTCACGCCACCTCGCGATCATCGCCCTACCGACATCACTCTTCTTTGTCCAAGCTCTTGTAGCTTGCGCTCACCACCTCCTCTTCATCCACCAATCTGGATTAACCGAAAATCCTAATTTCCAGTGGGAGATAACCTCACCGTCGTCAGAGACAACGCCAGAGGTTAAGCTCCTCCAGCTCCTTCTCCAGCCAGACCCCGCCACTCTCTTCGCCGCTAACCACTATAAATACCCCCTCACCCCTCAGATTTCACTCAAGTTGGCTCCCTTCCCTCTTCTAACACTGAGCTAACCCAATAGGGTATTCGCCTGTAACTCCGGCGACTTTCCATCTCATTCTCCGACTTCCTCCATCCATTCTGATCAGTCGAGGAGATCCGCCATGGTCAGCCACGTCTCTGACACAGGCGTCGACCCAAGGAATCCTCTGCTTCATCTCACATCCGCCCACCAGAGATCTTCCTGAAACCCTCTAATTTCATCGTCCGCCATGGGTCTTCGGTAGAACCCTATTGACCCCTTCATCCAGGTAACAATAGATTAGGAGTAGGAGTAGGAGTAGGGTAGTTAGGTAGGTAGTTTAGGTAGTTAGATTAGAGTAATTTTAGAATTTCAGTGTCATCTTCTCCGACTCCGGTGAGCTCCTTGAGCTCGCCAGAGCCTTAATTTCATTGTTTGAAATCATTGTCCACCTTTCTTTATCTTTCATGACCATTTCTAATCCACTTAATCATTTAATTGATCACCTAATCACCTAAATCAATCTCACCTCCACCGACTACTGTCACAGTCCATGGCAACAGTAGTCGAGCTAATTCCACCTCCACTGGGTCTATCATCATCTATCCATCACTTATGGACCCTAATCGACACTATAATACATAGAAATATCACATATAACCTAAACGCCCAAATCTAATTAAGCTCCTGAGCTCGCTGTCAATGGCGGCTCAGGAGTAGCTCAAATCATTAATTAAATATATATTTAGTATCACAAACATCTTTTGACTTGTCTCAACCACTCAATTAAGTGGGAGGTCAAGTCCCATGCCTCAACCAACTCAATTTTCATTCAAAATGAATTCACTGTCAAATATTACATATAAAGAGATAATGAGGAATTAAATGTGATTCTGAGGTTCCTTGCAACCTTAGGATCCTTTTCAGATCGAAAATGGCACAATTCACCTTTCTATACACAATTTTGCCTTTTTCTGGACTCACCAAAGATCCAGCGAGCTCCGACGAGTCATTCTTGAGCTTCAGCCTTTAGAATTTGTTGAGAAGCTCCAGATCAATGATTTCAGGATCACTGATTGTGTTAAGGTATTTTAATTGAGATTTTAGTGTCTGCAGTTGTTGTTAGGTCTTCATCTTCTCCAACTCTGGCAAAGTTGGAGATGAGTGACAGATAGGTTCTAGTCCTGTTTAAGAAGTCTAGAAGCATCATTGTTGATCCCTAGGTTTATTTCTGTGATCCAATCACTGTCACAACTCTTAGATTCCTCTAACGATCAAGCACTTTTTAGAGCACAGGCGGCGAGCTTGTAACCCTAAAAATATTAATTAGAACACCTATCTGAGAGGCTGAGCAAATTCCTAATGTTGAAAGAACTTGATTTTAGGTTTTAATTGCCTGTGGAGAAGTTTTGAATAGAAAGTCAAATTTTTGTGCCTTCACTGTCAAACTGAGTTTGATTATGGAGTTCTGAGCTTGAGCTAAGGAAATGAGAAGTTTAAGTTGTTTCTGGGATCTTGTTGGATGGTTTTAGAGTGATTAAACTGAGCTCAGGTGAATAATTTTGTGAGAATTCAAACCCTGTTAGTTTGGGTTACTTTTGAACCCAAACTGACAGCAGTGATATTTTAATGAGTTTTGATCTTTAATCCTGCCTAGATCAATCTATTTCAACACTTAGAATTTGTCTAAATCGATCAGAGATGTTCTTAGCTATCTGTTCACCTATTTTAAGTTGTAAAATCTGTTCTCTGAAGCCTTCAGAGAAGTTTCAACTTTCTGCACCTTTTCTGAAGGTCTTGTGAGCTTAGAACCTACTCTAGCAACTACAGAATAACCTATAGAATCTGTTTAAACCTTTAAATGAGAGAGAAAAGTCCATCTGGGGACTCTGTGACATTAATTTCAGTTTCCAGGCATTTTTTACCTATAGGAACCCCTTGATTTTACTTTTCAAATTGAAGCGGAAAACATCCTCTTATCCTTAAATTGACCCTACAATCCTATAGAGTAACCTTAGAGCTTTCTAACAAACTTTAAATCACTTGATTTTGAGCTCTAAGTAGGGAGTTACGATCGATTGAAGTTGGGTCTGGAAGGGGTAAAGATAGTCCCACATCGGTAATTCACGAGCGCACGCATGGGAAAAAAAGTGATTTGTTGCATAGGTCGTTCAGTCGTCAGCGCTGGGCGTACTGGTTACCAATCTGAGCATTTGAACATATCTGAGCATTTGTGTGTGTGTGCAGGCTTGTGTGCCTGCGGGTGTGTGCCCGAGTGGGCGTAAGCGAGTGTGCCCTAGGATGGCGAGGCCTGGGAGGCCGATTGAGCCGGGTTGGCTCGAATGTATTAACCGAAAAATAAATCGAAATCAAACCTAACTGAAATCAGGTGAGGACCGAGTAGGGTCTGGTCCCACCCTAGTCTCAGGGTGCTGTGTATCCTCGAAAGGACCTCGCCGCAACTAAAATAATTTCTAGTTAAAAAGTAAAAAAAACCCGATTCAACTGATGGTTCAAAAGAAAGCTTAAGGAAAAGAAGAGCCGATGGTTAAATGCTAAGTGTCGAACTGAAGGCTAAGAAAGCAAAGGAAAGAAAGGAGAACATGCACTACTAAGGGAAGAGAAGAGGCAAGAACTAAACAGAAGAAGAAAGGTAAGAAAGGAGCTCGAGAGAGAATAAAAATAAAGGAAAAGAAAGAGAGAAGAAGAGAGAGGTTGGAGGCTAAAAAGGAATTTGTTTTACTTGCATCATTTTAATTACTTTTTGTTCTTAAATGTTGTAATAAGGCATGTTTTAATAAAAGAACTCTTATTGCCTTATTTCTTTGAAATAAAATTGGAAAACTAACATGTTTACTTGTTAATAAAGTAGATCATTTTGAGAAAATATGTTCTCTTATGGGATTTTGCATATTTCTTCATTTTAATTAATATTTTGGCAAAATTCATGTTCTTAAAATCAACTTAGTTGTACCTCCTAAACTTATAAAGAAATAAAAGATAATTGGTGAATTTAGAAAAAAAATTATACCTCCCAGCGAACGACCTCGACTCAACCAGTAAAAATTTCTAAAATGTTAAGTTAATTCGACCCTATACTACACAACCGACACAATTTCGAGTTAACCTAAGTGACTTTTCTACTCTTAATTAAGTAAAATTAACTTAATTACTGAGTTGAGTGAAAGTTACGCATCATTTTAATGGCGCCGTTGCCGGGAGGTAATCCCTTAATTTACTAAAATTTAGTTAGATTAATTGTCTAATTAGGAGGTATTTTGTAAATATATTTTTGTTTTTACTAACTTTTGTTCTAATTAGTTGTATTTTGTTTTGTTTTTGTTTTATTTTTGTTTTTGTTTTCTGTCTTCTTTTCAGGTTTACCTCTATGGGTAATCTGTGGAGAAGGCGAGAAATTATTTTCGTGTGTTGCTATTTTTGTTTTTTGTGAGTATTTCTTTTGTATTGTTGCATTTAAAAATAAAAAAAATAAAAAAATAAATCTTTATCTGACTAGAAGCAGCATATACATAGGCATACACTCTTAGGAGTACATTATCCTGCTAGTATTTTTGTGAATCTGACTCGGGTATTTTTACTGTTTTTCTCACATCAGCAGGAAAACACGAGAAAATCCACGTAGATGCCTGTCCTCTAAGATTTTAAAAGGCCACATATTTTTGTTTGAAAAGATATAAAAAGTGGCCATTGTAGTTTAGATTGATATATTTTTGTAAAGGATTAACTAAAAAGAGGAAGTAAAAATTGTGACTTAAATCTGATTGCAGAATGCATGCGGGTTTTTCAATCGCTATTGTCTGTTGCATGCTATCGCGCACACAACGCGATCACTAGACTCACACGAGTCTATTTTTCTATCTCTCCTCTTTGCACCTCTTAGGGCTTTGGTCGAAGATCAACAAGTCTGTCTCACTACTAGAGTTCCAGGGAGCCAGTAGTGAGTGGTCTCGATCCTAGACCTTAGACCTTTGAGCTTTAAGGTACGCACCTGCATAGACATAGATTAGGATGCGTATTTTGATACTGTTACTCTATTTGTTTGCGTCAAATTACTTTGCGTATCTTAGGAAGCTCTTTTTTCCTTTGAAAGAAGAGCAAAACCCACGTTTTTGCGCTGTTTTGCAGGTTTTTTGTGCCGCTATTTTTTCTTATCGGTGGTGTGCATGTGCACTTGCACATTATTTTTCGTTTATGAATAGGAGGTGATCCTTGCATCCGCCTCTTGCACCACCGTTGATAGGTGATCCTATGCCGGCTGCAGATAAGCAACCAATGGTTTTCTCATCTGATTCATCTATGGATAAAATGCAGAATCTTAATCCTGAGATCCCTTCTTCTTCTGGTTAGGAGGAGATGCCGCCTTTTGATGTTCATGAGGCGCTCCTGAACCAGAATCTTAGGATGCTTGAGCAAACAAGACAAATTAATCTATTAACAGCAGCCTTAAATAATTTACAGACTCTTCAAACCCGTCCTCCACCTCGACCTGAGACGGGTTTTGAAATCCTTGATTTACCAATCCATCGTCCAAGGCCTCTACTTAGAGATTATTATAACCCATCTAATGCACAAGTAGAGCCTAATGTTAGGATTCCTATTGGGGAAAATGATCCTGAATTAAAGCCAAATATCATAGGTTTAATCCCCCCACTTTCACGGATTTGCATCCGAGGATCCATTTCAACAAATAGAAGATCTTAAAAATCTATCCCAAACTCTTGGTCCTTGAAATCAAATAGGGAAATCCTACTAATGAAGATGTTCTCTTTTAGCCTTAAAGATAAAGCAGCTTATTGGTATAGAACTATAGTAAGACCAATCTCAACTTGGGCTGAACTTGAATCCACATTTTTGAAGAAATTTTTTCCAATTGGTCGAACCAATGCTTTAAGGCGAGCTATTACTACTTTCAATCAAAACCAAGGAGAACTAATTCATGAAGCGTGGGAACGTTTTCATGAATTGCAAAGGAAATGCCCACATCATGACATCCCTCGTTGGCAACTCATGCACATCTTTTATTATGAATTACAAGAGGGCATTCGCAATTTAGTTGATGCCTCTTGTGGAGGGAACTTTCTAAATCGCGACGCAGAATCTGCTTCAGAATTATTTGAAGGGATGGCAGAAAACTCGATCAACAATGCATCAATGTCGCAATTTACGCGGGGCGCAAACACGAATCATCAAAACCCGCATAAGGGCATTCACGAGATCGGTAATCCGTCCAGTTCAAAGGATTTAGAGATAACTGCAAAAAAATTGGACAAAGTAAATATCGTAGCAAAGCATCTCGACAAGGTTAGAAATACAATGAAGACTCTTACACCTCTACTTGCTACGAATCCTGCGTATTCACCTATTTTGCAAATTCCAGCGGGGAGGGAATTTGTGAATAATCTGGATTCTAGAGATCCATCTTCCTTGGGTTTTCTATCTACTCCTTCACCAACCCAAGGAGGGACCTTTGTCCCACAATCTTACCCACCCTTTTCCCTACCCCTTCCTGTTGCAGAAAACATGCTTTATCCTCTTGATTTGAACGCCATTCAGGGATACACACCAAGATCAAACCCATATTCAAATTCCTATAATCCTAGATGGCATAATCACCCTAATTTTTCTTGGTCTGACAATACACAAAGACCATCATATCTGACTCAGACCAAACAAAACCTGCCTACATTGTCATTTCAGCAACACAATGTGAGGCCATTTTACGGGGGTTCGCAAAACCCCGTAGGGCCAGATAGAGATTCACAGCTAGACCAAATTTTGAGAGCTATGACTGAGACCCAATGACAAAATGCTAAAGCTCTTATTGAAGTCCAATGACAATGTTCGACAGAATTGGCTGATCTTAGGGGTCAAATCACGCAGTTAGCTGACTCTCGTCAGCTAGGGACCCTTCCATCCCTACCAATTCCAAACCCTAGGAATATCCAGCAAAGACAACACCCGGGAGTTCAAAATCCGAATCAAGGACATGTCCATCTTCTTAATCAATTACCCCTGAATCCAAATCTGAATCCACCTATTTCTAGTCTTGATTTTGAATATCCAAATCAACAACAATCAGTTGCGAATCAACCATTAATTAATGATCTATCTTTCCAAAATTCACAAGCATCTTCTTCTTCAGCTGCTTCTTCTTCCCATGTGGGTATTAACTCTGTTACAACCCGCCATGGAACTTCCACTAGGGATCCAGTTTTTCCAAGGAACCTATCCCAAGACCCTAGTACATCTAGATTAACCCCTATTTCTACACCTGAACCCGATTTTGCAATTCCTGCTAATTCACGATATCAGGGTAATACCTCAGTAGAACAGGAAGCCCACGTCCCATTCCCAGAAGCTTTGAAGAAGACTAGGAAACAAAAATAACCTGTTACATTAGATGAAGATTTGATTAAGATTTTTTAACAGGTAAACATTAATATCCCACTCCTAGATGCTATTAAACACATCCCGACTTATGCGAGATTTCTTAAGGAATTGTGTACTCTTAAGTGTAAGTCGAAGAAAGGAAGCACTATTGTACTTTTAGAGCATGTGAGCTCTATTATTTCAAGTATGCTTCCTTTAAAAAAGAAAGACCCAAGATCTCCATTTATTTCCTGTATAGTTGGGGGTCAGTGTTTTGATAGAGTCCTCCTAGGTTTAGGAGCTTCTATTAACCTCATTCCATTCTCTTTGGTAAAACACTTTAAAATAGAAAACCTTAAGTCTACCAATGTGACTTTACAATTAGCTGATAGATCTATTAAGTCACCAAAAGGAATGTTGGAGGATGTTATTGTGAGAGTTTGGGATTTTTACTTCCCTATAGATTTTATTATTCTTGATGTGGAAGTACCCGAATACATTAGCCACACCCCAATTATCTTAGGGAGACCCTTTTTGGCTACTGCAAAAGCCAACATTGATTGCGAATCAGGAAAGATTGAATTGAAATTTGGGGAGAAGGCAATTAAGTTAGATATATTTAGAGCTTCTAGTGGATTTGATTGTGAATGGATTGAGGAAATAAAATCAATAGAAGTTGTTGAGGATGACATTAGTTCTTTAGAACTAGAAAGCACATCTTTTGATATCCCATACCCTCAAAGCAATGAAATGTTATTGGAATCTCTACTCAATCCCGAATTTGACTCTGAATCTGAATCACTTTTCACAATTGAAAATCCCACCCCAAATCCTACTGTTGACTCAACTCCTATACTTGAATTGAAACCATTGCCTGACAATCTTAAATATGTATATCTTGAATCTGATCAAACATATCCCGTAATAATCAATTCTCATCTATCTGAATCACAAGAATCCAAATTGATCAAAGTTCTTCGAGATCACAAGGAGGCAATTGGGTGGACTTTACATGATCTCACTGGGATTAGCCCCAATTTTTGTACTCATCGCATCTATATTGAAGATGGGGCACGGCCTTCAAGAGAAGCTCAAAGACGCCTAAACCCTAATCTATAGGAGGTCGTTAAGAAAGAAATAATCAAGTGGCTTGATGTTGATATCATCTATCCTATATCTGATAGCCCTTGGGTGAGTCCAATTCAAGTGGTACCCAAAAGGGTAGGACTCACCATAATCAAAACTGAATTTGGAGAAACCATTCCCACACGAATTGCAAATTCGTGGCGGGTTTGTATTGATTATCGGAAACTGAATTCCGTTACAAAGAAGGACCATTTTCCTTTACCATTCATTGATCATATCCTTGAGAGATTAGTTGATAATAGGTTCTTCTGCTTTTTAGATGGTTACTCTGGATATAATCAAGTTGCAATTTATCCCGAAGATCAAGAGAAAACGACTTTCACCTACCCCTTCAGAACCTTTGCTTTCTGAAGAATGCCATTTGGGCTTTGCAATGCACCCGCGACTTTTCAGCGTTGCATGTTAGCCATTTTTACCAAAATGGTGGGTGAATATATGGAGGTTTTTATGGATGATTTTTCAGTCTTCGGGGAGACATTTGATATTTGCCTGGATAATTTGTCGAAGGTTATAAAAAGATGCATTGAAGTAAACCTTGCCCTTAGTTGGGAGAAGAGCCATTTTATGATTCCTAAGGGCATAGTACTTGGTCACCTCGTATCTGAGTGGGGTATCCAAGTAGATCGAGCTAAGATCAATCAAATTGCAAATCTTCCAATCCCTGACTCGATCAAAGGCATTAAATCATTTCTCGGGCATGTGGGATTTTATAGAAGATTCATCCTGGATTTTCAAAAATTACCCGACCACTCACAAACCTCCTCACAAAGGATGCGATTTTTGAGATGAATGAGGAGTGTATTTTAGCATTTAAAACTTTGAGAGACAGAGTTACACAGGCTCCAATTTTGCAACCACCTAATTAGGATTCACCATTTGAAATCATGTGTGATGCATCAGATTATGCAATAGGAGCTGTTTTAGGACAGAAAATTGAGAAGAATCCGGTGGTAATTTACTATGCTAGTAAAACATTGAATGAGACATAAAGGAATTACACAGTTACAGAGAAAGAGTTACTAACAATAGTATTTGGATTAGAAAAGTTTAGATCTTATATACTCGGATCTCAAATCATAGTGTACTCTGATCACTCAGCTATCCGACACCTTCTATCTAAGAAGGACACGAAACCTAGGTTGATCATATGGATCTTGCTTTTGCAAGAATTTGACCTAGAAATTCGTGATAAGGCGGGTAGGCAAAATGTTGTTGCAGATCATCTTTCCTGTCTTCCTTCTGATATAATCGAATCATCTCCACCAATCACAGAGCACTTCCCTGATGAACATCCTTTGACTATATCCACAGATCTTCCTTAGTATGTAGATATTGTTAATTATTTGGTTACACATAAATTCCCGCCAGACTGGGACGGGAATCGCAAATCAAGACTCAAAGCAGAAGCCAAATACTATTTTTTGGGAAGATCCATATCTTTTTAGACTTTGTAATGATCAAATGATCAGGCGTTGTGTCACCTCTTCTGAGATTGATTCTATCCTATCTTTTTGTCATGACCAAGCCTGTGGTGGTCACTTTTCTGGTAGAAAGACCGCTGCAAAAGTTTTGTAATGCAGGTTTTATTGGCCCATGTTATTTGCTGATTCTCAGACTTATTGTAAGGCATGTAGTCGCTGCCAAACACTTGGTGGCATGTCTCGGAAAGATATGATGCCTTTGAACCCAATTTTAGTCTGTGAAATCTTTGACATATGGGGCATGGATTTATGGGACCGTTTCCATCCTCTTTTGGCTTCCATTATATTTTACTTGCTATAGACTATGTTTCTCGTTGGATTGAAGCAATGCCCACACGCACAAATGGCCATCGAGTTGTCATTCCCTTTATACAGAGTCACACTTTCTCTCATTTTGGGGTACCTCATGCTATCATTTCTGACGGCAGTTACCATTTTATTAACACCCAGTTTAAAACTTAGAAAATATGGGGTTACACATCGTATTTCTACACCTTATCATCCCAGACTAATGGGCAAACTAAGGTCTCTAATTGGGAGCTCAAAAAGATCCTTCAAATGACAATCCGACCCGATAGGAAGGATTGGTCTTCCCATTTAGATGAGTCTTTGTGGGCTTATAGGACTGCCCACAAAACACCAATAGGCATGTCACCATACAGACTTGTCTACGGGAAGCCCTTTCATCTTCCCGTAGAAATTGAACACAAGGCCTATTGGGCAATTAAAGCCTGTAATTTAGACCTCATGAAGGCTGGTGAAAATCGTAGGTTGCAGCTTAGCGAACTTGAGGAATTACGTCATGATTCCTATGAAAGTTCAAAGCTGTATAAGGAGAAACTTAAAGCCTTCCACGACAAATTCATTTCCCGCAAATCCTTTGCACCTGGTCAGAAGGTGTTGTTATTTGATGCCCATTTGAAGCTTTTCCCTAGTAAACTTAGGTCTAAATGGCAAGGGCCATTTATTGTAGTTAGAGTCTTCAACAATGGAGCTGTCGAAATCACTGAACCCAACAAGGATCAACCCTTCAAAGTCAATGGTCAATGTCTTAAACCTTTCTTGAATCACATCCTTTGGGTCTTGTTGGAGAATGTTATAGGCTCCACAAGGGTTTTTCTATCTATCCACCACATTTGTACATAGTTGTTTCCTGTTTTACCCTTTTTGATTTTCTTCTACACTTACTTTAAAATTTCACTTCATATTTTACTGATTACCTTCATTTAGTCCGACTGACCACTCTAACCTTTGGTCAAAATCAAAATCGTCTGCATAGAGATTTTTAATCTTCTCTATTTGACTCCTTCCATTACCCTATACTAAATGAAGTGTAATATCTTTTCACCCTTCTTACAATGAAGACATTGTAAAATTTTGGCTTGGGAGGTGTGGAAGTGAAATTTTCACTTTAAGTGTAGGTTTAAAAATAAAAACACATAAAAATTAAATATCCAAGAAATTTAAAAAAAATAAAAATTACAAAAATGATAAAAATTTTAAAAATAAAAAATTTCATAGAAATTTGAAAAATTTTTGAAAAATCATAAAAATTGGAAAATCTTATATACATAAAAACAAAAATATATAAATACAAAAATTTGAAAAAAAGAAAATTCATAAAAATAATAAGAGGGGTTTATTCATTTTTAATAAAGAAGAAAAGAAGAAGTATATATATTATAATTAAGAGCTTAATTTTCTTTTAGGTCAGAAATTAAAATGTATATAGAATATATATAGAATATTTAAGAGCATTCAATTCTTAATTAGATTTTACTTAAACATTTTGTAAAAACACACTTTTAATTTTTAAAAAATGAGATTTTATTTGAATTAGGAATCTTTTAAATCTTTTTAAAGATTTATTTTTCTATTGTTACCTTGAATTAAGAAACTAAGTGTGTTAAGATTTAAACTTAAGTGTTGGAATTAATTGTAACTTTTTAATCAATTAGATTAAGTAATCCTTTTGCTTTTTGAAAATTTGATTTTATCATAAAGTTAAGTAAAAAGGCCAGATATTCAGAGTTAATTAAATAGAGAGTTGGTAGAATTTTAGTTTACAAGACTCACAGGCTAAAGATAATAACTAGACCTAGTAAATTTTGTCTTGACGGATCCTATAGGAGGAAACTAAGAATTTGGAGAACCTGAGAGTGAAGGGATTTATTGTCCAAACTTTGGTTTGAGAGCTAACCTAAACATCTAAATTCACATACATAGAATTATCTTGTTGGCATCTGAGACCGCGAAAACACAGAGGTTAAGAGATCAGTTCTGAATCCTCTTTAGTCCAAGGATTTTCGCGGGGCAGTTCTTGAAAGGGTGAAGGATGTGCCACTCACCTAGAAAAAGGATTTGGAGAATAAAGTTAGTAAGAAAAATGAGAAGGGGGAAAAAGAAAAATAGAAAAAAAAGAAGAAAAAAAAAAATAAAATACCCTATAGTTAAGTGCCTCGTTAAAAAAGGGCTCTTATATAGTTTTTCCACATAATAAATAAAAGCATCTTGTTACAAATGGATGCTACCCTTCCTTCCATCAAATAAAAAGAACTCCTTGCTACAAATGGTTGTTCTAACCTATAGAAAAGGTGAAAAAAATATGAAGAAAAAAATAATAGGAATAAGAGACCGAGTGGTCCACCGGGGAGATATACACAAAAAGTGTTGACCTCAAGATAGAAAAATGGTGAGGAGAAAGCAACCAAACCTGAGTAAGGCCAAGCCAAAGGCTTGAATTGGAATAATTGAGATTGGAAATTATTGTCTTAAGATCTGGATTTTTGCAACTTTGGATGCCTTTAGGACAAATCTCTTCACTGAGCATAGATGTTTTAAAATCATAGCTACTGAACCGTGGTATTGGACAGTGAAGCCTAAGAAATTAAGTTTTGAAGATTTTAAGTTGAGACCTAAAGGAGAAGAATTGACAGAATCCTAGGTCTAGAAGTTATTCTTTAAGGTTGTAGGCTAGTAAATTAGAGTTTTACTACTCTAAGTTTGATTAATAATGAGTATCTGGTTAATTTGCTTAAACTTATATTGATAAAAGTCAAATATCATAAACAAGGGATTGACTTAAATCTATTTGAGTTTTTGAGTTAAAATTTAATTCTCAATTATTAAGTTTTGTTTTTCTTAAAACACTTTTTATTCTAATTTGAGTTAAGAATAGTTACAAAGATTAAGAGATTTTTGAAGAATTCTAATTTAGAGTAAAATTCTTGGTAACAAATTATTTTAAGTGTGTTTTGAAAATGTCATAAGTATAAGTCTAAGTAAGAAATTTTCACATATGTTCTATACATTAATCATTTATATTAAACTTAAAAATTTCTAACCTAAGCATTCCTCTACATAGTTACTATTTATAATAATTTAAACCCAGGTGCTTTAAATCATCACAGTCTTAGTTAATTTTGCTAGGGACTAGCAAAACTTTGGCTTGGGGGTATGATGAGAGACTCATCATGATCTCCAATTACCTCTAATTAACAAATCTTCCTAGTTAATTAGCTAAGGTTATAAATTTATAAGGGTTGATTATGAAATAAGGGATATTTAGTAAAGGACCTTAAAATAAGTTAAAAATGACATTTTACCATTCAATTAACATTATTAATAATCTAGATAATATTTGGACTCGAAATCCTATTAATCCTTCCTTTAATTAATAAGTTAAGTAACTTAAATATAATGTATACCTAAGTATATAATAACTTAAGTAATTTTACTTAATCTAATAAGTTAACATAAAAAGGTCAAAAATGTAAATTCAAGGTGAAAGCATAATATTTACCTTATTTACTAACATATATAAAAAGTTGAAAAAGATCTAAGCTAAAATAATCCTTCAAAACCTGAGTTTACATTTTGGTCCTTAAAATTCATTACAATCGAGTCCTTATTTCTCTCATAGGTCCTTAAGTTTCATTAAATTTAAGTTCCTTTTCATCTTCTTCTTCTTCAGCCGAATGAATGGCTGGCGACGGAGAGTCATGCCACCGCGCGATCACCGCCCTGCCGACATCACTCTTCTTTGTCCAAGCTCTTGCAGCTTTCGCTCACCACCTCATCTTCATCCACCGGTCTGGATTAACCGGAAATCCTAATTTCCAGTGGGAGATAACCTCACCATTGCCGGAGATGACGCCAGAGGTTAAGCTCCTCCAGCTCCTTCTCTAGCCAGACCCTGCCACTCTCTTCGCTGCCAACCACTATAAATACCCCCTCACCCCTCATATTTCACTCAAGCTAGCTCCCTTCCCTCTTCTAACACTGAGCCGACCCAATAGGCTATTCGTCTGCAACTTCGGTGACTTTCCATCTCATTCTCCGACTTCCTCCATCCATTATGATCAGCCAAGGAGATTCGTCGTGGTCAGCCGCGCCTCTGACACAGGCGCCGACCTAAGGAATCCTCTGCTTCATCTCACATCCGCCCACTGGAGATCTTCCTGAAATCTCCCGATTTCATCATCCGCCATGAGACTTCGACGGAACCCTATTGACCCCTTCGTCCAGGTAACAGTAGATTAGGAGTAGGAGTAGTAGGGTAGTTAGGTAGGTAGTTTAGGTAGTTAGATTTAGGTAATTTTAGAATTTCAGTGTCATCTTCTCCAACTCCGGCGAGCTCCTTGAGCTCTCCAAAGCCTTAATTTCATCTTTTGAAATCATTGTCCACCTTTCTTTATCTTTCACAACCATTTCTAATCCACTTAATCATTTAATTGATCACCTAATCGCCTAAATCAATTTCACCTCCACCGACTAATGTCACTGTCCAAGGAGACAGTAGTCGAGCTAATTCCACCTCCACTAGGTCTATCATCATCTATCCATCACTTATGGATCCTAATCGACACTATAATACATATAAATATCACATCTAACCTAAATGCCCAAATCTAATTAAGCTCCTGAGCTCGCTGTCAATGGCGGCTCAGGAGTAGTTCAAATCATTAATTAAATATATATTTAGTATCACAAACATCTGTTGTCTTCTCTCAACCACTCAATTGAGTGGGAGATCAAGTCTCGTGCCTCAACCAACTCAATTTTCATTCAAAATGAATTCACTGTCAAATATTACATATAAAGAGATAATGAGGAATTAAATGTGATTCTGAGGCTCCTTGCAACCTCAAGGTCCTTTTCAGATTGAAAATGGCACAATTCACCTTTCTGTACACAATTTTTCCTTTTTCTGTGCCATTCTTGAGCTTCAGCCTTTAGAATTTGTTGAGAAGCTCCAGATCAATGATTTCAGGATCACTGATTGTGCTAAGGTATTTTAATTGAGATTTTAGTGTCTGGAGTTGTTCTTAGGTCTTCATCTTCTCCAACTCCGGCAGAGTTGGAGATGAGTGACAGATAGGTTCTAGTCCTGTTTAAGATGTATGGAAACATCATTATTGATCCCTGGGTTTATTTCTGTGATCCAATCACTATCACAACTCTTAGATTCCTCTAACGATAAAGCACCTTTTGGAGCTCAGGCGACGAGCTTGTAACCCTAAAAATACTAATTAGAACACCTATCTGAGAGGCTGAGAAAATTCCTAATGTTGAAAGAACTTCATTTTAGGTTTTAATTACCTGTGGAGAAGCTTTGAATAGAAAGTCAATTTTTTATGCCTTCACAATCAAACTGAGTTTGATTATGGAGTTCTGAGCTTGAGTTGAGGAAATGAGGAGTTTAAGTTATTTCTGAGATCTTGTTGGATGGTTTTAGAGTGATTAAACTGAGCTCAGGTGAATAATTTGGTGAGAATTCAAACCCGGTTAGTTTGGGTTATTTTCGAACCCAAACTGATAGCAGTGATATTTTAATGAGTTTTGATCTTTAATCCTGCCTAGATCAATCTATTTCAACCCTTAGAATTTGTTTAAATCGATCAGAGATGTTCTTAGTTGTTTGTTCACCTATTTTAAGTTGTAAAATCTGTTCTCTAAACCCTTCAGAGAAGTTTCAACTTTCTGCACATTTTCTGAAGGTCTTGTGAGCTTAGAACCTACTCTAGCAGCTGCGGAATAACCTGTAGAACCTGTTCAAACCTTTAAATGAGAGAGAAAAGTCCATCTAAGGACTCTGTGACATTAATTTCACTTTCCAGACATTTTTATTCGTAGGAACCCCTTGATTTTACTCTTCAAATTGAAGAGGAAAACATCCTCTTATCCTTAAATTGACCCTGCAATACTATAGAGTAACCTTAGAGCTTTCCAACAAACTTTAAATCACTTGATTTGGAGCTCTAAGTAGGGAGTTTTGATCTATAGAAGTTGGGTCTGGAAGGGGTTAAGATAGTCCCACATCGGTAATTCACGAGCGTGCGCATGGGAACAAAAGTGATTTGTTGCATAGGTCGTTCAGTCGTTAGCGCTCGGTGCACTGGTTATCGATCTGAGCATTTGAACCTATCTGAGCATCTGTGTGTGTGTGCAGGCTTGTGTGCCTATGGGTGTGCGCCCGAGTGCGTGTGAGCGAGTGTGCCCTGGGAGGGCGAGTCCTGGGAGGCCAATTGAGTCGGGTTGCCTCAAATGTATTAACTGAAAAATAAATCGAAATCAAACCTAACTAAAATCAGGTGAGGACCGAGTAGGGTCTGGTCCCACCCTAGTCTCAGGGTGCTGTGTATCCTCGAAAGGACCTCGCCGCAACTAAAATAATTTCTAGTTAAAAAGTAAAAAAAACCCGATTCAACTGATGGTTCAAAAGAAAGCTTAAGGAAAAGAAGAGCCGATGGTTAAATGCTAAGTGTCGAACTGAAGGCTAAGAAAGCAAAGGAAAGAAAGGAGAACATGCACTACTAAGGGAAGAGAAGAGGCAAGAACTAAACAGAAGAAGAAAGGTAAGAAAAGAGCTCGAGAGAGAATAAAAATAAAGGAAAAGAAAGAGAGAAGAAGAGAGAGGTTGGAGACTAAAAAGGAATTTGTTTTACTTGCATCATTTTAATTACTTTTTGTTCTTAAATGTTGTAATAAGGCATGTTTTAATAAAAGAACTCTTATTGCCTTATTTCTTTGAAATAAAATTGGAAAACTAACATGTTTACTTGTTAATAAAGATCATTTTGAGTAAATATGTTCTCTTATGGGATTTTGCATATTACTCCGTTTTAATTAATATTTTGGCAAAATTCATGTTCTTAAAATAAACTTAGTTATACCTCCTAAACTTACAAAGAAATAAAAGATAATTGGTGAATTTAGAAAAAAGTTATACCTCCCAACAAATGACCTGGACTCAACCAGTAAAAATTTCTAAAAGAAATAAAAGATAATTGGTGAATTTAGAAAAAAGTTATACCTCCCAACGAATGACCTGGACTCAACCAGTAAAAATTTCTAAAATGTTAGGTTAATTCGACCCTATACTACACAACCAACACAATTTCGAGTTAACCTAAGTGACTTTTTCTACTCTTAATTAAGTAAAATTAACTTAATTACTGAGTTGAGTAGAGTTACCGATCACGCGTCCCCACCACTTCAAGTGTGTGCCTCATCACGTGCGATGAGGCGTCTGCTCACCGCGTCAAATGGTGCATGGACTTGATGGAGCGCGCGCAACCGCTCAATCTCCATCGCGCGGTCGAATGCGCCCGCTCGCCCGCGCCCAACCACAACATCTCGTGAATTCGAACCCGTTCCTTAAGGTGACCGAGCACCTTATCCACTGCGCTACGTGCGTGGATGGGCGGCGGCAGATCTTTGTGGCAGGTGGTCTAGACCGTTGGATTAAGGTCCAACGGTCGAGGCTGCTTCTTTCTTTGGCTTCAGAGAACGAAGGCATCAGTCTGAGATCCACTCTCAACTGTTGGATCTTGATCCAACGGCGGAGAGGCATGGGTGCTAGAGGTTTCAGCGGTTGTGGGCGGTTAGTTGGGAAGCTGAGATGGCACCACGTGGCACCATCTTGGTCGTCCATCTTCTGGATGATGTAGATGGTGCAAAGGGTATCGGATTGAGTCGATTTTCGCGCCGTTAGGCTGCGATTTTCTATCCGAATCCATCCGTGCAGTTAGATTTACCATCTGAAGTGCAGATTCACACCATCTTGGCCCTTGATCTTCTAGGGTTCCTCAGTCTCTATCTGATGCTACGGATATCCAATTAGGGCGATCTTGGAGTCGTTGAACTCTAATCGTCGCCCTGATCAAATCCGTACGGTTGGATCTTCGATCCGAGGCCCCGATAAAAAGTCACCCTGTCCCTGAACATAAAAGGAGACAATTAACCTCCATTTTATAAAATGTAAGATCATGCATGCTATGCAATATTTATAGTATGTAATGCAATTCTATGCTTAAGAACATGCATAAATAGACATTTTATGTAATATAAATTTGTTGACATCACACCCCCATGCCTATCTTTTGCTAGTCCCTAGCAAAAACTATATTCTATTTATAAAAGAATTAGGTTGGATTATTTGAGCATAAGTTATTTTCAACATTAAGAAAATGTTTACTTAAGATATGAACTTTCAATGACACAACAGTGCCCAGGTATCTGCCAAAATGCAGATCGCCTCAAGCCCTCACCTTATTCAAAGAAAATTTTCTTTTTCTCTTTTCTTCTTTTCTAATTTTTTTTTTATTTTTAAGTTTAGGGTTTAAGAGTGTCTTTCTACAGCCATTCAACTCACCTAAGATTTGATGAGAATCTTAAGTTCTAAGCATCTTATTATGAATGTGATAGACTCATTGATCGGCAATTAGAATGGACTTCGGGTTTCTACGTCTCTAGGTGACCTTAAAAAGAGAGTTCTGCTTAAAGGTGTATCTTTTCAACTGGTAGCTTTCTCCCTACTTTTATTTTTATAAGGTCACCACAAGTGTGAATCCAGTGTATATCTCCCTGATTTATTCTACTTCTCTGATTCTTCCTAAGTGTTTTGGGAATTTTCAGTGCATTTCTTAAGCTGGGTTCTAGACAACCGGTCGATGAGCTGTTACCACCGACAACTTGCCAGCCATACTCGTGCGGCGAAGTGTGGCTTATTTCTTTTGTTTTCTTTTTCTTTTCTCCTTTTCTTTTTCTTTTCTTTTTGACTTTCTTTTTCATTTTTCTCTTTTTTTTTAAGTAGGTGGCTTCCCTGGTTTAAGATTTACCGAAAAGCAGAAAGAAGAGAATGGTCCAGTGACTGGGCTCTCAACAACCTACCTATGGGCTGTTACCCACGATAACTTGCTAGCCATATCACCCTAGAAGGTTCATTAGCTACCCAATTTCCGTTAAAACCTCCGATCAACAAGTCAGTGAAAAGAAAGTATGTAGATGCTTTCGACTCAAAGTTCCCTCAAATCAAAGGGTAGGTTGATAAGTCATGTACTTATCACCCAAACTTATTTAATCAAATTACAATAGAATTAAGATGGGAGGACTCGAAAAATAAATCCACATTTTAATGGATACACGAGCTGATTAAGTCTAAAGACCTGAAGGGTCTTTGTGTTCAAATCCTAATGTAATATTTCTTAAGATTGAAAAGTCCTAATGTCCAAATACTCCTTCCTAATTTTTTTTTTCTATGTATATATAAGAAGAAAAATACAATTTATAAGAATTTCACAAAGCTGACAAAATGATTCAAAAATGAATCCACTCCCCCATGCCTCGCTGATGTAATGTACACATTAAGAAAGAGACATGAAAGAAAGGGTAAAGTATAAAAGATATCACCTGAATTTGAAGCTCGGGCTAGCTTTGTGTCATATGTACAACTGCTGAGCTTAATGCCATCAGCTAAGCAAAGTCCATAAAAAGAAGTCACAATATGGCTAAAGCAACTGCGTCTGAGACAGGTTCTGAAAGAGTACGGTCAATAACAGGCTTCAGGTGTTGACCGTTGACTTTAAATGTGTTACCCGTCTTTGGGTCAGAGATCTGAATGGCTCCATTTGGAAAAATCTGGTCGATAATGAATGGGCCATTCCATTTAGATCTAAGTTTGCTGGGAAAGAGCTTAAGTCGAGAATCGAATAACCAGACCTTTTGATTCGGCTCAAAGCTCTTGTGGGAAATCAATTGATCATGTAAAGCTTTGGTTCGAGCCTTGTAGATCTTGGCATTCTCATATGCATCATTTCTAAGCTCTTCCAACTCAGATAGTTGGAGTTTCCTGGTCTTCCCAGCTAAATTCAGATCCAAATTGCATTGCTTGATCACCTAAAATGCCCTATGTTCAATCTCTACAGGTAGATGACACGCCTTTCCATACACCAAACGAAATGGAGACATGCCGATGGGAATTTTATACGTTGTACGGTAGGCCCAAAGAGCATCCTCAAGCTTTTGTGTCCAGTCCTTGCGATCAGGCCTAACCATTTTCTACAGAATATTCTTGATCTCTCGATTGGAGATCTCGGCCTGTCCATTTATCTGGGGATGGTAAGGTGTGGAGATTCGGTGATTTACCCTGTATTTGGCCAACAAATTCTGGAATTGGGCATTAGTAAAATGAGTGCCACTGTCACTGATGATGGCCCTCGGAATCCTAAACCTGCTGAAGATATTTTTCTTGACAAAATAGATGACCACCTTGTGGTCATTGGTTTGGGTGCGAATCGCCTCAATCCATTTGGACACATAATCAACAGCAACAAGAATGTACTGATGTCCAAATGAAAGGAGAAAGGGTCCCATGAAATCATTGCCCCAAACATTAAAGATTTCGACAGGAAGAATTAGGTTTAGGGGCATCATATCTCTCTTAGTTATGCTCCCGAGTGCCTGACATCGAGAACATGACCTTGAGAAATCCTAGGAATCCTTAAATAAAGACAGCCAATAGAAGCCAGATTGCAAAATATTTGCAGCCGTCTTTTTCCTAGAGAAATGTCCACCACACGTAGATGCATGGCAGAACTCGAGTATACTGTTGAATTCATTCTCCGGAACACATTGGCGAATAATCTGATCAGAGCCGATGCAATACAGTTCATGGTTCTCCCAGAAGTAGTATTTAGCCTCAGATTTAAGTCTACTCGTTGTTGCTTGGTACAATCCTGAGGGATTTGACCAACGGCCAAATAGTTTACAATGTCGGCAAACCACAGGGTTTGGACACCTGAAACTGCAAGGATAGCTTCGTCCGGAAAAGTGTTAGCAATCGAGATATCCGAACGAGAAGAATCACTTAGAAGTCTTGACAAATGATCCGCCACCACATTTTGTACCCTAATTTTATCCTTGATTTCAAGATAAAATTATTGAAGTAGAAGAATCCAACGAATAAGTCGGGGTTTGGCATCCTTTTTGAACAAGAGATGTCTCAAGGCCGAGTGGTCAGTATAGATGATGACATGTGACCCTAAGAGATAAGCCTTGAATTTTTCCAAAGCAAATACTACAGCTAGTAATTCCTTTTCAAACAGTGTAATTCCTTTGGGCTTCATCTAGAGTTTTACCAGCATAGTAGATGACAGAGGGCTTCTTGTCAATTTTCTGACCCAAAATAGCCCCGACCGCATAATCAGAAGCATCGGTAATGATCTCAAAAGGAGCTATCCAAATCGGTGGTTGCAACACTGGAGCACAAGTGATTGTCATTTTCAGGAAATCAATTGCCTTACGACATGATTCATTGAAAACAAACGACGTTTCTTTGGCGAGAAGATTACTCAAGGGACAAGCAACCTTTGAAAAATCCATGATGAATCTTCTATAGAATCCCACATCACCAAGAAATGATCGAATTTGATTAACAGATGTGAGAGGAGGAAGTTTAGCGATAGCATCAACCTTAGCTTTATCTACTTCAATTCCCCATTTAGAGATTACATGACCCAAGACGATGCTTTCTTGTGTCATGAAATGACTCTTTTTCCAGCTAAGAACCAATCGTGTTTTGATACATCGCTTAAGAATCATTTCTAGATTAGCCAAACAAGAGTCAAATGATTCTCCAAAAATAGAGAAATCATCCATGAAGACTTCCATAAACTCTCCCACCATGTCAGAGAATATGGCTAACATACACCTTTGAAAAGTCGCAGGTGCATTGCATAAACCAAAAGGCATCCTACAGAAAGCAAAGGTTTTGTAGGGACAAGTGAAAGTAGTTTTTTCCTGATCCTCGGGATGGATAGGAACTTGGTTGTATCCCAAGTAGCCATCAAGAAAACAAAAGTACTTCTGGCTGGCTAGTCTTTCCAAGATTTGATCAATGAAAGGCAGGGGGAAATGATCCTTTTTTCGTGGCCGTGTTCAGCATCCTGTAATCGATACAAACCCTCCAAGAGGAAGCTAAATGAGTTGTGACAGATTCTCCTTTCTCATTAGTCACAACAGTAATCCTGGCTTTCTTGGGAACAATCTGCACGGGACTTACCCAGGGACTATTAGAGATTGGATAAATAATTCATGCATCGAGCCACTTAATGATTTCCTTTTTGACCACTTCTTGCATATTTGATTTAATATCCTCTGCATCTGGCGAGAAGGGTGGGATCCATCTTCCAACAATATTCTATAATTACAGTAAGATGGCTCGATCCCCCTAAGGTCATGAATGGTCCAACCAATTGCCTCCTTGTGTTCCTTCAGGACCTTGATCAATTTAATCTCTTGCTCCTTTGTTAATTTAGCACTGATAATCATAGGGAGCATCTTCTGTGATCTTAAAAATTGATATTTCAAATTCTCAGGCAATGGTTTCTGTTCAAGCTCTGGCGGGTTGATGATTCATGGTAAGGAAGATGCTGAAGACTCATCAAGAGGAAGACGTTGAGAGTGAGCAAAATCAATAACCTCTTCAGAAGATGGCAGGTCTGCCATAGAGGGTTGTGGGTCCAATTCATCATCAAAGGAGGAACTTTCAATTGAAGAAACCATCAAACAAGTTTCAGTGTTTACATTATCCTCCTCAAGTTCCTCAATAAATCCACAATCCTCAAATTTATTAATCGCCTTAAAAATATCCAATTTCATTCGTTGATCCCCAAAGGCGATTTCCATGCTACCGCTTTCACAGTTAATGTTGGCCTTAGCGGTAGCTAGGAACGGACACCCTAGAATGATGGGCATGTTGCTCAGATTTTCCGGTACATCCATGTCAAGGACAAGGAAATCTACAGGAAAATAGAAATCCTTGACCTTAACTATAACATCTTCAATAATGCCTCATGGATTTGTAACCGAACGGTTCACTAACTATAGCGTTACTGAAGTCGGCCGAAGTTCACCTAATCCAAACTTCTCGTAAAGAGAAGTTGGAATTAGGTTGATGGATGCACCCAGATCCAGAAGTGCTCTATCAAATGTGTAATCTCCAATGACACAAGAAATCAACGGAGCACCTGGATCTCTCTTTTTCTGAGGGAGGTGGTGCAGGATAACAGAACTAGCTTGCTCGGAGAGTACCACCTTCCTCGGAATAGATTCTCTCAACTTACGCTTTTGTGTACATAAATCCTTTAAAAATCTCACGTAAGCCGGTATATGCTTGATACCATCAAGGAGTGAGATATTGATCTCAACATTCTTAAAAATATTCAAAAGCTTCTCATTGCTATCAACAGACTTCTTCTTCTTTGGTTTGATCAAAGCTTCAGGAAAAGAAACATGAGTCAAATCTTTGGAATCAGGTTCCTGAGCCTTGATTTCTTCTCCAGAATTCTCCTCTCTCTCCTCAGGTTCTTCAGGATTTGGTAGATCAGAACACTGTGGTTGTGGATCCTGAGTCTGCTTATCACTGCTCAAGGTAACAGAATTTGCAGATGCATAAGAGTTTGGGTCTTGGGGAGGGTTACGAAAGATTGGAGGGGCTTGATTAGCCATGAATTGTTGATGTGCAGAAGAAGAAGAAGAGGAAGAACCCTGCTCAGCCACCTGAGCATGCGCGTGTGGGTCCCTCTGATTTCCGTACCCATGGGCTTGGTTGCCCGAATTCAGAATATTTCGCGGGTTGGGTACAGGTTGGGATGGTAGAGATCCGGGTTAAGGAGAGTTAGCAATGAGCCTGGTCTGCAAGTTGTCCAGTGAGGTTTTCATTTGCTGCATGAGCTGGAGCATGGATCATTGCATCTCTACCATTTGCCGGTTCAAATCAGCCTGCCCTACGGGTTGACGAGCATTCCAAGCTGGCTGATTGAACTGATTTGGGGGCAATCGAGTATACACATGACCCTAACCCATTGGTCGTTGCGGAGCATAGTTGCTGGGTCGGAATTGGGTCTGTTGCCCTAGGATTTTCCAGGAGAAGTTAGGGTGGTTTCTCCAACCTAGATTATAAGCATTATAATAGGGGTTAGATCTAACGTTCTCCTATACAGCACAGACATCCTCATAGGGTGAGGATGGAGAGAAAGAAAGGGAAGGATCAGAAAAACTACGATCAAAGGCCCTAGTTTGGAACCTGTGGGGTTCCGAATAATGCTGACTCACAGGTTGAGCCACATCGAGTTGATTCACGAACTCCCGTCAAGAAGGAGCTCGCGAAGAATGGAATCTCGAATTTTGGGATTGAGTGGATCGAAAGTTGTTCATAGAATTTCCAGCCATCCACACTTCCATTCTCTTAGCAACCAGGTCCACCTTGTCAAGTTTGTTACAAATCAATTCCATATCAAATGAATGAGAGTCATAGACTTCATTAACATTTGATCTGGGCTGCTGGGACCGGTTAAAAGTATCCATGGAGGCATGATTGATTGAATTCTCGCTCATTTCTTCAAACAAATCGTGTGCACTATCTGCATCTTTATTGAGGAATTTACCTCCTCAAGAAGCGTCCACGTGATTTCTGAGTTACTCAGTCAACCCAAGGTAGAAGATCTGCACGAGTTGCCATTTCAGCACCTCATGGTGTGGACACCTCCGCAATAAGTCCTGGAATCGCTCCCAGGCCACATGAAACTACTCCCCCAGCCGCTGGGTAAAGGTAGTGATTGCCCGTCTCAAGGCATTGGTACGTTCGACTGGGAAGAATTCTTCAGAAAGGCCAATTTTAACTCATTCCAAGTTGCAATTGGTCTTCCTATTGTCCTGTACCAATGAGCGACCTTATCCTTAAAAGAGTGGGGGAAGAGCCTCATGATCTTTTGCTCCTCATTCACGTTTCGTGCCTTGGTGGTCTGGACCAAAGTGGTCAAGTCCTCCAAGTGCTGAAACGAGTCTTCCGAGCCAAGCCCATGGTAATGTTTGATTAGGCTTAACACCTGGGGCTTGATTTCTATGTCTCCGGCTGGAATTTGGATGCCAGGACGTTCCCCGTAATTTGAAGGATCATAAAAATCCTTCAAGGGCTGAGCGCCCTACATTCTCTGGAACTCCTTCATTCTCTGCATTTGTTCCAGCTACCTTCGGAATTCCTCCTGTGGATCCCGAGGCAGAGGAGGCTATTGGTCGGCCATGGGATCAATTTGACCAAAATCCAATTTGCGCCTCCTAGAATACTCTAGTGGCCCTTCCAATCGAGGATTCAATGACCGTCTTCCCAGCATAAACTAGGAGAAGGTCAGAAGGACTGGGGATAAGGACCCTGCAGCATAACAAAATAAGCCTATCCTTAAGTGGGGTAGCCTAAGGATTTAGAGACTCCCAAAACTTGCCTTAAGATTGTAAATGATTTACTCTACTTGTGTCTGCTCAATCCAACCAGTTAGAAGGAGGGACTGGGGAGAAGGTTCTTCCTTCGACTTGCGCCTCCAATTCCTAGTGTACCCCCCAGCCGTGGTCCTTTGACGCTACTCCCCTAGCAATACATCAGATTAATCAGTACAAATAGGTTAAACAAAGACAATCTCAGATTAGGCCCCGAAGAGCGAATCAGTCCTTAAGACCAATGTCTACTCGATTTTATTGAGGCCTGGGATTGTAGTGCTTATGGAATGAGATGGGCCCTTAAAATGGGTTGTGCCCTTAATGATTGATTGAGAATTGTGTAAATACGTGCACAACCAGGGTTTTTAAGCAAGATTATTTGTGATGTGTAGATTCTAATGTTCAAATCTTGCTTAAGTAGCTTTTAGGGTTTAAAATTAGGTTGATTTCAATCAAGTTTGAGGCAAACCAGGTTTTCAAGCACGGGTAAAGATTGCTTTCCTTTAAAACCAGAAATAAAGTGGAGTGCCTGGAATAGACCTAGATTGAAAACCCTAAGGAGAAGCTACTTGATGAGTTGATTTTAGGTTGAGTGGTGCAGCCCAAACAACTCAAACAACTGGCCACAACTGCACCACTAGGTTAGGCACACAGAGATGGTTAACTTAGAATGATTTCTACTCTTTTATGTGTTGCTTTGTGTGTACCAGTTCCACAGATTAGAACCTGGTTGAGCAGAAGCAAATCATGTAGGTTAAGTGCCTTGAATGTGGGTGTATGTTATGTCTGTTAAAAATTACCCCGCAAAATTATCTTTTTATTTTCTTTTTCTTTTATAAGCAAGGGTGGAATGAGTGTGAGTGAGAATCCAAACAACCAAACTAATCCTAGGATTTATGCAAACACCCAGGTTAATTGGAATTTGGATTTAATGTGAGAAATGAAATCTTTGGAGGGGGAAAGAATGGGTAGCACTTACAGTTGTCTTCAACTGCACTTTACTCCGGTCAACCGCTTAATGATTCCCTGATGGAGGTCTCTGCAAAACAATAGACACAAGAGAAAGCAAGTTAGAAGACAATAAAGTGCGTGAAATGCGAAAAGAAGATTGGAAATTGTTGGCTCCCAGGTAACAGCGCCAAAATGTTGAAGCTACGGGTTACTACGCTATCGTATTTGGTTTTGAAAAACCTGTCGTTGTAGTTTGAAAGCGAAGAACTCATGTTCAACAAATAAAATTTATACTGGAATAGAAATCCTAGGTCGAACTCAGGGAGGCTACGTCGATCTATATTCGCAATTATATTTTTTTTAGGGTTTTTGTTGAAAAGCGAAATAATTACAATGAAGTAATATAAACAATCAAAATAAGAGAGAGAGAGAGAAAACATGCACTTAATATTTCAAAATGTTTATACAACTAAACCAGTGGAAAATTACACTAGAAAGCAGGAAAACTATTACACTAGAAAGTAGGAAAAATTATACTCTAGAAAGCTGGAAAGAAGAATGGGAGAGAAGTTATCCTCCTTGACGATCGCTTGGAGGACGAGCTGGATGGGATGACTCCTGGAAGACGAAGGACGGAGCGGGAAGAAGGAGGTCGAGGCAGGAGGAACGAGAATGGGGCAGCACGTCGTCGTCGTCGTGGGATCCGCTTCCGAAATAGGGGCGAAAATTTGACTTTATCTCTCGAGGAGCATCCCGGGTGTGGGACAAGCTTCTCTTGAGCTTTGGAGAGGAAGAGAAGAGAAGGAAGGGATGAGAATTTCCTATGGAGGGGGACTCCTTTTATAGTTGCAAGGAGTGAGGGCAATTTGGTTATTACAAGTTGAAAATCATTATTTCAAGACCTTTAGTGACGAATAAATCCGTCACTAAAGGTCTGAACGTGGCCGTAGTGGGGCGACACGCGCGTGCCCGCTCACCTCCCTGCACTAAACGCCTTTCCACATTCTCTAAATCTCGACCGTTCGATCGTGAGATCGAACGACTGAGAGAGCATCCCCACCACTTCAAGCGTGCGCCTCATCGAGTGCGATGAGGCGTTTGCTCGCTGTGTTAGATGGCGCGTGGACTTGATTGGGCGCGTGCAGTCGCCCGATCTCCATCATGCGATCAGATGCGTCCGCTCGCCCTCACCCAACCGCAGTGTCTCGCGGATTCGAACCCATGCCTTAAGCCGACCGAGCGCTTATCCATTGTGCTGCACGCGTGGATGGGCGGGCGGTAGATCTTCGTGGCACGCAATCTAGACCGTCGGATTGAGATCCAACGATCGAGGCTGCTTCTTTCTTTGGCTTCAGAGAATGAAGGCACAGTCTGAGATCCACTCTCAACCGTTGGATCTTGATCCAATGGCAGAGAGGCATAGGCGCTAGAGCCTTCAGCAGTTGTGGGCGATTGGTTGGGCGGCCGAGATGGCACCACGTGGTGCCATCTTGGCTATCCATCTTCTAGATGATGTAGATGGTGCCACGAGTATCGGATTGAGTCAATTTTCACGCCGTTAGGCTGCAATCGTCGATCCTAATCCATCTGTGCAATTGGATTTGTCATCTGAAGTACAAATTCACACCATCTTGGCCCTTGATCTTCTAGGATTCCTCAGTCTCTATCTGATGCTACAGATATCCGATTAGGGCGATCTTGGAGTCGTTGAACTCCAATCGTCGCCCTGATCAGATCCGTATGATTGGATCTTCGATCCGAAGCCCCTATAAAAGGTTGTCCTATTCCTGAACATAAAAGGAGACAATTAACCTCCATTTTATTCAAACTAATCTAAATGTAAGATGATGCATGCTATGCAATATTTATAATATGTAATGCAATTCTATGCTTAAGAATATGCATAAATAGACATTTTATGTAATATAAACATGTTTACATCAGTTAGTTTGTTGTGACTTTTTTTTTTATTATTCCAAGCCTTCCTTGCTTAGAGTGAGTTGGAAAATCAAGGCACTTGTTGCTTTGAATTTGTCGTAGTTCCAATTCCTGTTTTCTTTGCAATTGTTTTGCCCTTATTTAAAACCCTAAAAAAGAATACTTATTTCAAAATCCAAGGAGAAAGTTGATTTCTAAGATTCAAGTGAGATTTTAAAAAGCATTCCTACCTCCCTTGGGACGACCCAAATACTCATCGAGTACTAGGTCTTTTATAAATTCAAAAGCGATCAAAATTGCATGTTGCAATGACTTAATTCTCGAGCTTTAAAAATCATGCTTTTTTGCGATCATAAGGGTATCCTAGGGTTCTAAGGATGGGGGAAGGTTATCCTAGTCTCCCTCTCTCTTCTTCTTTACTTGGATTTTCATTTCTTCCTTGATTAAATCTTGGTCTTCAACTAGCTCCTAATTCTGTTACAGCTTCTTTTCCTATTCAGCTCAATGCTTCTTGCTTGTTCCAAGTCCTTAACCTACATTATTTACAAAAGACTAAAATTATATAATTAGGTCTAAACTAAACATAATGCACAGAATATGCATGCATGCTCCAAATGTAACATTTACAATCTAATGCGTGATTTTATTAAGGAGCTAACCCTAGAATAAGCCAATTAGGGTAATTGATTAGACTGTTATCGTTGAGTATAATCACTTTTTTGAGACATTATATGGTTCACTTGGGACTTACAGTTATCCAAATCCTAACCCCATGGAGAATATTTCTGCCCTCTAGGAGCATATTAGAAATTCCTCCAATTCAAATTGGAGGAACTACTAGAATCACTCTTGAACCAATCAAGTTCCCTCTTAGAAACAAAACCAAATTGGAGGGTATGGGCAGAATCCGACTTTTTACCAACCTGGGAGATCCCAAGAAGACATCAATGCCCATGTTATGAAAACCCTGCAAGGAATGCAAAGTCAAATGTCGGAAGTAACTCACGTTGTTTCAAAACTCCACATTCAAATTGGGGCTACTTCGACCTAGAGAACTGCAGGACATCTACCTTCCCAGCCCATGCCCAACCATAACAATTAAAGGAACCACAATCAGGGTGGGAATCCAAATCGCAACCATTAGCCTCCTATTAACCCAACACCACAGCACCCACCAGGTTTCCATTCAAAACTTCACAATCAGATTGGGGCTACTTTGACCTAGAGAGCTGAAGGACATCTACCTTCCAAGCCCATGCCCAACCTTAACAATCAGAGGAACCACATTCGGGGTGGGAATCCAAATCACAACCATCAGCCTCTTATTAACCCAGCACCACAGCACCCACTGGGTTTCCATCAACAACAGGTCCCCGAACCTCCTCCCAGGAACAACCAAACTGCCAATGCAGTTACGTTGAAGAGTGGGAAAACAACTACAGATCCTGGGCCTTCCGACCAACCTAACGAAACCCACCCTACACCTGTGCACGTTAACTCTCCTAACACCATCACTCTGGAAGAAAAAGAAAAACAAAAATCACAAGGCACAAATCCTATTCCCTTTCCCCAAGCACTGCACTCCACTCCCAAGAAAAAGAGATATGAGCCCTCTTACCAAGATCTCATGGACTTATTTTGCAAGTCGAGATAAACATTCCCTTCCTAGACACCATCAAGTATATCCTTGCCTATGCTAAATTTTTGAAAGATATGTGTACTCCAAAGTGGCAAGACAAGAATCTAGGGTGGGTGGTCCTCTCTGAGATAGTAAGCTTTGTTGTACTGAGCAAGATGCCTCTCAAGAAATAGGACCCGGGCGCACCCTTCATTTCGGTTGTCATAAATGACACTTTTGACCATGCCCTTCCTAACTTAGGTGCCTCTATCAATCTCATCCCCACGATTTTATTCGAGGAATTCAAGTTCGACAAATTAAAACCCATTAAGGTTACATTACAATTGCCAAACCAATCTACTATCAAACCTAGGGGAATTGTCGAGGATGTCATTGTCAAGGTCCAGAATTGTCTATTTCCTATTTTTTTTCTGGTCCTTGACATAGAGGTACCTGAGACACTTAAGAATGCCCCAATTATTCTTAGAAGACCTTTTCTGGCCACCGCAAAAGCAAATATCAATTGTCATCTCAGAAAACTGGATATAACTTGCAGTGACCAAACCATTTCCTTAGATATTTTCAAAGCTTCTAGGAGGTCCCATGATCATGATTTCTTCGAGGACTCTGACAATGAAACGGAAGTAGTTGTCGAGGAATCTCTAATGATCCATTCATGCTCTACTTTGACCACCATTGAACCAGATTTTATTGAATCAGATTCTGAATATGATAATGTGGTCGAAGATATTTCGGATCAATTAGGGTTTGACCTTTACCCTCTTGATTTTCCTTAGTTATCACTAGACCCCCCCACTCTAACTTCACTTCACCTCCCCACCCTAGCTTCACCCACCCTTCATCCTTCACCCTTCCTCCTGAAGCCATTCATCTCACTAACGTTTTTCCTGCTCACTTCCCTTTGGACCTACCACCTAATCGCCCTAAGTATGTTCATTCTAACAAAAAACCCTGGCCAAACTCAGATATTTCTTTTATTTTTCCATCTTATATCAGTCCCCCTACTTCCATGACTTTCTTTTTAGGGGAAAAAGAGGAAGATTTCATTTTAAAGGGCATTTATGTGTCCAACTATCTTCACAATTGACCCACATCCGTGCATCACATCACGCTTGGCTAAATGGCATTAAAGACGGCATTGGATGGGAGGTAACCCATTGTTTTTCCCGCTTCCTTTTTTCCCTTCTTTTCACGGGTTTTGACTATCCTGAGCCTGACTGCCTTTTATTAAGATGATATCTTTTCCCTTCCTAATGCATGAGGACGTTGCATATCTTAAGCATGGGGGTAACTTTAAATTTTGCATGCATATATCAGGATTTCAAAACCTAAAAACATTCAAAAAAATTTTCCTTTTTGTATGCATCTTCATAAAAAGTAGAAAAATCATGAAAACCTTTTGAGGAAATTATGAAAAATTGGGACTAAGGTTGAAGGTTCACTCCAAGGTACACTGTGATTTAATCTTTAATAAACCAAGGACTAGGATGCGGATCTAAGTATTAAAACTTTGGGATCTATTTTAGACTAGATCAAGTATCTTTTGAAAAATTCCTTCTGAACTCTTTATGATTCAGGTGACTTGATCTCATTTAGAGATGTGGAAACTACTTGGCTTAGTTTCTGACCCAAAAACTTGCATCTCTTTTGGAATCCTTGTGTCAAAATTTTCACACATAAAGCCAACACTACCCAAGCCCAAAACCATTTAGAAAATTTAGAAAAGCCCATTATTTAGACTTAGTGAAAATCCGAGCCAAATGATTGGTGTGAGTTTCCACCACTGAGGAGGAAAATACCTCCTTTGAGGATGTGATGTCAACATGTTACTACCTCGACGCTACTCCACATCTATATTTCATATCTTTAGATGGAGCATTAAGGCATAATTTTGCAGCTCATGTGTCTTGGATGGTGCTCTACCCATAATGTCGAAGCAAGAGCCTGAGTTCGCTTGGAGCGCCCCTTTACACCGCATTGTGTTTTGGGGTTGTAAGCTCCGTGGTGTGTGTCATGGTCGGTACTATCTTGAAGCGCCCGTGCTAGAGACCCCTCGAGGATTGGTAACAGGTATGATGATCTCAACACATCTGCAGTAGGATTAATCTGAGAATAAGCATGGGGTAAGAGAAAAAAAAAGCTTCAATAACACAACCATATCCCAATAATGTTGGCATTACACAAAGAACTAGCACAAGCTTTTAATGGTTATGCAAGTTGCGAGTCAGATTTGAGAGCCAAAGAAATCCTAACTGCAAAAATGATATCGGGACATTTGAATCTAAAAGGAGTTAACTTATGAATTTCTGAAAGATACAATGATCCCGATTCATCTAACCTTTGGATTTGAAATTGAATCCTAATGTTTTATCTCCAACAAATCCCGTACCTTTCCTGTTTTCAATCAACCGAAGTCCCGTAAGAAGAATCTCCTCAAAAGTAAAAAAAAAAGTCTTTCCCAAAAATCTGTGTTGTGAAAATCAATTTTGCTAAGAGACTAGTAAAAGATGAGCATGGGGGTATGCTAAATGCTAGTTTATCATCATTCTTATGTCCTAAAACAAACCTAGCTCTTATGGTTTTAACTCCACAAACGAGTTTCTAGGATGCATTTAGGCATTCTCTTAGGTTAGGCATGCATTGCATATTTCTGTCTTTTTAATGTGTTTGTTTGAGTATCAGGGATAAGCAGAGAACCAAATCGTACAAACCTTAACATTTTAGAAGGCAAAAGATGAAGAGGAAGCACAATTTAGCTGGATCCTAGCTGAATCCAGCTCATCACAGTTGGATTCCAGCTCCACTTGGTTGGGTTTAACTCATCTCAACTCATTTTAGCTTGATGCTAGCTCATGATAGCTCAACTCAGCTAACCTCAGCTCAATTCAATTGAGGTTAGCTCATCCCAGCTCCATTCAGTTCACTAGAAGCTAAGGCTAGCTCAACTTAGTTGATCCCAGCTCATCCCAGCTCTACTCAGTTCACGAGAGCTCCAGTCAACTTGGCTTAGCTACTAGTCCTCAACTAGCTATGCTAAGTCAGCTAAGAAGTCCACAACCAGCTCCCCTCATCTCCAGAATAGTTGAGACTAGCTCAACTCAGCTCAACCTACTCAACTTAGTAGCTAGTAAAGAACTAGCTAGCTAAGTTGAGTAGTTGAGCTCCTAAGAAGACTTCTTCAGCAACTGTTAGCTCTCGCAAGCTTCAGTCAGCTCCTGGCTCCCTCCTCTATGCTTAACTCTACCTCTTGCTCCACTAGCCTACTAGCTTAGCTCAACTCCTACTCACCTACCTTGGCTAACCCTAACCCTAACCCTAAAATCTACCTGGCTAGCTCCACCAAGTAGCCCTACCTAAAGTCCACCTAAGCTACCACCTACCACCTTCATTTTGGCGCCAACCATGTCACCTTTTCACCTCATTGTCACCACCAAATGACCCCTCCTTTTTCACCAAAAACCCTCCTTATAACCACCAATTTTGGTGCCACTTTGAGCCTACATCTCCACCCTACATCTATGTCCAGAATCCATCCCAACCATCCATCACTTGGCGCCAAAAGGAACCCCTTCTAGAAGCCTATCCTTGGTGCCAATTTTGGTGGTTAACCACCACCTTGGACGGCCACCAATGGGTGGATCTACCCTTAACTACCCTCCTCCCATCTCTTCATTTGGCGCCAAGTATTCTCCCCCCTTGGATCCCTCAACCACCTCCCAAAATCCAACTTGGCCATCCATCTTATCCATGCCAACCTACCCCCCTTCCCTTCCTATTTAAACCCCCTACCTATACCACCAAATACAACACCCTTGACTGCATAATTCTAATGCAAAATATGCCTATAGCCAACCCATCTACGACCAAGAGAAGAAGAAGAAGATTAAGGAGACAACCCTATCTCCTTAGTGCCTTCTTCCCCTTCCCTTCTCTCTTGCGCCAAGCCAAGGGGTCACATCACCAAGAGGACGGCCAGGAAGAGGAGTAAATACGGTGGCGGACATCCACCCTGAGGAGGACATAGAGGCACACCACTAGGGCTTGCCAAGAGGAGATGTTCAGGAGGAGGAGCTTCCTTTAACTCTGAGGCAACCAAAGTTGGAGCTAGAGTTCTGCAATGGCTGCATCTTCATTCACAAATCCTTCTTTCTCTTTAGCATCTTTCATTTTGTTGTAGCTAGTTAGATTTCCCGGAGATTACAAATGTGGAACTCCCACTTGTGAGCTCTCCGGATTTTGTCAAACAGTTTTTCAAGTTTTATAAAAGCATTCCTCTACAATTTTTAGTTTCGTGGTTGATTCTATGTCTCTACCCTTCTATTACTCCAAGTCACCCATACTTGGAGTGAGTTGGAAGAGTAGGGCACTTTTGTTGCTTTTCTCTCGCTTTCTCTTCGCAATTATCTATTGTGTCTTTTTGCCCTAATCAAAACCCTTAAAAAATTTCATATATAAAAAACCCAAAAAAAAAGAGTGAATTCCTCATCACAAGCAAGAGTTTTTCAAATCGCATTTCCGCTTCCCTTAGGATGACCCAAATATTCCCTGATGTAAACACGTTTACACTACTTAAGATGTCTATTTATGCATGTTCTTAAGCATAGGATTCCATTGCATGCTATAAATATTGCATAACATGCATCATCTTGCATTTAGAGTAGTTTGAATAAAATGGAGGCTAATTGTCTCCTTTTATGTTCATGGACAAGGAAAACTTTTTATCGAGGCCTCGGATAGAAGATCCACCCATACAGATGTGATCAGGGCGACGATTGGAGTTCAACGACACCAAGATCACCCTAATCAGGCATCTGTAGCATCAGATAGAGATCAGGGAACCCTAAAAGATTAAGGGCCAAGATGGAGTGAATCCGCACTTCAAACAACAAATCCGACCACATGGGTGGATTCGGATCGACGATCGCAGCCTAACGACGTAAAAATCGACTCAATCCGACAATCGTGGCACCATCTACATAATCCAAAAGATGGACGGCCAAGATGGCGCCACGTGGCGCCATGTCAGCCATCCAACTGGCCCTCCAGACCGCCACCGCCTCTCCAAAGGAAATCCAGTGCACGATCTGGGCCATTGGATCTTCATCCAACAGCTGTGGATGCACACACCTTTAAACGTCCACGCGACCATCTGGATGACGCAGCGCAGTGGGCAAGAGCTCTATAGCGAGCAAGTGGCACGCGATTGATTCCTCGCGAGCGGGTGAGCGGCGCGGATGAGCGGGCACAGGTGAGCATCGGATCGTCATCGAACGGCTATGCACGCCCGATAGCGCTCACGCGCTATTAGACGTGTGGAGAAGATGCGGCATCGCACGCGATGGGGCACGTAGAGGAGGCGGGCGGAGACGCGATCTAAGCCGTCCGATCTCGCGATTGGACAGCTGAGATCGGCTGGACGTGTGTGTGCATTGAGTGCACAGGCAAGCAAGTGGGCGCACGTGCACCGCCCAGTATGCCCACGTTCGAACCTTTAGCGACGGTTTTATCCGTCACTAAAGGTCCTAAATTAATGTTTTTAAAATTGGAATGACCAAAATGCCCCCACTCCTTGAAACTATAAAAGGAGACCCCCTCCACACGAAATTCTCATCCCTTCTCTTCTCTCCCTCTCCAAAGCTCAAGAGAAGCTTGTCCCACACCCGGGATGCTTCTCGCGAGATAAAGTCAATTTTTCACCCCTCTTTCGGAAGCGGATCCCATGACAGCGACAACGTGCTGCCCCGTTCCCGTTCTTCCTGCTTCGCCCTCCTTCGTCTTGCTCCATCCTCCTTTGTCCAGGCGTCGTCCCGTTCGGCTCGTCCTCCAAGCGACCGTCGAGGAGGATATCTCTCTCCCTATTCTTTTTACTACTTTCTAGAATAGGTTTACTGCTTTCTAGAGTAGATTTACCGCTTTCTAGTGTAATCATTTTCCCTCTTTCTCATCGTGATATTTAGTGTAGTGAACAATCCTTTTGATAATGAATTCCATGTGCATTCTACATCTCTTTTGATTTTTGTTTGTATTATCCTCTCTTTCTCTCTCTTTCTCTTCTATTTATTGTAAATAGTTAGATAGTTCTAATCAATTGAATTGCTTCATGAAAAATAAAACAAACGTAAATTTTTTAAATCAAACGTCCGCCTCCCTGTGTTCGACCCGGGATTGTCATTCCGATATAAATTTTATTTGTTGAACATGAGTTCTTCGCTTTCATACTACGACGACAGGTTTTCTCAAAACCAAACACGTTAGCGTAGCAACCCGACGTTCAACATTTTGGCGCCATTGCCGAGGAGGCGACGATCTTTGATTTTTTTCTTCGCGTTATCTAACTTACAAATCATTTACCTCACTTCTCTCCTTTCTTATTGTGATTGCAGGTACTCTTTTGAGACGAGTAAATGTGGTAGATTGGAGTAAAGTGTTGTAGAAGGTTTTGTAAGTTACCCCCACCTCCCACCCATTAGATTTTATTTCACCACATAATAACACAAACATCAATCAACCTAGGTGTTCTTATAAACTCTAAGGTTAGATTGTTTGTTGTTTGACACCCACACCTGCCCCAACCCCCACATTTAAAAAAAAGAAAAAGAAAAATTAAAAAAAAAATCTCATAGAGGTACACAACCTCATCTAATTTTCAAATTGAACCGGTAAACCGATCTTTTGAGCCGGTACACACATTCAAACACATAATTGAATAGAAATCAGATTAGGAAATCACTTCTGTGCCTAATTAAGTGGTGCAACAGGCCAATTGTTTGAGTTGATTCGGCCACACCACTTCAATTAAAATCAACTCATCAAGTAGCTGCCACATAGGTTCAATTCTTAGGGATTTACCAGGCACTCCACATTCTTTTAAGTTTTAAAAGAAAACATCTCCACCTATGCTTTCAAAACCTAGTGTGTCAACAAAACTTGTTTGAAAACACCTAAAGTTGAATCCTAAAAGCTACTAAGCAAGATTTGAACTGTAAAATTCACCACATCAAAAGTAATTTTGCTTGAAAACCACTGGTTGTGCACGCACACACAAATCAATCAATCAATAAGGGCACAACCCATATAAAGGGCCCATCACATTCCAAAGCACATTCAAACCTAGCCCTAAATAAAATAGAGTAGATGTTGGCCTTAAGGATTCGACTCGCTCTTCAAAGCCCAGAAGGAGATTATTTTCAATTAGTATGTTTCTACTGTTCAATCTAATGTCTAGCTAAGGGAGCAGAATCAAATGATTACGGCTGGAGGGTACACTAGGAACCGGAGGCACAAGTCGAAGAAAGAACCTTCTCCCCAGTCCCTCCTTCTAACCGGTTGGATTGAACAAACAGAAGTAGATCAAATCGTTTCTCTATCTCAAGATGGGTTTTGGAAGTCTGTAGGTCTTTAGGCTAGCCCACTTAAGGATAGGTTTGATTGTTTGTATTGTAAAGCACCTTTCTTCCTCCCATTTCTCATGAATCCTTCCACATATTACATGCATTCCCACTCTTTCCCTCTTGTTTTGAATTATCCTCAACATGACGATTATTCTAACTCGTACTGTAATCATCCTTCAGTTAGTTGGGATAACTCGGATTGGGGATACAGTTCTAGACCTTCGTGTTTAGAGTCTAACCCTGAACACTTTGATTGTGATTTCTATCCTTCTCAGAGCCACATCGATTATAGATCGTCACCCTTTCATGAACAACCTAATATGATCTACAATCAAGAAGGATACACTGATCCTTACCCATCCTCTGATTACACTGCCTTTAGGTCATCACCACCTTTTGAACAATCTGAAATGACCTATTATCAGGAAGGGTATAACGAATCTCAATTCGTTAATTCCCTTACTTTGATCCCAAACCCGCCCAACCCTGAACCAACTCATTTGGTTCAGGGTAACCAGGTTCAAAAGGTTCTGGCTAACTTGAGGAATATCATACAATCTTTAGAAGTTCAACCAATACCTTGCATTGAGAGATTGGAGTCTTTGATTGAAATGATTGATGATTTGAATAAGTATTTGTTGGATTGGCTCCAGGATGTTAAGGATAAGAACCCGGGTGAGTTTCTACTTGGGAAATTAGCGAAATTAAGGATGAGATTTGTGGTTGCTTTAGTTCAGTCGTGAGATGATTCCCAGGATAAACCCTCTTCAGGAGAGCCAATTTCAGAACCCGTTCAAGCACCTGTTGGGGGGACACGTGTTACAAGGCTGACCAGATTGAATTAGAGTAACCAATTAAGGATGATCTGATTTCTTCACCTAAGATCCCTGAGTTGGGGTACAAGGAAATGTATGTCTCCATGGACCAGAAAGTGATGGATGATTTTGAGACATACATTAATACGAATCTTGATTTCTTTGATTCTGATGGTGAAGATTCAAGTTGTGAAGTCTCACGCGAGTTTACAGAACACGATTTCTGTGAGACAATTGGGCCTGAGGAATTTGATAGATCATTTGATAGCCCAATAATTGAGGAAATTGATCTTATTGGGGCTCATATTACGGATCCAGAATTGTATTTTTTGGAGGATTCAATTCAATGCCATGATTGTCAGTTACACCCCATTAAGCTTATCGATGATTCTGTTTCTGAGATAATTAGACCCAAGTCAATTCTGATTCAGCCACATCATTTAGACTTGGAGATTTCAGACGGGGTGATTAATATGCAAGAGGTCTTGGAATTTAACATTCTGATTGAGGAGGATAGGAGTTGGGAAGTTCTGATTTGGGAAGTTAACTCTGGAGGAAGTAGAAGATTGAGTCGAAGGGTTCCTATTAAGCTGAAATCATTAAACCAGAACCCTTACGACATCTGTTTTGAGGATGTCAAACCCAAGCACACATTCAATGATTATCCTTTTGAGCTTGAATTCTCTGTAACCCAACTTTTTGGTCTTGGGTTGCATCCTCATAAATCGAAAGCCCGACCCCGCTTGCATACTGATTTTAGGTTTTGGGTAATTTTTATCCAGAACTTGAGATATTCTCGATTATGGGGTATGGGTCTGCACCACAATCTGGTCCACATCTGTGGACATTTGCTGACAGGTCAGAAGTTTCTTATGTTTATTCTGATTCTGACCTGCACCTGTAAATTCTTTATTTCTCTTCTTTGTATAGTGTGCCTAGCTGAAGGCACTAAAATCAGCACATATACAGTTCTTTTTAGTTTTCATCTCGGAGCAGACCTGACATTCATGCAATTCAGGTGCTTTCTATGCTATTCTACTCTATTTTTTATCTTTTTAATACAATGAGGACATTGCATTAGATAGTCATGAGGAGGTGGATATTCATCTCTGAATTTATTCGTCAGCACTGTAGATTTGTTTTATTTCCTTTTATTAAAAAAAAAATTGGAATTAGGAAAGAGAACTTGGGTTTAAGAAAATTTTCAATCTTAGGAAAGACTACATTATGATTTGAACACAAAGACCCTTCAAGTCTTTGGACTTAATCAGCCCGTGTATCCACTAAAATGTAGATTTATTTTTCGAGTCCTCATCAACCTAAATTCCATTTTAATTGGAGTAAATAAGTTTGGGTGATAAGTACATGACTTATCAACCCACCCTCTGATTTGAGGGAATTTTGAGTTTCTAGCATCTACACACTTTCTTGTCACTGACTCGTTGTTCAGCGATTCTAACGGAAATTGGATAGCTAATGAACCTTCTAGGGTGATATGGATGGCAAGTTATCGTGGGTAACAACCCATAGGTAGGTTGTCCAGAGCCCAATCACTGGACCTATCTCTTTTTGCTGCCTTCAGGTAAATCTTAGACAAGGGAAGCCACCTACTTAAAAAAAAAAAAATCAAAAAGAAAAGGAGAAAAGAAAAAAAGAAATAAGCCACACTTCACCGCATGAGTATGGCTGGCAAGTTGTCGGTGGTAACAGCTCATCAACCGGTTGTCCAGAACCCACCTCAATCAATGCACTGAAAATTCCCAAAACACTCAGGAAGAAGTGGAGAAGTAGAATAAACTGGGGAGATATACACTGAATTCACCCTTGTGTTGGCCCTGTAAAAAAATAAAAGTAGGGAAAAAGCTACTGGTTGTAAAGATACACCTTTAGGCAGAATTCTTTTTTAGGTCACCTAGAGGCGTAGAAATCCGAAGTCTGTTTTAACTGCCAGTCAACGAGTCTATCACATTCACAATAAGATGCTTAGAACTTAGGGTCTCATCAAATCTTGGGTGAGTTGAATGGCCGTAGAAAGCCACTCTTAAACCCTAAAACTTGAAATTCCAAAAAAATTAGAAAAGAGGAAAAAGAGAAAAACAAAATTTTCTTTGAATAAGGTGAGGGCTTGAGGCGGTCTGCATTTTGGCAGATACTCAGGCACTGTTGTGTCTTTGAAAGTTCAGATCCTAAGTAGACATTTTCTTAATGATTGAAAATAACTCAAGCCCAAATAATCCAACTTAATTCTTTTATAAATAGCATATAGTTTTTGCTAGGGACTAGCAAAAGATAGGCATGGGGGTATGATGTAAACATGTTTACACTATTTAAGATATCTATTTATGCATGTTCTTAGCATAGGATTGCATTGCATGCAATAAATATTGCATAACATGCATCATCTTGCATTTAGAGTAGTTTGAATAAAATGGAGGTTAATTGTGTCCTTTTATGTTTATGGATAGGGCAAACATTTTATCGGGGCCTCAGATCAAAGATCCACCAGTACAGATGTGATCAGGGTGACGATTGGAGTTCAACGACTCCAAGATCGCCCTAATCAGGCATTTGTAGCACAAGATAGAGATCGGGGAACCCTAAAAGATCAAGGGCCAAGATGGTGTGAATCTACACTTCAAACGACAAATCCGACAGCATGGATGGATTCAGATCGACGATCGCAGCCTAACGGTGCAAAAATCAACACAATCCGACAACCGTGGCACCATCTACATCATCCAAAAGATGGATGGCCAAGATGGCACCATGTGGCGCCATCTCAGCCATCCAACCGACCCTCAAGACCGCCGCTGCCTCTCCAAAGGAAATCCAATGCACGATCTGGGCCACTGGATCTTCATCCAACGGCTGTGGATGCACTGCTTAAAACATCCGCGCGACCACCTGGACGATGCAACGCAGCAGGCGAGAGCTCTATCGTGAGCAAGCGGCGCGCGATCGATTCCTCGCAAGCGGGTGAGCGGCGCGGGCGAGCGAGCGCAGGCGAGCGTCAGATCGTCATCGAACGGCTGTGCACGCCCGATATCGCTCACGCGCTATACACACGCGGTGAAGACGCGGCATCACACGCGATGGGGCGCGTAGAGGAGGCGGGCGGAGGCGCGATCTAAGTCGTCGGATCTCGCGATCGGACGGCTGAGATCGGCTGGACGTGCTCGTGCATTGAGCGCGCAGACAAGCGAGCGGGCGTGGGCACACCGCCCACTATGCCCACATTCGGACCTTTAGCGACAGTTTTATCCGTCACTAAAGGTCCTGAATTATTGCTTTTAAAATTGGAATGACCAAAATGCCCTCACTCCTTGCAACTATAAAAGGAGACCCCCTCCACACGAAATTCTCATCCCTTCCTTCTCTTCTCTCCCTCTCCAAAGCTCAAGAGAAGCTTGTCCCACACCCATAACGCTTCTCGCGAGATAAAGTCAATTTTTCGTCCCCCTTTCGAAAGCGGATCCCGCGATGACGATGACGTGCTGCCCCATTCCTGTTCTTCCTACTTCGCCCTCCTTCGTCTTGCTTCATCCTCCTTCGTCTAGGCGTCGTCCCATCCGGTTCGTCCTCCAAGCGACCGTCGAGGAGGATATCTCTCTCCCCATCTTTTTACTGCTTTCTAGAATAGATTTACTGCTTTCTAGAGTAGATTTACCGCTTTCTAGTGTAATCATTTTCCCACTTTCTCGTCATGATATTTAGTGTAATGAACAATCCTTTTGATAATGAATTCCATGTGCATTCTACATCTCTTTTGATTTTTGTTTCTATTATTCTCTCTCTCTCTCCTATTTATTATAAATAGTTAGATAGTTCTAATCAATTGAATTACTTCGCGACAAATAAAACAAATGTAAATTTTTTAAATCAATCATCCGCCTCCCTATGTTCGACCCAGGATTTTCATTCCGGTATAAATTTTATTTGTTGAACACGAGTGACATGCGGTTGTGCGTGTGTGTTAAGAAGTGTCATTATAGTCGCACTTGCAACGTCGATTTTAAAATAAGTAAATGGAGGTGAGTTTGAGTGTTGGTCTCAGGGAGGCATGAAAATCGGATTTTGCTTATCACTTGCTGTCACGGAAAGCATGAAGTTTTGCTTGCGAAAGATGCGATTTTGAAAAGCGAGAGAGAGATAGAGAGAGATTAGGGTTAGAGCGTTCCTTGTTTGATCATGCAACTTAAGCAGAAATTAAAGTAACAACTGAATAGAAAAACGATTCATTAATCATGCACTTTTAGTTTATAACTTACAACAACAAATACACGCTCAAACAAAAGTAATGGAAAGCTTGAAAGAGAGAGAGAAAGAGGATGGAGAGCAACGAGGCAGCCACGGCAGTGGAGGAGGCTCCGTCAGCAGCTCGTCGTCTCCGACGATTACAAGAGGGCCTAAAGCTAGCTAAGAGAGGGGTGGAGTAGTTGCAAGGGACATGAATGTCTTGAATGAGTGGTTGGAGGGGGTTTAAATAGGGTTAAGGGCTTTCTAAAAGAAGAAGGGGCTTTAGCGACGTCCGGAACGTCACTAAAACCACTCCAAAAGCGTCGGTGAAACCCTCCAGCCCGTCGGTCAACCGCGCGCGCTATTTCTTCTTCACGCTCGATCCGCAGCCGCTGCCTGAGAGCCATCCAATCGAAGATCAGACGGCTGAGATCTCTCCTAGGCTGCTCTTGGATCGTGCCTCGGGCGCGCATGTGCGCAGGCGTCATCGCCCGGCGTGCGCATGCGCATGGGTGCTCGCGAGCCGTGGGCACGCCACGTGGCGAAATCTCGACTGCCCACTGCTGATCGGGCGGCCCAATTTCGCCGCGCGCATCCTTCGTCTCTGATTTCACACTCCGCGCTGCTCGAACCCGTGTCACGTGCGTGTGGGCATGCACGCTAACCGTTGCACCACACCCGTGCTTTGTCGCGGCGACTGCGGGCGTGCACGCGAGTCTCGGCTGGATGAAGAGGTGGCGTGCGGTGGAGTGGGGCTGACGTGGCATAATGTAGGAGCTCCGGATGTTGGATTTGGCCGATCTTGAGTCCGTTGGACTTTGTTCACCGTTCTGAATCCATCCGTGCGGTCCGATTGCTCATCTGAGCCCGCTTTGACAAGTGCTTACACAAATGGCCATTAATACAATTTTATAAGAAATCTTGGTACATGATGCATGCAATGCTCCCATTCTACTTATGTTGTACCTTTTATTCTTAAGATGGGCCATATTCAACATAATTATCACCCCCTTGTGCAGTGTTATCATACCCCCATGCTTACTCCTTGCTAGTCCCTAGCAAGGTTTATTCTAGCCTTTATTTCCTTTCAGAATTTAAGAAGTAATTGCTTAGCCACTTCATCATTTGTCAATAGGAGGAAATAAACAAAGATCTTAATCTACAAAGACTAAGCAGCGCCCGGGTGTCTGCCAAAATACAAATCGCCCAAATCCTTGCTTTAATGTATATAACTATACATATGTATATGTATATATATATATTTAGAATTTTTTCGAAATTCAGTGTGGGTTGGTAACATTTTACGGCTACCCAACCCACCCAAAACTCGGTCAAAACCCTAAGTGCTAAGCATCTTGGTGTGAAAGTTGTGATAGACTCACTTAACGGTAATTGAGATAGACTTCATGTTTCTACGCCTCTAAGTGACCGGAAAAGGAAATAAATTTGCTTGAAGGTGTATTTGTTCGATTGGTAGCTTTCTCCCTACGTTTGTTTTAATTGGGGTCAACACAAGGATTTTTCCAGTGTATATCTCCCCGGCTTGTACTACTTCTCTGCTTCTTCCTTAAGTGTTTTGATTTTTTTTGTGCAGTTATTGAGCTGGGCTCTAGACAATCGACCAATGGGCTATTACCCACGATCACTTGCCAGCCATACTTGTGCGGTGAAGTCTGGTTTATTTTCTTTTCTTCTCCCCTTTTTTTTCGTAGGTGGCTTCCCTAATCTCAAATGTACCTAGAGGCAATGAAGAAGAAATGGTCTGTGGCTGGGTTCTGGACAACCTGCCAATGGGCTGTTACTCACAACAACTTGCCAGCCATACCACCCTAGAGAGTTCATTAGCTACCCAATTTCTGTCAAAATCTCCGAGAAGTGAGTCTGTGCAAAAATGTGTGCAGATGCTTAGACTCAAAGTTTTTCTGAGTTAGAGGGTGAGTTAATAAGTTGTATACTTATCACCTTATTTAGTAGGTGGATTAGAATAGCTTAAGGTTGCAAGGATTCGAAGCTAAATCCATATTTTAACGGACACCATGGCTGATTAAGCCTGAAGGCCTGAAAAGTTTAAGTGTTTAAGTTATTTTTCTACTATTTTCCACTATTGACAAGTTTCTAATGCCTAAGTTTTCTTCCTAAATTCAAATTTTATTTATTTATTTATTTATTTATTCAGACTGATTAAATGAGCTCAGGATTATGCAATTTACCACCCCCCCATGCTTAAGTTGGACAATGTCCTCAGTGGCAAGTACATGGATGCATAAGGGTTCAAAAAGATAGTACCTGAGTGACGTAAAATACCAGATCAGTCTGAATCCCCTGGGTTGCCTCTCAGGAAGCGCTGAGTTTAACGCCTCCAGCTGGGTGGTGCTCCGTGTCAGCCCTCAACGAGGGTGAACTCTCCTTTGGGGGAACCTAGGCCAAGAAATGCTTCAATCATTGACCATTAACTGTAAAACTGTGCCCAGTGTTAGGATTAGCGATTTCAACTGCCCCATTAGAGTAGGGCTTAACCACCTGAAATGGTCCAGTCCATTTGGACCTGAGTTTCCCCGGGAAGAGTTTTAGGCAGGCGTCAAACAGCCAAACTTGCTGGTTAGGCTCAAAGGTTTTTCTATGAATGAGTCGGTCGTGGACAGCTTTTATTTTCTCCTTATACAGTCGACTATTGTCAAAGGCATCCCGACGAATTTCTTCGAGCTCAGATAATTGGAGCGTCCTCTGCATACCGGCTAACTGGGGATCCATGTTACATTGCTTGATAGCCCAGTAAGCCCGGTGTTCCAATTCGACAAGAAGATGGCAAAGTTTGCCAAAGACCAGGCGATAAGGCAACATGCCTATCGGGGTCTTGAAAGCAGTCCTGTATGCCCATAGGGCATCATCAAGTCGTGTGGACCAGTCTTTCCTGTCAGGTCTCACAGTCTTCTGTAAAATGTTCTTGATTTGTCTATTTGAGACCTCAATCTGCCCATTTGTTTGTGGATGAAATGGGGTAGCAATGCGATGGTTCACCCTGTATTTTCTAAGTAGGGCACGGAATTGGGAATGGATAAAATGGCTTCCACCATCACTGATCATGGCCTTGGGTATTCCAAACCGGGAAAAGATGTTCCTCTTAACAAAGTCCATGACAATCCTGTGATCGCATCGGCGGGTGGCGATGGCTTCAATCCATTTGAAAACATAGTCGACTGAGACTAGGATGTACTCGAAATCGTTGGATAGTGGAAAGGGGCCCAAAAAATCGATACCCCAAATGTCGAAGATTTTGACAATCAAAATAGGCTGAAGGGGCATCATATTTCTCTTGGTCATGGTCCCCAGGGTTTGGCAGCGTGAGAAAGTCTTGGCAAAGTTGTGTTCATCCTTAAATAGGGACGGCCAGTAAAATTCAAACTGCAAAACTTTTGCAGCTGTTTTCTTTTCAGAGAAGTGGCCGCCACAAGCCTGGTCATGACAAAAGGAAAGCACACTCTGAACTTCATCTTTAAGGATACACCTCCTGATGATCTGGTCAGCACAGAGGTGAAACAGCAAGGGATCATCCCAGAAATAGTGCTTGGCCTCAGCCAAGCACCTGTCCCGTTGCTATCTGAACCAGCTGTGCGGGGTTTGTCCTACAACCAAGTAGTCAGCATACCATGGTATTTTCTTATCTTGCACAGCCAGGATGTGTTCATCAGGGAAGGCGTCAGATAGAGGTAGGGAGGGTCCAATGTGGTCTGGATGATGTCTAGACAAGTGGTCAGCCACCACATTCTTCGATCCGGGCTTGTCTCGGATTTCCAGGTCAAATTCCTGCAAAAGCAGGATCCATCTGATGAGCCTGGGCTTTGCGTCCTTCTCAGCCAATAGGTGCCGGATGGCTGAATGGTCAGTGTAAATAGTCACGTGGGATCCCAGCAAGTATGATCAGAACTTTTCAAGTCCAAAGACTACAGTGAGCAACTCTTTTTTTATGACCGTATAATTTCGTTGGGCCTTGTCCAACATTTTGATCGCGTAGTAGATCACCATGGGCTTCTTGTCTTGCCTTTGTCCCAGGACAGCATCTATGGCAAAATCTGATGCATCACACATAATCTCAAAGTCCTAGGACCACTCTGGGGGTTGAAGTACAGGTGCGGTGGAGACAAAGTCCCGAAGGGTGTGATAAGCCTGGATGCAATCAGAAGACATGTGGAATATAGCGTCGTTGGCTAGAAGGTCGGTCAAGGGTTTGGAAAGCTTGGAAAAGTCTTTAATAAACCTTTGGTAGAAGCCAACGTGTCCTAGGAAGGAGCAAATCTGTCGGACAGAGCTAGGTGGAGGAAGTTTGGAAATTAAATCAACCTTAGCCCGATCTACCTCGATGCCTCTATGTGATACGATGTGACCGAGGACAATTCCTTCTTGAACCATAAAATGGCTCTTTTCCCAACTTAACACCAGGTTAACCTTGATACATCGTTTCAGGATTTTCTCCAAGTTGCTCAGACAATGGTCGAATGAATTCCCGAATACAGAGAAATCATCCATAAAGACCACTAAGTATTCACCCATCATTTCTGAAAAAATGGCTAGCATGCAACGCTGGAAGGCCGCAGGTGCGTTGCATAACCTGAACGGCATTCGATAGAATGCAAACGTGTCATACGGGCAAGTGAATGTGGTATTTTCCTGATCTTCCGGAGTAATTGCGAGTTGGTTATATCCTGAATATCCATCCAGGAAGCAAAACTACTTCTGCCCTACAAATCTTTCAAGGATTTGGTCAATGAATGGCAAGGGGAAATGATTCTTCTTAGTGGTTTCATTGAGCTTCCTATAATCAATACACACCTGCCATGCGGTGGTGGTGCGGGTGGGGATGGATTCGCCATGATCATTGGTGACAACAGTGAGCCCAGCTTTCTTTGGAACCATTTGAGTGGGGCTCACCCAGGGGCTCTCGGAGATAGGGTAGATGATGTCGGCGTTAAGCCACTTGATAATTTCTTTTTTAACGACCTCCTGCATGTTTGGGTTTAAACGTCTCTGCATCTGGCGGGAAGATCGGGTCCCGTCTTCCAGGTAAATCTTATGGGTACAATAGGTGGGGCTAATTCATTTTAAGTCCGAAATGGTCCAACCAATGGCAGCCCGATGTTCTGAAAGGGTCATAGTCAATCTGACTTCTTGATCCTTGGTTAGATGAGAATTTTCGGGAAGGTTTTGTCAGGTCCTAGGAAGACATACTTGAGATTTTCGGGCAATGGCTTAAGTTCAGGTGAGGGTGGAACCACAGTCGATGGAAAGGGAAAGGGTGGGAGTTGATCAACATCAATCTCCTCAAATGGCGTCGTGTGATGGTACTCAGCCTTACAGAGATCCACAGGTAATGATGGTGACGGGTCAGCACAGTCACTATAGGCTTGGTGGTCTGATACAGAACTGAGGGTGAGGCATTCCTCGATCAGAGTTTCCACGGGATCATGTTCCTCAACGCAATCGCAATCAAAAGACTTTGTCGCTCGGAAGATATCCAATTGCATTTTCCTGTCCCTGAAGGCGATTTCCATACATCCCGTGTCGCAATCAATGTTTGCCTTAACTGTAGCTAAGAAAGGCCTGCCAAAGATTATGGGTGCATTCTATAATTTTTCAGGGACTTCCATGTTGAGCACCAAAAAGTCAACCAGGAAATAGAAGTCCTTGACCCATACAATCACGCCCTCGACAACCCCCTTCGGGGTTTTCACTGATCTATCAGCCAGCTGGATGGTGACAGGGGTTGGTGTCAGCTCTCCAAAACCAAATTGGTGGTACAGGGTTGTTGGAATCAGGTTGATAGAAGCACCTAGGTCCAGGAGCGCTCTATCAAACGTCATGTCCCCGATATTGCAGGAAATCAGGGGTGCTCCTGGGTCAATTTGCTTGAGTGGAAGGTTGCTTGATATTACGGAACTTGCTTGTTCAAAGAGCACAACCTTCCTAGGTGCTTAAGGTCTCCGCTTAAGCTTGGGTGTACAGGCATCCTTTAAAAACTTGGCGTAAGCAAGGATGTGTTTGACGGCTTCAAGGAGCGGAATATTAATCTGTACTTGCTTAAAGATTTCCAACAGCTCCTCAGTTTCCACAACATTCTTCTTTTTCTTGATTGTTTCCAAGGCCTCAGGGTAGGGTGTCTGAATGTGGATTGGTTCCATGTCTGGGTCCTTGGTTGGTGCCTCTTCTGAGTCGGGTATTTCAGCGGGTGAAGTCTCGGGGAGAGTCAGCCATTTGGGATCCTGGGTTTTGGTGCCGCTTCTCAAGGTCACCGCATTCGCAGAGGCATTGGGGCCATGGGTTGATCCTTGAGAAGACGAGCACGAAGAAGCACCAAACCCAGGAGGTGTTTGCAGGGCTAGCTGGACCATGTGAACCTGCTCAGGGTTGCTTTAGAACCCTTGCAAATTGAGGCCTCTATTAATTATGTTTCGTGGGTTTGGTTGTGGTTGGGAAGGTAGGGATCTTTGTTGTTTACAGTCCAAGAGTTGGCTTAATTGTCCCCTTACCAAGGCCATTTCCTCCTGATGTTTCTGGTTCATGTCAGCCATCATCTTTATTAGGGTATCCATTTGGTTTTGTGGGGGAGGGGCCGCCCTATTCTGATTATATTGGGGTCAAACTGGTGATCCTTGCTGATAGGGGGCAAGTGTGGCTGCTGGTTTGGCCTGGGCTGGTTCTGGAATTGCGGTGGTTTCTGGTTTGTCCAACCAAAGTTGGGGTGGTTATGCCAGCCAGTGTTGTAAGTGTTGGAGAAAGGGTCTGGTTTCTCATAACCTTGGACAGCTTGCACATCTTCAAGGATAGCCGATGTTGATGGAGAGGGAAGGGCGTAATCAAGGGTTGAGGGAGCAAAGGTCCCTCCCTGGAATGTGGTTAGGGGTTGTTCCAGGTTCAGTTGGGTAAATGGCTGGACCAGGTCAACATTATGCACTCCCTTTGCTAGGGAGAGTCTGTAAGGGGTTCCTGGTCTGGTTCAGTAGCTCATCAATCTTTTTGTCCACCAATTCCACTCGATCCAATTTCTTGGCGATGATGTCCATGTCAACCATTCCAGAATTTGCTTGTACCTCATAAATCCCACCACGAGGTTGACTGGACCTGTTGAACTGGGTCATAGAGGCATTGTTGAGCGAATTCTCGCTCATAGACTCAAAGAGCTCAAATGCGCTCTCCTCGTCTTTCTTCAGGAAGTTCCCCCCGCATGAGGCATCGACAAAGTTCCGTAGGTTGCTGTCCAGACCGTGGTAGAAAATCTGGGCCAATTGCCACCTTGGCACTTCGTGGTGTGGGCATTTTCTCAAGAGTTCATTAAATCTTTCCCACACCTCATGAAATTGTTCCCCACCCTAGAGTGTAAAGGTAGTGATAGCTCTTCTGAGAGCATTGGTCTTTCTTATGGGGAAGAATTTCTTTAAAAATGCATGCCTCATTTCTTCTTAGGTGGTGATGGGTCTACCTAGGGTTCTAAGCCAATGAGAAGCCTTGTCTCTTAATGAGAAGGGAAACATCTTGATTAGAACAATGTCAAGGCTAATGTTCCTAGGTTTCACAGTTCGCGCTATGTGATCGAGATCCTCTAGGTGCTGAAAGGGGTCCTCATTTGAGCTTCCATGAAAGTGGCTCTGGATCAGACTTAAGACATTCAGTTTCAGCTCAAAATCTTCTCCCCCTTCGGGGATCCTAAGGTGCGGCTCGACTCTAATAGCAGAGGGATTATAGAAATCGTGGAGGGGCCTCGGCTAATCCTGAAATAGTGATATACCAAGTGGTGGTTGCCCTGGTATGTCTTGGAAAGGTGGTGGTGGTTGTTCTTGTGGGTTCTGTGACCATTGTATGGCTTGCATGATGGTGTGGATTTGTTGTTGCTGAAGCCGGTGGTTAGCATTGATTTAGGCTTGGATGATGGCCATAGCACCTGGTGGGGGTTGATCTTCAGCCTCATCTACCCTAGGCTCAGCCATGTTTCCAACAGAATTACGTCGCCTAGATTCCTGCCCCAAAACACACAACTCAGGATGCAGTGAGCGTCTCCCGTGCATACACTAGAGAAGAATAGAAGGGGATGCCGAGGGCAACAGATGCGAGAAATGTGTTTCAATCAAGCACACAAGCCTAGTCCTTATGGTGTATTCCTTAGGAGACCTAGAAATCTCACAAAGGGTGATTAAGTCCGTAAGCACTGGACTCCCCTCCCCAAGGCTAATCTGGCCTGGTTGATTACGAGGGGATTGCAGGGAAGGTTCTTCTTTTGGCTTGCGCCTCCGGTTCCATAGACCCCACAACCGCGGTCGTTTGACACTGCCCCGCAGCCTAGTCACCAGATTCTACCAAGGGAATGAAAACCAAGTGCCCAGCGAACAAAACCTCACCTTTCGAGACTTAACTCAGTCCTGCCTAGGGCATGTCTACTTAGTTTTAAAGGGTTAGGATAGTGCTTGTGCTTAGGGTTATGTGATGAGGCGTTGATTGGGTTGGTGCCTCTTAATTTTCCACTTTCAAGGTGTGTGCTTCTAGCCAAACATGATTTTCAAGCAAGGATTTTTTAAGATGTGGTGTCTTTTAGTGTTTCATCCTTACTTTAGTACTTTTTAGGGTTGACGTGTCTTAATGTTTTCAAACAAGTTTCAGTGGGCACGTCAGGTTCTGCACACAACTCGGTGAAAGTAGATTTCCTTTTTTTTCTGTAGAGGCTCTAAAACCCTAATGTACACATCCTAATGATCATGCAACTTCTATTAGATGAGTCGATTTTAGGGTTGAGTGGTGCGGCCCAGGTCAACTCACGGTGGCTTCGCAAACACCACTCAAAAAGAAAAGAACACTCCAAGAATTTATTCAAAATGTTAGAGTGTACATTTTTTTTTGTGGGGTGATGTGTTAAGGATGTGGGTCAAGCAATAATACACCACGCCAATTTTTTTCAATTTTTACAATTTTTTTAGTTTTTTCACGCAAGCAAACAATCGTGAGAGAAGAATTACTCACTATCGGTCCTCGTAGCGCCTACTTCCTTGCTACCGTCGTGGGATGCATCGCTTCGCCGTCCACGCGCCGAATTCTTGCAACCATCAAGTAAAAAGAAAAATAGCGCATTAGACGATGTGAGAATGAATGTGGAATGGAGGTGACAAAACAAATCCATTGGCTCCCCAACAACGACGCCAAAAACTGACGTGCGGTTGTGCGTGTGTGTTAAGAAGTGTCGTTATAGTCGCACTTGCAACGCCGATTTTAAAATAAGTAAACAGAGGTGAGTCTGAGTGTCGGTCTCAAGGAGGCGTGAAAATCGGATTTTGCTTATCACTTGCTATCACGGAAAGCATGGAGTTTTGCTTGCGAAAGATGCGATTTTGAAAAGCGAGAGAGAGATAGAGAGAGAGAGATTAGGGTTAGAGCGTTCCTTGTTTGATCATGCAACTTAAGCAGAAATTAAAGTAACTACTGAACAGAAAAAAGATTCATTAATCATGCACTTTTAATTCATAACTTACAACAACAAATACATGCTCAAACAAAAGTAATGCAAAGCTTAAAAGAGAGAGAGAGAGAGGATGGAGAGCGACGAGGGAGCCACGGCGGTGGAGGAGGCTCCGTCGGTGGCTCGTCGTCTCCGGCGATTACAAGAGGGCCTAAAGCTAGCTAAGAGAGGGGTGAAGTAGTTGCAAGGGAAGTGAATGCCTTGAATGAGTGGTTGGAGGGGGTTTAAATAGGGTTAAGGGCTTTCTAAAAGAAGAAGGGGCTTTAGCGATGTTCGGAACGTCACTAAAACCACTCCAAAAGCGAAGGTGAAGCCCTCCAACCCGCCGGTCAACCGCGCGCTGTTTCTTCTTCACACTCGATCCGCAGCCGCTGCATGAGAGCCATCCGATCGAAGATTGGACAGCTGAGATCTCTCCTTGGCTACGCTTGGATCGCTCCTCTGGCACGCATGTGCGCGGGCGTCATCGCCCAGCGTGCGCGCACGCGTGGGCGCTCGCGAGCTATGGGCGCGCCGCATGGCAAAATCTCGGTCGCACGCTACTGATCGGGCGGGCAAATTTTGCCACGCGCATCTTTCGTCTTTGATTTCACGCTCTGCGCGGCTCGAACCCTCATCGCGTGCATGTCGGCATGCGCGCTAACCATTGCGCCACGCCCGTGCTTTGTCAAGGCAACTGCAGGCGGGCACGTGAGTCTCGGCCATTCGATCGAAGATCGACGATCGAGATCTGATCTCGGCTGGATGAAGAGGTGGCGTGCAGTGGAGAGGGGGTGACGTGGCGCAATGAGGGTCGTTGATCTTCAAATCAACGATCAGAACTTCTTGGGCCCATTGTAGGAGCTCCGGATGTCGGATTTGGCCGATCTTGAGTCCGTTGGACTCCGTTCGTCATTCTGAATCCATCCGTGCAGTCTGATTGCTCATCTGGGGCCTGCTTTGACAAGTGCTTACATAAATGGCCATTAATACAGTTTTATAAGCAATCTTGGTACATGATGCATGCAATGCTCCCATTCTACTTATGTTGTGCCTTTTATTCTTAAGATGGGCCATATTCAACATAATTATCACCCCCTTGTGCAGTGTTATCAACGAGTTCTTCGCTTTCATACTACGACGACAGGTTTTTTCAAAACCAAACACGTTAGCGTAGTAACCCGGCGTTCAACACTCCCTGAGTAATCAGTTCTTACGAATTTTAAAAGTAATTGGATCTCGCACATTACAATGATTAAAAACCCACTTTAAAATTCATGTAATTCTCACCATCAGTTAGCAATGGGATCGACGGTGGAGATGCACCGGAGAGAGGGCTTCATGATGGCGATGGTAGCTTGGTCGATGGTGGATGGCGGTAACCGGACGATAAGCCTGAAGGGACCACTGGTGGGTTCTTGGTGACGATGAAGGAGTAGCCAATCAGACTGATGGTATGGTGGCATGGGTGTGGCTAAGGATGGGGACGACAATGGTGGTGTTGGCAGCGACGAGGGTGGCTAGTTATGGTCGCTCGAAGAGAGGAAAGCTAGTGGATGTTGGGTTCTTTGTGGGGAAGAAGATGAACAGTGTGATGGGTGTGGTTCGCATTGAGGAGAAAATGAAGAAGAAAGGAAAAAGGGACGTGGAGGATAGTGGTGTTGGTGGTGATGGTGGTGGGGGAAGTGGTGCACGCTGTCACCGTGCACCACCACGTCGACGACAAGCAAACAATGGCGAGGAAGGTGTCAGTCCACAGTGCACGCTTGAACCATAGTAGGGAAGGAGAGAGTCTAGTTGTCCTCTCTTAATGAAGAAGAAGGGGTATTTTTAAGATCGTTTCCCCTCATGCCTCCTCTAGATTCGGTATATTCTCCATGAAATGGGGGATTTTCCTTCCATTTTTGGTGAGCAATTAATTCACAAATTAAGATATAGAATGACAGGCACCATCTTGCAGTACCAGCAAGAGTATTCTCGCATATAAAGAGCTGGGGTGTGAGTATTGAGTTAGCACGGGCAATTTGCATGTAAGGACGAGGTGTAAGAGAATTTCTTTCCAAGTCAAGTTTCCAATTAAAGCCTTTGCAAAGCTTTTCCTGCATTAAACATATAATCATACATAAAGACATGTATACATGTGCAAGGAATCAATTTTATAGCTTAACTAATTTTTCAATATAATGCATGCTCAAATTCTAATTAATATCCTCAGATAAAGAGTACTTAGGCTTTATAAATGTCCACTAAAGTGGACCTATCAATGGTTGATAGCAAATCTTAGAGGAATCAATCCTACTTATTGCACCCATCACATTTACATTGAGGATGGAGCTTTTCTCTCTCACAAAATACAAAGAAGATTAAACTCGAATATGCGAGAGATAGTCAAGAAGGAGATCAGTAGCTGGCTAGATGCAATAATTGTCTATCCTATTTCAAATAGCCTTTGGGTAAGCCCAATTCAAGTAGTTCCTAAGAAAGCAGGGATTACTGTAGTCACTAATGAATAAGGAGAATCCATCCTAACTTACACCATGACTACATGCAAGTCTGCATTGATTATAGGAAGCTGAACTCTATAACTAAAAAGGAGCACTTCCCCCTACCCTTCATAGACTAGATCTTGGAAAGATTAGCTGAGAGAAAGTTCTATTACTTCCCAAATGGGTATTTCAGGCATAACCAAGTTGCTATTAATCCTAGAGATCAAGAGAAGACTACCTTTGCTTGTCTCTATGGAACCTTTGCATTTCGTAAGATGCCCTTTGGACTTTGCAATGCATCTACAACTTTTCAAAGGTGTATGATGGTAATCTTTTCAGAAATGGTGGGTGACTATCTTGAGGTTTTCATAGATGATTTTTCTACATTCAGGGATTCTTTTGACCAATGTCTTAGCAATTTGGAGAAGATTTTAAAGGGATGCATCAAGGTTAATCTGATCTTAAGTTGGGAAAAGAGACATTTTATGGTTCAAGAGGGCCTGGTTTTAGGACACTATCTCTAAAAAAGGAATTGAAGTTGATCGAGCCAAAGTGGAGCTAATTTTCCAATTACGACCCCTTGCCTCAGTTTGACAAATCAAATCTTTCATAGGACAGGTTGGATTTTATAGAAACTTCATTAAAGATTTTTCTAAGATTGCTAGGCCCCTTACCAACCAGTTATCTAAAGAAATACCTTTCATGATGAATAAGGATTGCATCAAGGCTTATAAAACTCTAATTGATGCAATGATCCAAGCCCCAATTTCACTACCCTCTGATTAGTCCCTACCCATTGAATTATGTGTGATGTATCTAATTTTGCTATTAGGGCCATCCTAAGTCAAAGAATTAAGAAAAAAGTCTTTGGTGATCCATTACATTAGGAAAACTCTTAATGATGCTCAAAGGAATTACATCACAATAGAGAACGAATTACTAGCTGCTATTTTTGCTTTAGAAAATTTTCAATTGTAGATTGTTTATTCTGATCACTCAACCCCTAGGCACTTGTTGGCGAAAAAAGATGCCAAACCTATGTTAATTAGGTGGATTTTACTATTACAAGAATTTGACCTAGAAATCAAAGACAAGGTTGGATCTTAAAATGTTATAGATGACTACTTATCTAGAATTATGGTTGATGATGTTGGATTAGTGCCCAAAGTAATGATGCGTTTCCAAATGAGCAACTTTAAGCTACTTCTAAAAAAGGGACTGCTTGATATGCTGATTTGGTGAATTACTTAGCTATAGGAAGAATACCACCTGACTCGACTAAGCAAAAGAAAGATATGTTCTTCTCTAGAGCTAAGTACTACTTTTGGTAGGGACCTATTGTTCAGATGTGAGAATCGCAAGATTAAAATCAATAAAATACGCCTTGCAGTACAGATTTCACAAGCACCCGAACAACAAATATTAACAGAACTCACGTACGATTTTTTTCACTTTTGGACCTTGAGTCTCGGTCAAACTTAGAGAGGCAATGAGTTTTAGAATTGATTCTTGGATCTTTCACTTTAAACCTTGCATGCTTGCGATTCCTTCTTTTTTTTGCTTTTTCTTTTTTTAATTTTTTTTTGTATTTTTTCAAATAATCGACTAAACCTCAACTAAACCTAAGACAAAACCTAAGGCCACATCCTTAACAACTAGCTTGCACTACTAAACCTCGCCAATCTCAATGGTTTCACGCAACACGTAAATGATGTCAAGGAAGATTGAAAATGTAAAAATATATTTTTCATTGTGTACTACTTTAATTGTATGTATGCTACCTAATGCATTTAGGAAGCATTCACAACATTTTCTACTTTGGAAGCAGCCATATACTTTTTTTCATTTTTTTTGTATTTGTTTTACATTTTTCTATTTGGAAACAACAAATGACTAAGGAACCTAATATGACTAACCTAACTATGTGAAATGGAACAAAGAGAACCTAACTAAACCTAAATCTAAGGGGGGTGTGAGTGATGGTGGTGGAGAGATGGTGGTCGACCACCACTTGTGGTGGTGGTGGGCATGTGGTGATGAAAACAATGGCGAGGCAAAAGGGAAAACACAAGCAAATCAAAAATAAGCAAATATCAAGAATCGAAATATTGTATCAATCATTATCATCATCAAAGTTCATACAAAAATTAGTCTAATCACTACAACTTGAACAATATCCAAAAAAAATAAAAATAACTACAATTACGAGAGAGCCACGATGTCGAGGGTGCTTCTGAGAAGCTATCGGCTTATGGGTGGTGGTGGTGGCTAGACCTTGGGTACAAAGGCCTGTCTACATTCCAACCAAAGAGATGAACACCCCAAACCTATAGAGGAAGGCTTGATGCAACCAAAACTATAGAGAGAGGCTACACGCATATAAAGAGAAAAAGAGAGAGAGAGAGATGGTTGACCTTGGGGCCTTAAGGGAGAAAGGAGGGACGACAATGGTGGTCTCTCTTGAAGGAGCATTGCTAGTCCTATGGATGGTGGTAGTAGCCTCTGGCCACCAAGGAGGAGGAGCACGTCGTCAATGAAAGGAGGTGCGTGATTGTGCAGCAATCATAGGTCCTAATCAACCAAAATAATGTTAGAACCTAGCTTAATTTGTAAATATTGCATTCATATCATGCATATCATGCATTGCATCATTTTATATAGAATAAGATGAGATATCTTGCTATTTAATATTTTTGTTGTTATTTGCAAGTACTAAAGTGATAGAGTGGAATAAGATAATAAATAGAGAAGAAGACTGATCCAGACAAGAGGAGTGAGGAAGATAACCTTATACCTACCCTTAGAAACCCTAGGACAGCCTTCCTAAACCCAAAACCACTTCCATTAGGACATCTTAGCCTTAGAACTGAAAACATGGATAGCACTATCCATGTTCTTATCCACCTTATCCCTCTCCCAAACACTTAGGAACAAAAACCTACCTTCCTAAACCCAAAACCCACTCTCCAACACCTTATCTGGATGTCTGGAGGTCTTCTATGGTTCCTGTTTTAGGTGCTAGAAGCTTGAGCTTACCTCTTTTGACCTAGAAACCCCACCAAACACCTTAGGAAACCTAATTAGAGACCTCTTAAGCCTATCCCACTATCCATACCCTTAGTTATCCTATCCCTAACCCAATTGAACTAGCCCACACCTAATTGGGTGCATCTATGTTGATTGGGTGCACCTAAACCCAATTGGATCCACCCAGGATCTAATTGACTCATGCCTATTAGGATTACCTTAGCCTAATCACACGCACACGTCCAATTAGAATTGACCTAGACCCAATTAGGTTCACTCCTCTCCAATTAGACTTTCCTAAGCCTAATTAGGTCCATACCCACCTAATCTAGATTGACCCAACCTATTTAGCACGTAATTCTACCAAAACCCACAACCTTACTCTATGAAATTTAAACCACACACACTAGCACCTTCCTAAACTATCCTCCTAATCTAATTTATGGGTGTCAACTCTAAGGGCCACCAAAGGTGGTGATTTCTATTTTGGGAGAGGAGATCATTCAATTGAATTCAATTCTCTTCTCTCCACCACAACTTGCGAGCCCTCTTCCTCCTCCAAAAAACCCAAGGCCGTCCTCCTCGTCCTCCTCCTCTAAGCATCATCATGAACAGCTAAGCAAGGAGAAGAAGAAGGCCTCATCAACATTCTCCTCCTCTTTTCTTCTTGTGGGCATGCCTTCTTCTCCATCCATAGAGGATCCACGCCCCATCTTCTTTTCCTCTTAGATGGCCATAGAGGAGACCATCTTTAAGGCCTTCACAAGGATGGCCATGGTAGAGAAAGGGTGCAACACCCCCCTCTCTACTTGGGTGCACACACCCCTATTCTTCTTCTTAGTGGACAGCCAAGAAGGCTTCTCGATAGCCTCACTTGGTTGATCCCATTCTTTAGTTGTTTAGCTCTCTTTTCATGTACCTGGATTTTATAGCCACCTAATGTTTGATGTATGATATTCTTTTATGTAGTGGTTTTATGTGCATGCTCTTATTTTCACCTCTTATGATTTTGATAAATGCCTCCTAAACTCCCTAAGAATGTCCCCTTTAAGGTTAGTCACACCATGCACGGCCACCATGGCCTCACTTAGATGCACTTAGTCATTTAGGGTTACAGGTACGTAGTTAGATTTAGGTTGTGCCATATTAGGTTTCTCTTTTCAAAACAAAAATCAAAAACACAAAAAAATCGCAAAATACAAAAAGACCAAAAAGATTAGGTTAGGTTAGATTTAGGTTAGAAAATTGGATTCGAATCTAAAACTCATTTCTCATGCCTCCTAGAGACGAATGACCATGACTCAAGTTATAAAAGAAAAAAAAATCTCTACGCGAGTTTCATTAAAATAAGTATTTTTTATCAAGAGTTTAGTGCAACTATACTACAAATCTGATGTATTTCAAAACACGCGTGAAAATCTCTTTGTCGGTGGGGGGCTAGGTTTAGGTTGGAGGGGAGGGGATGATTAAGGGCTAAAGTGGTAGGGTTAGGGTCCTTTTTATAGACTTGGTTTTGGGTAGGTTATGCCTTACCATCACCTTAGGAGAAGGTTAGGAAGGTACATCTTAAGGTTTAGCTGTTGGACCACTTTATGACCTAGCCTAATAAAATTTAGGTTAAGTTAATTAGGTTAGGCTAGTCTAATTAGGAACCACTTAGCCTAATTGATCTTCTATTTAACTTAATTGCAACCTAATGGGCCCAATGGGTTTGGGAATAGAAAATTGGGATAGTAGAGTCTAGGGATAAGATCATGGATAATGGAATAAGATTGTCGATAGTGGGATAGGGTTATCCAGGTTTTTGGTTCATATGATTAGGTCACCTAGGGTTCTAAGATCAGGGTTTAAAATTATGGTTCAAGGTTATCCTCCTCTCTTCTTTTTATTGTGCCATTCACTCTTTCTTATTCTTCTTCGGACTTTATTGCTCTGCTTATTCTCCTCTGCAGGTGATCTGTAGAGGTCCTCTTTATTCGACTTTATTCTGCATCTATAAGTGTCCATAACTTTTTTCAGCATCCAGATCATAGCCTAATCCTCTTATTACCTACAAACAAAAATAAAAACAGCAAATAGCAAGATAGTCTTGCATTATTTTATGTACAACTATATAAGATGATGTAATGTAATGTATGTTAAATATGCATGCCATATGTACAGACTAGCTAGGTTTCTAACATTATTTAGATGCTTTAAGTCCTATGATTGCTGTGCAATCACCTATGTTATTCAAACTCTGTGCTGATCAGATTATTAGAGGATGTGTTCCTGAGAACAAGATTAATAGTATCCTGATCTTTTACCGTAACGCTACTTGTGGAGGACCCTTTTCAGGGAAGACTGCTGCAAAAGTGCTACACAATGGGTTTTATTGGTCTACATTATTTAAGGATGCTCACAACTTGTGCAAATCTTGAACCCATTCCCAATCTTTATGGAATATGACTAAGAGGGACATGATGCCCCTGAACCCAATTTTGATTGTCGAGATCTTTGATGTCTACAATATAGATTTCATAGGATCCTTTATATCATCCTTTGGCTTAGAATGCATCTTGGTTGCTGTGGATTATGTTTCAAAATGGATTGAGGCAATTCCAACTCAAACTAATGATCATACATAAGTGATTAAGTTTGTGAAAAGAAATATCTTTAGTAGATTTGGAATGTCTCGTGCAATCATAAAAGATGGTAGGACCCATTTTACTAATGGTTGGTTTCGAGCCTTAAGAAGTACGAGGTAACACATTGGATTGCAACACCTTACCAACCCCCAACTAATGGGCAGATTAAAATCTGTAATAGGAAGATTAAAAACATTTTGTAAAAGATGGTTAGACTTGATAGAAAGGATTGGTCCACTAGAGTTGATGACACACTTTGATCCTGTTGGATCACCTACAAAACTCCCAATGGCATATCCCCATATCAATTTGTCTTTGGTAAACCCTATCATCTTCTCGTAGAGTTGGAATATTGAGCCTATTAGATTGTTAAATAATGCAATTACAATCTAGATCAAGTCGAAGAACATAGAAAGCTCCAACTAAGTGAGCTCAAAGAAATCAAGAACGAATCTTATGAAATTGCTCAAATTTACAAGGAAAAGACTAAAGGCTTTCATGACAAGCATATTGCATGTAAACATTTCAAGCTCAATTAAAATGTTTGGCTCTTTGATGTAAGACTGCACCTCTTCCTTGAGAAACTCCATTCTCAACGGAATAACCTATATATGGCTGTTCAATCTTTTGAGGATGGAGCTCTAGAGAATTCTAATCCTAAGACAAGGCATACTTCCATTGTAAATGGTCAATGGTTAAAATCCTACATTGAAGATCTAACACAATCACCTTTGGATGATAAGATGGCCTTGATAGAATCAGAGTCTTGATCTATGATTCGCATCTTCGTCTAACTAAAGAATTAAACTTAGCGCTTGTTGCAAAGCAAACCAACGTTGATTTTACCAATTGATTTCTTGCTTGTTATCTTAGGTGAGGGTAGATTGAGTCAATCTTGTAGAAAGTAATCAAGATTGGCTAACCTTATTGACGTCGAGTATCAAGTTGTATTATTCCTTTTTCCTACTATCTCATTCATTCATTTTATGATTCTTGCTTACATTGAGGACAATGTATGAGATAGGCATGGGGGGAGGCATGTATTTTGTTGGTTTCAGCTTTGTTTTCCATTTTGATTTGTCTGTCTTCCATATCATTTTTTCATGTTTTCAAAAAAAAGGAAAAAGAAAAGTTGAAAAAAAAGAAAAAAATTAGTGTTTTTAAAGTCTTAAGCTAGGAAAGGATTACGATACTTAGGCATTCAGAAATTACAAGCCTTAGGAAAAGTATGATTAAGGTCATTTCACTCAAACTTTTCAAGTCATTTTTGACTTAATCAACTCAAGTATTTAATAAGATGAAATCTATTTTCCGAGTCTTTAAGGACTCTTGTTATCTAAGGTATTAAACCAACAAGGTAACAAGTATGTGACATATCATTTCATCCCCTTGTTTAAGCAATTTTGAAATCTAAGCATCTCATATTTGCACTTACACATTGACTAGCTTATGGGCAACTACCTTTTGAAAATTAGGTTTTCAATGACGCTTAGATCTAAGGGTTTGATTCAATAATCTGACTAAATCTTATATCTAATTTCGAGACCCTCACAAGTATGGCTGACATGTTGCAATGGGTTTGCTCTCCAAATGTAGGATGTTCAAATCCCAACCTTACACCCCAATCTTCTTTGGATTTTTGTTTAGGAGGCATTCATGAACCAAATTCAAAGGAGTCACCTACCATAGAAAACAAGTGAAAAAGGAGAGAAGAAAAAAAAAGGAAAAAATATACATGTAGAAACATTTAAAAACAAAAGAAAGAAAAAAATAGAATAAATTAGGTAATGAGAAATAGAAATGAATAAAAAATGTCAAATGGCAAATTCGATGAGATATACACAAATTTTGATATTATGTTGACCTCAAGATAGAAAAAGGGACGAAGAAAGCTACCAATCTGTAGTAAGACAAATCCGAAGACAAGGTTCGGAGAAGTAAAGAGAAGTCTAATGCTTCAAAGAAAGCAAAGTTTTCAACCCTGTTGCCCACTTGGCAAGTCAACATCACAAGCATTTATGCTTAGAATTTTAGTTTCTATTCAAAACTTGGGTGGATTGACAAGCCATAAAAAATTGATCAAGAGGCCTAAAACTACAACTAATAGGATTCCAGTGCGATTAAGTGATCTATGATGAGTCTGAAATTTTCGTCCCTACCAGGAACGCATGACGTAATAATTGTGGAAATAAAATATAAATAATCTCACAAAATACAATCAAACAAGTACACAAGTATTTTTAGGTGGAAACCCAAACCGGGTGAAAAACACCACCTAACCCTCTCGAGTTAGGATTTTCCGATCAACCAAGTTGATCAAAATCTACTAAACCGAATCACTTTAAAACGAGGGTGATTCAACCTCAATTACAACCACGCTACTTAGACGAGGGTAGCATACCTCAACTCCTTCTCTTCACGAGAAGGATTTTGTCTCGCGAAGGAGACGGGAATTCGCAAAGCGAATACCCAACCAAATAACAAAGATAAAACAAGTAATCCTATAGAGCCAACAAAATAATTTTTAACCTAAGCTTCTATAGGAATTAGGATGCTTCCCTTTGAAAGGAGTGCGTCGACGACGCGGATGCATGTACCACGCGACGGTGCAACGTCACTCTCGTGAACAACGGCGGGAGAGCGGGTGCGCAACAGCTTGATGCTCTCAAGATGTAGAACTTGAGCTTAGAGAGCAAGAGAGACACAAAATGGTTTGAAAGTGTATTACAAAGTGTTTCTTGTGTATCTTGGTGTGTTTTTGTGTTGCAAAGGTTCCCCTCTATTTATAGAGGCCTTAGGAAGGCTTCGGAAGGCTTAGAAAAGCTTCCATAGTCGTTGGGTGCAAAGCCCAAGTGAATCAGCCCGAAATCAGGAACAATCATTGTTCTGGTAGGCTTATCAGACGTCTAATTCTGGCATCAGATGTCTGGAAGTTCACTTTAAGACGTCTGATTCCAAGGTCAGACGTCTGATTCCAAGGTCAGACGTCTGATTCCAAGGTCAGACGTCTGATTTTGGGCGAGTTCCTTCCTGACTTAAATCAGATCTAAACAGGGTTCTTGTGCAAGTCCATCAGACGACATATAGGACGTCTGGCACTATGTCTGGACATCTGGAAACCTACTTTTTCTTTGGGAATGGATTTCCAAACGTTGCAACAGCTAGAAAATCTCTGAGAAGAGACTTTGGGTCAGCCGAGGTAAAATGGTCAATTATCAGACGTCTGTAAAGTCCTATGGACGTCTGATAAGGCTCTAACGGTCACATTCTTGACTGTTCACTAAGCCAGCCAACGGTCCACTAATTGGACGTCAGGCAAAGTCATCAGACGTCTCCTAAGACGTCTGGTTTAAGGTCTAGACGTCTGATTTCATCAGACAGAACTAACTATGTCCAGCCTAATAGTTATCAGACGTTTGAATCAACAGTCAAACGTCTTAAAACACTTTATCAGACGTCTGATTTTGGAATTAGACGTCTGGAAACTCTGTTTGAACCCTATATTGGTTTTCTAGGTATTCTACAGAAAACCTAAGTATCCTAGGGTTGTGCAGGTGTTCCTAGGACTACTGTTAGGGTACTTTGAGGCTCTTTAACATAATGTTCTAAGGAAATAAAAAGGCAAGCAAAATAAAGATAAAAGTACATGAAAGGATTAAACAAAATTCTATCCTATTCTTCTTGTCCTTCCATCTTCAATCTAGCGCTCCTCGCGAATCTCCTCTGTTCTCCATCAAGCTCCTCCAATCCGTCCTGGATGCGAGCTCGAATTCAGTCTAAACACGTCTACATTTGCAATTGACTTGAAATCTAAGACTCCAAGTGCAAATGTTAAATAGCACGTGTTTTGTTATCATCAAAACAAATTATCGTGGTGCTCTAGCACCAACAATCTCCCCCTTTTTGATGATGACAAAACCGTAAATAATAATGCAAAAAAATCCTCCCCCTTTTTGACATTATCAAAAAGGTTTAATAGATTTCCTATAACTCCTCCTTAAGACATGCTCTTCTATAAATTTCTTTTAACAAAGGTGATGTCCTCCCCCCCTTTTTTTTTATAACAACAAGATAGCTATTATTTTTTTTTTTTCCTTTCTAAAGGAAATTTAGCTACCTTATATTTCCCCCTTAAAAATTTACAAATAGCTCATAAAATTTTTTAACTCCCCCTATCTAAATGCTAATGATAAAAAGATAGGGTGAAGAATTTTTACCTCACCTACCATTGCCAATAAAATGGCCCAAATGGTGGTGGATGCCACATCGGATGGGGCTCCCATCCGTAGCTTGGAGGCCCGGGCATTGGCGCCGGTCTCCAATCTGGTGGTCAACGTGCGGCGGGTCCGTAGCTTGTTCGCCGTCTCGTCGGTCATCTTGTTCTCCTCCTTGGTCTATTCCTTGGTTCTCCCAACTTGAGTTGACCAGCTTTGAGTTTGTAGGTCCAGTCCTTTGTGTTGTAGTTATCCCTGAACCCTACAAAACAAGATTCTAATTCTTTTTTCGGTATCCAAGTGGGCTTGGATCCGGATCTGTTAGTGGGTCTCCTTGATGGAGATCCTTTCTCAATCTTAGGGCTATATAAATTATCTACTTTGTTGATTAGTTTGTTAGAGTTTTCCCTAAGACATGCGATTTCTTTTTCTAAAATATTCATCTTAGTCTTTAAATCAGAAATTTCTATTTTTAGATTAACATTTTCCTCAATCAATTTATTATTTTCATTGATGAGGTTTTGATTTTCTAATAATAGGTTATCAATTCTAATACTAGCTTCTATGTCCTTAAGTTATTTTTCTAACCTATCATTTTCATTTTTAAGAAAACTAAGGTTCTTTTTAATGCTTTTGTTTTCTATTCTTAATGATTTACTAACATCAAATAATTCATTAAAAGCTTCTTGTAAGTCGTAACTTATCTCGTTGTTTGAGTAGCTTCCGCTTTCGCTGTCGCTTCCTCTGGCCATGAAATCGAAGCAAGTGGTTTCTTCTTCTATGGACTTTTCTTCTTCTTCTTCCTCCGAGCTGGAATCATCCCAAGTGGCTTGGAACACCTTCTTCTTAGACCTCTTTTCCTTTTCCTTCTTCTTCTCCTTTTTGAGAAGAGGGCACTCTGGTCGTAGGTGCCCTTTCTCGTTGCAGTGGTAGCAACGTCTCGGGCTTTCCTTCCTCTCCATTTTCTCTTTCTTTAATTCCCTACAAAACTTGGAAAAATTTTTAAGTAAAATTCTAAAGTCTTCGTTGTCGGAACTTACCTCGCTATCCGACGCGGCTCTGAAGGCAAGAGTCTTCTTCGGTTTAGGCTCCGGTGTATCCTTCTTCTTCTGCTTCAACTTTGTCTCGTAGGCCATTAGATTGCCTAGGAGATCTTCCATGTTGAGCTCCTCCACTTCGTTCGCCTCCTCGATGGCGGTGACTTTCTGTTCCCATTCCGATCCAAGGGAACAAAGAAGCTTTCCTTGAAGCTCCCCCTTGATGAAAGTATTCCCTAATGCTTTCAAATTATTTACAATGAGAGTGAACCTAGTGTTCATCTCACTTAAAGACTCGTTAGGGTTCATAGAAAAGCATTCAAATTCTTGAGAAAGTAAATTTATTTTAGAAGTTTTTACCTTAGAGGTACCTTCATGAGTTACCTCGAGTGTGTGCCAGATCTCGTATGCGGTGGCGCATTGTGAGATTCTATTGAACTCCTACGAGCTAAGTGCGCAGTAGAGGGTGTTCATGGTCTTCACGTTCAAAGAGAGTTCACGAATTTGTTGTTGCGAGTAGCCTCCCACGGGTTTTTCTGGGATCTCAAATGGCGTCTCGCACCTGGCCCAAATCGTGAAGTCATTGGCTTGAAGCCAAGTCTTCATCCACAGCTTCCAGTAGGGGTAGTTGCTCCCGTCGAAGAATGGCGGACAGGACGTGGACTGCCCCTAGTAGATTCAGATTGCGGATGTACTTCCCTCCATTTGATCTCTTGCTGGGTGTTACTCCGATCTCGCAAGAACCTGCTCTGATACCAACTGAAGTTTTCGTCCCTACCAGGAGGGCGTGACATAATAATTGTGGAAATAAAATATAAACAATCTCACAAAATACAATCAAACAAGTACACAAGTATTTTTAGGTGGAAACCCAAACCGGGTGAAAACCACCACCTAACCCTCTCGAGTTAGGATTTTCCGATCAACCAAGTTGATCAAAATCTACTAAACCGAATCACTTTAAAATGAGGGTGATTCAACCTCAATTACAACCACGCTACTTAGACAAGGGTAGCGTACCTCAACCCCTTCTCTTCACGAGAAGGATTTTGTCTCGCGAAGGAGACGGGAATTCGCAAAGCGAATACCCAACCAAATAACAAAGATAAAACAAGTAATCCTATAGAGCCAACAAAATAATTTTTAACCTAAGCTTCTATAGGAATTAGGATGTTTCCCTGTGAAAGGAGTGCGTCGACGACGCGGATGCGTGTGCCACGCGACGGCGCAACGTCGCTCTCGTGAACAACGGCGGGAGAGCAGGTGCGCAACAGCTTGATGCTCTCAAGATGTAGAACTTGAGCTTAGAGAGCAAGAGAGACACAAAATGGTTTGAAAGTGTATTACAAAGTGTTTCTTGTGTATCTTGGTGTGTTTTTGTGTTGCAAAGGTTTCCCTTTATTTATAGAGGCCTTAGGAAGGCTTTGGAAGGCTTAGAAAAGCTTCCATAGCCGTTGGGTGCAAAGCCCAAGTGAATCAGCCCGAAATCAGGAACAATCATTGTTCTGACAGGCTTATCAGACGTCTAATTCTGGCATCAGACGTCTGGAAGTTCACTTTAAGATGTCTGATTCTAAGGTCAGACGTCTGATTTTGGGCGGGTTCCTTCCTGACTTAAATCAGATCTAAACAGGGTTCTTGTGCAAGTCCATCAGACGACATATAGGACGTTTGGCACTATGTCTGGACGTCTGGAAACCTACTTTTTCTGTGGGAATGGATTTCCAAACGTTGCAACGGCTAGAAAATCTCTGAGAAGAGATTTTGGGTCAGCCGAGGCAAAACGGTCAATTATCAGACATCTGTAAAGTCCTATGGACGTCTGATAAGGCTCTAACGGTCACATTCTTGACTGTTCGCTAAGCCAGCCAACGGTCCACTAATTGGACGTCTGGCAAAGTCATCAGACGTCTCCTAAGACGTCTGGTTTAAGGTCTGGACGTCTGATTTCATCAGACAGAACTAACTATGTCCAGCCTAATAGTTATCAGACGTTTGAATCAACAGTCAGACGTCTTAAAACACTTTATCAGACGTCTGATTTTGGAATTAGACATCTGGAAACTCTGTTTGAACCCTATATTGGTTTTCTAAGTATTCTACAGAAAACCTAAGTATCCTAGGGTTGTGCAGGTGTTCCTAGGACTACTGTTAAGGTACTTTGAGGCTCTTTAACATAATGTTCTAAGGAAATAAAAAAGCAAGCAAAATAAAGATAAAAGTACATGAAAGGATTAAACAAAATTCTATCCTATTCTTCTTGTCCTTCCATCTTCAATCTAGCGCTCCTCGTGAATCTCCTATGTTCTCCATCAAGCTCCTCCAATCCGTCCTGGATGCGAGCTCGAATTCGGTCTAAACACGTCTACATTTGCAATTGACCTGAAATCTAAGACTCCAAGTGCAACTGTTAAATAACACGTGTTTTGTTATCATCAAAACAAATTATCGTGGTGCTCTAGCACCAATAGAGTCCACATCAGTGGACTATATTTGAGTCTAAGTTTGTTAGTTTCCACATTTTAGCGTGTATTAGTCATAATAATAAGTTGTAGATTAGTTGCACGCATCAGAATTTAGGATTGCATGCATTCGCTCGTATTATACATCATGTTATGTGATGTTTAGGTTATCTCGCAATAGTAATTAGGGTTTTACGTCATAGTATAGTGTGCAAGATAATCAACATATTTTATAAATTTATAATATTGGATGAGTCTAGGTCGTTCACTGGGAGGCTTATTATAATTTAATTCACCAATTATTAACTTAAATTATCTTGATTATGTTAATTAAACTTATTATTACTAATGATTCAATAATTAGTATTTATGTTAACTTAATAGCTCATAATATATATACATGAATTATATACTTAGCTTAAGTTATACAATATACATATAAAATTAATTAGATTCTTAATTTACCATTTCCTATTAACATTCATTAAATTATAAGTACTTAAGAGAGTATAATTTACTTAATACTATATTAAGCTTAGACTTAATTTCTTAAGTTGATGATATAACTAATACCTATATAGATTATAAGTATAACCTATAAGTAATTATAATTAACTCATAACTAATCAAGACTATAATTAACTTAAGTATACTATAAAATATAACTTATTTAAATTATAAGACTTAGATTAACTTATACTTAGATTAGCTTAAATTATCTTATTAAGTTAAGTATATATATAATAGGTAAATATCTTATAACTTATTCTACTTAAGTTATACTAAGCTAATTAGGTTCATATAATTTACATATCTGAACTTAATAGATTAAGTTAATTACATTAGTTAATTAATATCTTAAGTATATGCTAAGCACAGAGAATTAGTTGCAAAAGAATAACTAGAAAACGTCACAATTAACTGTTCAAATGATAATTAAACACACAAAATTAGAAGCACTAAAAATTCATTATCTTTTTTTTTTTAAATGAAAAGGAAAGCTATCGAATCGCCAATAGCAATCCAGGAGAGCTTTTATTGATTATATGAAAGAAATTTATTATAAGAATGAACCCTACATATGTATGAGATTCTAGCAATTATTTACAATATTATCCACACTCACTAGTCTCTCCTAAAATAATTCCTCATTTCTAGCTCTCCACACCGACCATAACACAGCCACCATGGGCACATAGGGCTTATTCAAAATCAAAAAAGAACTCCATAGATCATCCCACGTGGGAATAGAATCCCTGTAGACCTTCCTCCAAACACAATCTGTTATCATGCACATAGAGAAAATATGATGACTGCAATCATTGTGCAACCCACACAATTGGCAAAATTGAGCAGGGGTGCCCATTCTCCTATGTCACATATCTCCCATTATCAAACCATCTCTTCTGCACAGCCATAAAAGAATTTGCACCTTCAATGGTACTTTCAATTTCCATAACTTCCTCTCAACCTCATCCACCTCCGCTGACCTAGAAGAGAGGATGAGCTTCTCATAAGCAGCTGCTGATGAGAAGGTCCCATCCCATTTATACGTATCACACTCCTTTAGCGTAGGTCTAAAAGCAGCAAGTTCCTACAGGAGGCATTCATTTTCTACCCATGTTCTTGTTCCATGGCCATTCCCCACCTCACTGTTTAACGTCCAATTCTCTGAAGCCATGTCCCAATAATCACATACCAAAGCATTTTTATCAGTGGCAGCAAAAAATGCAAGAGGGTACCTGTCCTTTATCACCCCACCAGGCAGCCATTTTTCCAAACAGAATTTAAAGCTTCTCCCATCACCCAAGACTGATTTGAATAAATTCCAGTTATCAGCCAATGCACGCACCACAGAAGCCCAGAAAGGAGACGGCTTATGAGGATTCAAACGACTCTTCTCATCATTTGCCACCCCATAACATCATGTATGAGTTCTGTCCAAAGTTTTTGTTCCCCTTGCAGCAGCTGAACCGCCCATTTCAACGACAAGGCATCATTAAACTCTTTAAGAGATCTAATTCCTATGCCACCATACTTCTTAGGAGAACAAATTGTATCCCATTTAACAAGTTGGAAGAAGGTACCTTGGCGAGAAGCCCCTTTCTAGAAGAAGCTTTTGCGCATAACATCAAGTTTTTTCCAAATTGACTTTGGAGCTCGGAAGACAGAGAAGAAGAAAACTGGAGTGGATGTGATAATTGAATTTGACAGGATAAACCTCCCCCCTTTCGATAAGTAACGACTGCTCCAGCCTTCTAGCTTCATAACCACCTTCTCAAAGAGAAAAGTCCAATCAGTTTTATTCATTTTTGTGCACTTCAGTGGCAGACCTAGATATTTGATTGGCAATGATACCATAAGCGTGCCCAGAATGCTAGAAAAGTCACACTGGTCAGTACCATTCATTCCAAAATAGACTAGGGAGGATTTACTTCCATTTAATTTCAGCCCAGAAATTTCATTGAATATGTTGGCCATATAATATAGCGCATGTGCTTCCCTCTTCCCTCCTTCCACAAAAAAACTATGTCATCCGCGTACTGAAGAATGGGGGCCAAAGCCCTTCTGTTTGTCATCGAATATCCCCTTATCATCCCGTCTGCTGCCAACTTGCAAGCATATCTTGCCAAAGTATCCACTACAAAATTAAAGATCAGTGGGGCCAAGGGGCAACCTTGCCGCACCCCACACTGACGCTGGATCTAGGCTCGACATGGCTTCCCATTTATCAAGGGGGAATAGGAGGCAGTCGTGATGCACCGTTTCACCCATTGTATCCAAAGAGGGGGGAATTATCTCCTTTTAAGAATTTCCAATAGGTACAACCAAGAAATTGAGTCATAAGCTCTAGAAAAGTCTACCTTCCATAGGAAGTCCTTGGACTTTCGCCTATGCCACCCCATCACCATTTCTTGAGCCATAATGAATGATTCCTGAAGTGACCTCCCAGGTAAGAATGCAGATTAGACAGGCATAACCAGGTCTTGCAACACACCACGAATTCTATTGGCTAGAATTTTACTGATGATAAAATAAATGGAATTCAACAACACAATAGGCCTGTAATCAAAAAAATGCTCCACACCCGACTTCTTTGGTAACAAGAACAAGTAAGACTTGCTTAGTCTTTCAAATCTAGAGTTTCCCTTTTCAAACTCATGTATAACATCCATCACATCCTTCTTAAGAACATTCCATATTTCCTTGTAGAAAAGAACTTGTACCCCATCTGGTCCTGGAGCTCCCTCATTATTCAAATCTTTGATAGCTTCCACAGTTTCCTGTTCAGTAAAAGGGGCAACCAACATAGCAGCTTGTTCATTACTAACACATGGGAAAGCAGCCGAGGCCATCCTCCAGGAGCCTCTTGGCGCAGCCTTAGCTGTTTCTTTAAAGTAACGGGCAGCTTCAATTCTTATCTCATGAGTGGAGGTAATGGTTCTCTCGCCCACTTTGATAGAGGAGATGAGGTTGAATCTTCTTCTAGCACTGGCAGCAAGATGAAAAAATTTCGTGTTGGCATCCCCTTCCTTGAGCCACAGTTTTCTAGACCTCTCACGCCAATCCATCTCTTTCTTTAGATCCTCCTCACCAATGACCTGCTACCAAAATTTCCTTAGCTCCTACTCCTGGGCACTAAGAGCCACCATGCATTCCTTCGAGTCAAGCCTTTGGACCTCAGCAAGTGCCTCAACTCTCTTCTGCTCCCTGATAGCCATCACTGTCTGCCCATATTCCTTTAGCATTGTGCACATATCTGCCAGCTTTAATGCAAGTTTTTATGTAGCCAAGCCAGTTACAATCTTACTTTTCCACCAACTGGACAGCATGTCTTTGAACCCCTCTTCTCTAAACCATGACTTTTTGAGTTTGAAGTATGAACCAACATCCACGCTCACCCCACAATCCCACAAAATTGGTGTGTGATCAGAGAATGGCCTATCTAGGCTCATGGCACAAGACAAATGGAACCCCTCCAAGAGACGGGTTGCCAAAAAACTTGTCCAACTTAGACAAGAGCCCACTGCCATTTCTCCAGGTAAACTCAACCCCACTGACTGGGTATTCAGTGATGCCCAAGCTCTGTACAGTCAATTGAAACCCTGCAAATGCACCGTCAGTACCGCCACCAGGTCGGTCCCCACTTGACAGGAAACAATTGAAGTCTCCGCCGACAAGCCATGGCACCTCTTAGATCTTCTGATGTATTACTGACAGGTCCTCCCACAACTCCACCTGACCTGCTGTAGCACAAGGTCCATATACACACGAGATGAACCAATCCAAATCACCCTGATGATTCTGACATCTACATGTAATCACATGTCTATCCCGGTGGATTTCAGTCACATTAAGGCTGGACGTTTTCCACCATATTGCCATCCCACCAGATCTGCAATTTGCGGCCATCCCCACATAGTCTGCTCTCCCAGATTGTCTCAGAGAGTCCCAGACTAAGCCATTTTCATCATTTAAGTGTGTCTCTTGAATAAGAGCACAATCAATCTCCCACTCCACAAGATATCTGATAAGAGAAGCTCTTCTCACTTTGTTGCGCAATCCACGCACATTCCACGTTAAGACTCTCATCCCTTACATGGCTGATCCCCTTGAGCCAAATTTTCCACATATTCAACCATGATGGACTTTGCAATAGTTTCCTCCTCTATGGGACTCAAGTTCTCCTTCCTTCACCTCCTAAGCATGTAAGGAGAGCACCCAACCCCCCTCTTTTGGTTGATCCCTTTCCCAAATTTCAGATCTTCAGGCGCAGGAAAAGGCATTTGATTCACATCCCTAAGGACACTTCTTCCACTGTTGTCTTCTATTTTCTCCCTCGAATTCACATCCTTACAATTGGTGGAATTACCAGGTGATCGGTCGGCCCGGATAGGTTGTTAATATGGAGATTTTATCGTTGAAATATGTATAGTGGTTAACCTAATTCAGACCTAACCAACTCTTTACAAAATTTTTAACCTGACCTAATTGATTTTATCTTGTCACTTTTAGGCCCAGGGTCAAACTCAGGGAAGTGGGGTTCAAGTCGAGTTTCTACGTTTTCCTTAAAACGCGTCTCTTCCGTTCGTTTATTCTATTTTTGGTGTTTTTCTTATTTAGATTTTTTTTCTGATAATCCTTGTTCTTTAGGCACACCCTCAAAATTGTGTCCTTGACTTTTAGACAAAACAGAATTCCAAAACAAGTCTTGCTACTCGCAAGATGGGATACCTGCAAGTCAAAAATTATCTTTTCTCTTTCATATACTTTTCTTATCTTTTTACTAAGAGAGAAGCGAACAGACAGAAAGTAAATATAGTATATATATATATATATATATTATATCTATAAAGGGGTGGGGGTGGAGGCGGCGATGGAGTGTAGCACTATGTCGAGTCAATCGACGTCTAGAGAGACGCAACCAACACGACTAGGTGCCGCATGGAATGTGGATGGAGGATGGATGATGAATGTGTCCACGCTTTTTTGTACGCGTGTATCGGGGAATATCAGCAACTGATGCAGATATTCCCGCGATACAGCGTATAGTAAATAACATGAAAATATATGTACATATGTATGTATATAAGTAAATATATCTATATGAATATAAATGTATAGGTATATATTTATAGATATATATAGATATATATATGTATATATATATAGGTGTATATGTATATATATATATATATCTATAATACTGTATATATATATGTATATAAGTATGTGTATATATATAAGTATATGTATAAGTATATAGATATATATACATATATATATATATAGATATATATATATTATATATATATGTATGTATACATAAATATATAGATAAGTATGTATATAAGTATATATATATGTATATAAGTATATATGTATATATATATAAGTATATGTAGATATATATATATAGATATATGTATGTATATCTATATATATATATATGTTACTATATATATATATATATATATATATATATACTTATACTAGTGTTTATGTGTGTGTGGGTGTGTGTAAGTGTCGGTGAAGATGTGTGTGTGCATTGGTGTAGTGTGTGCTATGAGTGAGTGAAAAAGAGAGAGAGCGGGAGGGAGCGAACACAGGAGCGAGAGAGAGCAGGCGAGCGCCGCGAGTTAAGCCGTCTATAGAAGGCGGCGGACGTCTGGACGTCGCGGGTGCAAGCGCGCCTTCTCGCAGAGGACGTGGGGCTTATGCAAGCCGGTGCGAGGGCGGAGAGCGGGCGATGGCGCGAGGAAGCGAACGCGGAGGAGGTCTGCAAGTGGTCGCGGAGGGGCGCGGGGGTTGGCAGGGGACGACGAGAGGGCCTGGCCAGCCGCTGCAGTGCGCACAGCGGCCGGTTGCGGGTGCACGGCGGAGGTGACAGAAAGGAGAACGGAGCAGAGGAGGCCCTGCAGGCATGCGCAGAGGGTTGAGCGCCTGTGGGGAAGGTCGCGGAGGAGGCGGGGGGATCTGCTGCTGCTGCCGCCGCCGCGGTTTGGCTACTGCTACTGCTACTTCAAGCTTCGGAGCTTGAAGTGGCAGCAATGGCGTGGAGACGAAAACGAAAAGAAAAGAAGACACCACGCCCACCGGCTCGTTGAAGAGCTGGGCGGTAGTGTTCCCACTGTGGTGGTGTGCACCACAGTGGGTTCTCCTGCTCGCCGGGTGCCTCCTCGAAGGAGGGCCGATGTATGGGAGGGGAGGACAGTGGAGGAGAAGGTGGTGGCTGCGGTTTTTTTCTTCTGCAGCAGCGTGTGTCTCGCGAGGAAGAAGCTGTAGCTTCTTATAGAGGAGGAGAGAGTGGCATGCCTGCTGCAGCAAGGAGAGGGCACAGGATTGGCAGCTGTAGGGAGTGGCGTTGGCAGGGAGACATGACGTGGAGTAAATGCATGCAACTGCGGGAAGAGAAGTGCAACAGCGGGAAGAGAAAAGAAAGAAAGAGGAAATAAAAAATAGAGAGGGAGCTTTTTGCAAAGAGGCACTTGCAAAAAAATGTAAATATGTAAGCCATTTATTCCATTCTCTTCTCCTCTCAATTAAATGCATGAATGCAAGTGTTTTTACAAATGCAACTATAGAATCCTAATATGCATAGTTAATGCTAGGAAATAGCAAAAGAAGGCATTATTGCAGGCATATTTTGAGGTGCAAACACCAGGGTCCTCATGTATTTGGTTAGCACTCCCCATGATAGTGTCATCAACCATAATCATCTAACCCCACTCTAAGACATCCTCGTAACAGTCTTTCCTCTTCTTTGGCTCAGGCGCATCATCTGAAGGCTTACGACCCTCTGGTTCCTCCTGTTGTACCTCTCCAGATCTTTCATCAAATGTCTTATCCTGACCCAGTTCTGGTAGTATAAATTCCTACCCTACCACTAACAGGCGAATAAGCCACGAACAACGACCACATCTGAGGATGATTTTATCAGGCAACGACTCACTTCTAAAAACCTCAGCCTCGATTTGTAGCAGACGGGCATCACCTTCCCTGATTGTAATCTCAATATCATCACTAATAGATGCAAAACCAACAATCATCTTGGAAACCACCCCTCTAGATCTCAAATGCGGAGGCAATCCCTTGATCACTAGTTCACCCACCTACTACCCAATCTCTAAGGAGGGCGATCAAGGAGTGCCCCATCAAAGGGAGAGACCAGCCTCCACAACACACTGATGTTCTCAAAGGTACTTGAGCGAAAGCATAGCCTTTCCACATCTATCATTCCCAAACCAAAAACAAGAAAACGGGTCTGGGATAGCACAACAGTCTTCCAGCCCGACAAGATAAGGGATAAGGAACTCACCAGTTGATGGAACCTTTCGACAGAAGGATTGCCAGTCATAACTTCGCCGATCAAAGCACCCCTCAACATCATCTCCACAGAAAGAATATCCTCAGAGAAGGGGGTCTCCACATCAATCGTATGGCCAACTTGCACCGGTGGTGGGGGCAGCCAAGACTCCTTCGGAACCACTTGTTTCAGGCACGGAGGGTTCATCTTCATACGTTGCAACCGCACCCTTGTGCACGAGTCACATTTGTGACCATCTCCCCCACATGCCAAATAGACAAGGGGATTTATGCACATCGCCGCCATATGCCCTCTTCGTTTGCACCTATAGCACAGAACCTCTACGTTTGTCCTCCTCTAGCCCTCTCTCGAAACAAATTTGGTTGCCCCACCCTCATAAGTCTACCATCTCCTCTCCCTCCTTCGCCAGTTTCTCGATCTCCATGTCTTCCAGTCACCCTCATCCCTAACCCTAGCCACACCCTTGCCTTCTCCTCCTGTCGCCCATCGCCACTCTCTCGCCACCCTCGCCATAATCCCCAAAAAATCATGATCTTATTACATGAAAAATGTAAAGAGAGTGCTTTAAAAGATTTTCTTTATACACTAAGCACAAGCTTTAAACTCAATGTTCAACTAAGTCTCAAGTATACGTTACTCTAACTATATATATTCAATATATGCTCAAGGTCAAGGTAATGCATGCTTTAGGGGAGCCCACCCCCACTTGAAGATAAACTTTCAAATGTGATTCGTTATATTTGCAAATGACAATTCGATTCCCACCAATGTCGGAATATCCAAGTCTGCCTTCTTTCAGTGCAACACAATACACAGCAACAACTTTTCATTAATCCTCTTCATGCAAGGCACATTCTTCTTCAATTCAGCTTCGCAAGACCTCAAAAACTAATCCAAAGCTAAGATAATCTCTTGAAATACTCAGCATTCAAGTCATCATCATCTCAAAATGGCTAATGGCTCTACGTCTACCCCACAACTTCTTCACCTGTGCTGCAACTTTATAGAATGCCTACAGAACCTTCACTAACACCTAATACACTCTCTCACAATGCCTTAGCATTCACTTGTGCCTACTTAATATCATGTCTACTCACAAAACCTAAAGGAAGAGTTCTAAGACTCAAGTCTGACCTCAACAGCCTGCTATCCATAGCTACACACAAAGCTTTCACTTCAAAAATATAAGAGCTCAAATAAAAATTGTAACTTATATAAAAGCAAACATAATCATTCCTAATTGCTTCCTAAATGTACTTAAAGCATTCTAGACATCTATTCATGCTAATAACACTTATATTTGACTAGTTATGGCTGGAAACAAAGGTTGTTAAGATTGATATGCAAAGACCAATTCAAGAGTTGAATCTTTGTAATAAAGGGTTAAAATCATTCCTAAATACCTCTGAAATGTGTCTAAGAACTAAGAACCAAGATTAAGAGCTTCGTGAGTGTTAATGGCAACATGGGTTGACTCATCTAAAGTCAGGAGTTGACCTAGAGCATTAAAGTGATTTACACAAAAGTAAAGGTGCCAAAAGGTTCCTCTTAATCTACAGAAGCTATTAGATCTAAAATTAGAAGGAATTGAGTGTTCTATTGGTGTCCTCCATGTCATCACCTTCGCTTGTTTAGTAGTGTGTTCGTCAAGTTAGTTGAAGGATCTAACAACTCTACATGAGGAATGTCTGAGCATAGTGAAGTTTGTTGATGCTCATAGACCTATTGCTAAGGTCCAACAGTGAAGAAATCATGTATCTAAGCTATGCCGGAGATGTGGAAGACGATGGAAGTCAAGGAGGTAGAAGAGATGAAATTTAAATATAATAGCAGGAAAACAATCTAAAAGGATTGTAGAGTCTATTAAGGGTTGTTCATGTCTGTTACAACCAATTGAACTCATGTCTGAGGTCACCAGAGTTGTTAGGGATGTCAAAGCTCCAACGGTCATCAAGTAGAGATCGTCAAAACTAACCTCGTAACAAAACAACTCAATATTTAGCTTAAAAGCTTCCTAGGAACTTTAGGAAGCTCAAAAGCTTCCCAATTGAGTCACTAAATGCTTAGGAAGACTCTACAAACTTGAATCAACTAATAATGGGACCTGAGTATGTCAAAAGGCTTGAGTGAATGAATCTCCCAATAAAGTTGGGCAAAATTATTCCTGTGGTGTTGCGATCATGATTGGATGATCAATTGAGTATAACAGACCCACCAAACCTCCGCCATAGGCAGTGGACGTTCGGTGGAAATAGAATTTTAGGCATATGACATGGGAAGATTAATGGAACAAGAAGGTGGACATGAAGCAGGGAAGGGTGAGGAGGGCAGTTTGGTGTTCAATTGAGTGATTGGAGACTGAACAACACCGGAATGGTGTTGCTAGAGTTGGAGAAGCAAATGAGATAGCTAGAATCTAACTAAGCCTAATCCTACCAATTAACTGCCTAGAATTACTCTAAAGAACTAATTAAAGAGTTAAAGCTACTTACCTAGAGGAAATGATGAGAAGGGCTCCATCGAGGCTTCACCAGAGTTGAGAAAGAAACAGTAGGGGTGAGAGGAGATTTTGATGCGATCGATGGTGTATTTAAAGAGAGAATGAGTGTAGCTCCACAGTTGACAGGGTGGAGGTAAGGAAGAGGGGGTGAGAGAGGCAATCAGCACCGTGGAAGCTAATTCAAGAAAGAATATAGAGAACGTTGGAGTTGTAGAAGAATTCCTACTAACCAGGTGCAATTGGAGAAGAGGGAAGAGGGAGGGTCGGAGGCCTATTTATAGGTCGTGGCAGAGGTGTGTAGAGTTGTATCTAGACGTGAAATGGTGTCCATTCACCAAAACTTCCATCATCATCTCTAACGACGGCAACATGCGACACGTCGGAGGAATTGGCTACCAACTCATCAGAGCTGTCGGATTGTAAGGTTCTGTTGCATAGTTACGTGACAACCAAGGAAATGAAGGGTTGTCATTTGATGAACCATCATCGACGGGGAAGAATATCAACTATCGCCAACCGTTGATAAAGGAGAAGAAGAGAAGAATAATAATATACATGGAGGACTTCTATGTAAATAAAAGGACTGGATTGAAATGAAAAGGACTTGGATGAGATGATTTATAGGGACTAAAATGTAATTTCTTAATTTAAGGTGTAATTTAATTTATTTTTCTCCCAACTTTTATCGGAGATTAAATGAATATAGAGGAATAATGTTATGGGGTTAATTTCATTTTAGCTCTTATTTATGTTATATAATTTAATGCTTAATATTAAAGCTTAATTATTAGCTTAGTTTCTAAATTAATTATTAACTTAGCTTTATTCTAGATAACTTAATTGATGGTTCTAAGTCCTTAATATTAACTTAGGATAATGAGACATTTAATGGATGATAATAAGGCTTAATTAGAGTATATTTCATGCTCAAGCCTATTATTAACTTAATTGATAATTAACCCTATTTATATGATATTACTGACTAACTAGGTAAACTAGCTTATTTTAATAAATTAGGTGTCATGATGAATACCTTATCATTATATTACAAAAATAATTTTGCACATTTCCTTGTTTTAGGACTAAATATATAGGTTGGAGCATTATGCCATTCACATTTTACCACAGAGTGGATTATATATGGGGGCAAAGAAGAGGACTTGGGAGGATCTCTTTACAATATGGCCTATTTAACTAAGTTCTATTTTAGAGAACCTAGAATCTAATTTAATTGTCAAGGGCCATGGACTTAATTACAATTTCATATTGAGAAGGGGACCACATTCTCTTTCTCTCTCTCAATCGAACGATTCCCCATCACTCTCTCTTGACTTAATAGCCAACAGCACACAACCCAATTCCAGCCCAAAATCAATCAACAACCTTCAATTCTCAATCCATGCAATAGCCTTCCCCCCAATTCCTCAATGTTGTGTAGCCTAATTCCCAGCTGGCACGAGACCTTCCCATTTCACTCACCCTAGCACACACAACGCTCATGCACGAGACAATCAGAATGCGACCCATACCGTGCATGACCACAAGCCCTAAAGGATCAATACCCTTGTGCGACCAGGGGGCGGGGGAGGGGGGGTTCACACTCCATGAGGAGGCGTAAGCCCTAAGGGCTAGAACCTCCTCCCCTCCATCCTCATTTCCCATCATCTCCTTCCTTCAGTTCTTCTACGGACAGCAACCACCCTCATCGAGCACGACCTCCTTGGGCCCCAAGCATCGTATGTCGAGGAGCTGCTCTTATCATCGACAATCTCGTCCTCGTCATGGACGTCTCTGTAGACCATGCTCACATGACATCAACACCCTCATGCCACTACCAAGTGACCTGACCCCTCTTGGTGATAGCCCAAGGGGTGCGCGAGCACAACACCCCACAATTAGGGGTGTAAACGAGTCAAACTTGAGCGAACCTACCTTGTTTAGGTTTGGTTCATTTATCTAAATGAGCCTAAACTTTTGTTCAGGTTAGGTTCGTTTATTTTACGAATCGAACCCAAATCGAACTTGAGCGAACCTATCTTGTTTAAGTTTGATTTGTTTAAGGTTCATTTAAGACTTTCACTAACAATCATATGAAATGAACTCTAAGATAAAAGCTATTAACTAATTTGTAAGCATTATATTTCACTAACAATCATATGAAATGAGAAATCATAATTCTTAATTAAAGAAGAATAACAGACTTTTCTTTCTTGAACTGTTATAGAGGAGGAGGGGGGTTACTAGAGGAGCAGGTAGTAGTAGCAATTTGATAAAGATGTGGAGAAGGGAGATGAAGCCACCAAGAGATAGGAGTGTAAACGAATAAAACCTAAGTGAACCTACATAAGTTCGGTTTGATTTGTTTTCGTTATCAAAGGTTCGTTTCAATTCATTTATGGTATGTTTAAATGTAAATTTTGAAATATTGTTAATTTAGGTGCAATTCATTTAGAGTTCATTTAAGGGTTCATTTAAAGGTTTGTTTATGATTCCTTTAAAGTATAATATTTTGTTATAAATACAAACATAATAAAACATAATTAAAAAAAATAAAATATAAATCAAAAAATTAAAAAATATATAAATTATATCATAAGTATTTCAAGGCATGTTTCTAATAAAAAAATAAAAAATACCTCTGTAGTCTAAAAAATATAGAAGAGAGGTATCCCTTGAGTTGTTTTACCATCGCATATTCAAATCTTGAGAGGTGAAGAGTCTCTATTTTGGGGATGAGAATGCGACAATAGTGACAGTAGCGGTAATTGGTTGTTACCTTTGTAAGTCCAAATTATATATATATATATATAGATATAGATATGTGTGTATATAGATATATATATGTGTATATATAAATATACATATAGATATGTGTATATATATATATACATATACATATGTGTATATATATATATATAGATATGTGTGTATATATATATATATATATATAGATATGTGTGTATATATATATATATATAGATATGTGTGTATATATATATATATATAGATATGTGTATATATATATATATATGTATATATATATATATCAAGCTTTTAACGAATCGAACCTAAACAAACCTGCCTTATTTAGATTCGATTTGTTTATCTAAACGAGCCTAAAATTATGTTTAGATTTGGTTTGTTTATTTACAAGCCGAATCTAAACCAAATTTTTGACAAATTGAACCTAAATGAATATCGAACCTAAAAATTTTTTGACAGCCCTACCCGCTGTTCACAATAGTAGCCTCTATGCATGGCCACATGCTATCATGCGCGACATCTTCAGCTCCACCATTGGCCCTTCATGTGCGTGCAATCGCATCTCCACAGTCACTACCTTCATGCGTGCATGCACATGACCTGCCAGCCTTCATTGTATACGAGTCAACTTCCAGCCAAGCTATCAATCCTCTCTACCAATCGCGTGCAACCACATGCACGGTGCACGTGACACCACCCACTCCATCTCTACTTGAAATTCCTTATACTCTCATTGTCTCTCTTTTTATTTATTGTGTTGCTTTGTTTTATCTGAACATGCATTTGAGAATATTGCTTGCGATATGTTTGAATAAGACTAAGATGTTACGAAGCCTCCCTGTGGACCAACACTTGATCCACTCTCTTTGTGGTTTCATTTAAATAATTTCTATTCACTCAATTTGCTAGATACGTAATGATATTGGTTGATATTTTCTTCATTGGCGAACTGATTGATCATATGGCATTGTTGTTGGGGAGGCTTGGCCCACATCTTAGTCATGTTTAATCACCTATGCATAACATTTAGGTTAAATTGCATTTAGGTTAGTATTTCTTGCTTTTAGATGTTTAGATCTTAGGATTTCAGGTTCTATTTTGCAAATTAGATCTATGTGTTGTTTTCTAAAATTCATTCTAACCGCTATGATGTTCCAAAAATCACAAAATGTTTTTCTGATAGATCTTGAAATGAGCTTTCCAGATATAAAATTGCATGGTCTGATTCTAAGTGTACAGCAAGATAAAAATCAAATAGTAATGGGGGTCAAACTGATTTTCTGCTACTAAATTTCTAACTTACAGAAAATTTCTAGAATTTCCTACTTTGATTTTCTTGAAACTTATGCCAAAATTTTTTTGATTCAATCTAGATTGTTGACAAAAATTGACAAAAAATTTGGAATGGATTTGAACGAAGGTCTATGCGATTTACTATTAGGAGGTCATGTTGGGCAGATTAACCTTCCTCAAGTTGAAATTCTAAATAAATTCTTTTTCGAACCTCTAAAAATTTTTCAAAAATCTATGGTTGTTCTATTTTCTATTTGTTACATTCCTGATAAGTTTCATTAATATCAAATCATGTTTAAACACTTAGCGACCATTCTCTTGTGGTCTTTGTTTTTGGAGTGTGGAGCTTTTTAGAGTCAAAAGCAAGAGGAGGAGCGAAGAGGAGACTCGGCCCTTAGGCTTTAGATTAGGTTAATTAGGTCTAGATTAGGTTTGATAGTTAGATAATTTAATTTCAATTTCCCATCTTATTGGACTCATGTTGGGGTATTTTGGGAACTTGTTCCCATTTGATTAAATGTTTTAATGCCCTTGTGTGTAGGGGCAATATTTTGGGAGTGTCTTCCCATTTATTTAGACTAAGAGATAGCTTAGTTTTGTGTGATGATGAACTTGGTAGATAGCTTAGAGAGACAAAGTAGATTTGCTTGTTTTCTTGTTTTACTCGAGGAAAAGATAAAAAAATTCAAAAAAACAAAAACAACATAAAAATTCTCAAGCTAGTTGTCTAGAAGCAACATATTTTAGGATGCGCGTTCTAGGTTTGAATGAATTGCTTCTAGGTATTTTTAATCATTTATATTTGCACAAAGAATGCTGCAGTAGGTACATCCTCTAAACTCAAGCATCTATACTTGCCATGCATTGTATTTTGTGGACTTAAATTCTAAGACCATTAAATTGACTGAACCAACTAATCAAGTGGTCACTTAATCAAGAAATTGGGACTGCAAAGAGGTTGGACTTAAAAATTGGTGACCTAAAAGTTGGCGTGTAAAGGACTTGACTGTGGATTTCAAAACAAAACAAATTTGCGCCTATGCTGCACACATGAGAACAAGTGCATAACACACATAGGATCACTAGATACTCCTACCTCTCCTCTTTGTACCACAAAGGAGTTTAACCAGAAATCAGCTAGTTCATCTCACCAAGAAATTTCGATTTCTCGTGAGTAGTTTCAATTCAAGGCTTTCTTCCCTTGCGAATATGTTTTTAGGCACAAGCAAAGGTCGACTAGGATTCGTAATGAGTGCATAATTTGCTTGGCCACCAATTGAACCTTAATTAAAGACCTAAAATCTACTAAAAAGAAAGTTCCTTTGTGCTTGCATTGGCATTGGTAAGTGTGGTGAGACCTCTCTAGGACATATTTAGAAATTAATTTAGAAACCTGGGAGAGTTTAAACCAATTGCTTAAAAGAGATGGACTCCCCTTAATCCTATCCATCAAATTTTCAATGCCAATATTTCCCGTCTTTACACAAGGATCTCATGACACGAGCCTATCTATCCTTTGATGGATACAATGACAACACCTGGAATCAATCATATTCTCATTTTTTTGAGTATTGGTCTGGTACACCCCAATTATTATGAGCAAAACCTAAGAGTGAGATTTTCTAGAATACAAACATCCAACCTACCCACCCTTCATGATTTTATCCCCCAAGGTTGGACAAAAACTCCTAGAAAACAAGAGCTCGAGTTTGATTATCCTCTCCGAGTGGATAGTAGCTGATCAGAAGGATTTTCACTTAACAAGTTAACATCAAGAAAATAATTTGATTGTTGAAATTTACATGGTGGAAAATTCTAAACAAAATATTAATCTGTAAAAAATAATCACAAAAATTAGGTCCTATACACAAAAAAAAATAAATTAAATAAACTCACAAATATTTTCCTAGTGTGCTCTTAAATTCATGGAGCAATTTGTTGAACACAATAATAGGACGGAGGGCAGGAAGAGAGAGAATTGAGGGAAAGAGATACAAGGAGAGAGAAATAACATAAAACCAAAAATAAATGAATACCAACCGTTGAATGAAAAAGAAAAAAACTAATTGAGGCTTTTACGGTGGAGAAACAGGGGAATGGCTCACGGCCTTGTGCTCACACGTGAAGGCCTTCGGCGGCGACGGTCGACGAGCTCACGGCCGTCGTGTTGGTGGCGGCGGCGTGGACTACGATGGTCGGAGATGGGCGGACGGCGAGGAGATGGCCGGCAACGTGGATGCAACAGCCGGCACGCGTTGACTGCGCGGGTACTGACAGCGGTGAGAGTGGTCGGGAGTGTGCGTGGTGAAGGTGGCGTTGATTGGTTCTTCGTGAAGGAGAAACAAACGAAGAAGAAGAAGAAGGAGAAGGAGAAGGAGAAGAAGAAGAAGAAAAAGGAGAAGAAGGAAAAGGAGAAGGAGAAGGAGAAGGAGAAGGGAAGAAGTGGCTGCGGTGGCGGACATGGTGTTTGACGTCGAGGTGGAGGAGGATCGCGGCGATGGACATGGTGCAAGTCGAAGTGAAGGAGGAGGTGGCTCGGTCTTGATCAGAAGGAGGGTGGTGGATCGTGGTCCGTCTGGAGAGGGTGGTGAGCGGGGATGGTAGAGAGGCGGCCATCGTGATCGTGAGAGGGAGGAGGGCGCAGTCTGTGCACGGTGAAGAGGATGGAGGAGAGCGCGGTGGTTGTCACATTAATTGCATTGAAGAAGAGAAAGGGCAGCGCGGTCCGTGCAGAGGAAAGAACGAGGGGGAAGGGTGCGTTCTGCAGAAATGTGGGAGAGAGCAAGTTTTGTCTGGGGTTGGCGGCTGAGAGAGGAAAATAAGAAAATGAGCGGAGGGGGCTTCCTTGTTCTCTGCGCGATTTGAGGAGAGGGGGAGAAAAAAGCAGCAGGAGAGGCAAATCGAACGGGGCGGTCTTCCTTCTCTAACCGTGAGAGGGAGATGCATTAAATGAGGATGTGATCAGCCAAATCGATAGGGGGTGGTGTTTGCATTTTTTTAGCGAGAGACCGACGAGGAAAGAGTCCAAAAAAAATCCTCAAGGCATTTAAATCGCTAAGATTGCATTTCTCAATTAAGATTTGATTTGTATTTTTTAAAATGATTCTGCATTATAAATAATTAATTAATCGAACTACAAATCAAGGTACATAAATAATTAATAAAATACAGGGAATGATAAATCTAAAGTTTAATTAATTTTATCAACATAATATATATTTTAAATTAAATTCTCATTTCAATAATGATGTACTTAACTTTTAATTCATTCTACTAAAATAGACCCAGCAGTAACCTCTCCTCTTTTATGTTTAAAATTTAGAAACATCAAAAATGAAATTATGGAATCTATGGGGAAGATTTTGGGGAATAATCAAAAATTGAATGAGAAAATGAATCACCTTGGCTACCCTCCTACAATTGATCCTGATCCTTTCCCGTACACCCCCAATTTTCAAAATGACTTAGATGATTCAAATGAAAATATGGACCCATTTTCAAGGAATAGCTACCCTTTAAACTCCACCCATGAGATGTAACCACTAGAGGATGAGGGCAATCACATTGACTATCCACCTAAGCTCTATTGGACTCATACAAAGGGGAAGATGGTACCCTTGGAAGACCTCAACCCTGACGACAACATTTGCTTCACCGTTGATGAGTAGGGTCATACTCAATTTGTCATTCCCAATTACCCTACCGATCGAGAGGTAGAACCTAATCCTACCTTTAGTGAACCCAAACTCGAACCCACCCTGAGGGAACACACACCTTACTTACATCTATCTACGAAGTTGCCCACTATATTTGAGAATTCATCACTCCAAGTAGACTTCCTTAAGGAGTTTGAAATGAAATTGGAAATTTTTGATGAGCCACTGCCCAAGTAGAGGAGGAGTCTAATTTAGAAGAGGACAAAGAAATGATAGTGGAACAAGGAATCAAGATTTAGAGTGACTCTCGAGGAGAATATATAGTGTTTGAAGATTTACCCCTTGAGGAGGTCACAAAGTTGATGAAGTCAAGATTCCTCTCTGCTTCTAGTTTTGAGGATGATCCTCCTAAAACAATAAAGAATGACGAAGAAACTCATGTAATTGTTGAAGAATTGCATGTATACCCTAGGAAGGATTTCATAAAAGACAAAGAACCCGGGGATGATTTCAGTGTTGATACAAATTCTCATATGTTAGTTGCTTCTTAGGAGACTCACCTGCCATCAAATGCATGTGATTGGGAGTCAACCATTGATTCGCCTAAGTTTGAAGGCGACAATTTGACTCCAATTCATGATGTAATCACTGGTGATTGGCAAGATGAAGTATATTCTTTACCAAGTCTGGTAGAGAGGAAATTATGGGATCAAAAGGGTTGTTGGGAATGGAATCAGAGCAAACCAAGCCCTCATTGGACTTAATTACTACTTGCCAACCACCTAAGCAAACAATAGACTCTCTAACCGATCCCTGGCTTAAATCTCTACTCAGGTTCATTCTCTCATGAGAGAATATCAAACCAATAAATCCCAAGGAGGAATGGTGAGTTTGGATCGATGCTTATACTTATGATCTCGCCATTCAAGGGTTTGAAGTAAATTGAAATAAATCTTTAGACACTCTTCTAGCTTTAGAGGATCCTTGTTATCCTCCATTAGATTACTGGCAAGAGGTCATTTTCCATTCATCAATTCTTAGACCTTACATTCACACCATTTGGCGAGCATGTAGGATAACTCTAAGTTATCAGCTCGCCAACATCCGAGGCTACCTATTTTCTAGGCCCACTCTGTTAGGATCATTTTTAGGGCCTAGCTCTCTACTTCTGAAACATGACTAACAGGTCCTCTACGAGTCTGGCTACTGACAAAAAATGCAGGGCTCATTGGGAGGTAGCCTAACACCACTTCAGGTAATATCTTCCCTTTTTGCACAATGAGGGCATTGTACATATTAGGCATGACGGGAGGTAAAACTTGAGTTTCTAATTTTTACATGCATGTAGGATTTTCATTTGCTTTAAAGTTTGTAAATACATATATAAATTAATAATAATGATGAAAAATTGACATTAAAAAGAAAATAAAGCAATTAATATTGTATTCACGCTGACACAATCTAGGTTAGGAAAGGAGGTTGAGGCGAGCAAGTAGGCTCTAACTTTTAAGGGATTTGGGGAGTCTTAGATCTAGATTCTTTGGGCCTAAAACAATCTTAAAAACTTAAGTACTTACTAAGATTTGGAATGTCTTCTAAGTTCTTGCAAAGACTGAGAAGCCAAAGTATTAAGTCATAAGCACAAGAAGTATGGGCTAGGCTTCTATCACCCTTAAGGGTTGGATGATTCTATAAGATCAAGCTTCTTATACTTACATGAAGCACACTAAATTAGCTTGTAGGGTGCTACAAAATAATGGAGTCTTAGATCCCTGTATAAATCATCAAAGAAAAGTCTGAAAATCTATATTAGGCGAGTCTCTTATGGGTCGAATTCAACACAAAAGAGATAGTCCATAAGATCTTGATTCACGTACGTACTTTGTATGCATTGTACAGCCAGGCACTGTTCACTTAATGGGGAAAAAAACCTGGTTTGCAGAGGGTCCCTCTTACGGTATCATCCCAAGACGTCAGAGTGATGAGCCTTCCAAGGGTGCCTCTTATGGTGTCATCCTGAGGTATTGGAGTGCAAGGCCCTCTGTGAGATCATGAGAGTATGATGGCTCCTAAAAACAATATGAAGACAGATCGATGGCATAGTTACAAGGTAAATAAGCAAAGCACTAAAAACATGTGCCCTCTTATTGAGACAGTAAATCACACATGAGATGCTTAATTCTATTGGGTCAGCACAACCCTACGCATGGAATTCCAGGCCAAAGAAACCAATTTTGACGACCCAAGTCTACAACCGATTGAAATCTGATAGGACAAAGGGGTCTATATCTTCGTCGATACTAGAGTACCTCTGAGTCTAAATCCTGAGATTTTGAGCTTATTTTCGAAGGGTTGGTTAAACGAAGGCAACTTGATTTCTACACCCTAGCTTAGATGAATATACTTTTGGGCATAGTGTTTTGCTGGGAACTAGAAAAACTTAGGCATGGGAGCATTTGATGAGTCCATATTAGTGGACTATATTCAAGCCTAAGTTTGTTAGTTTCCACATTTTAGAGTGTATTAGTCATAGCAATAAGTAGTAGCTTAGTTGCACGCATTGGAGTTTAGGATTGCAGGCATTCGCTCTATTATACATCTTGTTATATTACATAAATAATTTTGGCCATTTCTTTATTTCAGGAATAAATATAGAGGTTGTAGCATTATGCCATTCACATTTTACCACAAGGAGTGGATTATAAATGGGGGCAAAGAAGAGGACTTGGGAAGATCTCTTTACAATATGGCCTCTTTACCTAATAATAACTACATAGTTAATACACTTAATATGTCTAAATTAAGCTAATTCCTAAGTAAACATATCATATATATCTAGGTTATAAATAATGCATTATAATCAATCTAGGCATATTAGGCTCATAATTAAATTTATAAATAATTTGTATATATTATAATAATTTTTAATTTATGCAGAAATAAAATACAGGAGCAAATTTTGAGAATAGAAGGATACAAAGGTGCATTCAGAGAAAACACATTTTATGAGGGGTAAAATGTAATTTTGCAAAGTTGCAAGGGCTTAAGTGTAATTTTTCCATCAATACTCCAATCTCTTACTTCAGAAGAAAACCTAATCCCCTCTAGACTTCTTTGCAAAATTTCAGCATGAGAGAAGCCAATGGGAGAAAGTATGGGGGCCTTATTGCAATATGCCCCCTCATTCAAGGTTCACCTCTAATATACCTAAGTTGCCTTGGAATTACAACAAAATTTTGAGAAATTTGGGTATCTGTGCAAAAAACCAAGACAAGACTACATTCAAGGCTCTCAAGTGTAGTCTATGAGCGAATTGCACGCGCCGAGCATGCTCATGTGTGCGCCAGGCGCGCCAACATCGCCGCTGACCCTACTAATTGATGACTTGCGACCATCGTCAAACAATCACAATAACACATTGTTATCGGGCTTTTGTCCTTGACAACGGTGCCAAAAATATGATCGTCAACGATTGATTTGCAATAAAAACGGTGTTTAATGTGTTGTTGTTGTAATATGTGTCACAAATGCAAACCGATGTCGCATAAATTTTATTTATTTACACTTTTTACTGGTTTGTTTCCAAGTCATTCACTAAGAGGCAGTTATTGCTATACATCACTCTCTAAGTTCAAAAACATTCTTTTATTCCAAAAATGTCAATTTTATTTACAAAATGAATAAATGAATCAAATAATGAATAAATGAGTTAATTATTTACAAAAGAATCAATTAATATGTGTTACAATGTCTGAAAATATATGTACAATAAATGGGCATCAGAAACTAGCTACAACTACACTATGTTGATTATATACAACTACTAGAAATAATACCTAAGTATAGCTACAAAAATAACTAATAATATCTACTATAATAAATTATACTAACATACTAATGTCTATAGTATCATATTTTATATATACAGTAACATAAATAAATGTTGTTGTAGCCTTAGTAAAATATATACATAACATAAGGCAAAATAGCTATCTATACTAACATATATAGCTATGTACAGTGATATAACCTAAGGTAAAAATTATTACTTATATTAACATATATACATATATACAACGACATATATATCTGTCACTAAAGCTCTAATTATTTATATACATATATGAGCTCAAATATACTGTACTATTCTATTATACTTGTATATACATATATATTATAGTATACCTATACATACTAATAATTATTTATTTACATTATTTATATACTACATATATACATGTATATACACATACAGGCACTCAAGCACTACCTAATACTTAGCCATTTCACGGCTAACTCATTTCTTCTCCTCCTCAACACTAAGTTTTTTAGGGCCTCTCTCATTCAAACTGGTTCAGCTCATTGTTCCTTAACCAAAAATTTTATTTTTTTAGTTGGCGAACAGACCTTTCGTAGGATACACAGCACATTTACGAGTGGGGCCAGATCACTACTAAACCAAATTCTTGTTTATTTATTATGCACTTTATCCCATTTCAGGCCCAACATTGGGCCCACATAAGCCCAGCACAGTGCATGGCCCCCAACCCACCACTGTATAAATACTTAGTATCATATGCTCATGGGATCAGAGAATGAGAGAGGCAATGGTAAAGGGACTTAATTTTGCAACCTACGCTGACGACTGAGCAGTGTAGGGCACAAAAACGTCTTATACCGCTGCACCGATTCTAGAGGCCATGATGTGGTGCTATGTTGAGCACCCTTCTGGCACTGCACAGCCTCACACATTTTTCTGATCACGTGGTTTTGGCCCTCAATTTGAGGACCATAATTTATTTTAAATTAAGAATAAATTATAGGGTTACAAAGCCCTTACATAAGGCTACCTAATTGTACAATTAATTTACATAAATAGGTTATTTAATTATATAATAAAATTACCTAAAGTTTACAGTTCATACATGTTAAGATAAATGTTAATTACTTAATGAAAGTGTAAATTAGTTAAGTAATAGTACAATTAACCTTATACAGGATTAATATACATAATAAATTATTTATTACATATTTTTATTATATTTTAGGAACTTTATTTTAATTTATATACCATTAAATATTGGTTGAAGTTAGTTTTACATATAAATAATTTATAAATGTTATAATACACTATAAATACAATATAAATAGGTTGAAAATAATTAATATAATATAATACAACTATACATTATAAATTATCTCAGTATTAACTTAAATTACTAATTTGTTTTATTTTAAGTTAGTAATTTACTTAGCTAACTTAATGACTTAATTATTTACTATAAATATATAATTAAATTAAATTACAGGTAATGTAAAATACATAATACATATACAAATACATATGTACAGTGTTAGGTATAATAATGTACATATAGATAGGTATATATAATTACTTAGTTTAGTATACATTTAAGTTAATATAAATTAAAAGATAATAATACAATAAAGTTATACATACAATAAATCATTCTAAATACTTAATTTAATATGTAGAATACATATATAAGTTAAATATACACATTTTATACATATTATACATTATATACACATTACTTAGATTTAAATTATATATACAAGTATATACATAGTGCATAGGGTATTTTTGGGTATGTATGAGGTTTTTTTTATTTTTATGGTTTTTATAGGTTTAGTAAAGGTAGGGGATGAGAGAAAAAGAATGAGATGAGAAATAGAAAGTTCTTTTTGTTGCTTTTGATATTTAGTTCTTTTATTAAATTTCAAGGTAGACTGAATTGTCGGTTAATATGTTCTACCAAGCCGGGGGTTCAAATTACCTTGAAACTTCACCTACACTTGGAAAAATATCTACTCCTACTCAAGACACCTTTATTTTATTTTTTTGAAAATTTTTTATATTTTTATTTATTTACAAGTGAAGCACAACTTAGGCTTAAATGACTGTTTCACTAAAGAACCTAAGGCCTTACAATCAGTTTGAGTGGTTGAAACTAATATATCAACATTCAAAAACATTCAACACACATCATGAAACATGAATGACCAATTAATCAAAATTTTTATCTCAAATTTCACTAAAATTCCATGTTGTACAGTTTGAACACATGAATGTTGCTGATAAAAATCTCAAAACAAGGTTTTCATGCTAATTATATAAAATTAAACTCAAAACCTTGTACATGAATGCTTGCAAAAGATGGTTCTAACAATGTAAACATGTCAACTGCATTAACTCCTCAAATCATCAACTTTTAGTCAAGTTTCTTGATTCAAATCAGTGGCTGAACAGAGTAGCAAAGAGCTACTGCTGACAATAATTGCTACTCAAATTTAGCAGCTATTAGCTGTTGCAATTCTACTCCAAAATAGCAGCCAAGAACTTCCAGCAGCTACTGTTGCTGTGCTACTGCAAAAGACATCCAGCAACTGTTGCTACTGTGCAAATAACCTAGACCAGACATGAAAAAGTTTGATCTAAGGTCAATTCCATCTCGACAAACTCATTTGGTAAAACATCTTTTGACAATTATGTATGGAGATCTAAAAAACATACAAATTCATCCATAAATTTCAAAACCTCAAAATATCCTAATATGATCTTTTCCTTACATCATAGACAAGGCAAGGGAAATAAATCATGTTTGGTTACTGAATTCATTTCAAAACACCTCAGATCTTCATTAAACACTCCAAATCTCAATTAACATCTATAAATCAGTTTAGAACCATTTTTGAAACTTATAAATTATTTTGAAGTGAATCAAATGTTGCCCAAATTGGGCCTTTTGTTTTAGATTTGATTACTAATCCGATCAACTGATGTTCTTGAACACCATTGATTGGTAATCAAGGTGATCTAGTGATCATCTCAGAATTCGTTGGGTCCTTGTTTAATATCAAATCAGTATTACTGATTCTCCTTGGTCAAACTATCCAAAACAAAACACAAATTGGGTATAAGCTCATAAGACTCATTGAAATACACCCAATTAAGCAATTAAAAACCTCAAATAGCTCGATTGAATCCAATGAAAATCAAATGAACTCCAAAATGGACATTAAAAGCAAATCTAAAAGGAATCAAGCAATTCAAGACAATAAAATCAGATCGGGGATCTTTGTGAGCTTATGGAATGAATGGGAAACCCCCCATGTGGACTATTTGCACAAATTTAGATCTAGAAATCAAGACTTCATATCTAAATTGGACCTTAATGGAGGGGCGAACAGTGAATAAACTATGAGGAAAATCAGAGAAAATGAATTATGAGGCGTAGGGAAAGCTGTATGAGTCAATGCAATAACGTAGGAAACTCCTCTCTGATTTGAATTGATCAAAGAGGTCAGAGTGGATCTATCCTAAATCTACACTAATCTAAACTAATCCATCATAGAATTCACTATCTAATCTACTCCTACTGATTTAAATTACACTAACACTAAAACTATTCTAGAAAGCAGGAAAACTAATCTAATCAGATGAACGGGACCTGTGGATCCAAAGCTGGCAGCTAAGAAGGAAGCAAGGGGGGAGGTCTCCAGCGAGTGAAGAGCCCACAAGAGTAGCTCCAAGGTTGTCTCCTGGTGTTACGAGATCCAACTTGATAAGGAGAAATTGAAGGTGAAGAACCACACCCCTATCACAAGCGTGGCGAGTGAAGGGGTTAGGAGTTGTTGGAGAGGGAGGAAAGAATGGGCTCAAGGAAGTAGGAGGGGAGTCGACGGCATGCATGCGAGCTGGGCAGTTGCTTAAGTGGGCAAATCAGTGAATCACATCACCACCATGGTGATTTTAGGCTAATAGGTTATGGGCGGTGGAGATGGAGAGAAAGGAGCACGAGAAGCTCAAATCCAAATATCAGCCGTTGGATCAGATCTAGAGGGCAAGGTAAAGCTACACGTAAAGGTGCATGAAGATTGAATTTCGATCAACTGCTAGATTAAGGTGCAAAGGAATGACGACCATGATGGGTTGTGTTCTTCATGAATAGTAGACCTACGGCAGCTGTAGGTGTGTTGGGAATTTTATGCACAAGCCCTTAAGGGCAAAGGGGTAGGCATTTTGCAGCAAGACCCATAAGTGGCAAGGAATGATGCAGAGCGATCCCTGGAAATTGCAAGAAGGTCCCTAGCATTTCACAATTAAGTCCTTGGTAGGTTTTTATGCGTGAAAATGTGAAGGATGAAGGACTTATATGTAATGTCACGAATGCGAGGTCCTAATGATGTCCAAATGTAACCAATTTTTTATTAAAGCTTAATTGAACATTTAAGAAGTTGATTTCACTTTTCATTTGAACTTTTGGACTCAGAAATGTGGTAAATTTGCAAATGGATCATCAATTTATATTAATGAATATAATATCTCATTTTATGACCTAATTTTGTGTTTTTTACACAAATTTGATGTTTTAGGTCTTTTCTGTTATTTCTCACACTTAGCCCATTTCATGTGTTAATTATGTAGTGTTTAACCTAGTTCCTAGCTTAACTTGGGCATTTTAGCTATGATGAGCTACACCTCATCACTTACTCCAACTCAGTTACGCTCCACACGCTCCAATCGCGCACCCGCAAGCTTTCCCACGCGCGACACACGTGCTAGCTCCGTGCTCCAACCCAGCAGCGCCCATCATATGCTAGCCTAGCAGCGTCCATCATGCACCCTCCGTGTGCCAACTAGCCCCTCCGCATGCAATCCATTCCCCAAGTGCACATTTTGGCCGATTTTAGCTTCTCTTCCTCACCTATATACGGGCCACACCTCTCCAAATGCCAAACCATCTTCACCTACACCTTCTCAACCTTCATTAGAGCTAAAGTAACCTACCAAAGGTCCAACCACTACAAAAATATTGCCCTACACCAACAGTGTACCTACACTGACATCAAATATATGTCACTATAGATTCTATTATATATTGCTACAAGCATCATTGGAAAAAAGAAAACAATGATGGAGGGCAAATATGTCTTTAGGATCTTTGCATTGCTAACCTTGCAACTTCGACCTCTTTCCTCCCCGACCTCTTTCCTTACCACTTTTTGACTTTGGATGCTCCTTGACAACTCGACTTCGCCAACTCAACTTCGACGCCACTCGAGTCAACGCCCCTCTTACTCCAATAGTATAATACATCGACGTCGCCCCTGATGCCCTAACACCTTTACAAATCAATGCCCTAGCACCTGATTGAGACAAGGCTACTTCTCTCCCTCAACGTAGCTGCTCCTAATCAAGTGTTACATTTTCGAGGGCTCAGGTTAGTTAAAGTTGTCTCTCTATCCATTCTTGCTCTTACCAACAATGATCAAAGGTGGAGAGATCTCTCTTAGGGTCATGGATCGATCTCTCTTAATTTTTCCATTTTGAGGGTTTTGAAATCAGCAAATTGATCCCTCTCTTTCTTGATTGTTCCATCGCTCTCTCCTTCATTGATCTCTCAAATCGATCCCTCACTGTTCATCAATCTGATCTCCAACTTCATTAAATCGATCTTAAGGTTTCAAATCTCTTACTGCTTCATCAATCGGATTCAACTCGATCAGATCTCTCCCATTTGATTCAATCTTTGTCACTCGATTTCTCTCTATCAATCTCTCTCACTGTTCCTTCGATTAAGTGTATAGTCAATTAGAACTCTCCAACTCCATCTCTCCATTTATCGATCTATTGATGTCTATTTCTTTGCTTGACTAGATTTAGTCTAATTGATGATGCTTGATTATATTTTTTGATAACTCGACTTGGTCTTTTCCTTTATTTAGATCTATGTTTGATCAAATCTGATGAGATCACAAATCATTGAAAATTGCATACCTTCATAACTTGGCTCATAAAGCCAAAAAAATGCATACCTTCATAACTAAAAGGCACTGCTACTATCAGAGCCCTAACATCATGAGAATGAACTCGTCTATTATCAACATATGTCCAAATTTTTTATCCTTCACAACCATGTTCATCATAAGCATTTGTATCTTTTGAAAGCTTATACAATATGACCTGCATGGAAGGAATTCAATAAATATCCACATAACCTCCGAAAGAACAAAAAATAGAAAAAAGTAGCAACTTAAAAATAAAAATATTAAAATTGAAAGTAGCAAAAATATATGATAAGCCTACAATTTGTCCCAGATAAGAAGTAGAAAGTGTTCATGCAAAAAATAACCAGCTTGTTTTGCATATCCACATGTCAGTCCCTTTATTTTTTGAGATGTCATGTTAGGCCTATTTTATTTTTGTTGGAAATAGTTTCAAGTACAAAGATGTAAAAATCAATCTAGTTAGCCAATTATAGGTCACAGGCTAAGTTGGTTGGGTCAAACATGATAATAGCTCTCTCTCTCCCTCCTTTCCTCTCCCTCTCTAAGCCTACTCATTGCATATTATTTCTTGAAAACCTTTGTGATCAGCCTCGCAACTTCTACAAATAACAAGATATTTCTCCCACCTAGAACTTGTCTCTTGTTCTTAACCTTGCGATTTGTTGATTATTTGTATGGTAGATGTTCCTTGATGGGCTTTTCCATCTAAATTTTTCTAGTTGGGAGACTTATAGCACCAGTTGTCATGTATGGAATTGTACTTGATTCACACTATTATAGAATCTTTTATAGCTTGCTTTAGTCCTGATTTTCATACTATTTTGTCATAGTAGAACTTAATTTTTCATGATTTGCTAATTTAAAGTTCACTTCCTTCTTGCAAGAATGTTCACTAGAAGCCATCATGGTAGAAATAAGCTTCAAGTTGTAAAATTGTCCATTAGAGTTAGTTAAAGCCATCATGTTTGACCACTAGTAGCCCTCCATAAAAAAAATTTCTACCTGAAAGTAAATAGCAATCCAGACATTCACTCCGCTTTGTTACTTGAACTTCCTAGAATACCTTTTTTGCTTACAGAAGATGCAACTGTCTGGTTCATGTCTTTTATGTCTTTAATACAGTTTCATATCCCTTTTTATGTTGTATTAATGATCACCTTGTCAGTGGCCTTAGCAATTAGTATTGGATGTATTTTGATGTTGTCATGACACTCTGATCCCAATCACCAACCTAAGCTCATTCCCACACAAAAAGTGGTTTCCATGTACTAGGCAATAAGGCATTGAAATCTGTAATTTAAATGTTAAGGTTGTTAGTTCAACCACTTGTATATAATATTTTGATGATTTTACAAAATGAAGAAAATGAAATAAAAAATAAAGCGTAGCATATTATTTTCTCTCTGTAATAACATATTTGTAGGATTTCAAAAAGTTTTCCAAGACGGGAGATTAAAAGCTTGAAGACAAGTAGCATAAGTATTAGGTCTTAGTCTTTTTCATGTAAACTTTCAAAGGTTGTAATTTTCATTTTATTTGAGTCTAGAAATGTTACAAAGAGCCCCCAAACATAACCTATAAATAGCTAACTTAGGCTCTTTACACTTAGGATAAATTAGAAACAAAAACCCAACACTTATACTTTTATCAGACCTCCAGAACAATGGTCAGACGTCTGATTTTCCACTTTAAGACGTCTGACAAGTATCTCAGACGTTTAATTTCCAAGAGTTCTGCCTTTGGTTTGTCTCCTCATAAACATCAGTCGAAGCACTTCACTTTCAGACGTTGATAACCCTACACAGACGTCTGATTCTTTACCCAGACGTCCTCAGACTAACCGTTAGACTAAGCTTAGGCAAAAATGAATTTCCAGACGTCTGGACACACTTCCAGACGTCTGCCTTTGAACCATTGGCCATGACTTTTTGTGCGTATCTCTTTACGGCCACATAATCTTTTGGCAGAAGAAGTAGGGAAGAGTTTTTAGGTTTTCAGATGTCTGGTGATGTCCTCAGACGTCCATAACGACATCTAATCCTCTAAACCTAGAACCCTATTTGGATCTAATGAAAACAGGAATGAATCCACCCTTTATTAGACGTCCAATAACCTAATTAGACATCTTATGTGAAAATATCAGACGTCCTTCTTTTGATCCAATAGAGTCAGTTAAGGATGTCCTACAGTATTAAACGACCAGAAGTATAATCAGACGTCCTATAAGACGTCTGATCCTAAAATTAGATGTCTGATATTGCTATCAGACTCATCATTGCCCTGATTTGGTGTGGATTTCATCCTAAACTCTTGGGATTTGTCTCCAACGGCTAGAAGAGCTCTCCCAAGTGTTCTTGAAGGTTCCAAACTTACCTATAAATAGACTACAACTCCTCTTAGGCAACACACACCTCTTGAGATACAATTCCATTAGAAAAATCACTTGCTCACTACTCTAAGCTCCATCTTACCGTTGTGCTGTGCCAATACTCTGATCAAAGGGCAAATCCATACTCCTGGCTTACTCCGTACTGTAAATCCTCAGGGAGTTCTTTTCATGCTTAGTAGATAAGAAAGCAACTAAATTATTGGGGTGCTCTATAGGTGTTGTTTTACTTCTTAATTTTTGTACTTTGGGTATCCAGGCCTGTCGGGTCCCCGTCTCTTCATTTTGAAGGGAGAAACCTCCGTTTAGGGATCTGAGGTGGGATTTCTAATTGAGGTACACTACCCTCATTCAAGTAGTGTGGTTAGTGGATTGATCACCTTGTGATCGAAAATCCTAAGTCAAGAAATTGGCTTAGGTGGTGGTTTTCACCCATCTTGGGTTTCCACCTAAAAATAATTGTGTACAATGTGTGATTGAATTTTTTTTTATTACAATATTCTATAATTTCACTATTCACCCCCTAGTGCAATTTCAAAGGTTCCCCCATCGTATGGTGGAAATGAACTTACATTGAGATTTTCTCCAATTGGTGTCTAAATCTAGCAAAATGGTAACTTGTAGGAGCATACCGGCAGGATGTGATAGGACTAAATAGAGGATATGGCTATGCGCACAAATACTCAAAACCAAAATTAGTAATAACAAGAAAATTTGCATAATCAATCAAACCACAGAAATTGGCATAATATGTATAGCGGTTTCCCTCTCTTGGGTACTCTACTACCTAAGCTTCCCAACTTAGGATTTTTAAGTTGATTCACTCAACCTCGAGTGAATCAATTTACTAAATCAAGGTAATTAACGGGTTACCTCAACCCAAGTACAAAAACGGGTTTGCTACAACCCAATGAGCAACAAGCTCAAAATACAAATAAGAACTAGTGTAAGAAAGAGAACTCCTACAACAAGAAGTCCTAAGCCTCTCAACAATAATATAAAATTAATACCAATTTGAGAGCCTAGAATGAACGTGAATGCCTTGACAATGTGTGAAGAAATCACGTCGATGTGCTTGCAAATCCGTAGAGAGATTGAGAGCAGTAAACTATTCCTTCTCTTGAATATGTGGTGGAAAAATGTGAAATATAGCTTTAGAAATTTTCCTTGTATTTCTAATATCTCTAGTTTATAAACAGAGTCCTAGGGTCATTTTATAGAGTTTAGGATCTCAAAGATTCGTCTACTAGATGTTGGGATTTAATTCCCAACGTTCACAATGACAAAATAAATTTTCTAGCCGTTCTATTTTGAGCCAACGGCTAGTTGATACCGGTACTAAAGTACCTGTACCGGTACTAGGAGCTCACTGCCACCAGTACATGAGTCCTGGTACCGGTACTCATCATTGGTACCGGTACTTGTGACTCTTAGGTTTGGAATTCCTTGGGCACAGTAACCTACTTGTACCAGTACTCTTCATGGGTACCGGTACTTGTAAAGTTCAGGTCAGAAATAAGGCATCAACCTGTGGCCAACAAGTACTGATACTCATGGTTGGTACCGGTACTTGTTCACAGTTTGAGATGAATTCTCAAACCCGTGCCTTGCAAATACCAGTACTGATGAATAGTTCCGGTACTTGCTTACAAGTACCTGTTTTAAGTGTTTTAATCCATTACGTACTTTGAAAATGTTTGCAATATAAATCCTAATTTATCTCTAATTGATTTTACTATTTAAGTTATGATTCTTTGTTAAGAGGCATATACAATCTACAAATATAAAATCTAAACTAGAAAAACTAAAGGCCGAAGATGATCTTCTCCTCCTCGACTCTTCCTTGTCATCTTGCCTCCTTATCATGATCTTCTCCTTTTCATCAAGCTTCCATCATTTCCTATTTTCCTTGCTTCTTCACCTAAATATGAAAAACACTTAATGGCAAACATTAATCCATAATAATTTTGTTAACACCAAAACAAGATGTGGAACAAGGTTCCAATAGGATGCACATCAAGGTTCCATCATCATTTTGATTTTGCTCACTTTTTTCCTCCATTTTTTTTCTTTTTGATTAAATCTATAAAATATAGTTCCTTTTTAGATTTGTTGACATTTGAAGTGTTAATTTGATTCAACAAGCTTCCACATCGAATGAAGTTCTATTTAGGGTAACTTTCCTGGCAAAGTGACACCCTAATATATTGGACATTGGATGATATGGATAATGGGAGGGAACAATTTTGCAGCCTAATACTCCTGTTTTGTGGTGGCACATGGTTTTGTTCTTAAAGAGCACTAGGATAGCTATCCTATTTTGGAGTTGGGCTCCATTTGCACAATGCCTTACCAAAATCTGATAATAGTTTCTTTTCTCCTTCCATTCACTCTGTCTGAGCAATCATTAAGTAGAGGCTCCCATGTTGCCAATGACCAAGTTAAATTTTGTCATAATTTTCCATAAAAATGATGTTTAAAGTGGACTGAATTACAGAACTACAACATATTGCAAGTCAATGTTATTGAGATGGGAGTTTTGAATCTATCCTTAAGCTAAGATACCTCAAGGTAACTTAGTTTTTGTCAAAACCAATCCCCCCGCACTCACTCACTCTCAAAACCAATCTTGCTATGGATATTGATTGGTATTGATTTCCCCTTTACTACATTACCTCCATCCCCACCTACCACCTTCCACTGATTTTAATTAACTTCTAGAATTTCTTTTTGAAGTAGGATGAGGTAGTTTTTTATTATGGGGGAGATCATTCAATGGTTGTGTGTGACCATTGAAGATTTGAAGCTTGATTATGAGTTTGATTATTGGGATTTCATTGATTGATATAAATCCAAGGTGCTCTGTTTCATCTCTATTTTACTTTGTTCATCTGATACAAGCTACTAGTGGTCATTGTTCTCGTGGTCCTTGCATGGATTAGCTCCAGATGCTCTTAAATCTTCTTCGGATGCTAGTTTTTATTCTTTGAAAGTTTGGCTGCTATGTAAGTTTTTCTCTAGAATATTCTCTGTGGGAATCTTTTTTGGTTAAACAATTATGGCTCAAGCTAGGCTGTCATATGTTGAGGTGGCAAAGAGGTCTGTTGTTCATAAGGCACAAATTAAGTCCTATGCTGCTTCTATAAAATAATATCTTAAGCCTATTAAATTTGGAGATTCCGTTCCAGTGAAAAAACCACAAGTTATAGAAGGGAGAAATATGATTATCTTCTCTAAAGAAGAACTCAAGTTGTTAAGGAACCTTTTGAGTTGTCTTTAACTGGTCAATATCAAGAAAACATCTTAGGCTTGAAGATATTGATAAGGAGTTAAAACTGAAGTTTAAATTCCATGATTATGTTCAGATTGCTACTATTGATCCTTATAATATTCTCACTCGGCCTTGCACTCTGGAAGACTTTATAAGTCGTTATTCGAGGAATACAATTTTTATTAGGGACATGAAAATGAGAGTAATGCACTGGGATCCTCATTTTAGTCCACAAAAAATGTCTTCCATGGTTGCAATATGGATTGGACTACCTGGATTGCCTATTCATTTCTTAAATCCTGGTGTTCTGAAATCAATTTTGAATCCATGAGGGGAGATTGCCCATGGTTGATAAAGATGTTAATTTCTTGACTAGTCCAGGATATACACGAGTTTGTGTTGAGATAGATATGATGGTCCTATGATTGATTTTGTTTGGATTAAAAATGGGGATGAAGTAATCAAACAAGTAATCATATTTGAATATTGTCTGAGATTCTACTCCAGATGTTGGTTGTTGGGTCATGAATCATAGTATTGTAGAGGTTTTAAAAGAAGTCATATTGAAAATAAGAAATTAACTTTAGCTTCATATGTCTGGCAAAAAATTGAAAAGAAAGACAGTCAAATCTAGTGAAAGAGAGCAGTTATTGAACAGCAAAAGGAGCAGGTTTCTACTGTAGCATTAGACAAGGAGAAAAATGAGTCTCAAATTAGAAATGCAGCTCATCAAGCAAAGGGCACAAATTCCTCTCCAAGGGAACTAATATTCATTAAATTAAAAAGAAATGAAAAGGATGTTATCTATCAAGAAGACTTGGAGAGGGGTAAAGATAAAGGGAAGAGTATTATCTCAGAAGAGGATACTATTAAAGACTTTGTAAAGGCATTTCTTGAAAATTTGAAATTAAACAAAGGTGTTACGATTAATGAGCCATTACCAATTCAGGAGGAACACGAAGTTGTAGTTGAAAAGGAATTGATATCTGTTGTTGAGGAGGAAAAAATAAGTGTTGATGAGCATTACTCCACAGATTGTGGAGAGGATATTCAGGAATAGCTTGATAGGATGAAAGAAGGGCAGGGTTCTAATAATGATGATCTTAGTGATTATGTTTCAAAGCTGGACAAATATTCAATCAGTAATAAAACTTCTAATTCAAAATATGATGAGTCTTTAAGGATAGCTAAAGAGGTAACCACCAAAGATTTTAATTCTGATAATGAGGTGCAACATATTACGTCTAAGAGGATTGCTGGTTGTCAAACTTTTAAGCACAAGAAGTTCTCGTGATTGCTATCATATGGAATTGCCATGGAATCTTAAATGATTCCACTATTATGCAATTGAATAAAATTGGAAGGAACAATAATGTGTTGATGGGTCTTCTTTAACCAATGGCTGATGATTCATAGATTAAGTACATTGGTATGGCTCTTAATATGCATATCTATATTTTTCTAACAAGATATGAATTTTTCATAAAGAAGGGATGAGAATTCTGAAGGTGAAGGAGATGGAACAAGCTTTGACAGTAAATGTCAGAGATGGATTTTATGACTTTTAGTCGACTCTTATTAATGCTACTACAGATATGGTCAAAAGAAGGGATTTATGGAATCATCTTATTGATCTAGCTTCCCAAACTAATATTCTTTGGATTGTGGGTGGCGATTTTAATGCATATTATTCTAGAGCTAAAAAAATTGGAGGTAGGTTTGATGATAAATCTACAATAGAATTCAGAGAAGCTATTCACAATTGTGGGCTTATGGATATTGATCATGAAGGGGATCTTTTTATCTTGCTGTAACAATTAGAAGGGATGATGCGCACACATCTAATTGGCCTAAAATGCCTATTTATGCATGTTCCTAGGTCTATAGAAGCATCATGCATTATAAATATTGCATAACATGTATCATCATGCATTTAGATTAGTTTGTACAAATTATAGGTTAATTTGCCCTTTTTATGCCTAGGGGACAGGGTGATATCATTTCAGGGCCTTTGATTACAGATCCAACCGTACGGATTTGATCAGGGCGACAATCAGAGTTCAAAGCCTCCAAGATCACCCCAATTGGATTTTCATAGCATCAGATGCAGTTCGAGGAAGATCAGAGGTTAAGGGGTAAGGTGGTGAAAATCCATACCTCAGGTGACAAACCCAACCATATAGATGGGTTCAGATTGACGATTGTAGCCCAACAACGTGAAAATCAACCCAATCCAACAATCGTGGCACCATCTACCAGTATTGGAAAATGGATGACCTAGATGGCACCATGTGGTGCCATCTTAGCCACCTAAGGCCGGTTGCAGGACTCCATCCACCCCCTCAATCTCAGCCATTGGATTTCCATCCAACGGCTGAAAGTGCACTTTCTTAAAATAAAAAATTCAACGAAGAGGTGGCCTTAGTGCAGTTGGTGAGCACTCTACGCGGAGAGAGAGGTGAGGAGTCGAATCCTCGCGTACCTCAAATCAAGCGAGCAGGTGGGCGCGACAAAATTCCACCGCTCGATCAAGAATGAACGACGATCGCGGCCGCTATGTGGCACACCTTAAGATGCTGGATGGAAGCGCAGTGCACCATCGTACATGCATGTATGCACCATCGTATGCGTGCGATGACGTATGATCGTATGCGCCATCGTATGCACGTGCGTTTAACAGCTAAAGAAGAAATGGCCTTGCGCAATCTGAGCCATCTGATCGTTGTGATTGAGCACGATGAAGGCACGTGGAGTGGCTCAATCTGAGTCATCCGTTCATGAAATCAAGTTCTAAAATCAAGCCCTACGTGTTAAGCTTGATCAAACATTTTCATGGGCTTGGCTTTGAAGACCCGTTTCAACATTTGGAGGACTTGACCACTTTGGTCCACACCAAAAAAGCATGAAACGTGGATGAGAAGCAAATGATCATGAGGCTTTTCCCCTACTCTCTTAGAGATAAGGCCGCACATTGGTACCAGACTATTGGAAGGTCAATGGCTACATGTAATGATCTTAAATCGTCCCTCCTAAAGAAATTCTTCTTAGTTGGATGTACCAATGCCTTGCGATGGGTGATTACTACTTTCGTCCAGCTGCTGGGACAATCGGTTCATGGTGCTTGGGAGAAATTCTAGGATCTATTACGGAAGTGTTCACACCACAAGGTGCTAAAATGGCAACTCGTGCAGACCTTTTATTACGGGTTGACTGAGCAACTCCATAATCACGTGGATGCTTCTTGTAGAGGCAATTTCCTCAACAAGGATGCAGATAGTGCACATGATTTGTTTGAGGAAATGAGTGAGAATTCTATCAATCATGCCTCCATGGACACTTTCAACCGATCCCAACAACACAGATTGAATGTTAATGAGGTCCATAATTCTCATTCATTCAATATGGAACTGATTGTAACAAACTTGATAAAGCGAACCTGGTTGCAAAATGAATGGAAGAGTGCATGGCTAGAAACTCTGCAAATACTTCTAGATCTAGTCAATCCTAGAATTCAGGATTGCATTCTTCACGAGCTCCTACTGAATGGGAGTTTGTCAATCAATTGGAAGCGACTCAACCTGTGAGCCAACATTACTCGAAACCCCACGGGTTCCAAACTTGGGCCTTTGATCGTAGTTTCTCTTCTTCTTCTCCTTCTTTCCCACCATCCTCGCCTTATGAGGATGTACATTGATGTAAACATGTTTACACTACATAAGATGTCTATTTATGCATGTTCTTAAGCATAGAATTGCATTGCATGCTATAAATATTGCATAGCAAGCATCATCTTGTATTTAGATTAGTTTGAATAAAATGGAGGTTATTGTCTCCTTTTATGATCAGGGATAGGACAAATTTTTCTCGGGACCTCGAATCGAAGATCCAACCATACAGATGTGAATAGGGCGACAATTAAAGTTCAATGACTCCAAGATTGCTTTAATCAGACATCTGTAGCATTAGATAGAGACTGAGGAACCCTAGAAGATCAAGGGCCAAGATGATGTGAATCTGCACTTTAGAAGACAAATCCAACTGCACGGATGGATTTGAATCAATGATCGCAGTCTAACAGTGCGAAAATTGACTCAATTCGACAACCATGGCACCATCTACATCATCCAGAAGATGGACGGCCAAGATGGCGCCACGTGGCGCCATCTCAGCCACCCAACCGGTCGCTCCATCTCTTCTTCATTTTGAGCGCTACTTCTACGCCATTGCATGCACATCCAATGGTTGTGGATGCATGCACACGAAATATTTCCGTGACACAAACACCGTTGTAGCACAGCGGGTGAGAGCGCTCACGAGAACATGTGGCGCGCGTTCGATTCTTCGCGAGAGGTAGTTGAGGCACGGCGAGCGAGAGTGATTGATCACCTGATCGCGATCGAGCGATCGCACGCATGAAATAGTACTCACGCCGCATCGGACGCCCGCACGTAACGCAGGATCAGATGCGGCGAGCGCGCGATGAGAAGGTGTGGCGAGGACGCATCTCAGTCATTCGATTTCACAATCGAACGGCTGAGAATTCAAGAACGTGAACGTGCATTTCATGCGTGGGAGGCGAGCGGGCAGCACACATCACCCACGACTGGGGCGTTAGCGACGGTTTTATCCATCACTAAAGACCCCTTATTTAATATTTTGAAATTAAAAAGGCCAAATTGCCCTCACTCCTTGCAACTATAAAAGGAGACCCCCTCCATATGAAATTTTCATCCCTTCTTTCTCTTCTCTCCCTCTCCAAAGCTCAAGAGAAGCTTGTCCCACACCCGGGTGCTTCTCAAGAGATAAAGTCAAATTTCCATCCCCATTTCAGAAGTGGATCCTGCGACGACGACGTGCTGCTCCATTCCCATTCTTCCTGCTTCGTCCTCCTTCGTCCTGCTCTGTTCCCCATCTTCGAGGCGTCGTCCCGTTTGGCTCGTCCTCCAAGCGATCATCGAGGAGGATATTTCTCTCTCCATTCTTTTTAATGCTTTCTAGAGTAGATTTACTGCTTTCTAGTGTAATCATTTTCTGCTTTCTAGTCGTAAGAGTAATGTAATGAACAATCTCTTTGATAATGAATTCCATGTTCATTCTACATCTCGTTTTGGTTTTTGTTTGTAATATTCTCTCTCTCTCTCTTTTCTATTTATTGTAAATAGATAGATATTTTCTAATCAATTATTCTGCTTCGTGACAAATAAAACAAGCGCATATTTTTAATCAAACGTCCGCCTCCCTGAGTTTGACCCGAGATTTCTATTTTGATATAAATTTTATTTGTTGAACACGAGTTCTTCGCTTTCAAACTACAACGGTAGGTTTTTCAAAATCAAACACGTTAGCATAGTAACTCGCAGCTTCAACATGCATCCTGTATAGGAGAATGTTAGGTCCAACCCATATTCTAACTCCTATAATTTGGGTTGGAGGAACCACCCTAACTTCTCCTGGAAAAATCTGGGGCAGTAGACCCAAATCCAACCTAGCAATTATGCACTGCAAAGACCAATGGGTCAGGGTCATGTTTACACTCAGTTACCCCCTAATCAGGTTAATCAGCTAACATGGAATGCTTGTCAACCTACAAGGCATGCTAATTTGAACCATCAGATGGTAGAAATGCAAGGATCCATGTTCCAACTCATTCAACAAATGAAAACCTTGTTGGACAACTTGCAACCTAGGCTCATTGCTAATACCCGTCAACCTGGATCTCTGCCATCTCAACCTGTACCTAATCCTCATAACATACAAAATTAGGGAATTAAGCCCAAGGGTTCTGGAAGCTGAGGGACCCACATGCATATGCTCAGGTGGTTGAGTAGGGTCCTTCTTTTGCTTCTTCATCCAATCCTGGATATCTAGCTAATCAAGCCCCTCCGATCTTTCCTAAACCTCCCCAAGACTCGAACCTATACGCATCTGCAAACTCCGTTACCTTGATGAGTGGAAGGCAAACCTAGGATCATGAACTACCATCTTCCAGTCAATCAAACCCGTGTGAGCTTGACAAAGGAAAGGAGACAATTGAAGGAGAAACCAAGGCTCAGGACCTCGAATCCAATGATTTTACTCATGTCCCATTCCTTAAAGCCTTGTTTAAACCCAAGAAGAAGAAGCTTGTCCATAGCAATGAGGAGCTCTTGAATATATTCAAGAATGTCAAAATCAATATCTCTCTCCTTGATGCTATTAAGCATATTCTGGCTTATTCTAAGTTTTTTAATGATTTATGCACTCAAAAGCGTAAGCTGAGGGAATCTACCTTGAGGAAGGTGATACTCTTCGAGCATGTTAGTTTTGTTATCCTACATCACCTTCCTCAGAAAAGGAAAGATTTAGGTGCCCCTTTGATTTCATGTGGTATCAGGGATTACACCTTTGACAGGTCACTCTTAGATCTAGGTGCATCCATAAACTTAATTCTGACTTCTTTGTATGAAAAGTTCAGCATAGGTGAACTCAGGCCAACCTCAGTAACGCTGCAGTTAGCAGACCGTTCGGTCACGAACCCAAAATGTGTTATTGAGGATGTTATTGTCAAGGTTAAGGACTTCTATTTTCCTATAGACTTCCTTCTCCTTGACATGGATGTACCTGAAGATTTAAGGAACATGCCCATCATTCTGGGGTGTCTGTTCCTGGCTACCGCTAAGGCCAACATCAATTGTGAAAGCAGTAGTATGGAGATTGCCTTTGGGGATAGAAAACTGAAACTTGATATTTTCAAGGCGATTAACAAATTTAAGGATTGTGGATATATTGAGGAACTCGAGGATGATGATCTGAATCTTGAGACTTGTATGGCTATTACCATACTTGAGCATTCCTCCTGCACCAATGAACCTAACCAACAACCCTTCATGGCAGACCCACCACACACTAAAGTGGTTGTTGATTTTGTTCACTCCTAACCTCTTCCATTGGACTGTCCTGATGAATCTTCCTCAGCATCCTCCTTACCCTCCATCCTGAACTCATCCCAGCTTGAATTGAAACCATTGTTCGAGAGTCTGAAATATGAGTTATTAGGACCCAAGAAAATGCTCCTTGTGATTATTAGTGCAAAATTGACTAAGAAGCAAGAATCGAATCTACTTAAGGTCCTAAAAGCACATAAGGAGGCAATTGGTTGGACCATCCATGACCTTAGGGGGATCGAGCCATCTTATTGTAATCATCATATTTTTATGGAAGATGGATCTTGCCCTTCTCGCCAGATACAAAGGAGACTGAACCCCAATATGCGAGAACTAGTCAAGAAAGAAATAATCAAGTGGCTCGATGTAGGAATCATATACCCAATCTCAGATAGTCCCTAGGTTAGTCCCGCAAAAATTGTCCCAAGAAAATTGTCCCAAGAAAGCTGGGATTACTGTTGTGACTAACAAGAAAGGATAATCTATCACGACTCATTCAACTTCCTCTTGGAGAGTCTGTATTGATTACAGGAAGCTAAACACAGCTACGAAAAAGGATCAGTTCCCTTTACCCTTCATCGACCAAATTGCTGAAAGATTAGTCAGGCAAAAGTGTTTCTATTTCTTGGATGGTTATATAACATTCAGTGAAAGCTGCATGCTTAGAACTTAGAGTGTTTAGTGAACTCTAAAAAAAAGATGGGCAGTGAGTTTATCACATTCACACAAAAAGATGCTTAGAACTTAGAGTTCTTTTCGAGTCTTAGGTGGGTTGGGTTGTCATAAAAAGCTACCCCGAAACTCTAAAGAAAAGCAATCCAAAAAATTAAAAAGAAGAAAAAGAAAGAAAAAAATGTATCTACTTTTAAATAAGGCAAGGGCTTGGGGCGATCTGCAATTTGGTAGACACCCAGTCACTATTGAGTCTTTATAGTTCAGCTCTTTAGCATAAATTTCTTAGTGTTGAGAAATAACTATTTCCCAAGTAATTTGATCCTAATTCTTTTATAAATAGCATGTTGAAAGCGTCGGTTTGACCGGGTTGTGTTATATCGTTGTAGTAAAGCCGGTTGTTACCAACGTTTCATATAAAAATTTTTTACTCGGAAAAATAAAAGAGTTCCTGAGGTCGAACTCAGGGAGCAAGTTGTATTCTAGAGATATACAAGTTCTATTACAAAAATAAAGAGAGAGAGAGAGAGATGAAAATTTGGCTTCTTCTTCTTCCTCTTTGTCTTTGGTTCTTCCTGTTCTTCTTCTTCTTCTTCTTCTCCTTCTTCTGCTTTCTTCAGATCTTCCCCTCGTGCTCTTCTTCTTCTGTTCTTCCTTGTTTCCTTTCTTTCTTTTTCGTCAGATCGTCTTCTTCTTTTCTTGCTTCTTGCTTCTCTTCATTCCTTCTTCTTCTTTGTCTTCACCTGCCTTGACCTCTCTTTTTCTTCTTTCGCGATGGCCGTTGCTCTTCCTTCTTCTTCAGCGGGTCTTCTTCTTCTTTGGCTGCTGACCTTCCATCGTCTGCCCCGGTGCTGAGACGACTTAACAATGCCTTCGCTACAGTGCAGCAGCTCCTTCTTCTTCAGCAGGTCTGCTTCTTCTTCTTTGGCCTGCACACTTCAGAGTTTATTCGTCAAGAGGCAAAAACCTACTCTACCCCCCTCCCCCGCGTATCTCTCTCTCTGAAATCACTCTTCGGAAGCTCTCCCAGAGCGCTACCGGGTAATCGGGTTCGGGTCAGGCCCGGGTCCAGGCCCACCGGCGTGCGTGGTGGGCGAGGAGTGCAGGTCAGTCTAATCGGGTCGGGCCAGGTCCGCGGAGCGTGGTCACGGACGAGGCCGAGTCGGGTCGGGTCGGGTGAGAGGGACCTCACCCCGTGGTAACTGAGGCAAACAGCATAAGGCAGTTTTTGCCTTTATGCGTCCGCGCGCCTTCGAGAGGTTCCGAGGTGGGACTAAATGTCCCACCCCAATTGAGCGCGCGTCGCGGATGGAGCAGTGGGCGATCGTGGCTTCCCGCGCGGCCTTCGCCCCGTCTGTGAACCAGGGACGTTTCGCGGAGAGTCCCTGCGCAACCTGGGAGTCAACCCTGGGCGAAGGCGTGCCTGCACCTGCAGGTGAAGCAGCTCTGCCTGCGCAGTAATGGCGACGGCGGGCGAGTCACCTGGTCACAGAAGAACAGCCTCTCGGCCAAATCAGACAGGCGGGGGACCTTCGCCGTGGCACGGCGAAGGTGGTCAGGGGGTCTGCAGGGGGCGAGATGGAGCTATCAGGTCGTCCTAGGTCAAACTGTGAGCGAGGGAGTGGGTGTGTTCGGTGGATCTGCAGAGGGTGTTTGGTGGGAAGTGGAGGGGCGGAAGAGGATCAGGGTGAGGAGGCGGAGATTCTGCGGTGGTCGGCGAGCCGTGTGGGTCGCTGAGGTGATGGGAGCGGCTCGCCGGAGGGTGGTCGGAGGCGGAGAGGATGAGGGTGAACAGGGTCGGTAGAGGGCTTAATTGACTAAATCGAAAGCGGGGAAAGAAAGAGGAGGAGAAGGGGAGTAGGTCTAACTTAACTGCAGGGACGAAGGGGGAGGAACAGGGCGACAGTCGTATCGACTGTCGCCGGAGAAGACGATGCTCAGGGAGAGGGGCGGCGGCGAGCAGAGGGCTGGAGAGGCGCCAGCTGGGTGCGGCGTGGCGCGGGAAGAGCAGGGGAGGAGGTCTCTGCTGCTGGTATTGCGGCAGAGCGAAGAGGTGGAGGGGGAGGAAGTCGCCGGAGCTGGTGAGCGTCTGCCGGAGAAAGAAGAGAAGAAAGCTGGGGGTTTTCTCCGTCAGATCCAGGCTGCCTTCGTCGGTGGAGCGGCGGGGGGTATTTATAGGGTTGAAGCAGGGAGGAAGGCGGAGGGAGACGACGTGTCTCCCTCGCCGGAGAATGGTCGGAATACGAACCCATACCGTCCGTGCGTTCGCACGGCCGGTATGGGGGGCTACAATGACCATGGGGGTGCTCCTGCGACGGCTGACGACGCAGGGCACCCCCGGTACACTTGCCAGGTCCTCCACCTCACCCTGCGCGGCGCCATGCTCCGCGCAAGGTCGCCGGAGCATGGTGCTGGCAGGGTTTTGCAGGAGGGACCTGTTTGCAAAGAACGAAGGAGAGTTAGGGGCCAAAATGCGAGGGTTCAAAAGTTGAGGGCCAAAGAGTAAATATATGAGGACCAAAGTGTGAAGTCGGTCAAGGAGGTTTCTTCTTAGGCTCAAGTTTTTATACATGACTAATTAGGACCTAAGGAATCTGATGGTGAATTTTATTTTCATATTAAACCTTGTTTGACCGGTCAATTTGTGCAAAAACCCAAATTAAGTTATTAATTGGGCATGGTTCTCAATGTAGGTCAAAATGGGTTCTAAAGGCCAAATTGAAGGTTCTAAACCCTAGAGATTATTTTTCTATGAATTTTAGAGGGTTTATTCTATTTTTACTTTGCCTCGAACCTTGTGAATTGAAGTGGGTTGTTTTAGGGTTACAGATTATCATTTGGTTCCTTGGAAGTGCTGTAGCCCTTGCTAGATCATCTCATCCCACTTTTATTCTTATTAAGCTGTTTTGACCTATGTTTGGGCCCTGAATTACCCTGTATGCAGATTATATTGGTAAAATTGCACTTTTACCCCTTATGACTGGTTTCCTTCTCAAACTCAGAATTCTCTGAGTTAAGCCTTTCCTTGAGATATGTAGGAGCTTTTATCCTTTGTATTGGGTCAAAATGAGCTAGTTATGGCTCATGATGAGGTTCTCATCATACCCCCATGCCTAGCTTTTGCTAGTCCCTTAGCAAACAACTTAAGGTTTCAACCCTTGTTCTAGACCATGAAGTTTTCAATGGTTTTAGATAAGTGCCTTTTTATTTGAGCATAGATTAGGTTAGAATGCTGACCATAGGCCTAAAAGATACTCTAGTACCAATCAAGATCCAAATCTGTCTAGCCTTAGCCTCAGTCTTTTAGCAAAGGTTTTTAAGGCCCGCAAGAACTAACCTAAGGTTTATTGGACTTCGTGGTTAAAGCACCCGTGCTTAAAATGATTTTAGCCTTGGCCCAGTTCGCAGTGCGTTTTGTAAGAGAGAGATAGAAAGTTTTTTCTGTTTGGAGAGTTTTCTCTCTCTTTTTTTTTTTTTTTTTTTTTTTTTTAGTTCTAGCCTAGGATTAGCTTTTCAACACGGTCTGTATCAGATTCCTTGCTCCCATCATCAATCCTCAAGGGTTCCTGGCGATCGATGCTTCGAGATAGCACCGCCCATGGCAACCCCCGGAACCCTGGCTATTGAGATTTCGAGATAATCCCATCCATGGTATTCCGTGGCCGAATCCAGACCCTGGCAATTGACACTTCGAGATAATGCCATCCATGGAATCTGAACCAGCAGAGTGCTTACATGCCCCCCGTAGGATATGTAAATATCCTAAGAGACAAGCACCGAGGAGATGATATTTTGTTACGCATCTTCGAGGGGATTTCCCGCCTCTCTGCGCTGGGAACTCGTACAAATCAACTTGTGTTGATCGGCCGCTCCTATTCTAGGTGTTCTTTTCAGATTTTTGCGACGCTTCTGCGTGATTCTGATTTTTACGCTTACTGAACCAGGCTGTGTGTGAGATTAGGGTGCTTAGGTTACTGAGTCCCGTAAACCAAAAATTAGTTAACGAGGCCGAATACTCCCTAAGCCTTAGACCTAATACTTCAGCTTTTCATTTTCCTCAACCTCTTGAGGAGTGTCCAGATCTTAATGGGTACTAAGAGTCTATTCAAGAATGCCTAAGGTTTGCATTCTTACTAATCTCATTGTGCACTTTTCAGTTATTTTCTTGAATGAGGTCTAGAACTTAGGTTAATTCCTTAGTTTCTTACTAATGACTATCACTCTTTTTTTTTAATTTTGTGCTCCTTTTTCATTTTGTTTGTTCTCTCCTTCACAAAATTTTCCTTCTCCTCTTTTCCTCTTATTCTTTTTCGAAAAAAATTTTTTTTTTTAATTTTTTTTTTTTTTTTTAATTTTTATGGTATTTTTGGCATATGTGAATTTTTTGTTTGAAACCTTTTCTTACAAGTTTTTGCACTTTCCTACCCCCCCATGCCTAAGATTTGCAATGTCCTCATTGTAACCTAGGGGGTCTTAGTTCATTCCTTAAGACAGAAATTTGGGTGAGTGGATGGGTCGGGTTGAATTTTTGCGGACGATTTCAAATTTCAGATGCGAACATCTGAGTTGGGGTCGGCTGTCTATAAGGGTGAACTTCGAGTGCTGAAAGGTGTCAGAACAAGTTTCAGGTTTTCAAAGAGAATGACGGGCTGCCTCCCGTTAAGCGCTGAGTTTTACGCCATCGGCTGGGCGCAATAAGCTCAAGGGGAACGGAGGATATAAGATGCCTCAGCCAAATCAGTAGAAGTTACATCAATGAACGGCTTGAGTCTTTGACCATTCACGATGAAAGGTTCAGAATCGTGGCTGAGTGGACTGATTTCGATTGCTCCATTTCCAAAAACCTGTCGGACCAAATATGGTCCGACCCACTTAGATCTCAGTTTTCCTGGGAAGAGTTTGAGTCGGGCATCAAAGAGTAGGACCTTTTGACCAGGATGGAAGATCTTTCTTGAGATGTGTTTGTCGTGGAAGGCTTTAACCCGCTCCTTGTAGATTTGCGAGTTCTCGTACGCGTCTATGCGCAATTCATCGATCTCGCTGATTTGGAGTTTTCTGTGGGTCCCAGCCTTGGAAAGATCTAGATTACAGTTCCGTACTGCCCAATAGGCTTTATGCTCCAGTTCGACGGGAAGGTGGCATGCCTTTCCGTACACCAATCTAAAGGGAGACATGCCCAATTGGGTCTTGTGGGCGGTCCTATAGGCCCACAATGCTTCCGGAAGTCGGGACGACCAGTCCTTCCTGTCAGGTCGAACAGTGACCTGCAGGATTTTCTTGATCTCCCGATTCGACAGCTTAGCTAGACCATTAGTTTGGGGGTGGTAAGGAGTAGAGATTCGGTGAGACACCCCGTATTTGGTCATCAGTGACCTAAACTGAGCATTTGTGAAATGGGTCCCCCCATCAGAGATTATTGCACGAGGAATCCCGAACCTTGAGAAAATGTGTTGATGAATGAATTTGAGAACGATTTTGTGATCACAGGTTCGGGTTGGTATGGCTTCGATCCATTTGGACACGTAGTCCACAGCCAACAGAATGTATTCGAAACCATCCGAAATAGGAAAGGGGCCCATAAAATCAATCCCCCAAACATCAAAGATTTCGCATACTAGAATCGGTTGCATAGGCATCATGTCGCGATGGCTCATGTTGCCCAAAGTCTGGCAACGACTGCATGCCTTGCAATGACTGTATGCGTCTTTGAACAGTGTGGGCCAGTAAAAGCCGCACTGGAGGACTTTTGATGCGGTTTTATGCCCGGCAAAATGGCCACCGCATGCCTGGTCATGGCAGAAAGAGAGGATATTGTTGACTTCCCCTTCCGGGACACATCTCCGGATGATCTGATCGGCACCTATGCGGAAGAGGTACGGGTCTTCCCAAATGTAATACTTGGCATCGGAGCGTAATTTGTCTTTCTTGGCCTTCGGCCAATCGGACGGGGTCTGATGAGATGCCAAGTAATTTACAATATTAGCAAACCATGGAAGGCTAGTACCAATAGTCAGCAGGTGCTCATCGGGAAAATGCTCAGTGATGGGTTCGGAAGGGTCTATCATTTCAGAAGGAAGACGGGACAAGTGATCAGCTACCACGTTTTGTTTTCCCGCTTTATCGCGAATCTCGAGGTCAAATTCTTGCAACAGCAAGATCCATCGGATCAATCGAGGTTTCGCGTCCTTCTTTGCAAGGAGATGCCTCACAGCCGTGTGATCCGAGTATATGATGACATGGGAACCCAGAAGGTATGATCTGAATTTCTCTAGGGCAAATACTACAGCTAGCAGCTCTTTCTCAGTAACTGTATAGTTACGCTGAGCCTCATCGAGTGTTTTGCTGGCGTAGTAAATGACCACAGGTTTCTTGTCATTTTTCTGCCCCAAAACCGCTCCTACAGCGAAGTCGGATGCATCACACATGATCTCAAAGGGTTGAGACCAATCAGGGGACTGTAGGATCGGGGCTTGGGTGACTCGGTCACGCAGGATTTCAAATGCTTGAGTGCATTCCTTGGAGATTTCGAAGGGAACATCCTTGGAGAGAAGAGTGGTCAGGGGGCGTGCGATTTTTGAAAAATCAGGGATAAATCGTCGATAAAAACCGACATGCCCTAAAAAGGATCGGATGTCCCTGATCGAGCTAGGCATAGGAAGGCGAGAAATTAGATTAACCTTAGCTCGATCCACTTGGATACCTTTCTCCGAAATTGAGTGTCCCAGGACAATTCCCTCAGGCACCATGAAATGGCTCTTTTCCCAGGAAAGAACCAAATTCACGTCGATGCACCGCCTGAGTATCTGGACCAAGTGTTGGAGGCAATCGTCGAATGATGCTCCGAAAACTGAAAAGTCATCCATGAAGACTTCCAGATAATCACCTACCATATCTGAGAATATGGCAAGCATGCATCGCTGAAAAGTAGCGGGTGCATTGCAAAGACCGAAAGGCATCCTTCGGAAAGCGTATGTTCCGAAGGGGCAGGTGAATGTGGTCTTTTCTTGGTCCTCAGGATGGATTGCCACCTGGTTATAACCGGAGTACCCGTCAAGGAAGCAGAAGAACCTATTTCCCGCTAATTTTTCGAGAATTTGATCAATGAAGGGTAGTGGGAAATGATCCTTCTTCGTGGAGGAGTTGAGTCGACGGTAATCTATACAGACTCTCCACGAGTTGGCTAATCGGGTAGGAATGATTTCTCCGGTCTCAGTCGTTATAGTGGTGAGTCCTGCCTTTTTAGGCACGACCTGAATCGGGCTCACCCAACGACTATCGGAGATCGGGTAGATGATCCCGGCATCTAACCACTTGATGATCTCCTTTTTCACGACCTCCTGCAGATTGGGGTTTAAGCGTCTCTGCATTTCACGAGAAGGTCGTGTGCCCTCTTCTGAATAGATATGATGAGTACAATAAGAGGGACTTATTCCAGTCAAATCATCGAGGGTCCATCCGATGGCTCTGCGATGTTGCTGGAGGACAACAATCAGACGGTATTCCTGTTCAGGATTGAGGTTGGAATTGATGATCACAGGAAGGGTCTGATTAGAACCCAAAAAGATGTATTTCAAATGAGCAGGAAGGGGTTTCAGTTCAAGGATGGGGTTTTCAGCAGCAGCGGGTGGTTCAGTATAGATGTGAGGTTCAAGGGTGGGAGTTATTGGGTTGTTCACATCTGGATTTGACTCCTCTATTTGCGGGTCAAGATCCTTCTGTGGTTGATGAGGAATACTCAAGTCATTCTGGAGGTGTGATTCATCAACCAAAGTCTTGATGTCACAAATTTGCTCGATGACGCCGCAATTAATTCCTTGTTGGGCCTTAAATATATCAATTTTCAGTGTTTGATCTCCAAACTTAAGCTCTATTTGGCCCTCCTCACAGCTGATGTTGGCTCTAGCAGTAGCCAAGAAAGGTCTCCCTAGAATGATTGGTGTATCCCTAGGGTTCTCAGGTGCATCCATGTCTAAGACTATAAAGTCCACTGGAAAATAGAAATCCCGCACTCTTACGATAACATCCTCGAGAATCCCTTTTGGTGACTTTATAGATCGATCTGCTAATTGTAATGTCACCTCAGTTGGTTTCAGCTCAGATTCTTCCAGATGGTCAAGTAAGGATGTGGGTATCAGATTTATAGATGCACCTAAGTCTAACAATGCTCTGTCAAATTGGGTACCACCTATCTTACAGGAGATCAGGGGAGTTCCAGGATCTTTTGCCTTGGGTGGGAGTCTACTAAGGATTACAGAGCTGGCTTGCTCTGACAGAACAATTGGGCTCCCTCCCTTGGTTCGCGGCTTACGCTGGGGTGTACATATATTCTTTAGAAATCGTGCGTAAGCTGGTACGTGGCGGATTGCATCCATCAAGGGGATGTTTATGTGGACCTGCTCAAAGAGCTTGACCAGGTCCTCCTCAGGGGCCACGGGTTTGGTGGTCTTCTTTCCCTTGGTCAGGGCTTCGGGAAACGGGATCTTGATTGGTTCCTCTAGGATAGGTCCAGGTTGTGGGTCTGGAACAGCGGTACCTTGGATAACTATCCTAGGGTCATGATTATCAGGCTGGGAGTGGTTTGGATAACGCGGGTCCTGAGTTGTCTTACCACTACGTGTTGTTACAGAATTTAATCCGGCCTGATTTTGGTTTGGATTTGGTAGGAGGGGTGGCTGCTGCTGAAATCCCGTACGAGAAGTAGAGGCTTCCATCTCGTCTGGAGATGGGGCAGTAGGGGCCTGATAAATCCATTGAGCGTGGCCTAAATTTGGATTCATAACGCGCTTCTGGGTTGGCACGTTATTTGGGTTAGGAAGGGGTTGGGAAGGGAGTGTGCCTGGCTGGCGAGAATTTGCCAACTGGGCCAGCTGAGTTTTAACTTCAGTAAGCTCGTCCTTGTGCTGTTTTTGAATGGCCGCATTCGATTTTTGAATGTCAGCCAGAGTCTGAAGGATTAAGGACATTTGATCTTGATTTGGCCCTGATGGATAAGTAGGGTTGGGCCGAGGCTGAGGCGGCTGGTAGTGATGAGAGGGCTGTGGGCGGGACTGAAAAGGTGGTCTTTGGGTTTGGGAATTTCCCGCCCACTGAAAATTGGGATGGTTTCGCCATCCAGGGTTGTAAGTGTTGGAGAATGGGTCGTTCTGGATGGCGTTGAGGTCCTCGCAGGTCTGAGGAACCTCCTGAGAATCAGGGAAAGGGGAAATGGAGTTCCCCCGGCTGGTGAAGAAAGGATCGGATGATCTTCCAGTCCAAGAATCAGATGGGGATGGATATGGATCCATCCCAGGGGAGGATCGGTGTAGGATGTTTTGCACAGTCTCCTGTGTGGAAGGAGGTTGTGCAAAGGAGTTACGCGCAGAGGTGGCTCGCTGCAAGTGCTGAGTTAGCTCATCCACCTTCTTTTCAATAATTGAGACCTTGTCCAATCGACTGGCCATTAATTCCAGGTCGACTGATGCGGACAGGCCCTGCGTCTCATGTGCTCCCTTAAGATTCGTCGCTGCGCGGGTATTCGTCCTGTCGAATAATCCCATGGAGTCATTGTTGATGGAGTTCTCGCACATGTTTTCGAGAATCTCCCATACGGTGTCTTCATGTTGACCCATGATGTTTCCTCCGCAGGTTGCATTGACGAAAAGGCGGATGTCCTCACGGAGTCCCTGGTAAAAAGATTGGACTTGTTCCCATTTAGGAACTCCGTGATGGGGGCACTTCCTCATGAGATCCTGAAAACGATCCCATGCCTCATGGAGAGGTTCTCCTGATTGTTGAGTGAAGTGTGTAATCTGATGGCGCAAGGCGTTGGTCCGACCAACGGGAAAGAACTTTTTCAAAAACTCGGATTGAAGTTCTGCCCAAGTGTTGATCGGCCAGGTCTGAGTTTGATACCAATGGGCGGCCTTGTCCATAAGAGAAAAGGAGAACATCTTCATGAGAAGAATATCCCGATTTTGCGCATCTGATCCAAAAGTGTGGGCCAGATGCTTAAGCTGTTTGATGTGCTGGAAGGGATCTTCAGAATTAAGCCCATGGAATTTAGGTATAGCATGAATCATGTTGGGCTTTAGTTCGGAATCAGGTCCTCCAATCGGGATTCTAACTCGAGGCTCAATGGCCACCGCAGCAGGATTGTAGTGGTCCCGCATCATAGGACGCTGTGGTGGGTGCACGAAGTTTTGGAAGAGGTCATTGAGTCGCTGGAGCTGGTGTTCCAGATTATTTTCTTCCTCAACTGGCTGAGCCATGATGGGGGAAGAAGAAGAACTTGGTTCTGAATCAGAAGAGAGAATAATGTGAGGGTGTTGCTGCACAAACACGGGCGTCGAGGCTTGGCCTTGACGAGAGTGAATTTCTAAAGGAGGTCTTAAGGGTGGTCTTAGAGACCTCCTTCCGTACATGCACAGTTGGGAGAGGTAAGTTTAGAAGGTGCTGGACCCAATCAAGACACCCAAAAATGTGTTGGGTGACTATAGAGGTGCGGGGCAGATGGACCCCTTGATCAGAAAGATCGTCCACCTGAGAATTACCTGGGCAGCCAGAGAGGGAGAGTCCCGCGAAGACCCCTACACGGTAGAGCGTCCCCACGGGTTACAGGGTTTCCCCCACCCGACCTCTCTTGTCACTGCGGTTCCAGGTAGACCAGAATGGGGATCTTGACCTCTTAAGTCTACCAATTTTAAGATCAGGGTGCTTAAGGTCTCACTTGAACTTTAGTCTTTTTAAGTGCAAAGAGTGACCTAATTTAAGGTTGGTTAACCCAAAGGGGTCAACTTTACCTATTGTTTTCTTTAAGAGCTTTTAGGTCCTGTCTTTTAGGGTTCAAGTGTTTAGAGAGAGCCAATTGTTTAGGATTTTTCTTGTTAATTATTTTCAATCAATGGCTTGGGCACACCTCTTTAGGATTTCCTCAATTCTTGATTAAGGGGTGTGTCTCTACTGAAGTCCTAATGTTTGACCTTATGTTGGCTCTACTTGGTCCATTTAACTCTTTGTTGGGCAATTAGGGCTCAAGCAAGAATGTGTTAGCCCTTAAATACCCTTAATAGTGTGCAGGAGTGATGAGTTGAAAACATGCAACTTTTTATGGTTACTAAGTATGGAAGACAGGTTAGCCCTATATTGCTTTGTTCTTTTCTTTTCTTTCTCTTTAGAGTGTAGGGGTTAATAGTGAGAGAAAAGATTTACCTGTCTTCGGAGTGGTTGTCGTGTGGTTGCTTGTCTTCTTGAGTTCCTGTAGCTGCACAAAAGAGAGGAGATTATCAGAAATTAAAAGATACAGGAATGTTTACCTCTAGAATAGCCGTTGCTCCCCGGCAGCGGCGCCAAAATGAAAGCGTCGGTTTGACCGGGTTGTGTTATATCGTTGTAGTAAAGCCGGTTGTTACCAACGTTTCATATAAAAATTTTTTACTCGGAAAAATAAAAGAGTTCCCGAGGTCGAACTCAGGGAGCAAGTTGTATTCTAGAGATATACAAGTTCTATTACAAAAATAAAGAGAGAGAGAGAGAGATGAAAATTTGGCTTCTTCTTCTTCCTCTTTGTCTTTGGTTCTTCCTGTTCTTCTTCTTCTTCTTCTTCTCCTTCTTCTGCTTTCTTCAGATCTTCCCCTCGTGCTCTTCTTCTTCTGTTCTTCCTTGTTTCCTTTCTTTCTTTTTCGTCAGATCGTCTTCTTCTTTTCTTGCTTCTTGCTTCTCTTCATTCCTTCTTCTTCTTTGTCTTCACCTGCCTTGACCTCTCTTTTTCTTCTTTCGCGATGGCCGTTGCTCTTCCTTCTTCTTCAGCGGGTCTTCTTCTTCTTTGGCTGCTGACCTTCCGTCGTCTGCCCCGGTGCTGAGACGACTTAACAATGCCTTCGCTACAGTGCAGCAGCTCCTTCTTCTTCAGCGGGTCTGCTTCTTCTTCTTTGGCCTGCACACTTCAGAGTTTATTCGTCAAGAGGCAAAAACCTACTCTACCCCCCTCCCCCGCGTATCTCTCTCTCTGAAATCACTCTTCGGAAGCTCTCCCAGAGCGCTACCGGGTAATCGGGTTCGGGTCAGGCCCGGGTCCAGGCCCACCGGCGTGCGTGGTGGGCGAGGAGTGCAGGTCAGTCTAATCGGGTCGGGCCAGGTCCGCGGAGCGTGGTCACGGACGAGGCCGAGTCGGGTCGGGTCGGGTGAGAGGGACCTCACCCCGTGGTAACTGAGGCAAACAGCATAAGGCAGTTTTTGCCTTTATGCGTCCGCGCGCCTTCGAGAGGTTCCGAGGTGGGACTAAATGTCCCACCCCAATTGAGCGCGCGTCGCGGATGGAGCAGTGGGCGATCGTGGCTTCCCGCGCGGCCTTCGCCCCGTCTGTGAACCAGGGACGTTTCGCGGAGAGTCCCTGCGCAACCTGGGAGTCAACCCTGGGCGAAGGCGTGCCTGCACCTGCAGGTGAAGCAGCTCTGCCTGCGCAGTAATGGCGACGGCGGGCGAGTCACCTGGTCACAGAAGAACAGCCTCTCGGCCAAATCAGACAGGCGGGGGACCTTCGCCGTGGCACGGCGAAGGTGGTCAGGGGGTCTGCAGGGGGCGAGATGGAGCTATCAGGTCGTCCTAGGTCAAACTGTGAGCGAGGGAGTGGGTGTGTTCGGTGGATCTGCAGAGGGTGTTTGGTGGGAAGTGGAGGGGCGGAAGAGGATCAGGGTGAGGAGGCGGAGATTCTGCGGTGGTCGGCGAGCCGTGTGGGTCGCTGAGGTGATGGGAGCGGCTCGCCGGAGGGTGGTCGGAGGCGGAGAGGATGAGGGTGAACAGGGTCGGTAGAGGGCTTAATTGACTAAATCGAAAGCGGGGAAAGAAAGAGGAGGAGAAGGGGAGTAGGTCTAACTTAACTGCAGGGACGAAGGGGGAGGAACAGGGCGACAGTCGTATCGACTGTCGCCGGAGAAGACGATGCTCAGGGAGAGGGGCGGCGGCGAGCAGAGGGCTGGAGAGGCGCCAGCTGGGTGCGGCGTGGCGCGGGAAGAGCAGGGGAGGAGGTCTCTGCTGCTGGTATTGCGGCAGAGCGAAGAGGTGGAGGGGGAGGAAGTCGCCGGAGCTGGTGAGCGTCTGCCGGAGAAAGAAGAGAAGAAAGCTGGGGGTTTTCTCCGTCAGATCCAGGCTGCCTTCGTCGGTGGAGCGGCGGGGGGTATTTATAGGGTTGAAGCAGGGAGGAAGGCGGAGGGAGACGACGTGTCTCCCTCGCCGGAGAATGGTCGGAATACGAACCCATACCGTCCGTGCGTTCGCACGGCCGGTATGGGGGGCTACAATGACCATGGGGGTGCTCCTGCGACGGCTGACGACGCAGGGCACCCCCGGTACACTTGCCAGGTCCTCCACCTCACCCTGCGCGGCGCCATGCTCCGCGCAAGGTCGCCGGAGCATGGTGCTGGCAGGGTTTTGCAGGAGGGACCTGTTTGCAAAGAACGAAGGAGAGTTAGGGGCCAAAATGCGAGGGTTCAAAAGTTGAGGGCCAAAGAGTAAATATATGAGGACCAAAGTGTGAAGTCGGTCAAGGAGGTTTCTTCTTAGGCTCAAGTTTTTATACATGACTAATTAGGACCTAAGGAATCTGATGGTGAATTTTATTTTCATATTAAACCTTGTTTGACCGGTCAATTTGCGCAAAAACCCAAATTAAGTTATTAATTGGGCATGGTTCTCAATGTAGGTCAAAATGGGTTCTAAAGGCCAAATTGAAGGTTCTAAACCCTAGAGATTATTTTTCTATGAATTTTAGAGGGTTTATTCTATTTTTACTTTGCCTCGAACCTTGTGAATTGAAGTGGGTTGTTTTAGGGTTACAGATTATCATTTGGTTCCTTGGAAGTGCTGTAGCCCTTGCTAGATCATCTCATCCCACTTTTATTCTTATTAAGCTGTTTTGACCTATGTTTGGGCCCTGAATTACCCTGTATGCAGATTATATTGGTAAAATTGCACTTTTACCCCTTATGACTGGTTTCCTTCTCAAACTCAGAATTCTCTGAGTTAAGCCTTTCCTTGAGATATGTAGGAGCTTTTATCCTTTGTATTGGGTCAAAATGAGCTAGTTATGGCTCATGATGAGGTTCTCATCACATGTAGTTTTGTTAGAGACTAGAAAAAGATAGGCATAGGGGTGTGATGTGCACACATCTAATTGACCTAAAATGCCTATTTATGCATGTTCCTAGGTCTATAGAAGCATCATGCATTATAAATATTGCATAACATCCATCATCACACATTTAGATTAATTTGTACAAATTATAGATTAATTTACCCCTTTTGTGGTCAGGAGATAAGGCGATATCATTTCGAAGCCTCTAATTGAAGATCCAACCGTACGGATTTGATTAGGGTGACAATTAGAGTTCAACGCCTCCGAGATCACCCCGATTGAATTTCCATAGCATCAGATGCAGTTCAAGGAAGAACAAAGGTCAAGGGTCAAGGTGGTGCAAATCTGCACCTTAGATGACAAATCCAACCACACGGATGGTTTAGATTGACAATCGTAGCTTAACGGCATGAAAATCGACCTAATCCGACATCCTTGGCACCATCTACAAGTATTGAAAAATGGACGACCCAGATGACGCTATGTGGCACCATCTCAGCCGCCCAAGGCCACCCTCAGGACTCCATCCGCGCCCCTCAATCTCAGCTGTTGGATTTCCATTCAACAGTTGAGAGCGCACGTTCTAAAAATCAAAAATGCGATGAAGAGGCAACATTAGCATAATGGGTGAGCACTCTACACGGAGACAGAGGCGCGGGGTCGAATCCTTGCGTGACTCAAATCAAGCGTGTGGGTGGGCAGGGCAAAATTCTACTGCTCGATCAAGAACGAATGGTGATGGCGGCCGTTACGTGGCGTGCCTTGGGGCGCCGGATGGAAGTGTAGCACGAACGCACGTGACGACGATGATAGAGAGTTCCAATTGGTGTCAGTGCGGCCTTGCCGAAGGCATGGCTGGCATTGAAGAAGATGGAGGGGGAGACGGTGATAAAGCGATCAAAATAGGAGAAGGGGTTGAGGCTAACCTAAAGAAGGAGAGGGAGAGATAGAACCTAGTTATTGGACGATTAGAGGGGGAGATCACACCGGTGTGGCTGCCAGTCATGGAGGAATTGAAGTTCTCTAGCGAGAGGAGTGGAAATGAAGAAGGGGCTCGGAACAACAAGACTTTGATTGGTCATGGTCACGAAGAAGAGAGGAAGAGGTTGGTGCATCCAATTTGGCAATTGGAAGCATGACATATACACATCCATTTAGTATAAAATGCTTATTTATGCAGGTTCCTAAGCTTAGAGAAGCATTCCATATTATAAATATTGCATATCATGCATCATTTTGCATTTAGAATAGTGTGTACAAATTATAGGTTAATTCGCTTCTTTTTGTAGCCAAGAGAGAAGGAGATTTATTCTGGGTTCTCAGATTGACGATCCAACCATATGGATCTAATCATGACAATTACCGAAGTCCAACACCTCCAAAATCGCCTTGATCAGAATCCCATAGTACCTTATGCAATTCAAGGAAGATCAAAGACCAAGGGACAAGGTGGCACCAATCCGAACCTCAGATGCCAAATCTAACTGCACAGATCGATCAAGATCAACGGTTGCAGCCCAATGGCTCATACATCAATCTAATCAGACGTCCATGATGCCACCTACAAGTATCTAAAGATGGACGACCTAGATAATGCCACATGGCATCATCTCGACTGCCCAAAGTTGGCTCGTAACCTTTATCAGCCTTAAAGGCATGCACTAGGATCAATGTGGGTCATTGAATCTTCATCTAACGGTCCAGATCACCCCACGTCGCCCTTCCAACCGTGCCTGACCTCTGAAGAGCACCTCCTCGTGCAATCTCGACCGTTGGATTTCAATCCAACGGTCAAGATCATTTGTTGAGAGCTAGACAAGAAACACTGCTTAGACCAAAAGGGGTCATGGCATAGTGGTCCGAACAGGCGCTCGCAAAGCGAAGAAGCCTGTTCGAGCCCTCACGCACCCCCTAAATTCACAGCATGCACTGAGCAGCCAAGTAGAGCCTCTCTATCGTCATTGAACGGCACCGACTACGCCATGTGGATGAATGGATCTTTGCGGATATGCTCGAGCAGGAACGCGATATCCCACCCGCCATTCGACGCGATTTTAAAAGTGCGACGACCGCACGATTGGCAACCCTTCGATGGAGATCTGACCTCGCAATGACAGGGGTATGTGCGAGCTGGGTGTGCGTGCGCGAGTGCCAGCAGGATCTTTAGTGACATTTGCGGTGTAGCTTTAGCAACATTTTTAATGTTGCTAATTGCCCCAAGCATGAAATGCCTCTTCTCCACTATAAAAGGACCACTACCCCTCCCATTCTTCTTCATCTCTTCCTTTCTCTCCCTCATCACCTCCAAGTCTCTAGAGAGAGCTTGTCCCAAGCTCAGGATACTCCTCTAGAGTAGAAAAGAAATATTTTTTCCTGCTTCTCACCCCCTACGTGAAGCATCCCGTGGCTGTCCTCTCACCACATTCGGGAAGTAGATCCTCGCCGTGGCACTGTCCTGCCCCATCCTCCTTCCTCCGCCACCATTCTCCTTCCTCCAACTCCTCACCACCTTCATTCAAGCGTCGTCAGAGCGAGTTGTCCTCCAAGCGACCGTCGAGGGGGATTCTTCTCACCTCTATCTATCTTTTACTGCTTTTCTAGTGTAGTTTTAATTAGTTGTAACAGACATTACTTGATCTATGAAATATTCTCTCTTTGTCTTCCTCTCTATCTTTCTCTTTTATTTTGCAAGTAGATTAGCTAAATAAAGTTTTGACGATCTGATATGCTTCCTTATGAAAATACCAAAAAAATCGCAAAAGATAAAAGCACCAAAAACAAATAAAAGCAAAAGTGTGGATTTCACAAACCAAACGTTCGCCTCCCCATGTTCGACCCGGGGCTCACCTCGAGCTTCGGTTATAAATTTTATATGATAGCGAATTTCTACGCACTACGACGATGGGTTTTCAAACTGAAAACTTTTTGCGTACAAAATCTCGCCTATTATTTTGGTGTCATTGTCGAGGAGGCAACGCACTTTGGTTTTTCCGCATTTTCTGCCTTACGTAACTTTTTAACTCACCTTGCTCCTTTCTTTCTGTGAATACAGGTAGCCTTCCAAGGCAAGCAAAAGTGAAATAGATCGGGGTAAAGTGCGGTTAGAAGCTTCTGTACGTGCATTCCCCACCTCCACTCACTAGATTTCATTTTACCACCTAATAACTCAAAACCTAATTAACCTAGGAGCTTTCATAGACCCTAGGTTAGTCATGGTTGTTTGATTGTCACTTCACCTCACCTCACCTACCTGTATAAATTAACAAAATAATAATTAAAGAAAGAAAAACCCTTCTCTTGTGGGATTAAATTTAAAGAGACACACTTAACACCCACAAATTCTCATCCTAAGGCACACAATCACTTTGATTTTACCACTTAACTCGGGATCTAACTTATGGACCCGGTACACTTAACTCAATATACAAACAAGTGAGTAGATATTTGATTAGGTTAAACATTTTTGTGTGCCTTAATTAAGTGGTGCAACAGGCCAATTACTTGAACTGTTTGGGTCGTACCCCTCAATTTAAAATCGATCCATCAAGTAGCTTGCCACATAGGGTTCAATTTTTAGGAACTAACCAACCACTCCACATTATTTATGATTTTTAAAGGAATATATCATCATCAGTGCATTCAAAACTTGGAGTATTCTATTGAACCTGATTGAACGAACCTAAAGATTAAACCCTAAAAGCTACCAAACAAGGTTAAACCCTAAAAGACACATCATAAAATAACCTTGTTTGAAAACCCTAGTTGTGCACACACACATTTTAATTGATCATTAAGGGCACAACCCATCTAAAGGGCCCATCACATTCCAAGAGTGCAATCATCCCAAGCCTAATTAAAACTAAGTAGATGTTGGCCTTAAGGATTAACTCACTCTTTGGGATTCCAACTGAGATTTTTTTCAATTAATCTATTTCTACTGGCCCATCTAATGTCTAGCTAGGGGAGTAGTGTCAAACGACTGCGGTTGCGGGGTATCAAAGAAACCGGAGGCACAAGCCAAAGGAAGAACCTTCTCCCCAACCCCTCCCTTTAATTGATTGGATTGATGGATAGAAGTAGACCAAATCATTTTTTTCATCTCAAAACGGGTTCTGAGAGTCTGTAGGTCTTTAGGCTCCCAATTTAAGGACAAGTTTGGTTTGATTGTATTGCAAAGCACCTTTCTCTCCTCTATTTTCCCTCCTACTTTACCATGTATCCTTCCATACCCTACACACATTTCCAATCCTACCCTCCTACCACCACTTATCCCCAAGATGATTACTATCCCTACTCGACTTATGACTACTCATCCACTAGTTGAGATAACTTTGATTGGGGGTATGATTCCGTACCTCATTGTCCATGACCTAACCCAAGACATCATGATTATGATTATTATCATTCCCAGAGCTACATTGATTATAGATCACCTCCCTCTTATGAACAAACCAACCCGACCTACAATCAAGAAGGATATGATGATTATAACACCTACCCTCCCCAGGATTATACTGAATATAGGTCACCACCCTTCTTTGAACAACTTGAAACGACCTACTATTAGGGAGGAACCTAAGAACCTCAATTCCTTGACTCCCTTAAATTTAACCCAAACCCACCCAACCCTGAACCAAACCATTCGGTTCAGGTGAACAAGGTCCAAGATAGGGTGTTCACCAATTTGAAGAACACCATACGATCATTAGAAACCTAGCCAACACCCTGCAATGAAGAATTGGAGCCCCTGATTCAAATGATTGATGATCTGAATAGTTCATTATTGGATTGGCTCCAAGATATCGAGGATAAGGGCTCGGGTGAGTTTTACTTGGGAAATTATCAAGATTAAGGATGAAATTCATGGTTGCCTTAGTCCAATCTTGGGATGATTCTCAGGATGAACCTCTTTCAGGAGAGCTAATGTCAAAACCCGCTCAGGAACTTGTCAGGGGGGACACATTTTTTGAAACTGGGGATGACCAGGTCAGTCTAGAGCAACCCATTGAGAATGAACCAATTTTCTCACTCAAGATCTTCGAGCCAAGGAGCGAGGAAAAATGTCTCCATGGACAAGGGAATGACATATGATTTTGAGACATATATAAATGAGGATCAAGAATTCTTTGGTTCTGAGGGTGAGGAATCTCTTAGTGAAGTCTCACTTGAAGTAAAGGAAAATGATTTTAGTGAGACAAACAAGACAAAGGAACTTGGTCAATCATGTGATGGCCCTATAATTAAGGAATTTGATTTGATTGGGGATAACTTGGAGGATAGCCCCATTCCTCAACCACACCCTGTTGAGCATAATGATGATTTTATTACTGAACCCAAGTCAATTATGATTCAACCACACTTGTTAGACTTGGATTGGGTGTATAACAACCTGGAGGTCCCGAAAACATTGATTTTAGAGGAGAGGAGTTTGGAAGTTAAATTATGGGACGTAAACTCCAGGGAGGACAGGAGTTTGGATCTAAGGGTTCCTACTGACCTGAAATCACCAACCTTATTTTACTAGGACCCTTATGATATCTTTGACATGCAACCCAAGTGCAAAACAATTGACTATCTTTCTGAGTCGAACTGTAAGCGGACATAATCCAAATCTAGTGAACCAAATTTACCCATTGTTCGCCATTTTAGACTTGGGTCACACACCACAAAACCACAGGCCTGACCTTGCAAGTACAACAATCTCAGGTTTTGAATAACCTTCATCCAGAACCTTAGAACCACACGACCCTGGGGCATAGGTCTGCATCACAATCTAGTCCACATCTGTGGACATCTTTTGCTAGTGGGTTTGAGGATTAATCTTTTACTTCTAATCCTGACCTGCACTTGTGAATTCTTAATTTCTTGTTTGTATATTATGCCTAGCTAAAGGACTAAATTTAGCACTTGTGCATATTCTCTATGGAACTGACCTTTCCATGTCTTAATTCATGTGATATTCTATTTATTCCATCCTTTTCATGTCTTTATTTTTATAATGAGGACATTGCATCATTTAGGCATGGGGAGGTGGATACTTAATTCTGAAATTATTTTGTTAACTCCGCAGAATTTCTTTTGTTTTCTTTAAAAAGAATTAGAATTAGGAGAAGAGAACTTAGGCATTAGGATTTTTTAACTTTAGGAAACAATACTTTAGGACCTAAACACTTAGACTCTTCAGGTCTTCGGGTTTAATCAACCTGGGTGACCACTAAAATGTGAACTTGTGTCTCGAGCCCTCGCTACGTTAATTTTACTTTAATTTGGCTAATAAATTAGGGTAATAAGTATGTGACTTATCATCCTGCCATCTGATTTGAGGGGACTTCGAGTCTAAAGCATCTACACACTATTTGCACTGACTCACTTTTTGGTGGTTTTTACGGAAATTAGGTAGCTAATGAACTTTTTAGAATAGTATGGCTGGCAAGTTGTCGTGGGTAACAGCCCATTGACCAATTGTCCAGAGCCCAACTACATGACTGTACTCTTTCTACTGCCTTTAGGTAAATCTTAGATCAGGGAAGTCACCTGCTCAAAAAAAGAAACAAATATATACTCAAAATATATATAGAGAGAGAGACAAATAGAAAAAGAGAAAAATAAATAACCTACACTTCACCGCACGAGTATGGTTGACAAGTTGTCATAGGTAACAGCTCATTGGCCATTTGTCCAGAGCCCAGCTCACAAAAAATGCACAAATAATTCCCAAAACACTCTGGGAAGAAGCGGGGAAGTAGAATAAATCGAGGAGATATACACTGGGATTGCCCTTGTGTTAACCCCATAAAAATAAAACAAGGAGAAAGCTACCAGTTGAATAGATACACCTTTAAATAGAAATTCTTCGTAAAGTCACCTAGAGTCGTAGAAACCTAAGGTCACCTAAGTCTATCACTTTTCACAAGATGTTTGGAACTTAAAATTCTTTTCGAGTCTTCAGTGGGTTGGGTGGCCTTAGAAAGCTACCCTGAAACTATAAACTCAAAAAATCCAAAAAATTAGAAACAAAGAAAATGAGAAAAAAGTGGACTTGTTTTTGTATGGAATAAGGCGAGGACTTGGGCGATCTGCATTTTGGCAGGCACCCAGGCACAATTAAGTCTTCGTAGTTTAGACACCATAAAAAAATTTCTTTTTGTTAATAAACAACTTATGCTTAAGCAATTGAGTCCTGGTTATGTTTTTATACATAGCATATAGGTTAATTTTGCTAAGGACTAGCAAAAGATAGGCATAGGGGTATGATGTATACACATCCATTTAGGATAAAATGACTATTTATGCATGTTCCTAAGCTTAGAGATGCATTCCATATTATAAATATTGCATAGTATACATCATTCTGCATTTAGAATAGTGTGTATAAATAAGTTAATTTGCATCTTTTTGTGGCTAGGAGAGAGGGATAATTATTTTGGGGCTTTGGATTGATGATCCAACCATACGGATCTGATTAGGACAATGATCTGAGTCCAATGCCTCCGAAATCACCTTGATCGGAGTCCCGTAGTACCTTATGCAGTCCAAGGAAGATCAAAGACCAAGGGGCAAGGTGGCACCAATCTGAACCTCAGATACCATGCACGAAATGCCTCCTCTTCTTCGCTCATAAAGGACCACTACCCCTTCCATTCTTCTTCATCTCTTCCTTTCTCTTCCTCACCACCTCCAAAGTTCTAAAGAGAGCTTATTCCAAACCCGGGATGCTCTTCTAGAGCGGAAAAGAAATATTTTTTCCCGCTTCTCACCCCCTTCATGAAACATCTCGTGGCCATCCTCTCACCACATTCGAGAAGTAGATCATCACTACGACGTCGTCCTTCTTCCTCCGTCGCCGTTCTGCTTCCTCCAACTCCTCACCACCTTCATCCAGGAGCCGTCAAAGCGAGACATCCTCCAAGCGACCGTCGAGGGGGATTCTTCTCACCCTTATCTATCTTTTACCGCTTTTCTAGTGTAGTTTTAATTAGTTGTAACTGACATTGCTTGATCTATGAAATATTCTCTCTCTTTCTCTTTCTCTTTCTCTCTATCTTTCTCTTTTATTTTGCAAGTAGATTAGCTAAATAAAGTTTTGTCAATCTAATCTGCTTCCTTATGAAAATACCAAAAAAATCGCAAAAGGTAAAAACACCAAAAACAAATAAAATCAAAAGCACAGATTTCACAAACCAAATGTTCACCCCCGTGTTCGACCCGGGGCTCACCTCGAGGTTTGGTTATAAATTTTATCTGGTAGTGGATTTCTATGCACTATGACGCTGGGTTTTCAAACTCAAAACTTTTCACATAAGAAATCTTGCTCACCAAAGCACGGAAGAGGAGGGGCGAGTGGGCCACCAGAGCTGAGGTTGGCTATGGCCATAGAAGGGGAAGAAGGTTTGTGGCCTGAAACCTAGCTGACTCAAATGCTGGGAGTTAGGGGAGCTGTTGTGGAGCTCAAAATCGAGCTCCATTGAGTCGGAATTGGGAACAAGGAATTACCACAATTTCTCAGATTCGCTGGGGGATTCTTGTCGAAGATTTGAATCCAAAATTATGTTCAAATGATTCCCCAGCCTATGAACATCAATCCCACCAAATTTGGTGGGATTTGATGTTAGTTTGATGCGGTTTTGGGTCAGTCAAAGTCGGTGCTGCTCAAGTTGACTCATCAATGGCGACAGGGATGTAAGTGTGAAGATGACGACAAATATAGGGGGGCATGTGTAAGTAACTCTAAAAGTTAGGGGTCTAATTGTGAGAAATAGAGATCTTAGGGACTGAATTACAAACTAGGTCAAGATGGATTCTAATTGGGCCTAAATTTTGATGCTAACCTAATTTGTTCCCAAGGAATCTAATGGTGAACTTGGATTTGAGTTTTGACCATGTTTGACTAGGTAAGTTGCAGAGAAGACCAAATCAAGGCAAGTTCCCATCTAAAACTCTATCCTAGGTCAAAATAGGTTCAGATGGTCAAACCAAAGGTACTAAACCTCCTAGAGTATTTTTCTATGAATTTTAGGAGGTTTAGATTGATTTTATCCTGACCAAAGCCTTTCCAATTCAAGTGGAGTTGGTAATTAGGGTTGTTGGTACTATTTTTATTCTCGAAATGCATAAAACCCTGTTTCAATTAGTATGGACCCACATTTAATTAACCCCTGAGTGACCCTGTTGTTAGCATGCACTTATGATGTGCTGTTAAAATAATAGAATTAACCTTATTTTATTTTCTTCTTAAAATAGATCAGAGTGGAATTACTTGACCTCATCCTATCAGGATAGCAAACCTTCCATCCTCCAAAGAAAAGCAGAAGCTAGTGAAGCGGGGTTGCTCAGAATTTAGCCTTCCAAATCTAATTGTTAAATCAGAACTTTGAAAGACTCATGACAAATCTCGGCACATTCCCGCAATCAGCCTCTCAAGCCTAGGCTCTTTCTAAATGCTCCATTTGCCAAAGCACTCTTCACACCACTGTTGAGTGCCATTTGGCTAATCAATTCCCCAATTTAGTTCAGGCAAACCTAAATCCTACCCAAGGGTTTTGTCCACCTCCCAGGAACAACCCTTTTGGAAACACCTACAATCCTAGGTGGAGGAACCATCCCAATTTCTCATGGAAACAAGGTGATGCTTCCAACTCGGGGAATTCAAGAGCCCAACTCACCTAACCCTTTCAGGCACAATAATTATAGCCTCCTCCTCAGCCCAACAATTTTGAGATGGATGATCTGAAAGCCATGATGAAGACCATGCAAGAAAATCAGAGTATGATCATCCAATATCAGAATAAGGTGGTCCAAGAAATGCAATCTCAAATTAGCCATCTTGTTGAGGTTGTTAGACAACGTGATCTTGGGAAGTTTGCCAGCTCATCTGAGGAGAATCCTAAGGGTAAAGAGCCCTTCATAAGGGAGCACGCTAAGGCTGTGACTGTTCTGAGGAGTGGCAAACAACTCTCCAAACTTGAACTCACTCCTACGGTCACTCCTCCTACCAACCCGACGATCACTCACACATCCACCAAGAAAGAGCCACTAAGCCCCTCCTCGCTTGAAATCACCCATCTGGAGGATGTTGTCCCCGTTCTGCCCCTGTCCCGCCATGACAACCCCTCCACCCAGAGGCCGAGAGTGTCCTTTCCTGAGCGCTTACCCACCCCTGAGGCACCTGTTGCTGGCTCATCTTAAGCCAAAGATAGGATGGAAGAAATAATGAATACATTCAGGCAAGTTTACATTAACTTGCCTCTTTTATATGCTATCAAGAAAATCCCATCCTATGCTAAATTTCTGAAGAATCTGTGCACACAGAAGAGAAAATCAAGGAAACAGGTCTAGGCTATGGTCGTCCTACCCAACCTAGTCAGCTCAGTTGTACAACAAGGCACACCCCCCAAAATGAAGGACCCAGGAGCCCCGTATATTTCTGTGGTCATTGGAGAACAATGCATTGATGAAGCTCTCCTCGATCTGGGCGTGGGGATTAATATATTGCTGAACTTGGTCTATGAGCTATTAGGAGGAGGTGAATTGAAGCCTAGTCCTGTTATCTTCCAAGTAGTTGATAGATCGCTAAAGGCACCATGCGGTGTTAAGACCCATGCTGCTAAGCCTTTTTAAGACATCCGGACTTTAGGTCATACGTCCGGTAAGACGTCTGAACTGAGAGTCAGACGTCTTGTAAGACGTCTGGACTCATTTCCAAACGTCTGAAAATCGAAAATTTCGTGTACGAGCTCGCGTCTGCGTGCGTGCTGCACGCAGACAGTACACGTCCCTCGTTTTCTTCTTCTTCTCTCTCCTACCGCCCAACGAAAACCCTAAACCCACACCCTTATATAAGCCCCCCTCCTCTCCCTCATTCCACCCCCACTTCCCAGCCACTTCCCTCCTTCCTCCAGCGAGAGCAGTAGAGCGACAACGGTGGAGAGGGGCAGCATGAGAAGGAGAGGAGAGCAAGCTTGCGATTTCGCGTGGGAGCTCGCCAGTGAGCTCACGGCCGGAGCAGCGCGTGCACAAGGTGGAGGAGTGCGTCGAGGAGGTCCTTCTCGACACTGCTGTAGCTGGAGCAGCAGGCGAGAGGGCGCGGTGTGAGAGTGCGGAAGCAGGTTCTGGTTCTGGGATTTTCCCAGAATCAGACGTCTGAAGTGATTGCCAGACGACGGTGTGGACGTCTGGAGGTGGTGCCAGACATCTGAGGAGGCTTCGCGAAGGTACGTCTCCTTTGTGGATACGACCATGCAGGCCGCTTCGCCAATGCACTGTTTCATGCCCGATTTGAGAAGATTCGATTACACGTGCAGGATTCGCTTCGGGAAGGCGTGGGATACGCCCTCCCACGTAATTCAAACATCTGAGTGACCTACCAGACGACAGGAAACGCTTCCAGACGACCGGAGAGGTGGTCGGACGTCTGGAACTGGGTCTAGATGGTCCAACGGAGTTCCTGGACATCTGAGGAGTGGCACAAGACTTGAGGTATGACACTGGACACTTTTAAGACGTTTGGAAGTTGTTTCAGACGTCTGATTTGAGTCAGGAACACTATTTTTGACCCGTTAGGGTCCGTTTGAGGTCCGATTTCCGCAATTATGATACTGATGTTTCCCGTATGATTTCCTCTACTTGTTAGAAGACTTTCTATACTGTTCTGAGTATTCTCTTGTGATTGATCCTTGTGATAGGACTGGTTTCCGTTGCAGGTTCAGGGCTTGTTGAGGCACGTGAGCTTGCCGTTCAAGCCCTCATTACTCCTGGGTTTACTGGTAGAGTGGCTTCCCCTTAATTTAATTAAAACCTAAATGCATGTGTGGAATGAATGATTAGAACCTAGGATGTGGCATGAATCCTAGGACTAGAAATAATGGAATGTCTGTATTGAATGAATGGATTGCGGTCTTGAATGAGTAGATAGAATGATAACAATTGCCTGTAAATGAATAACAGTTGCCTACGAATTGTGTAGTACTTGTGCTAGTTAACTGTTGAATGTAATTTCCTGTCGCACACATAATATGAGCTGTATGTGTATAGTTTGGAAATGGAAAGGTGAATGTTGGAAACACGAACTACCTGTGAATAACTTGAATATTGAAGTATGAATGATAGAATTACCAGTTGCATGTGTATAACCTGAGAATGGAAATAGAAATGATGAAACCTGATATGGAATAGCCTGAGGAATATGAGCATGAACCCTATAGGGAATTAAGAGTAGAGCTCCTGGAAATAAATGGAATGGAACTCGAAATGTGAGTGGGGAAGTGAGCTGGCCCTTGAGTGCGGAGTACTAAGGAGAGCGACCGTCTCCCCCTGTTTAGTGCAGAGCAGAGCTAGCCGACCTTGGGTTGCCACCTGGGGTTAGGATTGGCCACTCTGTACCGACTTCTTGACCCTCGTGTACACTGTACCGGGAAGAGTTACTAGTGCAGAAAGAGAGCTAGCCACCCCACGAGGCCTGGGGTTCAGCTAGCCACCCTACACCGACTTGTTAGGTCTACTGGGCAAACCAGGGTAGTCAGGTGAGGGTGCGCGAACTATGGAGGGGCGAGACCCCTATCTGGTTCTTAGGGGTTAGACCCCTATAACTGAGAGGGCTATGCCCTATACTAGTTCCATACTGTGCTTTGGGTGCATCCGCTAACGGAAACGACTGACCGGGTGCTAGTGCGAAGTAGCTACCCGTGCGCTTATCGCGTGTGCCGTAGTCACCGTTACGTCTGTCCGTGACCTTGAGGTGGTTGACTGGTTGTAAGACCACCACGGGGTACTCTCCCGGCCAGGAGAGCACCACGTGCGACTTCTACTCTTCGGAAAAGACTGCAATTAAGATCGTTCCCATGAAGAACATTCGAGATCAAGAAAGAGACCTGATAAATAAACCAAGTGGTGAAAGAAAGAATAATTAGTTAAAGAAAGAAAGAAATTGAAAAAAACAGCTACCCGTTCACCTTTACTGCTTTAGTTACTTGGTTGCCACTCTACTTAGTGTTCGCTGACGTTTTGTACTCATAACTCTTTTCAGGTCTAGGTGTTGAGCAGCCAGAGCCTACGGCTGCAGAGGGTGCTGGGCCCAGTAGAGATCAGTAGTTGTAGCTTTCTGTTGTACTCCCTTTCCAGTTGTAGTGAGTAGTTCTTGCACCTCTGACATTTTGCACTTTATATTCCTGTACCCGTTTACTTTATATTGTTGTGGTAGTGTGTACTGTAGTAGTTTTACTTCTTTACTGCTGTACTTTTGTTACTGTTAGTTGCTTAGCATAGTGAATGTAGTTTATTTTCCTGCTTTTTGGTTACTTTTTCGTTGGACGACTGAGTCTTGGGATCAGTCGAGTTAGTCCAATCTCGTGTCCTATAGGGATTCGGGAACCGGGTCGTAACATGCGGGCTTTTAGCAGATGTCTTGGTGAGAGCGGAGGACTTCTTTCCCATTGACTTTTCGATATTGGGCACTGACCCATCCAACATGCTTGCCAGACCTTCGATTATCTTAGGGCATTTCTTTTTGGCTACGGCCAATGCATCCATCAATTGCAAATCAGGGGCACTCAAGATGGGCTTCAGGAATCGAAAAATCTGGCTGAATGTGTTTGATGCCTATAAACAACCTAGATTGGAAGATTGTTCCCAAATCGAGGTAATCGATGAAATTGTAGAAGAGACGACACCAGCTCTTTTGCGTGATGATTCCCTCCAAATGGTCATCTCTAAGGACCATAGGCCCTCACTTTTCAAAGAGACACATACTTATGTAGGGGCCTGTCTTTGTTGTCAACAGACTGGAACGATTGGGAAGCGGGATGAGATGCCCCAGCAGCCTATTCTTCCGGTCGAGATATTCGACGACTGGGGCATAGATTTCATGAGCCCCTTTCCATCGTCTCACGGCTATGAATATATCTTCGTGGTAGTTGATTATGTGTCAAAGTGGATAGAAGCTATTCCGACTAGAACTAGTAATCACTCTACTGTCCTGACTTTCGTTAAGGCCAATATCATTTCCCGGTTTGGCTGCTCGAGGATGATCATTAGTGATGGGGGACCTCATTTCAGGAATGCATACTTCACCCGTCTACTCAAAAGTATTGGTGTCACCCACAAGGTGCCCACCCCGTATCACCTGTACATGAGTGGACAAGTTGAAGTGTCCAATAGGAAGATCAAATGAATTCTGGAGAAAACTGTAAGACTCGATAATGTCTGGTTGTTCATTAATTTAACTTGTTTTTATTACTCAAAATTTCAAAAATGTTCTGAGGTCGAACTCAGGGAGCAAACTTGATTTTAGAAGCAAAAAGATCACAATTCACAATACTATAATGTTTTACAAAAGAAATGTAGAGAATAAAAGTAGAATGTGTCTTCTCTTTTTCTTCTTTTCTCTCCTTCTTTGTTCTCTTTCTTTTCTTTTCTCTGTCTTCAGACATCTGATTCTAGGAATTAGACGCCTTAAGTAGCGTTTGCTACAGTGCACGTCTCCTTCCTTTCTTCTCCTTGGCTTTTTCTTCTTCTCTTCTTTTTCTTGGTTTTCCTCTTAACGGCAGCTTCCTCCTTCTCTGTTCTTCTCTTCTTCTTTAGCTCTTTCTTCCTCTTCAGCTCTTGCTTCTGCCTTCTTTTTTTTCTTCCTTTCCTTCTGCACTATGCCTTCTTCTTCTTCTTCAATTCCTGCTCCTTCTTCCTTGGCATGGCTAAGTCCTTAGCCTCTTCCTCTTCTCTTCTTCTTCTTCTTCTTCTTCTGCTTCCTCTTCCTCTTCCTCCTTCTTCTTCCCTACATAGGCACGGTTATGCAAAACCTACCCCTACCCTCCCCCGCGTCTCTCTCTCTCTCTATTTCTCTCTCAGGTCACCGCTCTCCCAGAGCTAGCTGAGTTATCGGGTCGGGTATACGCGTCCAGGACTAGGCCCACCGGCATACAGTGGTGGGCGAGGTGTGCACGGGTATCGGGTCAGGTCAGCCAGATCCGCGGAGGAGTGAGTGCAGACGAGGCAGTGAGTGGGCGAGGGAACCTCACCTCGTGTCACGAGGTGATAAGCCCCTGACACTTTTTCAATTTTAGTGTCCATGCCCGCTCGTTAACTTTCGAGGTGGGACTAAATGTCCCACCTTTGTTCGCGTGCATCCGCAGTAGGGATCTTCGGTCGATTGCGACTAATGCTTCGGCCTTCGAGGCCAATTGACTGCCTGGAGCTGTGCGCGAGGGAAGTCCGCACACTCTGGGACTACTGGCCTGTAGCTCTGTGACCTAGACGAAGCTTCAAGTAAGCTTCATGCTGCTGCGCCAATGGCAAAATGGGCCGCGACCCTGAAATCACAAACACGGCCTTGCGGCCTTGTCAGAACCTTCAGCAGGCTTCGCTGGAGCATGGCGAAGATGGCCCGAGGGTCAGCGTGGTGTGAGGACGCATGTGGGAGTGTGCCTAAGGCACACTGTGTGCATGTAGGTGGGTGTGTTCGAGGGATGGTTACAGTGGGTGGTGCAGTGAGTGGAAGGGCGAGAGGTGATCAGTGGGAGGTGGTGAAGCTCAGGGACCGGTCGGCGAGGGGTGAAACGGTCTGTGGTGGTGAAATGGCCTCACAGGAGTTGGTGGTCGAAGGTGGAGAGGGTGATGGTGGACTGTGGTGTCGAGGGGTCGAAAGGATGAATTGACAGAGGGGAAATAAAGAGGGGAGTAAGGGAAATTTATCTAACTGAATCCAGAGTGAAGGGGGAAGGCTGATGGTGAGCAGCCGGTACTGCTGTTGCCGGAGACGAAGGCGCCAAGGGGAAGAAGACGGCGACGAGGAAGAGGGGTTGGAGGGTGCCCACTGGTACAGCACAGTGCAGCGGAGGACGGCGAAGGTAGCTCTGCCACTGGTACTATGGCAGAGCGACGAGAGAGGAGAGGAAGAGTCACAAGAAGCTCTGGGCGGATGGCCGGAGTTGGGAGGAGATGAATTGGAGGGGGATCTTAGGCCAAATTGAGCTTGAAGGATGCAGCGTGGTGTGCCGCTCCTTAAATAGGCAAAGGCCGGCTGGGAGGTGTGCGAGAGCGGCGGGAAAGTCACGTCGGAGGGATGGTCGGTCGGACACCCATACCTCTCACGTGTTCACACGAGAGGTATGGTGGGTTTTAGGGCATGGGGAGCCGCCCATGCGGTAGGGGGCTCTGTAGGGAGCTCCCCTTTCAAATCTGGGGCTGGCTCCCCATGCAGATGAGGCGCCATCCTCCGCGCAAAGTCGCCGGAGGTATGGCCTCTGCTGCGGATGGCAGAGGGATCGAAGTGAAGAAAATGATGAGAAGGATAGGGGGCATTTGCAAGGGCTTCAAAAAGTTGAGGGTCTAAAAGTAATTTTGAGGACCAAATTGCAAAGTGGGTCAAGACAACCTTCCCTTATGTCCAAATTTTGGTATAAATCTAATTTGGACCTAAGGAATCCAATGGTGAAGTTGGATTTTAGGTTTGAGCACATTTGACTGGATATTTTGCAAAAAAACCCAAATTAGGTCAAAAATTGGGTATGGATCCCAATTTAGGTCAAAACAGGTTCCAAAGGCCAAATTGAAGGTTCTAAATCCTAGGGGATATTTTTTCATGAATTTTAGAGGGTTTAGTTAATTTTTATCTTTCCTGGAACCTTATAAATTAGAGTGGATTTGTTTTAGGATTACAAAATGTCATTTAATTCCTAGATTTCATCATAACCCTTTTCTGACCAAACCATCCTACTTTTTCTCCACTTGACCTATGTCTAGACCCTTAGAAATCCCATTGGTGCATTGCAATGGTAAAGTTGCAGTTTTACCCCTAGTGTCATGTTTTATTTTCAGATTAACAATTCCCTGAATTAGGCCTTCCCTTAGGTTATGTAGGAGCTTTTGTTTGCTTTATTAGGTTAAAATGTACTAGTTAGGGTTCATGATGAGGTTATCATCACTCGACAGGAAAGATTGGCCGAAGAAACTTGATGATGCACTATGGGCTTACAGAACTGCTTATAAAACCCTCTTGGGTATGTCTCCCTTCCGTATAGTGTTTGGCAAAGTATGTCATTTGCCTATTGAGATTGAGCATAGAGCTTACTGGGCTATTAAGAATGTCAACATAGATCTCAAGAATGCAAGCAAAGCGCGCTTATTAGAATTGACTAAACTTAAAGAGTTGAGGAATGAGGCTTATGAGACTACTCATTTAAGCCATTCTTGATCTCATATTGATGCTACAACTTATTGACAAATTGATTTTGCATCATATTAGCCTCGTACGACATACTCGAATAATGCACTGAAATATTGGTAGATTTATTGGTCTATGTCTCCTTGTGGATACGACTTAACTTTCATGGTTAATTTTGACTGTTAAATATTTTTAATTAGGAACTCTTCCACCACGATTTACATTATTGTGATGACGTATTTTTCTGAAAAGCGAAATCTCCCATTAAAATGTTGTCGTTGTTGGGGAGGCAACAGATGCAATAGATTTTCACGATCATATTTTAGGATTATTTTGAGGTGCACATTGATTTGACCAGTTGTTATTTTTTCTGTACAAGGAATCTAACAAGACGATAAAACCTAGTTGAGCGACGACATCAAACTTGAGCGATGATAGTAACACCATCATTAGCCATAAATTACTTGAATTAGTGAAAATCAAGTGGCAAAAATGATCGCCTGAGAGCCATAATTCCACGTAGATCCGTTTTGAGAAGAGAACATTAAAACATGGCTAATTCTGCAGTTTTCACATCACATCATAAATGTAGAGTAATCACATGATTTTTTAGGGGTTAATTGAAGGTCAAATGAGCATTAAAGTCCTAAGAGTGGGTTCACACAGATAGAAATGGGGTTTTACGCATTTCAAGAATCAAAAGAACACACCAAAATCCTAATGTTAGACCAGCTTAAATTAAAGAGGTTATGGTTAGGATAAAATTCATATGAACCTCCTAAAATTCATATAAAAATATTCTAAGAGGTTTGGTACCCTTTGTTTGATCATCTGAATCCATTTCAACCTTTAGTAGAGTCTCAAACGGGATTTTACCGTAATTTGGGCTTCTGTGTAAATTATTCAGTCAAACGTGGTGAAAACTGAAATCCAACTTCACCATTAGATTCCTTGAGTCTAAATTAGGTTAAGACTAAAATTTAGGTTCAATCAAATTCCATGTTGACCTAATTTGCATTTTAGTCCCTAAAATCTCTATTTCTTGCATTGAAGACCCTAACTTCTAAGTTATTTGAAAAACCCCCCTATCTTCATCTTCTTCTTCACAAAATGCCCCCTGATGAATGGAATCCTAGGACCCAAACAAACCAAGATTCAGGAGAGGAAATCTCTCTTGAATTTACACCAAATCCCTCGAAATTTGGAGGGATTAGGATTCGCATCATGGAGAATCCACTCGACCAGATTTCGAGGGCTAAAATCAACCATACAAGTCAGGCAAACTCGAGTTTTTACCTAAACAATAGCTCCCTGAAATCCTATTTCATTAAGAGAATTCTTCCTAATTGATCTCAAATCTGAGCTTTATATAAGCTCTAGATCATTCGATAGTTAGAACTAATATGGTTCAGGACCAAAATTGTTCTTGTCCTCCTTCCCTGGCCTACTCTGACCAAGCTTCAATGACACCTCCTTGATCTCTTCCTATGGCCGGCCAATGGCCAAATTGGCCGATCCTCCTTCCCCGACTTCGTCCACTCCTCAATAGCTAAATCAGGGGTGCTTCGACCCTTCCTCGTCGTCGTTCTCTCTTAAGGAGACTTCATCCCCTCTGGCATCGACAATCACATCGACATGCCAATTATCCCTCCTTTCATCCACTAATTAGGTTCTTCACACACTCTCTCTCCCTAGAATAGATCTACCAACTGAGCTCCTTGATTCGACTGCCATTCCACCGCCTCCCTCTTTGTCTTCTCCTCCTCCGGCGAAGGTTTGGCAAGCTTGTCTAGCCACGCCTCACCACGAAACTCCACGCGACCACCACCATAAGATTCCCCTCGTCAAGTAGGTCAAAAGCCCTCAATTAATTGATAGCTTTAACCCACTTTCCATCTGGCCAGACTCACCCACACAGCCACCTCCACTGTCACCGTCCAGCCACCTCACACCCTCTCACACCAAATCAACACCACCGTTGCACTCGCTAACCTCCGGCGACTCTCCTGAACGATCTAATTGGGGCTTAGAGCCCGTGTTGCTTGTTATAGGTGTTCATTTCCATCACCGATAGCTTCTCCTTAGTCCGCCGCTCATGATCGACCATAGATCTCAAGACCACCTCTACTAGTTGCGAGTTCATTCCATAGATCTAGCTGTAGCAACAATTCACAACCAAAGCATGGCAGCAATGCGAATGCAAGCCCCAATCCTCCGTAATTCCAGCTCCAACTGAATGAAGAAGAGGCAGGCACCTTAGTGCCACATCGTCCGCGATAAAATCGCTTCAGCATATATAAGGAAGTCATGCAGAAGCCTTAATGCCTCTACATCGGGGGTGAAGTCCCTCTCACCTCAGCCTTTACACTCCTCACTCGTGCCCACATGCACATGGGTCTGCACCCTACCTGGATCCGATTACTCGCTTATGAACCCGATTACCCGGTCCTGGGAGGAGAACGAAGAGAAATTGAGCAAAATGGGAGGTTGTTGCTTCAAGATGCGTGCATGCCTACTCTACACTTAGAAATATTTGGAGAAGGCTGACCCTGTGTTGGCTTTGTGCCTTGCTGGTTTAAGGCGTTTGATGATCCATTGCGACGTCTGATTGTGGCATTCATCTGGTACTGCTGAGATATTTGAGCTTAAACTTAACATTTAGTTGACATGGAATTGAAGCATAAGTGGTTTAAGACCACTGTAGCGATATTTGAGTTAAATTGATACTTGGAATATATGCTTAAATTAAGGGATTAAGTGGTGATTCAAATCACCATTTTTATAGTCCTTTATATTCTTTTTATCCCAATAATTCTTAAGATACAATTTAGGCTATTATTGCATACATTTTGATTATTGATATTCATTGCATATCCTTGTTCTTGTGCTCATTATTTCTAAATTTAGATTGGTGCATGAATTTCATATTTGCTTCCTACGAATGATCTCGGACTCAATTTCCTATTTTTGACCACTCTTATAAATTTTAAATATTGTAAAGTAATTTCGACTACACTACAATGCGCTTTTCCTGAAAACTCGATGAAAGCAAACCAACAAACGATGCCTACACACACAAGGAGGATGCTAAAAGAAGGAGACCTGGATGCCGCTTTCACTGGGGATTCTCCTTCATTGCCAATTTATTTCCTTTTTGTCTTCTCGCCCTTGTAGTATTGGGGCTAATTTTTGGGGTCTATCCCCACTTTCTTTAGCAGCTAGGGCTATTTATCTATGGTGATCTGCTTGCTTGCCTCCAAAACAAAAGGAGAAAAATTATCGAGCTGCCTGTTTAGGAGTTGCATACCCTTAAGTGTATGCATTTAGGGGTGATTGACTAGCATACTAGATCTCTTTCCTTGCATTGCGTACATATCTGCACGAAGATTGCTAGAGTCAGGTATATCGTTCTATTTTTGCATCCAACTCCTGTTCACGCATTTCCATTTGGATTAAATTTCAAGACCACTAAACTGATTAAATTGACCTAATTCAGTGGTCGCCTAACTAAAATTAGGACTACTAATCAGATTCGACCATCAATCAAAATCATATTTGATTTGATCAAAAGAGATTTGTATGTAATTCTTCTTAAAAACAAACTGATTTGCGGTGCGATGCACACTTCTAACACTGGGCACGTACACTAGGTACCACACTAGGTCTCGATCCTTAGTGCTCGAAAATTTGACTTAGGAGCAACTCGAAGACACAAGTTGATTGAACGAGTTCCTGACATAGAAAGGAGGAATGAAAATACTCCCCCCGAAAATGTGTTATAACATACCGTCTCCTCAGTGCTTGTCTCCTAGGATATCTAATATCCTACTGGGGGCATGGAAGCACCATGTGCTGGTTCAAGTACCATGGGTGGTATTATCTCAAAATGTCGATTGGCAGGGTCTGAATTTAGCTATAGAATGCCATGGACGGCACTATCCCAAAGTGTCGAAAACCAATGTTCTAGGGGTTTGCCTTGGGTGGTACTATCCCAAAGCTTCGATTGTCAGGAACTCTATGGGGATTGATGGTGGGAACAAGGAATCCAAAATAGATCATGTTTAGGGCCAATCCAATGTTAGGTTTAGCGGAAGTTAAAAAGAAAAGAGAGAAAACTCTCGAAATAATATCTCTCTTTATCTCTCTTATAAAAAATGCACTGGGAAACTAAACATAGGCTTATTGCACATATGCACGGGTGCTTTAACCATTAGGGTCAATGATGTGGCGTGGGGCGCGTATGTTTAAAAGAGTCGTCATAGCTTGCGCTCGCAACGTTGGTTTTGAATGAAGAAATGGACGTGAGGCTGAGTGTCGATCTCAGGGAGGCGTGAAAACCTGATTTTTCTTGTCACTTAATGTCACAGAAATAACGGGTTTTTGCTAGCGAAAAGTCGTGAGTGAAAAGCGAGTAAGAGAGAGAGAGAGAGAGAGAGAGAGAGAGAGAGAGAGAGAGAGAAAGAGAATAGGGTTAGAATTGTCTCATTCACAATATGCAACTTAAACATGAAAGGGGCAAGTAACTAGATAAAAAATAACTTCATTTGACATGCAACTTTAGTTTATAATTACAACACTAGCTAAATGCTTAAACACAAGTAAAGCTTAAGATAAAGAAGGAAAGAGAGAGAGAAGACGGCGAGGCAGCCACGGCGATGGAGGGGGGCTCCGTAGGCGGCTCATCGTCTCCGGCGATTACAAAGAGAGCTAATGGTGGCTAGGAGTGGGGTAGAGCACTTGCAAGTGGAATGAATGCCTTCCATGGGTGGTTGGAAGGGGTTTAAATGGGGAGAAGGTCTTTCCAAATGAACCAAATGAAGAAGGGGTTTTAGCGACGTTCGGGACTTTGCTAAAACCCTTCCCAAAACGTCGGTGAAGCCCCCTGCCTGGCGGTCGCTTGCACGCGCCCGTTCTTCTTCTATGGCGATTCGCGCGCGCAAGTTGTAAGCCGTTCGATCGAAGATCGAATGGCTGAGATCTCGTGAAGGGCGCGCTCACGGATCGCTGCTGAGGCGCGCTCTTCTACCACGCCATCGCGCGCGTGAGCTTCCGCATGCATCCGTTGCGCCACGCGGCTCCATCTGCGCCGTTCGTTGTTGATTGGGCGGTTTAATTTCCCCAATGTGCGCCTTCGCCTTCCAATTTCCACGAAACGCGATTCGAACCCGCGCTGGTTGCACGGGCATGAGGCGTTCGACCATTGTGCTGCGCTCACTGCTTTGTCGTGGCGAAGGCGGGCGCGCATGCGGCTCTCAACTGTTCGATCGAAGATCGACGGCTGAGATTCATCCTCCGGGTGATGGCAGATGTAGGCGGCGGTGAAGATGCGATGAGTGGGTGCCATGTGGCGCGCTGTGGGCCATTGATCATCAGATCAAACGTCAGAACTTCTTGGGCTCATTGCAAGAGCTCCGGATGTCGGATTTGGTCGATTTCGAGTCCGTTGGACTTCGTTCGTCGCTCTGAATCCATCCGTGTAGTCCGATTGCTCATCTGAGACCCGTTTTGACATGTCCTTGTACACATAGCCGTTAATAATGTATTATAAGCAATCTTGATGTGCAATGCAAGTGATGCTTCTATTCCTATTTATGATATGTTATCTGTGCATTTTGCTCTTAAGATAAACCCCAATTGACAGATTTATCACCCCAAGATGCAGTGTTATCAGTCAACAAGCCTCTGGGTAGCTTTTACGGCCCTTAGAAACCTTCACAGCAGAGCCAAGGTTGAGACTGGTCAGGTTCATATCTTGATTGGCACTTGAGTACCTTTAGGCTTATAGTTGGTATTTCAACCTAGTCTCTAAAGGAAAGACACAATAGGACATCTTGATAGTAATGTCCGGCCTAGAGACCTAGTCTATTTCGTATGATTTTGCTGAGGACTAACAAAACTTAGGCATGGAGGTATTTGATAGGTCCACTTTAGTGGACTAAATTAGAACCTAAGAGTATCGTTATTGGAAGAAGACATTAATTTAAAGCATGTATGTTATTAACAAAATCATGTGAACTTTAGATTTATCATTTCATGCATTAATTGCATTAATCTTTACATGGCGGGATTAATTGTTCACTTTAGAGGTAAGGGCATCACATTAATATCAATTTGAGATACCATAATGTTGGGATTTTGTTCTAGCAAAAAAAATAGCAAGGGAATCATTTTTTTTGCATCCTTATATGTCTCTCAAATTAATGGCATTCCCTTTAGCCTATCTCTTTCCTTTTTTGGTTGCATAAAATATCGATCGTGCCTTCCTCTCTCTCTCCCTTAAATCTCTCACTCAAATCTCACTCTCTAATGCTTTCTCTCTTTTCTCTCTTTATAATTTGGCAGGACAGTAGGACAAAGGAATCATCTTCCTCCATAGGGAGGAAACCCCCCCTCCACATCCTCTCCCCATGCACCACCAGAACACCACCGTGAGCTTCCGCCTTGGATGCAACTTTTGGCAGCAACCACCACTGCGAGCCGCCCATGTCATCGACCTCTCTCTAATGTATCGGGTATTGCGAGCTTCACGATCATGCTTCACCTCAATGTTCATCACCGCAGTCTACCGTCTTCTTCAACCGCAACCGTGAGATAACAACCACCACTATGGTCGGCAGTGACAACGCCAACATCATCACTGCATCTCAACCTCCTTCACCCCACTGCGATTCTCCATCGATGACCTTGCCATTGATCGTGACACACCGCCATCGTGTTTCGTTCGTCAACGCCGCCACTGCGACTTCCATAAAGCACCGCTGTGCCTCCTCCTCCTTCTTTGGAAGATCTACGATGACACAAAAGGCTCCCTCCTCTCTGTTTTCAAATCTCAAGCGCACGCACTAGCCTCTTGCGCAGCCTCCTCCTCCTCGAGCACCACCAATGCCAACCGCCCATAGTCGCACATGCAACCGCCATTGCCCGCGCGCGCAAGCAGCAACCACCACGCACATAGCCCTCGCATGCAGCAGCCCTTGCGCGCTCCAGCCCTCCACGTGCAGTCACTATTTGTCTTCTACCTCCAGCGCGCCTTTTCCTTCGCATGCCAACACCTCTAGCACGCATTCCCACCGCACACGACCACTGTGCGGCCAACAGTCGATGCCCGGCCTCCTCTTCCTCTTCTCCACTGATAGAGACGAAAGAACCCATCAACCAATCGGGCTCCACACACAACCACCACTTTCGATCACAACACTTCGCACTGTCGATGCCAACACTCTCCCCTCACCCTTATGAGTGCTTCCACGCCATTCATGCCATCAACTGACAGCCCGTTGCCGTTGGGAATCGCCCACCATCGACAAACTCCAAGTCCTCGGTCGGCCGCGTCCGACCATCTCCATCAACGCCACAACCACCATCACAAAGCTCTCAACACCGCCGACCTTCCTTGAGCTTCTCGCGGCTCCTTGCAACCTCGTGCACAGTGCGTGAGAAGGATAGAAATGCTTTGTTTTTGGGTTGATTTGTATTTACATTTCATGCCATTGCCACCTCCTCATTTTTTTATTATTATTTTATTGAGGTGAATTTGCGACATTGCACTCACGTCTCATAATTATTCAACTCATGCTTATCACCTTTGATTGCATCAAATTATGACTTAGAATTGCACTATAACACGCATGCAGGTAAAAATTACATGGGATACCACTACACATGCACTATTCACATATTTGGAGCTTCGATTTCTTATGTAAAATTTACATAAACAACCCTTGATTTCTTTATAAATTAGATATTCACATTCAAAGTAGCATATCCTTTGATTAATTTGATGAATATTTTTGCAAACATGATTATTGCATATCTATAATCTTATAGATCTGTTGACATAATCCACCGTGGTTAGCTTTATTGATAAATATCTTTGTTCTAAAATTTTTCTACCACGTAATTTTAGTGCGACGGACATATTTCTCGACGTATTTTTCTGCTAAGCAAAATCTCCCGATTACATGTAATACAAAGATTTTAGTGATACAAAAATATGAATTACTTTGAGAAACAATCATGGCGATGAATGGACTACTGGTATGTTCCATTTCAAAAATTTTGTAATAACAAAGCATGTATTTTGCTATAAAATAATTGTGTATTTGTAGCAAGTAACGTGCAGTTTATAATAAATGCACGTGAGGTTGTAACAAGAACAAAAAAATGAAATATGGGTGGCATTATGCCTATAATAAAATTGTAATACAAACTTTTAACTTATCCATAATAAAAACAGCCTGGATGCATACAAAAAGTGTGTTTTCTACGATTACATGACATTTACAATACAAAAAGCTGCAACCTATTAATAGGTGTAGTAAAGTTTCTAATACAAACATGTTTAAAGTGATTTTGCAATATAAAGTTACAAGAGTTGAGTTTGTAATGTGGTCATATCATAATAATTTTGTAATACAAAAAAATATTGCATCTACGAGCAGAAATGGTGTTTCTTGGATAAGATGAAATTTGCAATACAAAAATAGATGTAGTATGATTAGTAATACAAACATACTTGAAGTGTTATGATAATACAAAATTACAAGAGTTGAGTCTGTAAAGTTATCATACTACATATAATTTTGTAATACAAAAAACTAAAAGGGGTATTTTTAAAATTTGCAATACAAGAAGTTGCACACTATTAATAGATGAAATATGATTTGTAATACAAACATAAGTGTTATAATAATACAAAATTACAAGAGTTAAGTTTGTAAAACAATCGTACTAAGTATAATTTTGTAATTCAGCTTTTCACATTTTGTAATATAAAAAATGTTCATAGAAAGGTAAGAGAATTGTTTTATATGATAACATGAAATTTATGATAAAAAAAGCTACACAATTAATAGGTATAGGATGATTTTGTAATACAAACATGTTGGAAGTATTTTATAGACAACTACTAAGTGATTTTGTAATACAAATAAGTAATGTCAAACAAACGAACATATGCAAAATGAAAACGCTAGAATGTGAAGGGTGTTAGTTTGCATATTTGAAAATACCATAAGTGGGTAATAACTTGGATTTGTAAACATTAATATACAACATAGTGGTTTTGAAAATACTAAAAAATTACACGAAGATATTATCAAGAAAAATGATGATTTGATTAGTGGAATTGAGTGCTTTTTTTAGGAGTTTGTGAGCACCATGCATAAATGATACTTTATATATACATATTGTAACGAATGCGTGCCCCAGACGTCTTTTAAGACGTCTGGGAGGAGGCCTAGACGTCGGTCAAGACGTTTGGGATCACATCCAGACGTCTGAACAGACGTCTGGGATCGTTTCCAGACGTCTGGAAAATAGTTATTTTCGCACGGGAGAGTCGTCTGCGCGCCTGTGCGCGCAGACCCGTGATTCCTCTCTCTCTCTCTCTTTTTCCCTCTCTCTCTCTGCGGCTGCAGGCGGCCTGCCACCCCCTCTCTCCTCCTCGCGCGGCCTTAAAAGGGCCACGCCTCCCCTCCCGTCTCCACAGTCTCCTCCTTCTCCTTCCTATGCGCGAGAGCGAGCGGTCGCGAGGGCGGCAGCGACGGCCGCAGTGAGCGCGGAGGTGCGGCGTGCGAGGGCGGAGCTCTGCCGTGAGGGCGAGCTCGCCGGAGCGGCTTGGCCGGCTGGCGGAGGGCGCAGGGGGCGCGGAGCGACGCGGAGAGGGACCTGCTGCGATCTGAGCAGCAGGAGCACGAGGTGCGACGCGGGCGGCGTCGCGAGCGGAGGCCGAGCAGCGCCCTGATTCTGGAAAAATTTCCAGAATCAGACGTCTGGGTTGACAGCCAGGCGGCGAGGTAGACGTCTGGAAGATCATACAGACGTCTGAAAGGTGAGTTTACCGCCTTCTCCTTCCTTCCTGTCGACTGACCGTACTGAGGGAGGGAGTTGGCTGTGCGCAGGTTGGCTGACTCGCCATCCCTTGCGAATCAGACGTCTGGAAGTTGTACCAGACGGCGGGAGTGACCTTCAGACGTCCTGAGTGACCACCGGACGTCTGGGAGCTAGGCCAGACGTCCCCGCAGACTTCTGGACGTCTGGGAAACCACGCTGAACAGGTAATTCTCTGATCCACTTTGTAAGACGTCTGGAAGAAGTTCCAGACGTCTGATTTTGCACAGTATCGTCTTTTTCGACCCGTTTAGGGCCCGTTCGGGCTCCGTTTTCCGCGATTCGAGTTGCGTTCTTTTCAGAATTAATTCCTCTACCCGTCTACAGTAGCTATACACTGTTTTGAGACACTCCTTGTGTTTGATCCTTGTGATAGGACCTCGTTCGGTTGCAGTCTTGAGAGTCGCGGAGGCACGCGGGATTCCCGATCACGCCCCCATTACTCCCGTTGTACCTGGTAGAGTGGCTTTAAGTATTAATAAAATTTGTTAAAGTATGGAACCATAACTAGAACCTGGGACATTGCATGAATCCTAGGAATGAGAAATATATGGAATGATAGTTCCTAGGTGTTGCATGAATCCTAGGGCCGGAAAACTAGATTGTATGATAGACCCTAGGATATTGCATGAATCCTAGGATGGAAAAACTAGTGGAATATATAATAATGCAGTCTTGGAAAAATGGAAAGGAATATATGAAGCTGCCTGTAAATTGAATTCACAGCTGCCTGTTATGAATAAAGAAACATGATTGGGATCATGGTTGGTAAGAACGTGAAACTGGAAAGTAAGACATAAGATGTTCTGGAACCCTACGGGGAAGTAGGAGTAGAACTCCTGGAAAGCGAATGGAATAGAATTGGGGAAGTGAGCTGGCCCTTGAGTACGGAGTACCAAGGAGAGCGACTGTCCCCCTGTTTAGTGTAGAGCTGAGCTAGCCACCCCAGGGACCCGGGGGTTAGGACTGGCCACTCTGTACCGACTTGTTGGCCCTCGTATACGTAGTACCGAGGAGAGCTAGTAGTGTTAGGAGAGTACTAGCTACCCCACGGGCCCCGGGGTTCTGCTAGCCTCCTTCACCGACTTGTTAGGCCCATTAGGGCAAACCAGGGTAGTCAGGCGAGGGTGCGCGGACTGTGGAGGGGCAAGGCCCCGGTTTGGTTACTGTGGAGGGGTTGGACCCCTGTTACTGAGAGGGCTCTGCCCTGGTTCCGTGCTGTGCTTTGGGCACACCCGTTAACGGAAACGACTGACTGCGTGCCAGTGCGGGCTAGCTGCCTGTGCGTTTATCGCGCGTGCCGTAGTCACCGTTACGTCTGTCAGTGACCTTGGGGTGGTTGACTGAGGGTAGGATCACCACGGGGGACTCTCCCGGCCAGGAGAGCACCACGTGCTACTTCTACTTTTGGAACATACTGCAATCAAGATCGTTCCCACGAGGACATTCGAGATCAAGTAAAGGATCTGAGAAATAAATGAAATAGTGAGAAAAATTGAAAGATGTGAATAAAGGAAGTAATAGAACATAACAGCTACTGTACACTCTACTGTTGCCTTTAGTTAGTTTGCCACTCTACTCAGCGTTTTGCTGACGTGTTACACTCGTTACCTTTTTCAGGACCAGGTGTTGAGCAGCCAGGGTCGGCGGCTGCAGAGGACGTTGGGCCAAGTAGGGTCCAGTAGAGTTTACCACAGTCCTTGTACCTCTTTTGTTTCTGTTTTAGTGAGTAGTTTTTTTGTTTCCGCTGTACTTTCTTTACCTGCTGTTTTTGTTATATGATAAATGTTGCTTTGCTGTTGTGGTGGTACCTACTGTAGTAGTTTCTTTCCTTACTGCTGTACTTTCTTACTGTTAGTTATTTTCATGCTGAATGTGGTTTATTTTACTGTCTTTTGGTTACTTCCTCGTTGGACGACTAGGTCTTGGGATTAGTCGAGTCGGTCCGGTTCTCGTGTCTCGTAGGGACTCGGGAACCGGGTCGTTACACGTATGTATGGTTAAAATGTAGCTATCCTCAAGAGGGATCTAATTGGCTACTTAGGATGTTTTTAATTTCATCTAGGGATCACATATTGCTAAGAAATTTTGGAGATTGAAATCAACTAATACAAGAAAGATGTATTTTAAATTTCATATAAATTAAAGACTAAGAAATATATGATCTAAAGACAACATTAACAATGTTGGAGGTAGCCAATTAACTCCTTTAGGATAGCTACATTTTTACCTAATATGTACATATATAGTCACACATGGTAGGTAGAGAATCGAATTCTTTATCTACAACAACTAACATCTTGAGGAGGCTTGCTTTAATACTAATGTGTCCAGGAGGAAGTCCCCAATAAATCAATTGATCCATCTAGTTTTACAGGTTCTGGATAGGGGGCACACAAATAAATCAAAATTGGGCCGAACAGGGAGGGTTGACCAGGCTTCAGAAGTCTTCAATTTTACAGAAAAGGGGGACGTGCAGTGTCCATTTGGATTTGGATTTGGGGGGATGTGCCGATAAAGTCCTTCCTTTCCTACCAGAGTTTTTAGGCAATTGGGGTTTGCATTGTTGATCGTAAGTACACAATGTTTGGGCATACATTTTTTGTTTTATTTTGTTTTTCTTTCTGTGAAGGTGATGTAACTTACACCTAAGATTGTGTTTGGTTGAGGGTTGAGAGGTGGGTTAAGGATTTGGAGGTGAATTTACAGTGAATTTAAGGTTTAGGTTAAAGGTATCGACCGACAAGGTTATTAACAAGTGCTTGGTGTTATATGTCGGTTATATAATAATATTATATTTTTATTTTGGACTAACCATTACAGGTTAAGTCATATTATAACACGATGCGTCCTCATCAACATTTATCAAATAGATCAAGGATGAAGAGGAGTTGAAGTCTTTTTAATTTTATTGAGTCTAGACTTATGTACGGAACCTCGATAAGAAAACAAATGTAAGTTTTCGTTTTTCACAAAAATTGTTCTCTTTTAAACCTATGTCAATTCTACTATTGATCGGCCAAATTTTCTTTTTGATCAACCTGACCTTGATCGACTAACTTATTATCTTAATTGATCAAATACCTCTAACAGTCATATTTCCTTTTGATCGATCAATCCATTTGATTTAATCGATCAAATATATTCTAACGGTTGAATTTCTTTTGAAATCTTAGAGTCGATCAAATAATCATTTTAATCGATCAACTTTAAATCGATCAACACTTTATTTTAATCGACCAAAGATAGTTTTGAATAACCAAACATTTATTTTGATCGATTAAAGCCATGGTTCCAGAATTGTCGAAAAATACCTATAAATAGGACCTTCAACCCCCTCTTCATAGATACACCTCAAGAGCTTCCAAAGAGAAAAGCGCGCCTACTCTCTCTAGTGCTTTCGCGCCTCTACGCCTACAACTACTGCGATTTAAAGTACGCTCCCTTACAATTTAAGAAAGCTCGGTTTGTTTTTAAATATTGCTGAGGTTCTATAGGAAATATTGTTATATTATCCTATTCTGTTGTTTATGATTTGGGAATCCACGTTGTATTGGAAGTCTCGTTGTTCTACTCTTCGTTAGTTGTAGGAGAAGACGTTTGTAGGAAGTTGTGCCACCCTTGTTCATGTAATAGATGAAAGTAGATTTGATCAGCATCGACTAGTTGAGAAAGTTCTAAGCTGGGAGGCTCAAGTAGTTATTTTCACTTGGAAGAGTTTCCACTCTAAAATTAGGTGTTATTTTTCTGGTTTGTGCTTATACATTTTTTATTTGTGGTGAATGTTTTTTAGTTATATTTTAAATAGATATTAGACTATTCACCCCCCCTCTAGTGTATACTTGATCCTTTAGGATTTGTTCGCACTCATAGTTCTAAGTCGACCAAAACTCCTTTAATGACTTTCGGGCTCATCTCCGATGCCTAGTCTTCTCCGCTCGTCGCAACCACCTCCAAAGATCGCGGTCAACCAAATCGTTGATATTCTTGCAACAGAGTGTAATAATCGTGTAACTATCAAGTGTAATCTCTATGTATAAAAACATGTATAACAAAGTTGTCGGTGTGGATGGAAAATCAAAATCATTCTCATACCTCTCTTTTAGTATGGAACCCAGAGCTTGACGAGGATTTCTTCTGACACCTCGATCCGCCTAGCCCACCACCTACCATCACCACTTGAGCTTCTATAGTCTCCCAAGCAGCTTCCCGCACTCACACTCAACCTGTCGTGTTCTAGTCATCATGAGGAGAACGACCACTGTCGCTAACCGTCGCTAATCTGCTCCCGTGCGTCACCGCCCCATCTTCACCTATTCCTCTTGCGTCGTTCACACCCACCTCTCCGAACTCCTTCATCGTTGATTTTGTGATACATCCTCAGGTCCCTCCTCAAGCCCTTGGTGCTCTCGCTTGTCCTACCCCATTGCTATCCCTGAAGAAATATACAATCCACCACCAAATCGGGTGAGCCTCTCTACCATCTTGCCACCTCGTACGCTATTTCTGGATCCAGCGTTACAGTTGACGTCCCCATACTCAAACTCTCGCTTGCTACCAAGTCCCTACGTAATCTGCCCTGGCTGCTCCAATCCCTGCCTCTGGTGTGTCCCCAGTGTCGCGGAGCCGTTCATCCAACCCCACTACATGCCACGGTAACCACCAACCACTCGTTATTTCGCTACAAACATGCACACATCATCTGACAACACCGACCCGAGTCAACCTCGCCGACACCACCTTACAGCAGGCCAGTTTCACCAACTTTATCAACCTCGCCACTCGTCGCCGATTATATCCATTAATTCCTATTGATGACATCAACACTGTCCTCGATACTCCCTGCTACGCCCATCGGCATTCATCATTTCTTGTCCCTAAAATTGACGGTGACCAACTGTCTCTTATGGAAAATGCAGCTCTTGCTGCTTCTTTGATCCAACAATTTGCTTGGACTAATTGACAACATCGACATATGCCCACCAACGCCCTCTCCTGCTTCCTCCTGCATTGTCTCGAAAACTTCGAGCTCAACAACCACAACAATATCTGCAATTCGAGCATGGCATACCAAAGACCAAATGCTATTAGGTTGGATCCTTGCATCTCTGACTAAGGAGGTCCTCCCCACCGTCATGGGTCTGAATACGAGCTTTGAAGTGTGGAAAGCCTTCCATGATGCTTATGGGGCACCTTCGCATACTTGCATCCTCCAACTTAGCATGCAACTCCAGTCTCTGAAGAAAGGCAACGACTCCGTCTCTACATTTCTTCACAAGGCCAAATATATATATCTGATGACATTTCTACTGCTGGACATCCTATCGATGTTGCTGAATTCAATGCCATAATTTTGAACACTTTGGGCCCAGATATGGCGACATTGTTGCTGCTTTAGCCTCTCGATCATCTCCTATTTCATTTCCTGAACTTCAGTCACTTCTTCATGCACATGAGATTCATCTCCAGAATAACATCACGCCTACAGAGAAAGCAGCTCCATCCATTCACACCGCCCGTCTCACCCTATCTTGCAATCGTGGAAGAGGTAGTGGTCGAGGGCGACATTAAGGAATTCACTGCTCACCCTGTCCTGTGTGCAACATACATGGTCACAGCCGATACAAATGTCACTGTCGTAAGCTTTGTCCCAGCAATTCTATCTCACCTCCTCAAGCAAACATGGTCCAACCGTGAACGCTCATTCTCACTCACGAAGTCTGGTATCTGGACAGCGGTACAACTCACCACATGACCAATAGTCTCAACAATCTATCTCTTGCAAAGTTGTATCATGGAACTAACAACATACAGGTTCGCAATGGGTAAGGTATGGCTATTACACATGTTGGTAGCAAACTTCTCCCTTACTCGTCCACCACCTTTTGTCTCAATAATGTTCTTTGTGCCCCCACATGCCACCAAATCACTACTTTCAGTTTCTCATTTCTGTAAAGACAATAACTATTCCATTGAATTCATTGACCATTACTTCTTGATAAAGGACCGTCGCACATCTTAAATACTTCTTCGCGGGATAAATGATGGAGGTCTTTATCGTCTTCCTCGCAACTCATCGACATTCTCGCTCACTAATAGAAAAGGCACTGTTCTCAACGACGAGTTTTCGACTGTTATCTAACGATCGACAATAATAATATTCTCAACCGTTGTAAGACAACAGTTGTCAAAAGCTTGGTCATTAACTTTCTCGCCTACCCAGAAGGAGGAGTGGTTGAGACCATTCTTGACTGTTTATAATGGTCGAGAATAACAATATAATCGACCGTTATTAGATGAACAATCAAGGATAATCTCCTCGGGAATCGTCGATGTGAAAAGTTATTCTTTGAAATGCAAACATTGATCGTTAAATCTAGAATGATCGAAAAAAGTCCGCCCAAAACTGCAACAAACCCAACTCCTTCCTTCTTCCTTCCTTTCTTTGTCGATCATCTTCCCCTTCCCTTCCCCGACGAGCGATCTTCCTCTCCTCCATCAACTCCAGTGCTCCTCCTCTCGCTGACGACCACACGGCGTCCTTCGGCACCCGCCCCTTAGTAAGGGCTCCTCGCCACCTCCTTTTTTATCTTGTCGGCAGCTCCTCCACCACCCTCCCCCTCCCCTCGATGAACACCACCTTAGGACCACCACCACTACCTCCTCCCTATCCTCACGCCAGCTCCTCCTCCCACCACCACCCAATGACCACCACCACCTCCTCCCCAAACCACTAGCCACGTGCCACCTCCTCCCACCACCAACCATAGACCACCCCCACCACCACCTAACGACCACCACCACCTCCTCGCCAAACCACTAGCCACCGACCACCTCCTCCCACCACCAACCACAGACCACCACCACCTCCTCCTCCTTCTCCTCCAACCACTAGCCAACAACCACCACCAACCTCTCCCCATCCCATCACCAGCCATTGACCACCTCCTCTGACCTCCTCCTCATCTCACCACCGCTGCAGACCACCACCTCCTCCCACACCTCTTGACTCCTCCAACAACAACAACAACACCACCTCCCCTTCCAAATCTAATGAGCTAATTAGGTTTTTTTTGTAATTTATTATTGCTGATTGCCTAATTTAATTTTAATTGAAATGTGTAGTTTATTTACCTTTTGTAATTGATGTTTGTGGGGTGTGCCCACATATATAGGGGCTTAAATGTGGGGTGTGCCCACATGTAGTTTGAGTATAGTTTGTAGTTTAATTTGAGTTGAAATTTAATAGTTGTGTCATGTTGTTGTTAGGATTGAAATGTGTGGTCTCCACATATTTGTTGCGATATCTTTCTTTTTCTGTAGGATTTGAGAAATATTCCATTTTATAGGGAAACTCAGTCAAAATTTTTCAGAAGAGTGTTTACATGTAGGTGTAGTTTAGGGTTTATGTTTTGTGTTTCGGGCTTTGTGCATATTGTTGGTAATAAAGTACCACGATAATTGATTCTGATAATAACAAGACATGTTATATTTAACATTATATTTAGAGATGAATATTTCAGGCTTAGGGTTGGATGAAGTTTGATGAAAGCTGAGCATCAAGGAATAAGCAGATGAAGATAGAAGGAGATGAGCATTAAGGAAATGAGGAGATGAAGATAGAAGGAGACGAGAATCAATGAGATGAGGAGATAGAAGGAGATGTAGTTAGATTTGTTTGGTTTCATTTTTAGAATATAAATGAGCCTTGCATTATCCTTAGGATACCTTTAGAACCTTCATATCCTTACTTTTTTAATTCAGCATACAAGACTTTGTTTTTGATTGGATTTTTAGACGTCCTATGATTACTTCAGACGTCTGAGTTTGCCTGGTCAAATGTCTGATCTACTTAATCAGATGTTTAGGTTCCTGTCCAAAACCTAGAATCATGTCCAGAATTCTCGATCACTGTCACCTAGGATTTCAAACGTCTATGCTGATATTTAGACGCTTAGTATAGTCTTTCAGACGCCTCCTCAAACCTTTGATATCTCTTTAACTTCAAAAAAACAGCAGTCATAATTTTTGTTGTCTTTCAGACATCTATTGTCTTCTTGAGACGCCTGAAAATGACCAACGTTCACTTTCTATTCAACGTTAATATTGACTGCAATTGATTATGTTCGTTACTTTTTGATTTTGGAATGTTGTAGGCCATTAGACCTCTTTGCATTTATTCAGACTTCTAATTCTTCTTTTTAATACATCTACACTTTTTACCAGACGTCTAGTAAGATGTCTGACCATTTGTCTTTAGATACCTGTTTGGATCTAACATCATTCCAGTAACGAGCATTTTGACTTTGAGATTTTTTCAGACGTCCAATTTTAATTTCAGATGTCTGAATCTATCTATTCAGATGTCTATCTTTTTGTTCAGACGTCTCTGTACTCAATCTTGAGAAATTCGGTATCGACTAATTTCTACTGAAGCTTTTTAAGATGTCCGATCTTATTCTCAGACGTTTGAAACGACTCCTTTAGACCTCTATCAAGACTTTTCAGACATCTAATACAGTCAGACTTTGAGTAAATAATTTATAGCCATTCTACCTTAATTTATTTTATTCTAATTCAAATCCCAACGACTACCTAAGCTTAAATCTTACCTCCTACACCTTTATATACCCAACAAGGGTTGCTTTAAGCCTACACATAAAGAAATGAAATATTCTAGTGCTAAATACTTTCTATTATCCTTTCTAAGCTCTCTAAAGCTATTCTGTTGTTTTATGCTCTTTTGTTCTTAAAAATTCTTGAGAGCAACATCACTCCCACTTTTACTTTCTGCATCACATAGGTTTGCAAAGGGAGTATCATAGCCTATTTCACATTTTATATCATTCTAGGCTCATTGGGTTATTTACATTATTTTGTTTTGTTACTTTATTTGGGTGCCCGAGCTGTAGGTTTCTCGTTTCCTCTTAGTAGAGGAGCTAAACTCTCCTTGAGAGTTGTCTAGGATAGGGGAATTATTTTTAGGAACACCACCCTTGAATTAGTGGTGTGGTTTAGTGTTTCCCATTCAATTGGGGGCAAAATCTTAGATTGAGAGATCTAGGTTGAGGCTTTTCTTGAAGGGTTTCCTCTCTAAATACCTGTGTTATTTGTTGCGATTGTTTGTGATTTTTTTTTTTTTTCACAATTCAACTCCCCTTCTTGTGCCACTAACATATATGGTTTAGGTTTAGTGTTTAGGATTTTGGGTTAGTATTCGAGGTTTATTATTTTGGGTTTTTAGTTTTGTGTTTAGGTTTTGAGTTATGGACTTAGGAATTAGGGTTTCGATTTTAGGTGTAGGATTTCTTATTTTCTGTTTAAGGTTTAGGTTTAGGGTTTGTGATTTATGGTTTAGGGTTTTGAATTTAGGATTATGAAATTGGATTTTAGTTTTTAGGTTTAGGTTTTGTATCTTGGATTTAGAGTATTGAGTTTAGATGTACGGATTGTAAGCTTTGAGTTTAGATCTATGATTTTTGGCTTTGGGTTTAGATTTATGATTTATGGTATTGAGTTTAGATTTTTGGTTTCAGCTTAGGATTTAGGATTTTGAATTTAGATTTAGGATTTAGGATTTTATGTTAAGGGTTATTATTTTTTGTTATTAAATTTATGGTTATGCGTTACAGGATTTATTCTTCTTGTTTATAGCTAGGAAATGGTATGAATAAAATTTTCATAGATACACACAGAAATTTAGATGCACCTAATGACAAACAATATAAATTCTAACTCCTAAGGTGTAGGTTGTAAGAGAGATATAACTGTGTCAAAATACTTACCCGTCGAGATTTATGATTATGTTATACGAATAATGCAGAGTATGTGTATAGTTCTCTTACATGCATGATATGTTGTCTTTATAGCATGCCATAAGACTTGATCATCTTTAATTCAGTGAAGATCCTGGGCTAAAGAGGGTCCTTGAAGATTTGAACCAAACTTAGGATTACTTCTTGTATGTAGCTAGTGTTTGGAGAAATTTCAATCACATTTTATCGCGCTTTTCCGGTATACCAACTAATCTTAGCTCCGTTCTCGAATTGCTCTTTAGTGCGGGCTATTGGGAATGTAGTTAAGGTTATTCTTGGGGTGTATACTAGAGAAGTGCGAGGAAATGCTTTCGAAATTTCTCCAAAGACTAGTTACATATAAGAAGTAACGTTATGATCAAATCTTCAAGAATGGGCTATTAAGTGAAAATTTTCTTAAAATACACATTTTTTCCTTATTTGAATCTAACTTACGAGTGATTGTCATTAACATTTAGGTTAATTATCATGGATAAGTCATGGATTTGTCTGAGAAATTTGAATTACTATGAATACAAGAATGGAGTGGGCATTTAATGATGATGATAGGAAGACATTTAGATGAGGAGAATTTCTTCAGCTAATTTTATGCCCTTGTAGACACTGTTTGAATGGGCTTTTTCATGACCGAGACACAATTTTTGAGGATGTGATATCTAACGATTGGTGGCATCTTTACGTAAATTGGACAGCTTATGGTGAGTAAATCACATGAGAAGTTAGAAATGAGAAAATTGACGATTTAGAAGAAAGTGATGATAATCGGGGAGATGAATTGGATGAAATGTTGCATGTCATGAAAGCAGCAGATCCTAAGGATGTAGATGACAATGAGACATTACAAGATTATAATGAGTTTTATAATGCAGTTAAGGCAGCAGAGGATCCTATTGCTTCTGGAATAACGTCAATGTTGAAGTTGTCATTCCTTCTGAAATTGTTTCAGATGAAAGTGATGAATAGAGCCACAGAGAAATTAATGTCTGAGGTCCTTCAATCTATTAGGGAGCTACTAAATAATCCTGCTAGGTACCCTGGGTCATGTTATGATGTGAAGAAGCAGATACACGGGCTCAGACTAAAATGCGAGAAGATTGATGTCTGTCATAATGACTATGTCCTGTACAGAAATAAGTACCCAGGGTTGTCTAATTGTCCTAAATGTGGTGAGGAGAGGTATAAGGTGAGTAAGTTAACAAACACAGGCGGGAAGAAACAACTGGAGAAGGTTCTCCATTATTTTCCACTGATCCCTAAGCTACAACGCCTATTCATTTTCAGTAAAACAACAAAATTGATAGTATGGCATCAAGAGAATAAGCCCAAAGATGGATGCATCTGTCATCCAACAAATTTTAATGAGTGAATAGATTAAACGAGAATCACACATTATTTGGAGAGGAGGCATGGATGTGAGATTGGGGCTTTCAAGCAATTGATTCAACTCATTCAAGAACATGTATCTGCCATATTCCATATGGTCAGTGATCATGTTAACTTACAACTTACCTCTATGGCTATGCATGCGATTCGCATTCATGATGTTGACCCTCCTTATCCTAGGACCCAAGCAACTAGGAAATGTCCAACCGTTGATTGATGAAGTGAAAGTCCTGTGGTACACTGGTGTTCAAACATATGACACACAGAAGGAACAATTCTTCCAATTGCACGCAGCGTTACTATGGACAATCAATGACTTTTCAACATATGCTATTTGTCAGGATGGAGTATGAAGGAGAAGTTCACATGTCCAATCTATATAGATGATACTCATCACTTATGATTGCTTGAAAGTAAGAAGTTTTGCTACTTAGAGCATCGCAGGTTTTTGCCCATTGAACACAAATGGTGAACGTCACAATTTAAGGACAGATTTGATGGTAAAGTATGTCAGTATTTGTCGAAGAATCCAAAAAATAAACTCAGTATAAGTTTTGTCAGGTTGTCGGGGACGAAAATCATGGAGACATTGCAACAACTCGATGAAATACATTTGAGTCGTCTTTTCAAAAATGACTTGACTTCCTTCCGACATTCAAGATTTATGAGGAAAAGCATATTTTTTATGAAGCTTGCAAATTGGCAGGATTTGACAATGTGACACAATTTAGATGTTATGCATATTGAGAAGAATGTAATTGACAACAATCTTGACATATTAAACCTAACAGACAACCCAAAGGATACTGTTAAAACAAGGAATGATATGAAATTTTGGGTATTCATCCTGAGTTGCACGTTGAAGAAGGAGACTCTCACTTTTCAGAAGTTATATACAGTCTTACTGGAAAGTAGAGGTAAAGGATTTTCTCCTTTCTAAAAGACATTCGAGTTCCATATGGGTATTCATCCTAGCTTTCACATTGCATAAATGAAGCGCAGAAGAAGATTATTGGGTTAAAAAGTCATGATTCTCATGTGTACATGCAAATCTTATTCCTACTAGCAATACATGGAGTGAGCCTAATCCAGTAGTCGATTCTTTTGTAGAGATGAGAAGATAATTTAAAGTCATTTGTTCGAAGACATTAGATCTCGAATTGCTGCAGTACTGAGATAAACAAATTGTGATCACACTATGTAAAATGGAGTAGATTTTCCTGCCTGCATTCTTCAACATGATGGTTCATGTCACGCTTCATCTTATGAATGAAGCGAGAATTGCTGGACCTGTGTAGTACAGATGGATAAATCTAATTGAACGATATTTGAGGAAGCTGAAAGTTTATGTCTTGAATAAGGCAAAGCTAGAAGGGTCAATCGTCGAATGATATCTTGTAGAGGAATGTATTAAACTTCTGTGCTATGTACATGAATGAGACAGACAATTGATTTAATTGTCTTGAACAGAATTATGATGGAGGTTTTAATGGTAATGATGAAGATTGCTTGTCCATATTTGACATTGGAGGAAGGTCGATCCTTCGCACCGAGTTCAAGTCTATCACAGAAATGGACCAACGATTGGCACACTTATACATTCTGAAGCAAATTCCAGAAGTGGATGAATTTTACAATGAATCCAAAGAATGATCTGTGCCATCTACACGTGACTTTCGATTCCTTGATTAATTCAAAGATTGTGTAAATAAACTGAAAAAATAGGGGGATCCATAGTGGATACAGGATTTTGATGTAATTGCTGATACACCTTTGACATACGGATGTTATCATTCGGGTTACATAATTAACAGTTTCAGATTAAGAGTATAGTCCATTGATGATTCGAAGGCCACACAACAAGAGAAAGTCGTCGTTAGTTGTGACCTAAGCATTGGTTGTGATGAGTATTACAGTCAAATTGAAAGATTATGGAAATGAGTTTTAGGTTTGACTGTAGAGTAGTTCTATTCAAGTGTGATTGATTTGATGTTTTCAAAGAAGATGTTGGATTCAAAGTTGATAAGAAACATGGTTTCTTTAGCTTAAATAAGAACTATCGGATTTTTCAGTCATTAGAACCATTCACACTAGCTTGTCAGGTAGCACAAGTATTTTACGTGCCTAATAATAGCAAAAATGGGTGGATTATACCCGTTAGAGGTCTACCGCGTGAACAATATGATGCGGGAACATATCTCGACCCAGATGTTGAATTTGAAGCATATCAGCGAAACCCACAAAGTGAAGTTGCCATTGGTGCAACTAACATTGTTATATAAAGTAATTTACCAAAAGTATTAATCCATAAGCCACAAATAAAAATAATTAAAAAAAGTTTTAGTTATCTATTTTGTTTAAATTTCCTTTAAATTATTTGATTTTTTTTTCATAGCTTATGTTCATTTATTTTTCGAAACTAAAATTTATTTTATTACCTTCTCATATAGGTTATTTATATTCTTACATTATTTCTACATCATTTCTGGACCATTTCATAACTATGGTGAGGTTCTTCTACCACTTTCTTTTTTAATTGCTCTTTTAATGTTACATGTGGGGTGTGCCCACTTTAGGTTTATTTTATTTATAGGTGATGCATTAACTTTTTTTCTTTTGTGATTATGTGGGGTGTTCCCATAAAATATGATGTATGTTACTTTTTTTGTGATTATGTGGGGTGTGTCCATTTACATTTGATATGTATATTGAATGCTTTGTGTTGAATGTGAAGAAGAGGAAAGGGAAAGGGAAATAGAGGGAGCAAGGGAATGTGAAGAGAGGTAAAGGGGGAGGGAAAAAGAGGAGGAAGGGAAAGGAAGGGGAGAATGCATGGAAGAAAAAAGAGGAAGCATTCAAATGTAGGGGGAATGGAAAGTGAAGAAGAGGAAGGGAAAGGGGATTAGACATGGAGGAGGAAGGAAATGGAAAGTGGAATAGTAATGTGACGAAGATGATGTAAAACGAGACAGAAATGGAGGGGGTAATGCATGGGAAGGAAACATTGGAGGAATGGAAAGGAAGGGGGGAATGCATGAGGAAGAAGGAAATGAAAGGAAGGGGAATGCGAAGAAGAGGGAGGGAAAGGAGAATTGATAGGGGAAGGGGAATGTGGAGAAGAGGGAAGGGAAGGGGAATGGAGGGCTCAGAAATGTTTTTTTCTATGCTTCTTTTATTTCCTATTATTTCTATATTTGTTTTATGTAAGATTTTTAAAAACTCACAATATATATGAGAAATGTTGGTGAAATTTTTTCTATATATCTGATTATTTGTTTTGTTTTTACATTGGTTTTATTCAAGAAGAAGGCTAATAGGAGTGGCGGGGATGAGGCTACCTCTCAACAACTTGAGGCCCCCCGTCAGCAGCCTTAACCTCAGGCTCCCCACCGGCAGCACTTGGCTCAACCTTCCTGTAAGGAGCCCCAAGCACCCCCCCAACAGTTAAGGCATGGAGATGTGGCTCGATATCTCCAAAGTTCGGGGAGGGGGGTAGGGGGAAGGGGAAGAGTTCGATGCCTCCTTTGATGGATTTCGAGGTAGAGGATCTTGACTACGAGTAGAAGGGCGCACCTGCCGATGAGGAGGAGGAGGATAGTGCTTCATTTGATGAGGAGGACCTTGGGTTGGATGATCAACTATAGTTGCTGACCCAGATCCTTCCTAGCTGGGAAGTTCTACACCACACCCTCACCATATTGGTATGAAAGTTTAATAAATATTACAATTTATTTATTTCTTTGTCATTTAATTATATATTATAATTCTATTTTCTAGGTGCACATAAGGGAAGAGATTCAACGCGGAATAGGGATTTAGAGAGAATTCCGTATGGGGTCCGCATTACAGTCAGGATTACACCAATGGGGGAAGCAGTGGTGTATCTTCCATTCGTCAACAAGCTGGGTATACTGACAAAGGCGATCATCCCATTCTCTTACTTCGATTGGAGGAAGGTGCCAAATGGAGCTGAAGGGGTAGCTCATTTGAGAGTTAGAGGTAATTGGTAAAAATTAATAATTTATTTACATTGCTTTATATAACCTTAAATTATATAACAATTATTATTCTCCTACTAATGCAGGTGACCTTCGATTGGGGCGACAGCTCAAATGTCCCCAAATATATCCTCAAGCATGTGGCTAAGATTCATAAAGATTGGAGATTGGAGATGAAGAGTAAGGTAAAAGATAAATTTTAACTGTATTTATTTCTTTCTTTTACCATAATTGTAATATTATTTCTAACATTAAAAATATATTTTTTAGTTTTATAAGAACATGAATCATGATGAAGCATTACATAATGGGCCTCTTCTGATATAACTGCACATTTGAAAGGAAGCATGAGAGCATTGGCATGATCCAGTGATGCAGGTAAAAGTATTATATATATTATCATTTAACTAATTTTTAAGTTAATGAATTCTATCTTTATTTCAGGAGTAGGCCCAAAAGAATAAGGAAAATAGGGCTAAAGCTCTACCGAAGACCCATGTCTTGAGTAGGAGGAGCATAGGTGGGATGAATTCCTTATACGTAAATATTTTTAATCATTATTTTCCTTTCAACTTTACAATATTTCTAATTTATTTCAATTAACTCTTTCAAAATATTACAGTCCACCATGCATGAAGGTGCCCAGCTTGATCGGGTGAGAGTAATGGGGCCACTCATAGCAAGCCAAGTAAAGAGAGAAACAGATAGTGGCTTCATGACACATAACAGCATAGACAAATAAGTTAAAATGCATAATATTTTCATTTCACTTCTTAATTATAATTAAATAAAATTACTTAACGTAATTCAATTTCTTTTAGGATATATGGTCACCTTAATGCATCATCCTGAAGACGTCAACTCTGGTACAGTTCAGTAGCCATTGACAGTAGAGGATAGATCCATAGAGTAGGGAGGAGCGAGACTGTCTCCACCTATGGGAGAAAGGGGGCATCATCCTCTTCAACTGAGGTACAAGAGATGAGGAAGGAGATTGCGGCATTATGTCATCGAGACGAGGAGGAGTAGCAGATCAATGAGCTAACCACGTAGGTCAAGGACATCGCGATGCAGTTCAAGGAGTCGACAGAGTAGTTGCAGCAATTAACTCAAACCTTTAAGGAGCTCCTAAAGGTACTTCAAATGGGAGGTATTGATCACCCATCTTTTCATCAGTATAGAGATTGTCATGATGACGATGATTTAGGTGGTGGTGCTGGAGGCGTTGGTGCCCTAGCTTGATTTTTGTATTTTCATATACAGTATCATTTGTACATATAATTTGTATATATTATTTTCATATATGAAATTTTGATTCTCATTTTGAGTGTTTTGAATGAGTGCAAATGTTTTAGGTTATGCGATTATATTTCTACAAGATTTCTAATTTTTTACAACTCTTCCACATAGCTAAAAATTTTAGTAAAAAAAATCCAACTATTTTCGACCATTTTACAACCGACAAGAATAACATGTGACCGAAATTGCAACCCATTATCGACTGTTCAATAACGGACTATAATAGTCGCATTTTTGTCTGTTGTCAACAAATGATCGAGAATAGTACTATTCTCGTCCATTGTTTATAACGATTGACAATGCGAACTTACTCGACCGTCTAAATAGCAGTCGACATAGATGTTTATGTTGACGTTGTATTTAGAACGGTCGAGAAAAACCTTCATTGACTATTGAAAACAAACGAGAGAAATACTCACACGTCGAATGAGGGTGCACCTTTTTCTCGTCAGTAACATTTTAGAACGGTCGAGAAAACACAATAGCGACACTACATTCCTCGATCCTTTTTCTAGACCGTTTATTTGACATTGCCGAACTTTTTTAACGGTTGGCAATAATGAATATTCTTATAGTGGCTTCCACCTTTCATTTCATCATTGTTTGAGACTTTTGGACCCTTTTGCATAATAGACTTGGACACCCTCAGTCCAAGACTATCATTAGAGTGCTAAATAATTTAGGCCTTTGCTTCATTACTTCTGCAAGTAAATGTTCTTCCTACATGTCAAGCAAACTTTCTCGCATTTGTTTACTTGTCACTAAAACTCGAAGTACCTCTTCATTTAAACTTACATTTACTGATGTTTGGGGGCCTGCTCCATGCGACTCCTTTGGGTTCAAATATTTTGTTGTCTTTGTTGACGATTTCTCCAAACATACTTGGATATTTTCAATTTCTCACAAAAGCGATGTAGGCTCTGTTTTTCAAAACTTTCATGCAATGGTCGATCGACGATTTGGAACAAAAATTAAACAAGTTTAATCGGATGGGGGTGGTGAATACCAAGCGCTAAAGACTTTTCTTAATATTAATAGGATAATTCATCGAATAACATGCCCACATATCCATGAACAAAACAACGCCATAGAAAGGAAAATTCAACATATAGTCGACACTAGTCTTACGCTCCTTACTCATGCCTCCCTATCTAAAAAGTTTTGGCACTTTGCCTTTTCTACTGTTGTTTATCTTATTAATTGACTATCAAGCTCCACCAAATAAAATAATAGCCCTTATTTCTGTCTCTACAACACAGAACCCGACTACACATTTCTTCGTATATTTGGATGTGTTGTCTATACCCTTCTACGTCCTTACAATAGACACAAGTTTGCCTATAAAACTACGCAATGCGTATTTCTCAGATATCCTAGAATTCATCTAGGATACCTTTGCTACGATCCTGCATACAAGAAACTCTACACTACTCAACATGTTTGCTTTGATGAAACTATCTTCCCGCACAGAAATGTCTCTATTCTTGGGTTGCCACCCCCAATCCGACCCTCCTCACCTTGGTTAGCTATCCCTCTTCTTTCTACCAATAGTGAAATATCCCAACCTGCCCCTTCTCTAACAGCACCACCCTCTATCACTCCGGCTCCTGCAACTCCACCAACAATCACACCGACTCCTCTAGTTGAACCAATGTGTCGCCAGCTACGACAACGTCCTCCAGTTGACTATCGTCAGTTAGCAAGCCTCAAGGGATGACAATACCACTCTACACCAATAGTAATGGTTTCACAACCTTGCCCATCATCATAAACCACCACCTTCTCTCAAGCCAACAAAGATCCCAACTGGCGTGTAGCAATAGCCACATAATATAATGCACTTATCTCCAACCATACCCGGACACTTGTTCCTCCTTCACCTGGTATGAACATAATTGGATGCAAGTGGGTCTTCCATCCCAAGCTCCAACCAAATGGCCAAATTGACCGCCACAAAGCTCACCTGGTTGCCAAAGGTTTCAATCAAATCGACTATAATGATACCTTTAGTCCAGTAATAAAACCAACAACAATAAGGACCATTATCTCTCTTGTCGTTTCTAACAAATGGCCACTTCATCAAGTTTATGTCAGCAACGCCTTTCTAAACGGCTACCTTCAAGAAGGCATACATATGGCTCAACCTCCAGGCTTCGCTAATCTAGACAAGCCGCAACACCTATGCAAAGTAAAGCAATCTGTCTACAGCCTAAAACAAGCCCTTGAGCCTAGTACAGCAAACTAAGCAACTTCGTCGAAAGCTTGGGCTTCTTCGGATCCAAAACTGATACCTCTCTCTTTATTTGGATCTCTAACAGCCAATGCCTATACATTCTCATATATGTTGATGATATAATTATCACAGGAAACTCTTCTTGTTGCATTCAGTGGCTACTATGCAATTTACAAAAGGAATTCCACATTAGGGATCTTGGTCCTCTACATTACTTCCTTGGCATAGAAGTCACCAATTCAAGTCAGGGACTAGTCCTCTCACAACAAAAATATATTACATATTTAATACACAAAACACGTATGACTGCTTGCAAGCTAATAAAAACACCAATGGCCACCTCCACCAAACTTGTCAGCATCGATCAACTTTTTTAGGAGCCAACCTTTTACCTGCAAGTTGTAGGGGCCCTTCAATATTTATCTACTGCTCACCAGACTTGGAATAACCTTTGTGGTCAACAAAGGTTGTTAGTTCATGCATAATCCAACAATTGAGCATTGGGAGCATGTGAAACATATTCTTCACTACCTCAAAGGCACAGCTTTTGTTGGCCTCCTGTTTTGACCCACCAGCACGTCTCTCCAGGCCTACTTTGACAATGATTGAGCTGGATGAACGGATGATCGATGCTCCTCCGATGGGTACCTTATATTTCTGGGCAAAAACCTTATCTCTTGATACTCCAAGAAGCAACATAGTGTCTCACACTCATCCACAGAAGCTAAGTATAAAGTCGTTGCCAATGCCACTCCAAAACTTATTTGGCAACGCTCACTTTTACAAGAGCTGCACGTCCCTAACAGTGCTGCTCCCATCTTGTGGTGTGATAACATTGGCGCAACCTATCTCTTAGCAAATCCATTATTTCATGCCCGTATGAAACATATTGAGATAGACTATCACTTCGTACGAGAACAGATTGCCTAAAAGCATTTCAAGTATAATTCATTTCTACAAAGGATCAACTAGCTGATATCCTCACCAAACCACTACCACAAACTGCCTTTGAACGCATTCGTCGACATCTCAACATTCAACAATCTATAGTCATGTAGCTCCTGCGATTGAGCAGGGATATTAGCTAACATATAACACGAAGCACTGAGTTGACCGAAACACCTTCAACGACACCCAGGTTCGTCTCTGACACCTGGTCTTCTCTGCTCGTTGCAACCACCTCTAAAGATCACGGTCAACCAAATCGCCGATATTCTTGTAATAGAGTGCGATATTTGTGTAACAACCAAGTGTAATCTTTGTGTATAAATACATGTATAATAAAGTTGTTGGTGTGGTTGGAAAATCAAAATCATTCTCGTACCTCTCTTCTAATAAAATGTTTTTACTTTCTCACCCTCTATATCAATTATTATTATTTCCTATATTACATCAATATCAATATATATTAAAATATATCCACTCCAATATAATATATCCATTAAAATACATTAATAATATCATATCAACTCACCGAGACCAATATCATAATATTAAAACATCACCCACTATCTATTTACCTCTGTATTATAATATTAAAAAATCATTTACTAATATCACGTCACTATATCAATTATTATAAATCCACCAATTATTATAAACGTACCAAATAAGTATCTTACTCAATTTATCCCACCTCAATTTTATCCTGAAACTAACTATATCGTTACGCAAATGCAGCCCCAATTTTTTTAACAATTACTACCACCGATGTAATTACCATTTTGAAAAGAAAATGTTGTTACTTAGTTCATTGCACCACCCTCCCCGATTTACTCAGAGCTGTTGATGAATTCCTACCATGCGTGCGTGGAATGGATTAATTATACTCCCTAAATAAAATATAAAGTAGAAAAGACAAGCGAATATGACGACTAAGAGCTATCTGCATTCCACATTACGCAACCGACCACATAAAAGATTAAAGATTTTATTACAATAATATCACACCAGGGAGGCGAAACGACACATTTACGGAGGAGGCCATTCACTCATGAGCATTGTTGTCTTTGGCTGACCACCCTTACATGCCATGCACCCAATAGGCCTGCCATTGGTTTAATTAACAAGCAGTGTAACAACTAGGAAATCAAGTAGAAGTCTTCTGTGCATTTCTATGGGATGCGGAGATAGAGTGGAATTAGATTGAATGAATTGGGAGGGGCGTCCCAGACAGAGAAAGCACTTGTTGAGTTGAGCCATTTCTTGGTCATCTCTGGGAAGTGGCGATTAAGCACATCTTTCAAGCTCTCTGTGGTATTCACCCATTCCAATCCCTTTTTCGTGTACGTCTCCTCATTGAAGTTGCTCGTGAAAAATCTATCAGCTTCCAGTCTCCTGCAAAACCAGAGTACGTTCTTCCTATCAAAACATCATACACATGGCTAGAAAAGAGTACAAAAGGAGGAAAAAAATTTCTCCCAAACACATTTGAATCAAGTATTTACATTATCATTAATTTGGATTTTTTTACATCAATGTAATTTGTCAGTCGACATGACTGTAATTTTAATTTTTTATTTGCATATATTTGCCACCATGAAATTGATTATAACCTTTATAAAAATACCGCTCAAATTAAATTTCATCAAGATGATTACCTAGCTGCTTTTAACTCAACATTAAATGCTAGTTGTTTTTATCACTAGGTTATCCCATAAAACCCTCGAAAGTGCCATTTCCCGGCTTCTCTTGATCTCTCCTGCTTATTCCCTTCAGCCCAACATTGTGGGATCAAAGCACCTCCACAAATTTATCCAACACCCTCAATGAAGATCGTTCACCACATTTTGCACCTTCCATTGCCTTTTCAACCTTCGTATATAGATTTTTGAGTATGACAAAATGTGCAATCTTATATTAACTAAATGGCATTATGGTAATAGAAGCAAGTTTGCAACGCTATACATGTAAATATGAAGATTATAGTAACATTTATCGAATATCGAAATTAAGTTCCCAAACAGCATTATTATCTTTTTCAAGCTTGAGTTCCATGCTAAATGGGCCTTCAAAAGATAACAAATGTTACTACCTACATTCGGAGATGCGCAGATGCATATTAAAGATGAAATGGTTTAGTTACCTGCTGGCCATGACAAGAAAGATGAAGAATGCAGTCTCGCTGATGGCAAACCCTTTGATTTTCCTCTCTGCCATGAGTCCCACGAGGATGTCGAGCTTCTCTACGTCGTCGCCGTAAACCTCTCTCAGCATTGCAATGGCATCCTTGTCATCAGTAAGGTCCTCCCACTTGGAGATGGGGATCATTAGCAACTTCCTCCTGAATTGGTTGTACCTCGCAACCTCTCTCTCTCTGTCCCGATAAACTACATAGGCAAACACACGTATCTACGTTTGATTACATATCGTTTGGTTGTGACTTTCATTGAGAATATAAAAAGATTTACTACACCTGAACAACTAAAGCATTATAGAAAAGTGCAATTATGCATTTGAAATAAAAATACATGATCATGCGAAATATCTCTCTCTCTCTCTCTCTCTTGCAAAAAAATGGAAAATATCTATGTATTTGATAGAAAATGGACACCTGAAGGAAAGATATAAGTAGGATGCATTTTTATTACCTTCAAGGGAAGGTAGATCCACATGGTCAGGTCTCTCTGTTCCATCAACGTTGTGGGGAATGAGATCCCTTAAGAACAAGGGGTAATTCCACAATTCCAGTGCCCCACAGGCCTGATGACCCATGGACACCATGGAACTCTCAAACCCTAGCTCTGACAAGCGCTTCTCTCCGTTCATCCCTATCATCTCCTCCATCCCTATCCTGTATGTATTGCATTCATCGCGATCAACTAAATAGACTAACATTAGTTTGTAATAAGGATACATGATTGATGTAAAATTACTTAAAAGCATCATAAAAAAGGAATAGGTAATACCCTGTAAACATCAGCATTCAATTTACTTAAGGTCTCTAAACTTTCTATACTGCTCAACGGATTGATAAGAGTCTTTGGGACGAATGGGGGTTTCAGATTATAACTGGAAAATAAGTGGCTGGAGACCAAACATAACATATGGCTATGGCAGGTTGATGACCTTGGTGTGAATTAATGGATGTGTCCAAAATTTTCCTATTTCTTAAATGGAAAGGTGAGCCATGCAACATACATACTCTTTGAGGAGTTGAGGAGATTTGTTAGGACCGGGAGGTGCGTTGATGTTCCCGACATGGAAGGTATCTGGCAGGAGCGAATGCATTCTATAGACAGAGGTGAACTCCTCTGTGAGTGAGTAAGGAACTCCATGGTTGTTGGGCTCCTTTAGTCCCACTAGCCCTCCAAAGATGGGCCCAAGCGTGGCTCCTCCAACATGCCCGAACTTGTCCTTGAAACATTTTCCCAGTAACCCATACCTGCATAACAGATAAATTTACTTGCCAAAGTTGTTTAAGCTAGTAAAATTTGGTTCATATCAATAAGTACAGTGTACAGAAATTTCGCCCACTCATGCGGATTGGAAGTGCGCACTCAGATAATGGAGGCTTCAACTTTGAGATGGGTGCACTTAGAAATAATACTTGGGCAATGTGCAGTTGAGGATGAGAAAGAAGGGCATGATGAATCTTTGGTAGATAATGTGGAGCTGTGAAGGGATCAATTAGGTGGAAGTTGTTTGTTCATGCTATTACTTGGCTAATGTATAGGTTTAGGTTGAGAAAATAAAATAGGGTTTTTTTTCCTAGTCTTTTTTGTATGTACAGCTGCATAGAAACTAGGGTGGTATAGCTTTATTCTTTCTAGCTTTTGATTGTATCTCCTCTTGATGGGCACCGACCATACTTATTTCTGTATTGATAAGAATAGTGGAAGTCGACCTTTACACCTCATTTATTCCAGCCAAAATAAAAAAATAAGACGTTAAAAAACATCCACTGAACCGCAAGGTCATTACAGGAAACCACGTAGGTTGTAGCCTGCATCTTTTGATTTTTTTTTTCACAGGTACATAAATAATAACATGATAACTGGATCGGGAAAATTGTGAGAAAAATCTAGAGCCCTTCACATTCGGTGAAAAAGATCAGTTATACTTAAATATGCCAATCTGTGGTTGATCATTAAGAATTAAAAGATAATATACCAAGAAAAGCACCATGAATTAACTTATCCAAAGGTTACCTCCGCGGACAGGCGTGCAAACATGCATGTACAATTGGAAATCAGAACGTCCGTAAACCGTGTCAGAGATGAATGTATCTATGCACATCTTAACATCTAATCAAATAGTTACCAATTGGTGCGCATGGCTGCATGCATGGTGTCAGTTTTGAGTAGCTCGATGGTCCAGTCAATTGTGTGGATCTTTGCAATCACTGCAGATGTGACCAACCTTGCATACCGGTATAGTTGTTCATCATCTAACTTTGGATATTCCTTCTGCAAATATTCATTACCATGTTAGCAACACAAAACCACAAACTGTACACTTTGATAATTATATCATTTGTTTCCTTATTTGTGCCCTCCTATCTTGCCATTTCAGTGGAAGTGCCCACTGCAGGAGTGCGGTGGATGTCTAACGTTGGATCAGAAGTCTGAAGGTGAAATTCTTTCCAGTTTCTAACACTTACATCAAACTCTAAAGTAATGATAGCGATTTGATGTTCGTGGCAATTTCAGAAATAGTAGAGGAGGATTTTCTTCAATGGGAAAGGTAGACCGTCAAGATAGTGAAGTTAGGGTATTACAAACACAAGTTTTGAGGCACAGGGTTTTTTTATTCAACTAGTTTCGCGTATGAAACTCAGGTTGTTGTATAATTGGCATATATAGGTAATGATAAGACTAAAGTGTTAAGTTCCTTTGTAAATAAATAAATGTTGGTGTGTCGGTGTGTGTTGTAATTTTTCTATTACTTAGAAAGTAAGAAACATTGTTATTATAAATAAATCTTTAGGACCTCCTCTATTCATCATTGGAGTGAGGGAAGTCCTGGACACAGATGTAGCGAGGCACACTAGTCGAAGAAAATGATTAATCTTAATTTCAAAGAAAACCTTACATTTCTTTATATAGAAAGAGGTGTTGGAAAAATTACATAAGAGGACTAATAGAAAATAAATAAATAAAAAATAATCCACACAAAATATAACTAAAGAGGACAACCCTCACAACACTCTCTCTTAAGCTAGAGCATAAATGTCAATCATATTCAACTTATCACAACATGCTTCAAAAGTAGATCTAGCAAGTGGCTTGGTAAATATATCTGTAGCTTGGTCCTCTGAAGTGACAGGTGTGGTGTAGAAAAGCCTCTTCTGAATCAGATCTTTGGTATAGTGGCAATCAATCTCAATATGTTTCGTGCGCTCATGAAACATGGGATTATTAGCAACATATGTGGTCGCATGATTATCACACCTTATCTCCATGGGCTCCTAAATTTGAATATGTAAATCAAATAGGAGAGATTTTACCCAAATCATCTCAGCTGTGCCATAGCCTTGTATTCCGACTCGGCATTAGATCGAGGCACGATGCTCTGCTTTTTGCTCCTCTAAGTCAGCAAGTTGCCTGCTATGCATGTGTAGAAATTGGTGGTAGACTTCCTATCTGAAAGGCATTTAGCATAATCTGTTGGTATATATTAACCCTTTTATTTCTATCTTATTGTAAGGGCTATAATAGTCTTTGTCCCTCAGGGACATTTATGTACTTTTAGCTCTACGATCCCTCTCTATATAAAGAGGGCCCAGGGTTTGTAATGGAATTGACTCTTTTCATCTAATTTGGTATCAGAGCACTGGTCCTAGACCGTGGCTCTAGGTATCCCACCCCTCAAGGCCTCCTAAACCCTAACACTGAATCTTGTTCTCATCTCCTCCTTCCTCAGTGGAGGTAGCGGTCTCCGACGGCCCTCCAGCCGCAGGTAGGAGCCCTAGCGGCCCCTGGTGAGGCCCCTGAGGCTCGATTTAGCCTCTGAGACTTGATCTAACCCCATGCAGGAGCCCTAGCGGTGCCCCTGAGGCCTGATTCAGCCCTTTCAATGGGGTTGCAGCGGTGTGGAAGCCTCTGAACCACCGAGTGGCGCTCCAGCGAGGGTCGATAGACCCAGCAGTGGCGCTATAGGTGTGCTGTGACCTACAGCAGCTAGCGGCGACGCTGCTGGTCCATGGGTTGCTGGCGGCGCTCTGCAGTAGGCGCTGGCGTCACCGCCAGCAGCATCGCGGCGGCCGTCTGAGGCTGCGACCGACGGCGCAACCACCTGTTGTAGCCGTGAGTGTGATCCTTGACCCCTGTGCAGCATCTGTAAGGGGTATATTGCCCTGATCTAGGGACTGCAGTCCTATTCTTGTTGCAAGAAGGAGGCTAGACTTCTTCAAAGCCTCCTTAAGTGTTCTCCTTGCACCTAAGTGAGGCTAACGCCTATCTAAGGAAGCCTCTTAGCAACTATGCAAATCTGAATCGGTTGGATTTTTAGATTATTTGATGGTTTCCTAGTCCTAGACACTTGATCGAGGCTTCCAGATTGTGAAGATGGCTTCAGATAATCAGTTCGAGGTGTCTTCGGGCTCTATTTCGAACACCAGGGTACTCAACCCATTTTTTGGTCCTGTTATTAAGTTGGATGAGACCAACTACCTACGGTGGTCCCAAACCTTTCTTATGACCTTTAGGGGTCATAAAAAGAGCCATATGATTATAGATCTGGAGCCTGAGAACAAGACTGGCACAAATGTCAACTTAGATAGTGATAATGCCATGGTTTGTGTATGGCTGATGCAGATAGTTATTCCCAGAATAGGAGATGAGATCATGTATTATACTATAGTAAAGGAGATGTGGGAGTCTTTGCGTAATACCTATTCACATGCCAAGAACTCCGCATGTATTTTCCAGGTCTTTTATGACCTCTTCTATCTACGTCAGGAGGGACGAATGCTGTCACAGTATTATTCACTTATGAAGGAAATGCTGGAGAGGCACTACTCCTACCTGCCAGGGTGTGCCTATGAGCTCTGGAGGAGTTTCAGGAGACAGTTGGTTGTCTTCCTTTTCTTGGCTGGCCTTGGATATGCTGTAGCTATAGATCAGATTCTCACTGCTCCCGAGCTTCCTATCCTGGAGGAAGCATATAGTAGACTCAGCAGAGTTACAGTGCGTTCTTTTACTGCTGACTCTACTGCTAAGTCGTCAGTGCTGGCTGCGATCCCTGGATGCGGCAGGGGTACTTATCCTACATGTGGTTGTGGACGTGGATGTTCTTCTGGTACGCGGAATAGGACACTGTGTACTTACTATGGTAGACTTGGTCACTCTGAGGCTACATGTTGGTAGAAGCATGGTAGACCACCGGTGGCCAATGAGGCAACTAAAATCCCAGATTCAACCCTTCCTACCTCTGATGTTACCTCCTTGAGATTGAGATTGAAACTTTGCAGGAGCAGATTGCTCAGTTGACTTAAGCTTCTTCCTCTCAGACTCCTGACACTGCAATTATGGCTACTTCTTTAGAGACACCTGCGATTGGTATGTCATCCCTTTTGTCTTCTAATGAGTGGTTGATTGACTCTGGTGCATCCACGCACCTATGCGGCAATAGAGGCTCTTTCTCCCAGCTTGCACCTGTTACACCTACCAGGACAATACAGGTGGCTGATTGGAGACACTCGTCACTTGTTGGCAAGGGAGATATGTCTTTATCTCTTACCTTGAGGCTTGCAAATGTATATTATGTGACTAATTTTCCATTGAATTTATTATCTGTTAGCAGTATCACCAGAGATCTGAACTACCGAACTATTTTTTATGCGTCCTCTTGTGTCTTGCAGGACAAATTCCTTAGGAAGACAATTAGTGGAGGGGGTGAGGAACATGGGGTGTACCGTCTAAGCCATACTGCTTTTGCTGCTTCTACTACTCAGGGCCTTGCTTTTGTTGGATCTCCTTTTTAGTGGCACTACCACCTTGGCCATCTACCCATTCATCACCTCAGACGTGTTCTACCACATACCTCCTCCACTACTGCTCTCACCTGTGATGCCTATCAGCATAGCAAGCACCACAAGGCTAGTTTCTCCAGTTCTTCCTCTGTTTCATCTGTTACTGCATTTGACCTAGTTTATATGGATGTGTGGGGTCCTAGTCATACTCCTGATCGACTTGGGAACAAATATTATCTTATTTTAGTTGATTTTTCTTGTGTTTCTTGGATGTTTCTCTTGAAAAATAAGTCTGATGTGGGGCAGATTATTGAGAATTTTGTCAAGGAAATAAAAACTTAGCATTTGTGTTTAGTGAAGTACTTTCATTTTGATAATATCTTGGAATTTTGTACTATGCATTTGTGTAATTTTTTTCTAGTTGTGGCATTATTCATGAAACTACCTATCCTCATACCTCTCAGCAAAATGGTGTTGCTGAGAGGAAACATTGCCATATTCTTGATGTTGCCTGCACCTTATTGATTCATCATTCGGTCCTGTCTCTTTACTGGGGTGATGCTGTTTTAACTGCATGTTTTTTTATTAATTGGATGCCCAATGCTGCGTTACGTGACGGATTCCTCTTCAGGTCATGTATCCTGATCGCCCCCTGTTTTACGTCACCCCTCGGACTTTTGGTTGTGTTGCCTTTGTCCATTTGTTGGGACTAGGTCGGGATAAACTTGCACCAAGAGTAGTCAAGTACGTTTTTCTAAGGTGTACCCAGACACAAAAGGGGTATCGTTGTTTTGATCCACTTACTTCTCAGCATTATGTTTCTGCAGATGTTACTTTTCATGAGGCTGTACCTTTCTTTTCTGTAACGGCTACTAAAATGCCTCCTGCGGGTGATATGGCACCTATGTCATATACACCCATTCGCTTTGGTAACTTTCCTGAGATTCCTGTCCTCACTACACCACCACTACCACCTGCTATGCATTCCTTTGCACTCCTGGCAGGGCCACTCTAGACATACGTTCGCCCTCATACTACCTATCAGGGACCCCCACCCTTGCCTTCACCATCGACTTTTCAGGTAAGTCCTTTAGACACTGACGTATGTTTGCCATGTGATGGTCACAGGGACAAGACATGTAATGCATCAGGCGATGATCTTGATATTCCGATAGCCATTCAGAAGCAACCACGGACCTACACCACTTATCCTATGGTAGGGGCACTTGCTATTGATAGTCTATCTATTGGATTTGCTAGATTTACACAGGCGTTAACTACTACGCAGATTCTAGCTACTTACTGTGAGACCATGCTTGATCCAAAATGGCGCGTAGCCATAGAGGATGAGATGGTCGCTCTTCGAGGCCGTGGGACTTGGGAGCTAACTGTTGGTGCTAGAGCACCACGATCGTTTGTTTTGATGATAACAAAACACGTGTCATTTAACATTTGCACTTAGAGTCTTAGATTTCAGGGCAATTGCAAATGGAGACGTGATTAGGCGAAGTTCGAGCTCGCATCCAGGATGGATTGGAGGAGCTTGATGGAGAATAGAGGAGATTCGCGAGGAGCGATAGATTGAAGATGGAAGGACAAGAAGAATATGATAGAATTCTGTTTATTTCTTTCATGTACTTTTGTCTTTATTTCCTTGCTCTTTTTGTTCCTTAGAACATCGTGTTAAAGAGCCTCAAAGTACCCTAACAGTAGTCCTAGGAACACCTGCACAACCCTAGGATACTTAGGTTTTCTGTAGAGAACTTAGAAAATCAATATAGGGTTCAAACAACCTTTTCAGATGTCTAATCCGAAAATCAAACGTCTGATAATGAGTTTTAAGACGTCTGACTGCTGACTCAGACGTCCGATAACATTTAGGCTTGACTTATTTAGTTCTGTCTGATGAAATCAGATGTCTGGACTGACCTCAGTCCAGACATCTGATGATTTTGCCAGACGTCCAATTAGTGAATCGTTAGCTGGCTTAACAAACACTGAAGAATATTACCGTTAGAGCCTTATCAGACGTCCGTAAGTGTTTCCAAACGTCTGATAAATGACCGTTTTGCCTCGGCTAACTCAAAATCTCTTTTCAGAGATCTTATAGCCGTTGCAATCTCTTAGAAATCCACTCCCGTAGAAAAAGTAGGTTTCCAGACATCCAGACATAGTGCCAGACGTCCTATATGTCGTCTGATGGACTTGCACTAGAACCCTGTTTAGATCTGATTCATGTCAGGAAGGAAACCCACCTAAAATCAGACGTCTAACTTTGTTCCCAGACATCTTAAGCTGGTTTTCCAAGCATCTGATGCCAGGATCAGACATCTGATAACCCTGTCAGTGCAATGATTGTTCCTAATTTCGGCCTGATTCTCTTGGGCTTTGCACCAAACGGCTATGGAGGTTTTCCAAAGCCTTCCAAAGCTTTCTTAAGGCCTCTATAAATAGAGTAGAACCTCTTGCACACCTACACACACCAAGACACACCAAGAACAAGCATTTCCACTCTTTTGTGTCTATGAAAAGATCTTGCTCTCCAAGCTCAAGTTCCATCATCTAGAGAGCTTAATTCCGTTTGCGTACCCGCTCTCCCGCCAACGTTTACGATAGCGACGAAGCGCTACCGCAGGGTTCACGCATCCGCATCAAGTCGACGCACCTCTGCAAAGGGAAGCATCCTAATTCCTATAGAAGCTTAGGTTAAAATCATCTTTGTTGGCTCTATAAGATTGTTGTTATTTATCTTTATTTTTTGGTTGGGTATTCGCTTTGCGAATTCCCGTCTCCTTCGTGAGACAAAATCCTTCTCGTGAAGAGAAGGGGTTTGAGGTACGCTACCCTCGTATAAAGTAGCGTGGTTGTAATTGATGTTGAATCACCCTCGTTTAAGTGATTCATTTAGTGGATTTGATCAACTTGGTTGATCAGAAAATCCTAACTTGAGAGGGTTAGGTGGTGGTTTTCACCTAGTTTGGGTTTCCACCTAAAAATAATTGTGTACATTGTGTGATTGAATTTTTTTTGTGAGATTGTTTATATTCTATTCCGCAATTTATTACGTCACCCCTCCTAGTAGGGAAACAACAATTGGTATCAAAGCAGGTTCTTGCTAATCGGAGTATCACCTGGGCAAGAAGATCATGGAGGGAAGCAGTTCCGCAATCCGAATCTCCGAGGGGCAGTCCACGACCCGTCCGCCATTCTTCAATGGGAGCAACTACCCCTACTGGAAGCTGCGGATGAAGACTTGGCTTCAAGCTAATGACTTCACGATTTGGGCCAGGTGCGAGATGCCATTTGAGATCCCGGAGAAACCCGCGGGAGGCTACTCGCAACAATAAATTCGTGAGCTCTCTTTGAACGCGAAGACCATGAACACCCTTTGCTGCGCACTCAGCCCGGAGGAGTTCAACAGAATCTCACAATGTGCCACTGCATACGAGATTTGGCACACACTCGAGGTAACTCACAAAGGTACCTCCCAAGGTAAAAACTTCCAAAATCAATTTACTTTCTCAAGAATTTGAATCTTTTTCTATGAAACCTAACGAATCTTTGAGTGAGATGAACACTAGGTTCACTCTCATTGTAAATAATTTGAAAGCTTTAGGGAAGACTTTCATCAAGGGGGAGCTTCAAGGGAAGCTTCTTCGTTCCCTCGGACCGGAGTGGGAACAGAAAGTCACCGCCATCGAGGAGGCGAACGAAGTGGAGGAGCTCAACATGGAAGATCTCCTAGGCAATCTAATGGCCTATGAGACAAAGTTGAAGCATAAGAAGAAGGATACACCAAAGCCTAAATCGAAGAAGACTCTCGCTTTCAGAGCCGCGTTGGATAGCGAGGTAAGTTCCGACGACGAAGACTTTAAAATTTTACTTAAGAAAATTTCCAAGTTTTGTAGGGAATCAAAGAAAGAGAAAAAGGAGAAGAAGGAAAGCCCGAGACGTTGCTACCACTGCAACGAGAAAGGGCATCTGCGACCAAAATGCCCTCTTCTCAAATAGGAGAAGAAGAAAGAAAAGGAGAAGTCTAAGAAGAAGGCGTTCCAAGCCACTTGGGACGATTCGAGCTGGGAGGTAGAGGAAGAAGAAAAGTCTATAGAAGAAGAAACCGCTTGCTTCGATTTCATGGCCAGAGGAAGTGATAGCGACAGCAAAAGCGGAAGCGACTCAGACAACGAGGTAAATACCAATTTACAAGATGCATTTAATGAGCTTTTTGAAGTTAGTAAAGCACTTAAGATAGAAAATAAAGGCATTAAAAAGAACCTTAGTTTTCTTTAAAATGAAAATGATAGGTTAGAAAAATAACTCAAGGACATAGAAACTAGTCCTAAAGATAATAACCTGTTATTAGAAAATAAAAATTTAATCAATGAAAATGCTAAATTAATTGAAGAAAATGATAGTTTAAAGTTAGAAATTTTTGATTTAATGACTAAGATGCATATCATAGAAAAAGAAATTGCATGCCTTAGGGAAAACTCTAACAAATTAATCAACAAAGTAGATAATTTTTATAGCCCTAAGGATGAGAAAGGATCTCCATTAAGGAGACCCGCTAACAGATCCGAATCCAAGCTCACTTGGATACCGAAGAAAGAATTGGAATCTTATTTTGTAGGTTTCAGGGATAACTACAACATAAAGGACTGGACCTACAAGCTTAAGGTTGGTCAACTCGAGTTGGGAGAACCAAGGAATAGACCAAGGAGGAGAATGAGAAGACCGACGAGACGGCGAACAAACGATGGACCCGCCACACGTCGATTACCAGACTGGAGACCAGCACCAATGCCTGAGCCTCCAAGCTACGGATGGGAGCCCCATCCGATGTGGCATCCACCGCCACCATTTGGGCCATTTTATTGGCCATGGTAGGTAAGGTAAAAATTTTTGACCCTATCTTTGTTTATCATTAGCATTTAGATAGAGGGAGTTAAAAATTATGAGCTAATTGTCAATTATTAAGGGGGAGATGTAAGTTAGCTAAATTTCCTTTAGTAAGGGGGAGAAAAATAATAGCTATCATGTTATTACAAAAAGGGGGAGGACATTACTTTTGTTAAAAGAAATTCATAGAAGAGCATGTTTTAAGGGAGAGTTATATTAAATTTAAAATCAATCAAACCTTTTTGATAATGTCAAAAAGGGGGAGGATTTTTTGCATTATTTATGGTTTTGTCATCATCAAAAAGGGGGAGATTATTGGTGCTAGAGCACCACGATCGTTTGTTTTGATGATAACAAAACACGTGTCCTTTAACATTTGCACTTGGAGCCTTAGATTTCAGGTCAATTGCAAATGGAGACGTGATTAGACAGAGTTCGAGCTCGCATCCAGGGCAGATTGGAGGAGTTTGATGGAGAACAGAAGAGATTCGTGAGGAGCGATAGATTGAAGATGGAAGGACAAGAAGAATATGATAGAATTCTGTTCATTTCTTTCATGTACTTTTGTCTTTATTTCCTTGCATTTTTTGTTCCTTAGAACATCATGTTAAAGAGTCTCAAAGTCCCCTAACAATAGTCCTAGGAGCACCTGCATAACCCTAGGATACTTAGGTTTTCTGTAGAAAACTTAGAAAACCAACATAGGGTTCAAACAACCTTTTTAGACGTCTAATACGAAAATCAGACATCTGATTGTTGACTCAGACGTCCGATAACATTTAGGCTGGACTTATTTAGTTCTGTCTGATGAAATCAGACGTCCAGACCTTAGTCCAGACGTCTTAGAAGACGTCTGTTGATTTTGCCAGACGTTCAATTAGTGGACCGTTGGCTGGCTTAACAAACACTAAAGAATATTACCGTTAGAGCCTTATCAGACGTCCATAAGTGTTTCCAGACATCTGATAAATGACTGTTTTGCCTCGGCTAACCCAAAATCTCTTTTCAGAGATCTTATAACCGTTGCAATCTCTTAGAAATCCATTCCTGCAGAAAAATTAGGTTTTCAGACGTCCAAACATAGTGCCAGACGTCCTGTATGTCGTCTGATGGACTTATACTAGAACCCTGTTTAGATCTGATTCATGTGAGGAAGGAAACCTACCTAAAATCAGTCATCTAACTTTGTTTCCAGACGTCTTAAAATGGTTTTCCAGACGTCCGATGCCAGGATCAGACGTCTGATAACCCTGTCAGTGCAATGATTGTTCCTAATTTCGGCCTGATTCTCTTGGGCTTTGCACCCAACGGCTATGGAGGCTTTCCAAAGCCTTCCAAAGCCTTCTTACGGCCTCTATAAATAGAGGAGAACCTCTTGCACACCTACACACACCAAGACATACTAAGAATAAGCATTTCCACTCTTTTGTGTCTAAGAAAAGATCTTGCTCTCCAAGCTCAAGTTCCATCATCTAAAGAGCTTAATTCCATTTGCGTACCCACTCTTCCGCCAACGTTTACGATAGCTACGAAGCACTACCGCGGGGTTCACGCATCCGCATCAAGTCGACGCACCTCTGCAAAGGAAAGCATCCTAATTCCTATAGAAGCTTAGGTTAAAATCATCTTTGTTGGATCTATAGGATTGTTGTTATTTATCTTTGTTCTTTGGTTGGGTATTCGCTTTGCGAATTCCCATCTCCTTCGTGAGACAAAATCCTTCTCGCTTCGTGAGACAAAATCCTTCTCGTGAAGAGAAGGGGTTTGAGGTACGCTACCCTTGTATAAGTAGCGTGGTTGTAATTGAGGTTGAATCACCCTCGTTTAAGTGATTCGTTTAGTTGATTTGATTAACTTGGTTGATCGAAAAATCCTAACTCAAGAGGGTTAGGTGGTGGTTTTCACCTAGTTTGGGTTTCCACCTAAAAATAATTGTGTACATTGTGTGATTGAATTTTTTTTGTGAGATTATTTATATTTTATTCCGCAATTTATTACGTCACCCCTCCTAGTAGGGAAACAACACTAACTCCACTTCCTAATGGTGCTGCATTTGTTGGCTGTTGGTGGGTATTTACTATGAAGTTTAATCCTGATGGTGGTGTTGCTAGGTACAAAGCCCACCTCGTGGCAAAGGGGTTCACCCAGACTTATGGGGTTGACTTCTTTGACACATTCTCACCAGTTGCTAAGTTCCCATGGTCCGGGTATTGATTGCAATGGCAGTTCAATTGGATTGGCCCTTGCATCAACTAGATGTCAAGAATGTCTTTCTTGATGGTGATCTCCAAAAGGAAGTCTATATGCTACAGCCATTTGGTTTTGAGAGACAGGAGTGTGTATGCCGATTACGGAAGGCTATATATGGCCTCAAACAGAGTCCCAGAGCCTAGTTTCAAAGGTTGTCATAAGTTATTGAGGTAGCTTGATTCAGGAGATCGACAGTTGATTTTTCACTTTTTGTCAGGACTACACGAGATACTGTAATACTTCTTGTTTATGTTGATGGTTTGATTACCACAGGGGACGATGAGTAGGGCATTGTTGAGGTCAAGTGCATCCTTGCAGAGCAGTTTGTTATGAAGGACTTGGGGGCCCTACGGTATTTCCTTAGTATTGAGGTTGCTCGCAGTAAGAAGGGTGTGGTCTTGTCTCAGAGGAAGTATGCCTTAGATATCCTACAGGAGGTTGGTATGCTTGGGTCCGAGGAGGCCAATATTCCTATGGACCCCAAGATGCTACTTTATGATAAAGATGCACGGGTGGTGGACAGTAGACAGTATAGATAGCTTGTGGGCAAGCTATTGTATCTCACTATCGTAAGGCTAGATATATCTTTTGTAGTTGGGAGACTGAGTCAGTTCATGGCCAAGCCAACATGTTAGCATTAGGATGCGGCATTGATGGTATTTAGATATGTCAAGAAGGCTCCTAGGAAGGGTCTTTTCTTTTCCAAGGGGTCTTTTATAACATTGGTTGGATACTCGAATGCAAACTATGCTAGATGTCATGTGGATTGCAAATCCACTACTGAGTTCTGCACCTTCTTAGCAGGAAATTTGATCACATGGAGGAGTAAGAAATAGGGTATAGTTGCAGGATCCAATGCCGAGTTTGAGTACAAAGTTATGGCTTAGACGACTACTGAGATAATGTAGATCAGATCCTTGCTTATTGATCTACAGGTATAGTTTCTAGCCCCATGGAGATGAGGTGTGATAATGCAACAGCCACCTTCATTGCTAACAACCTAGCATTTCATAAGAGGACGAGGCATGTAGAGGTTAACTGTCACTATACCAGGGCCATTATTCAGAAGGGACTGCTATACACCACTTTAGTTGCATTTGACGAGCAGGCTGCAGCTATTTTCGCCAAACCTTTGGCCATATCTTCATTTGATACTTGTATGTCCAAGCTGAGTATGATAAATATCTACACTCCAGCTTGAGGGGGAGTGTTGGTGTATATTAGCCCTTTTATTTCTATCTTATTGTAAGGGCTATAATAGTCTTTGTCCCTCAGGGACATTTATGTACTTTTAGCTTTACCATCCTTCTCTATATAAAAGAGGGCCTAGGGTTTCTAATGGAATTGACTCTTTTCATCCAATTTAATCCACAATAGGATACCCCACAACAGTCATGAACTCACCTCTTCTGAATGGTAACCCATGCCCTGGTGCCTACTTCATATATCTAAGTACGTGCATTGCAATATCTTAATGTTGCTTGGCTGGCTTGTCCATGAATTGACTGAGCTTTCCTGAAACAAAAGAGATATTTGGACGTGATGGGCCTCAGAAGGCCGCCAAAAGATTTATATGAGAAGAGAACACTACTTAGTCATTAACATCTGTCGCTTAGGAGGAACAGATTGAGCCTCCCTCTCAATGGAGATGCTCAGCTCGATAATCATAGGCAAACACAAAGGGAACAGAGATTTGGTGACCCAGTTTCACTGCAAGGAGTGTACATCTGGGGGTAGGATGGTGCTCCCAACTATGCACTAGCATTTTTGAGATTACAAGATTTTCTCTCCCTCTTCGGGGTGCCCCCCTCTATTGGTGGTCCTTTCCTCTATTTATAACATGGGGAGACCTCTAACTTGATGGCCTCTAGTACCCCTTTTGTCAGACTACTTGTCTGTTGTTAGGGTATAGGTGATCAGGTCCATCTTATCATATCTTCGGTTGTGGCTGCGTTGAATCTTTTGGCAGGTTGGGTGGATTCTAGTTAGAGTCCGGCTAGTCATAGGTGAGACAGGCGGTATCGGCCTTGCTTGTTTACGTTATAGTTGGGTAACTGGATCCTCAGTTGGGTCATATGCAGAGTTTTGGATTCGAGGGCAATTTTTGCCCCTCATCATATGCCCCTACTCTCTAGTCAGTGTGAACTGCTGAGAGAGTAGTAAGAGTACCCAAAACTCTGCTGTGGATGATGCCCCCAGATGTTCTTTGGGCTGTGCCAAAGCGAGGAGAACATTTATGACGAAGCAGTCGGATGGCTTTTCCTTGCTTTCAGTTGCTTGGAAGAGGTCCCTTGTTAAAAAGGTATGACCCCAAGCTTGCACGGGCTTTAGAAGGCGGCACCGGGTGTATGAGCCCTAGGTCACACCGGCTTTAGGAGGGGCATTGGACTTACGAGCCCGGATTCGTGCTGGCCTTACGAGGCAGCAACTGTTGAGCTCGGGGCTAATGAGCCCTAGCTTATGAGCCTTAGGAGATGGTGTTGCATGGGCAGTAAGCGTATGAGCTTGAATTCGTGCTGACCTTACGAGGCAGCAACTATTGAGCTTAGGGCGTATGAGCCCGAGTTTGTGCTGACCTTACGAGGTAGCAACTGTTGAGCTTGGGGTGTATGAGCTTGAGCCGGGTTGGCCTTAGGAGGTGGCGTTGCATGGACGTAAGGCGTATGAGCCCGAGTTCGTGCTGACCTTACGAGGCAGTAACTGTTGAGCTTGGGGTGTATGAGCCCAAGCCAATGTTGGCCTTAGGAGGCAGTGTTGTTTGGGCATCGGGCATATGAGCCCGAGCCCGTGCTAGCCTTAGGAGGCAGCACTATTTGGGCGTGGGGCGTATCAACCTAAGTTCGTGCCGGCCTTAGGAGGCAACACTGTTTGGGCATGGGGTGTTGTTTGTCACGCTTGATCGAGTTTTAAAAAGGTCGCGTTGTAGTACAGCCGAAAAAGCGTTCAAAACAAATACAATTTTATTACTCGAATTTTAAAGTCCGAGGTCGAACATAGAGAGCAAATTGGAGTTTAGAAATCAAGATCACAACTTAGAATTTAAAAGAATATGCAATAATACCAATGTCTCAATGCAAAAATATAGTAGATGTGTAGCACAAAATATTAAAGAAACCAATGTATGTAAATTGAACTCAAAATTGGACGTTTGATTTTAAATCAGCCATCTTAAATTTTTGATGCTACAGTGCTTCTTTTGCCGACTGCCTTTGCCTTCAATCTTCTTCTTCCTTCTTTCTCTTCTTCTTTATGTTCCTTCTTCTCTGTTCTCTGGCTTCTCCTTCCTTCTTCTTCTTCTTTGGCTTTCTTCTTTCTTCTTCTGCTTCTAGCTTCAGCTTCCTTGCCTTAGCCCTCAGCTTCCTCTGCCTTCTTCTTCTTCTTTGGCTTTCTTCTTTCTCTCTTTATTGCTGGTTGCCTTTCTTCTACCTTCAGTTTCTTCCTTCCATTCCTTTCTCTTCTGACTTCTGCCTTCTCTACTTCCTTGCCTTGTCCTTCTCCCCTTCGGCGTGTAGAGCAAAACCTACCCCCTACCCACGCAAGCTCTCTTCTCTTTTCTCTCTTAGGTTCTGCTCTCCCAGAGCCACGCTTCTCGGGTAATCGGATCGGGTATGCGCCCGGGACCAGACCCACCGGCGTGCGATGGTGGGCGAGGTGTGCTAGTCGGGTCGGGTCACCAGGGTCCACGGGGTGTGGTCGCAGACGAAGCGGTCGGGTCGGGTGAGAGAGGGACCTCACCCCGTGAGTTGGAGGCGAAGAGCCTATGGCAAGAATTCAACTTATGCGGGTGAAGCGCCTCAAAGCTTTCCGAGGTGGGACTATCTTCCCACCCCCTTTGCGCGCGCCTGCAGCAAAGTGTCTATCTTCAATTGCAGCTGTAGCTGCAGCTACAGCCCTCGACACCAATTGGATGCTTGGAGATGTTCGCGAAGACTTTCCGCGCAACCTGGGATTGTGACCTGGAGCGGGCACGGCTTGGAGCAGCTTGCAAGCAAGCTTTAGGCCCTACATCAATGGCGGAGAGCTCCTGGACCTGAAATCACCACAACGGCCTTGCAACCACGTTAAAACGCTCAGGGAGCTTCGCCAAGGTGTGGTGAGTGTGCAAGGGTAGTCGGTGTGGCGTGGGAACGCCTGTGGGAGCGTGCCTAGGGCACACTGCGACCGTGTGTGTGGGTGTGTTCGGGGGTGCGTTTGGGTGAGTGGCGGAGTGATATGAGTGGGGGTTATGATCAGGGGATCGAGGCGATGCTTGTGGACTAGTCGACGAGGAGGGAGGTGGTCTGTGGAGGTGGAGCGAACTCGCTTGAGTTGGTGGTCGGAGGTGAAGGGGATGATGGTGGTAGAGTGCGGCAATAGTCGTTTGAGGGAAATAAAGAGGGGGAAAGGGGGTAGAAGGTGAAGGAGACTTATCTAAGAGGTGAAGAGACGAAGATGAGACAGAGGTGGCGTCTGGCACGTATTGCCGATGCCAGAGACAAAGATGCTCAGTGAAGATGGTTAGCAAGGATAAAGGGGATGCAGGGGCGTCGACGGGTACTGCGCGACGCGGACGAACGTGAGGGAGAGGAACCTGCCACCGGTATTGTGGCTAGGCGACGAGGGAGAGTAGGAGAGGTCATTGGAGCTTGATGAGCGAGTCGGCAGGAGGAGAGACGAATTTGAGGGGGTTCTCCGGCTGATTTCAAGCTTAGGAGATGCGGGGTGAATTGGGGTTGCTTATATAGGTCTCTGGAAGGGATTTTGTGCTTGGAAGCCAAGCTTCCAAGCAAGTTAAGGTCGCCGGTGATGGTAACTCGAGAGAGACCCAAATCTCTCATGCGTTCGCATGAGAAATTGAGTACTAAGTAGGGCCTCAAATTTGGTTTACATTGGAGGGGATTTCTCAGAGAATCTCCCTTCCAATTTTGAAGGGGATTCTCTGAGAGATCAGGGATAAATCACCTTCTAAAACTCACCGGAGTAGGATTCCTCCGCTATAATGGTGGAGGGACCTAATTGCAAAGAATGATGAAGAAGATAGGGGGTCAAATGCAAGGGTTTTTGAAAGATAGGGGTAGAAATGTAATTGGGTCAGACATGTTTGCAAAGTGGGTCAAGATGAGTTCCCCTTAGGTCCAAATTTTGGTACAAACCTAATTTTGACCTAAGGAATCCAATGGCAAGGTTGGATTTTTGGTTTGACCACGTTTGACTAGGAAATTTACGTAAAAACCCAATTTAGGGTAAATATATGTCTGAGACCCCATTCTAGGTTAAAATGGGTTCAAATGGCCAATTTGAAAGTTCTAAACCCTAGAGAATATTTTTATATGATTTTTAGAGGGTTTAGGTAAATTTTATCCTGACCAGAACCTTGTTTAATCAAGTAAGTCTATTTTAGGGTTACAAGAAGTCATTTAATTCTCAAAACTCACACGAACCCTTTTATGTCTAATTCAACCCACTTATTATCTTGTTAAGATCATTTGACTTGTGTTTAGCCCTTTAGAAAACTCGTTGTTGTACTGCAATGGTAAAATTACAATTTTACCCCTTGTTTCTTGCTTTTCTCTTAAAAAGGTTATTCAGTGAATTAGAACCTCCAGTTGGTTATGTAGGAGCTTTTGTTCTCTTTTATGGGTGAAAATGAGCTAGTTAGGACTCATGATGGTGTTCCCATTAGGTGTATGGGCCCGAGCCCGTGCTGGCCTTAGGAGGTAGCACCTTGTCTAGAGACGCTGAGGCGGGCATTAACTTTTGTTGCCATGAGAGGTCATGGCCCAAAGCGTCGTGCTTGCTTGGAAAGGCGTGAGAAGCTTTTCATAACGTCAGTCTGAATGTCCAACGTGTGATAATGTGTGGAGTCTTTGACCGACGGTTTCATTAGTACAGTCATGCTGCCATAGAGTCAGTGTCGTATCTAAGGGGATTTTATTTCTCGAGAACTTGCGAACTACAGGGGGGAATGACATCATCGCCCTCGAGAGCCCATGTGATAGGGCTATAAATAGAGGCCTGTGGTGGGTCGCATTTCACAGCCTTTCATCCTCTTTCACCATGTTTGAGGGACTTAATAGTCGCGGGGAGGAACGTTTAAGTTTCGTTCACTCCTTTGATAAAGCTTTGTTGCCGAGCTTTTGTGTGTTTGGCAAAGTGGCCGAAGGACGATCATGTGGCTTTTTGGATTGTGGTGTGATAAACGCCAGTTTATCATCATTCTTATGCATTAAAACAAACTGAGCTCTTAGAGTTTTGCTCCGCAAATGGGTTTTTGGGCTGCATTTAGAAATTAACTAGGTTAGGCATGTATTGCATTTTCTTTTGTTGTTTTAATGTGTTTTTGTGAGTGTTAGGGATGAACAGATATACAAATCCCTAAAACCCTAGCACTCAAGAAGGCAATTGGTGAAGGAGGAGCTCAGATTAACTGGAACTCAGCTTGATCCAGCTCACCATAGTTGGAATCTAGCTCACTTGGACTAGGGTTAGCTCATCCCAGCTCCATTCAGCTAAACTCAGCTGAATGGCAGCTCAAGAGAATTTATCTTAACTCACCCTAGCTCAAGTCAGCTCAGATCCAGCTCAACCTAGTTGAGTCTAGCTCATCTTAGCTCCCACTAGTCCACAATCAGCTCTAGCTAGCTCAGCTGAGTTAACTGGAGTTCACCCCAGCTCAGATCCAGCTACATCTAACTCCACTCAACTCCAGCCAGCTGAAGAACTCATCCCAACTCAGGAAGCTCAAGTCCAGCTCCAGGGGACTTAGCTTAGCTCAAGCTAATTGAGCTAAGCTACCTTAGCTGTCTTAATCAGCTCAATTCTCCCCAGGAGCACCAAACCTTGCTCACCTCAACTCCATTCAACAGAAGCCAGCTCACTTTAGCTTGGCTTAGCAGCTATCAAAGAACTAGCAAGTTAAGCCAGATAGAGTAGCCCCATGTTGACCTCTTCAGTAGCTGTCAGCTCCAATTCAACTCCAGGCTTCTCCTCCTTAGCTCCTCTCCTCAAACCCTAAGCTCCACATGCATATTCCTCTACTCTGTAGCTAGCTAAGCTAGCTTAGCTTAGCTTACCTAGCATCCACTTCCATGTCACCCAAAACCTAACCCTAACTCCACCTACATGACCTACCACTCCAAGTCCACCTAAGCCTACTTAAGCTAGCTCCACCTCTACTCAAAGTTGGCGCCACCTCTTCACCACCCTTCACCCCTCAACTAACCACCAAAAGACACCTAAAGTTGGTGCCAAAACCAACCCTAACTACCTCCCTTTTGGCGCCAACCTTAACCCTCATATCCACCCTACACATAACCCCTCTAAGCCATCTCCACCATCCACCTCAACCCCCTTCTAGAAGCCTAGAAGTTGGCGCCAACCCATGGCACCTCTCCATGGTTGACACCACTTTTAGGTGTCCCTTGGCCACCCATAACTATCCCCCTTACACCCCTTAGGTGGCACCTGTAATTTCCTACTTGGAGGGGTGACGTAATAAAATTGCGGAATTGAATATATAAAGAAATATCACAAAAATCAATCGCACAAGTACACAAGTAATTTTAGGTGGAAACCCAAACCGGGTGAAAACCACCACCTAACCCTCTCGAGTTAGGATTTACCGATCAACCAAGTTGATCAAATCCACTAAACCGAATCACTTAAAACGAGGGTGATTCAACCTCAATACAACCACGCTACAAGTACGAGGGTAGCGTTCCTCAACCCCTTCTCTCCACGAGAAGGATTTTGTCCCACGAAGGAGACGGAAATTCGCAAAGCGAATACCCAACCAAAATAACAAAGATAAAATAAAATAACAAACCTATAGAGCCAACAAAGTAATTAACCTAAGCTTCTATAGGATTTAGGAAACTCCCCTTTGCAAGGAGTGCGTCGACGATGACGCGGGTGCGTGAGCCACGCAACGGCGTAATGTCGCTCTCGTAGACAACGGCGGGAGAGCGGGTGCGCGAAGGGAATGATGCTCTCAAGATGTAGAACTTGAGCTTAGAGAGCAAGAGCTTCTTGGACACAAGAGAGTGGAAGTATGTTGCTTAAGTGTGTCTTTTGTGTTTCTAAGTGTGTATTGGTGTGTAAAGGCTCCCCTCTATTTATAGAGGCCTTAGGAAGGCTTTGGAAGGCTTGGAAAAGCTTCCATAGCCGTTGGGTGCAAAGCCCAAGAGAATCAGGCCGAAATCAAGACAATGATTACACTTGACAGGGTTATCAGACGTCTAACTCTGGCATCAGACGTCTGTAAGGCCACTTTAAGACGTCTGATTTAAAGGTCAGACGTCTGATTCTATGCGGGTTTCTCCCTGACTTGAATCAGATCTAAACAGGGTTTTTGTGCAAGTCCATCAGACGACATACAGGACGTCTGGCTCTAAGTCTGGACGTCTGGAAACCTACTTTTACCGTGGGAATTGATTTCCAAACATTGCAACGGCTAGAAAATCTCTGAGAAGAGATTTTGGGTCAGCCGAGGCAAAACGGTCATTTATCAGACGTCTGTAAAGTCCTATGGACGTCTGATAAGGCTCTAACGGTCATATTCTTCAGTGTCTGCTAAGCTAGCCAACGGTCCACTATCTGGACGTCTGGCAAGTCCTCAGACGTCTTCTAAGACATCTGGTCTAAGGGTCTGGACGTCTGATTTCATCAGACAGAACTAACTATGTCCAGCCTATCAGTTATCAGACGTCTAAAACAACAGTCAGACGTCTTAAAATTCTTTATCAGACGTCTGATTTGGGAATTAGACGTCTGTAAATTCTGTTTGAACCCTATATTGGTTTTCTAAGTATTCTACAGAAAACCTAAGTATCCTAGGGTTGTGCCGGTGTTCCTAGGACTACTGTTAGGGTTCTTTGAGGCTCTTTAACATAATTTCTAAGGAAAATAAAGAGCAAGAAAAATAAAGATAAAAGTACATGAAAGGATTAAAAAGAATCTATCCTATTCTTCTTGTCTTCTATCTTTAATCTTTCACTCCACGCGAACCTCCTCTGTTTTCCGTCAAGCTCCTCCAATCCGTCCTGGATGCGAGCTCGAACTCCGTCTAAACACGTCCACATTTGCAATTGACCTGAAATCTAGGACTCAAATTGCAAATATTAAATAACACGTTTTTTGTTATCATCAAAACAAATTATCGTGGTGCTCTAGCACCAACAGCACCAACCATCCTTAACCCTAGGATCACCTAACCACCTCCATCCTCCCATCTTAGCCCTCCATTTCAAGAGTCACCTTAATCCCCTATCCTACCCTATAAAAAGACCACTACCCACCACCATTCAAACCATCCTTGGATAGAAAATTTCCTCTCATATTCCACCTAGAGCCCACGCCCAAGAGAGAAGAAGAAGAAGAAGATTAAGGGGATATTTTGTCCCTTTGGTGCCTTCCTCTCTTCCCTTCTCTCTTGAGCCCACGCCAACCAAAGGAGGAGCCAGGCAAGGAAGATCTTTAGAGGAGATCTTGAAGGTGGTCCATGCCACCTTGGAGGAGAACTTGAGGGTGGTGCACGCCCACCCTTGGAGGAGAGCATTGAAGGTGGTAGCATCCACCTTGGAGGAGCTTTCAAGGAAGGAGAAGGAGACCCTCTTTTCAAGCCAAGGAGCAGCTAGGCTTGGAGCAAGAAGACTCCCTTCTTCACCAGATTTTGCAAGAGGATTTGTGTTTCTTTCATTGCTTTTATATTTTCCATTTTTAGTAGAAGCATTCCTCTACTTGTCTTTGTAGAGAACACAAATTCTGATTAATTGAATGGCCTTCTTTTTAATTTCTTATTGCAATTGTTACATTTGTTCTAGCACTTGTTTCACTTCCACTCCCTAATTACTCTAGGCCTCCACTTGCCTAGAGTGAGCTTAGGTAGTGGACATTTTCTATCTCTTAAGTTTTAGCTAAGTAATTATATGTGTTAGTACTTCCCGTCACAATTCGCATTTTGCCCTCATCATTTCAAAACAAAAAAAAATTACATATTTAAAATATCAAAAAGAAAGTTGAGGTTTATTTTCTAAGTAAGAGTGTTGATTTGCAAGCAACTCGCCTCATTGGACGACCCTAGATACTCCCCTATCTAGGATTATAAATTTAAAAGCGTATGCGAATTCACGTGTTATAATGACATTAAAAACCCGCTTTTATAAATCACGCGATTTTTCGCATCAGTGAGCCCCTCCTGGTGCCCCCGCTCAACACACAAGTTGAGGTAAGGGCCTCCAATCCTTCTATAACTTGATACGCCCGTTGCGGCATTGGTGGGTCGGAGGTATTATTCTCCTTTCTATGCGCTTATCTTGTTTTGTTTTCTGGTGCAGGCTTTTGGGGGTTTTCTTTGTTGGGCGATTTAGGATGCCGTGACGGCCTTTGCTGGTCTGGGATCCATCTTGTGTGAGGGAGGCCTATGTGGCAAGGAGCTAAGAAGCGATCCTCTTGTCATCGAGGAGCTCAATAGGAAGCAGTTGGGAAGCCGAGAAGGGGCGGAGCAGGCTCCCTCATGGAGCCCACGGGGCGAATTCGATGGGGTGTTCGTTGAGGGAGAGTCAACTACGTCCGTCCTTGTGGACCCAAGTGGGAATGAAGCGGAGGGTGTTCCGCTAGGGGTACTGCCTCCTTCGGTCCCATGTGGAGAACCCACCGAACACTGGGTCGTGGAGGTGCTGCACGAGGCCTGGGTGAAGGTCGCTCCTTTGTGAAGGGTCAACGCTTCTATCGCTTTGCTCAGCTCCCTTGGTGATTCTAAGAAGGTGGAGCAGGGGCTGCTACTACTGGTAGCTCCTCTTGTGGGAGTGTATTTGCTCAGGTAGATGTGGGGCAAAGCTCAATGAGGGCACTGGCAGGAGTGGGTGCTTTTGGTCAGAAGGTGCTCACAGCACCCGCCTAAGCAGTTGAGCTCAACTAGTTATCCCTTGTGGAATGGCCTCCTGGAGGCCTTATGGTGTCGATTAGGTGGGGTACCTCACTGATATATTGGAGGGTACTCCGCACGTCTGAGCCGCTTCGCCTGTCTCAGGCAACCGTCGTGGCTCGTCAAGACTTGCCAGCCCGCTAATGGGCTCCTCATTCAGCCATTCTTCCTCTGTAGAGGGGGCTGGGGAGGCCATCCGGCCGATACCCAGGGGTTCGCTGGGGACGTGGGTAAGAGGCGCTAGACAGGAAGAGATTGGTCTTCATTGAGGAGACTTCTAAGGCGAATTTGCCAGAGGCTGCAAGGTCTGTCGATCTTGACACTACACTATTACTCTTGTAGATTAGGGTGGGCAGGCTCGAAGACTTAGGGCGAGACCGCTGAGTCCTGATGAACAGTGCCACCATTATCCTTGTAGTGGTTTGTCTCTTTTCAGTTGTAATTTAGTTGGAGACAATGATTCGGGAAATGTAATAGTCGATGTTTATTATAAAAGAAGAGATTTTTGCGTTCCTTGTATCAAAACCGCTCGTATGCTAAGTGTGAGGAATTGTTTTATCGCCTGGGATTTTTTACTTGCATGGGTCATGTGAACCACGTTGTACGAGTCCTAGCTTGATCCCTGTCGTTCGCTTGAATCAACTTGGCATAGAGGCTTGTCCTGTTACTCCCTCCCAACTGATTCTTGGCGGAGCCGAATGGGATGCCCGTGGAGAGGGCTATCCGCGGTAGTGGCCAGATGCTCATGGCTTGCGCTTGTGTAGGCGCAGGCGTGTGGCCCTTGGGGACCTTCTTATAGTCTCCCTAGTCCGACTACTCACCTGGCACCTCATCCACCCGTCTGTGCCTGGCACATGGGGTAACTGTGGCGGTCGTGGGTGGAATCAGTGCCTTGGCTGCATCCCACTTGTATAATGGGGCAGGCAAATGCAGTCCCCCTAGTAAGTGGGAGCGACGCGTACTTTTCAGGCAAGAGGTTGTGTCAAGGCTACTTGGTATGTAGTGCTTATTTGCTGCAGAATGGATGGGCTAGGAGCGGTTGCTGTGAATGCCATCCCTTTGAACAACTTTCCTTACGCAATAGCAGAAGGAGGGGGGAGATCCCTGCTTGCCTTGCGGGCTTTTAAGTGGGATGCCTTGGTCCGTTGAGTGTTCTCCAGAGTTGGGCGCCAATGGGGATTTGTCAGGGCAGAGTCTGATGGGTATTCAAGCTCCTCCTGCACTACCAGGGCCCTTGTTCTTGGTGCCTGGGAGTGAAGAGGCTGAGGGCCACCTTGGTTATGTTGTCCCCCTGTCCTTCTATTGAGGATCAAGGGGACTTAAGGCTCCTCGTATTGGGACATGCCCTTCTATCTGGGGGCTGTCCGGTTGGGTTCCTTGGAAAACCTCTTGACTGGGATAAGGTTGATTTTGGCGATACTCATTGCTTGTCCCGCATGGGGGTTGGGCAGAAGTGCTCGTTGTAGGAACGCTTAAGCGCCTATCTTTGATGAGGGAGCCTTGAGGTAGGCTTTGCTGGTGAAGGTAGTGCACGTACCTTTCTTAGGGTCCTCGCTTCTCTCGAGAGTCATGCCCGCTACGTGGGTTCAATAAAATCTCCTTGGGGAAGCTCCGTAGCCTCGGCCTTGACTTTTTATTGTGATGTGGCTGGGTTATCATCGCCTGGTTGGGCAGATCCTTTGCTTGGACGAGCTAGGCAGCGTCATCCGGGTAGGACTGAGCAATCGAGGCTGAAGAGCCTGGCTGTATTCTTGTGAGGGTTAGCTTGAATCCAATCGTTGAACCATAATGCATCACCTTGACCTTTTTTGCAAAGGTGAGGACTTGGAAGTTGGTCGCCAGGTGGTTAATTATGTTCACTGTTACGAACGTGGGCGTCAGACGTGGTTTAAGACGTCTGGCAGTGGCCCAGACATCTGGCCAGACGTCTGGAACCCTTCCCAGACGTCTGGTATTAAATTTTTTCGACGTATGGGTTCACGTATGCGCGCTTGCGCGTGCAGACTGAACCCGCCGCCTTCATCTTTCTCTTTCTCTCCCTGCAGGCGCCGTTTTCCTCCTCTCTCTTCCCGCGGCTGCCTTATAAAATGCTTCCCCTCTCCCTCACCCTCACTCCGCCGCCTTCCTCTTCTCCTTCTCCCTGCCAGCGAGAGCGCGAGCGAGCGACTGCGGCAGCAGCGGCCGCGGCGAGCGTGCGGGAAGGAGTGTTGCGAGAGGAAGGAAGAAGCTCGACCACGAGGGTGCGAGCTTGCCGGGGCAGCTAGAGCCGGCCGGCGGGGGAGCAGCAGGCGTGGGGTGTCACGGAGGGGCTGCTGCAGCTCGGGCAGCAGGCAGACATGGCGCGGGCATGCGTCGCGAGCGGAGAGCGAACCGGGTCCTGATTCTGGGAAAATTTCCCAGAATCAGATGTCTGGACTTACGTCCAGACGACGCCGAAGACGTCTGGAGGACGGTCCAGACGTCTGACAGGTACAATAATTTCCTATCTTCTCCTTTCTATGCGTGTACGGCCATGCAGCCGTCCGCCGCGTCCTTTTGCGCCTCTTCGTGATGAGAGCGGGTGCGTGTGCGCAGGTGTTGTTCGGGAGGGCGCGAGGGCACGCCATCCCACACGGATCAGATGTCTGGCCACAGTGCCAGACGACGGAGAGGACCTCCAGACGTCCGGGGTGACAATCGGACGTTTGAAAACTAAGGCCAGACGGTCCAGTGGGCTTCTGGACGTCTGAAGGACTGCGCAGATCGAGGTACGACGTGACCAACCTTTTAAGACGTCTGGAAGAGGTTCCAGAAGTCTGATTTTGGACAGATTCGTCGTTTTTGTCCCGTTTAGGGCCCGTTCGGAGTTCGTTTTTCGCGTTTCGAGTTGAGTTCTTTCCAGATTTATTTTCTCTACCTGTTTACTGAAATTGTATACTATTCTGAGACACTACTTGTATTGATCCTTGTGTTAGGACCCCATTCTGTTGCGACTCAGGAGGTTGCGGAGGCGCGCGGGATTGCCGATTACGCCTCCAGTACTCCCGATTTTGCAGGTAAAGTGACCTTTAATTTATTTAACAAAATTTGTACAGTTATGAAACAAATAAATAGAGTCTAGGGCATTGCATGAACCCTAGGACTGAGGAATTAGATTGAATAATAGATCCTAGGGTATTGCATGAATCCTATGACTGGAAAACTAGATTGAATGATAGATCCTAGGGTACGGCATGAATCCTACGATTGGAAAGCTAGTGAATATATAAACATTGCAGTCTTGGAAAAGTAGAAAGGAAATGACAACTGCCTGTTATGAATAAATAAATACAATTGAGAACATGGGTTATACGAATATAAAGTTGGAACGGTGAAACCTAAATTGGCTGAGTTAAAAGAGCATGAACCTTACGAGAAATTAGGAGTAGAACTCCTGGAAAGGGAATGAAATAGAATTGGGGAAGTGAGCTGGCCCTTGAGTACGGAGTACCAAGAAGAGCGACTGTCCCCCTGTTTAGTGCAGAGCGGAGCTAATCGCCCCAGGGACCTGGGGTTAGGTCTGGCCACTTTGTACCGACTTTTGACCCTCATGTAGACAGTACCGAGGAGAGCTATTAGTGTAGGGAGAGTACTAGCTACCCCACGGGCCCCGGGGTTCTGCTAGCTCACCTACACCGACTTATTACGCCCACTGGGCAAACCAGGGTAGTCAGGTGAGGGTGCGCGGACTGTGGAGGGGCAAGACCCCTGTTTGGTTACTGTGGAGGGGCTAGACCCCTGTTACTGAGAGGGCTCTGCCCTATACTGGTTTTGTGCTGTGCTTTGGGCGCACCCATTAACGGAAACGACTGACCGCGTGCCAGTGCAAGGTAGCTACCCGTGCGTTTATCACGCGTGCCGTAGTCACCGTTACGTCTATCAGCGACCTTAGGGTGGTTGACTGAGGGTAGGACCACCACGGGGGACTCTCCTAGCCAGGAGAGCACCACGTGTTACTTCTACTTTTCGGAAAAGACTACAATCAAGATCGTTCCCACGAGGAACATTCAAGATCAAGAGAAGGATCTAAGAAATAAATCAACAGTAAATAAATGGAAAGATATAAATAAAGTAAAAACATAACAGCTACTGTACACTATACTGCTTCTTTTAGCTTTTAGTTGCCACTCTACTCAGCGTTTCGCTGACGTGTCACCCTTGTTGCCTTTTCAGGACCAGGTGTCGAGCAGCCAGAGTCAGTGGCTGTAGAGGGCGCTGGGTCTAGTAGGGTCCAGTAGTGTTACCTGTAGTACCTACTGTACTTTTCTTTCCGCTGTAATGAGTAGTTTTATGTTACTCCTTGTTCTCTCTTTAATGTAAGCTTCATGTTATGTATATGTTTATTTCTCTACTGTTGTGGTGGTGTATACTGTAGTATTTTCTTTCCTTATTGCTGTATTTTGTTACTGCTAGTTATATACCTGGTGAATGTGGTTTATTTTACTGCTCTTTTGGTTACTTTCTTGTTGGACGACTGGGTCTTGGGATTAGTCGAGTCGGTCAGATTCTCATTTCTCGTAGGGATTCAGGAATCGGGTCGTTACAAAATGGTATCAGAGCAAGGTCGTCCCAAGAAATGAACCAACGGACTGGAAAATAACCAATTCACATGTCTGTAACTAGAGTAGCCACCACAACATTTCTTTTGACATGAGCTCTTAGACTTCTTTGTTAGATATCATTCCATATTGACGTGTTTCCGTTCTGTTTCGCGTCTCCTTGCAGGAGATGCCTCGTCGTGGACTAGCGAAGCGGGCCGCAGGCGCGGCCGAGGACGAGGTCGGCAAGGCGGGCGTGTTGCTGTCGACGTCTCAGTGGACCAGCCACTACTCCCGAGCATTCAAGCCCAGGACCTCGCCCAGCTGATACGGGATATAGTGCGAGAGGAGCTCCACCCACCGCCCCGAGCGCCTCTCCCTGGGGCTGCGGAGGGGGAATCCTCTGTGGGACCACGCGACGGACGTGACGCTGGATGCGGGGGAGGGGATGGGCCGCCACCGCCCCCACCTTCCTCTGACACTTCTATGCACGAGGCTCCTTTACCCGGAGGTGCACCAGCATCTCCACTGCAGCGTCACTTCGAGCTTTTCGGGTAGTTCCGGAAGCTGAAGCCCCCCTCCTTCAAGGGGGATGAGGACCCGACCGAGGCAGAGGACTGGCTCGAGTAGATCGAGAAGGTTTTCGACACCCTTCACCCCCCGGTGGAGTGCCGCGTGGCCTTTGCCACGTATCAGCTAGAGAGTGCGGCACACAGGTGGTGGAGGGCGGTCAGGGGACAGGAGAGGGACGAGCCGACCTGGGACCAGTTCGTCACCCTCTTCTGCGAGCAGTACTTTCCCCAGACGTGGCAGGACCAGAGGAGGCGGGAGTTCCACACTCTCCGCCAGGGGACGATGACCGTGAGCGTGTACCACACGCATTTTCTGGAGCTGTCCCGCTTCGCAGCGACAGCGGTAGCCACTGAGGAGGAGTGCCTTTTGAGGTTCACCGAGGGGCTCCGGCCTGCGATTTGGGGGTATGTCAAACCCTTGAAGCTGCCTACGTTCTCGAGGGTGGTGGAGGCAGCTATGACCTACGAGGAGACCAACCCATCCTCGCGAGATACTGACGGCTGGCGGAAGAGGCCCTACCAGCCAGACTTTTCACAGGGCCGGCGAGAGAGGAGACACGTGGCGTCCGTAGGAGAGCCGTCATGTTTTGCAGGGCCATCAGTGGCCTTTGGGGGCCCTCGACAAGGGCCAGTTGCCAGCACCGGACCCCCGCCCAGCTGACAGCAGGGACCCACGGAGGGCGAGAGTCGGGTTCCCCTCTGCTACCAATGTGGCCAGCTAGGCCACATCAGGAGGGACTGCCCGTCTAGGGCAGGAGGTCAGGAGATACTTCTCGCGCCGAGCACTGGAGGGCGAGCAGGAGGCCGCGGTTACCAGGCACGAGGAGGAGGATAGCAGTCACGAGGAGGGTACCGGCCAGCAGCTACCCGTCCGACGCAGAGTGTGGCTGCTTCATCCGCACCTAGAGCTAAGGGACGTATCAATGCCCTAACACACAGGGATGCCAAAGCTTCGGGATCGGTGGTGGCAGGTATGGTTTCAGTTTCCGGCATACTCGTTTACACACTTTTCGATTCCGGCGCTACGCACTCGATTGTCGCAGCCAGTTTCGCAGTTAGTTTAGGCCAGGATTGTATGCTGTTAGAGGATCCGTTCGTGATCATAGGTCCGAGTGGTCAGCTATTTGTAGTTGAGGTGGCGTACACGGGTTGCGAGGTCAGTATTGGTGGACATAGCCTTCTCGCTGACCTGATTATGATACAGATGGAGGACTTTGGCGTAATTCTGGGGATGGACTGGCTGTTCGCTTACCACGCTTTGGTGGACTGTTTTGAGAGAAAGATCGTCTTCTCCATACTGGAGTTGCCTTCTTTCGAGTTCCACGGTCAGCCAGTGGACGGAGGCTTCAGGTGCATTTCTGCACTTCAGGCGGCGAGACTTTTGAGCCAGGGGTGTGAGGGCTTCCTAGCTTGTGTGGTGGCAGAGCCCAGCCCTGTGGCAAACTTCCAGAGTATCCCGGTGGTTAGAGAGTACCCCGACATGTTCCCACACGAGTTGCCAGGACTACCGCCCGAGCGTGAGATCGAGTTTGAGATCTCACTAGTACTAGGGACCAGCCCCATCTCCACCGCACCATACAGGATGGTACCACTTGAGCTGCGAGAGCTCAAGTCTCAGTTGCAGGATCTTCTGGAGAAGGGCTTTGTGAGGCCCAGTGCGTCTCCCTGGGGAGCCCCGGTACTGTTTATAAAGAAGAAGGATGGTACCTTACGCCTTTGTGTGGACTACCGACAGTTAAATAGGGTCACCATAAAGAACAGATATCCGCTGCCGAGGATCGACGACTTGTTTGACCAGCTGCGAGGTGCCATGGTATTCTCCAAGATCGACTTGAGGTTGTGATACCACCAGTTGAGGATCAAGGAGGCAGACGTCTTCAAGACAGCTTTTCGCACCCGGTACGAACACTACGAGTTTTTGGTCATGCCGTTTGGTCATGCCTACCCGGGAGTATTCTTACATTAAGCTGGGCTGTCGTTGGCGTTGCATCTTTCGGTTGATCTATGGGAGGAGTTACCTCGCTTAGGAAGAATATGTTCCTTGTCATGACCCTCAACTATCATGAGGGACATCAGTGACTAATGTGTATAGTTGATCTCATCCAACTTCACGATGGGAACGAAAAAAAGATATTTATCGTTCCCACTCTTAGAGATTGTCTCTGATGGCACCTTAGATATAAAAGATGACTATGATGCCAATACAACTAGGAAATAACTACCGATGAATATGAAATGAACTTTTCATGTCTTAAAAACTATCATAAATCAAAAGAAAAAGTTATCCAACGTGAAATCACATCAAAATCGCATAACGCCCCCTAGATTGGATGGGACGTGCGCTAGGGTAAAGAGGGATCCTAACGACGCCACTGGAGGAGGCAGTCGCCCCTAGCCGCAGTTGTAGGGGGTGGCACACCACCGGTGGGGATCTGTCGATCGGTGTTGCTGCCGTTGCAGTGAAGAGGAGACCAAAGAGTCTCTCCGGTGAGGCCCTTGCCCTGTGGCGAGGCCGCTGCACTGATAACCTACTGCCCTCCGGTGAGGCCATTGCACCGACGACCTGCTGCACATGGGGTGGAAGAGTTACCTGCCTTTAGTAGCGACCATTCTTCCATACCAATTAGAATAGAGTGCGCACCCGACCTCTCTCATAAACCCGAAACATCGCATCCCATCATCCCCTCGCCAGACGCCAGAATCCCTCAGTCCCTCGCTGGGAGTCCTCTCCGTTGCCGCTTCATCCAACTCCTACCCACCGATCAGAAAAAAAATGTTGCGAAAACAAAGCGGGAGCAATGAAGTCAAGGGTTGAAGGAGAAGTATCAGAAGCAGGGTAGGAATTTAGGGGAAAAAGGTTAGCAGCAATAGAAGAAGGGCGATGGGAGGGCGACGATGGGAGGGCGATGGAGGAGGGATGGGCGATGGGAGAAAGTCTCTCTCCCATTGTCTTTGGTGTGAGATCTGCTTCAAATGTAGGGAGAAGGGTCACTGGGCAAGAGATTGTAGGAGTGGAGTGGTTTGCCTCAAGTGTAAGGGGGTTGGTCAACATCAGGGGTCTTGTAAGATGGCAGGAATGAAGATTCGGATGCAGGCGCAACCTCTTCCGCCACCACTGAGTGAACCTTCATTCATGGAGGTCGAGACTCCATAGTCGAATTAGGTGAAGGTGATCGATTCGGTGCTGGGAATGGCGCTAGTGGGGACTTTTCTTGCGGGTTCCCCATCTATGGATGTGGTTAAGTCGATGTTACACGGTTGCAGATTGGTATCTCGCGATTAGAAGGTGGTGACCTACGTCGTGGGGAAGATGCTAGTTTTTGTATTGGTAGACTCGGATATAGCTCGCTTGAAATACGAAGTGATGTTCGATGATCAGGTTAGTATACGATGATCATCTCCGAGTATTTATGAGGGTGCAACTGAAGAGAGGATGCCTTTGCACCCCATCGTTGTCTTTCGTATTGTTGGTATTCCCTTGAGGTGGAGGACGATGGCTACAGTCTCTTCTATTTGTAAGCCATTTGCATGCGTGCGAAGGTGTGATGATCTTGGTCTCCATGAAGGTGACATTTCAAGAGTGACCATTGAAGGAGAATTGTTGATCGGGAAGTCCCTCCCTACTAAGGAAGTATTGAGGTTCGGAGGTTGTGCGTGCATGGTTTCTTTCACCAAGATTCGCGAGGAGGTGGGTGTGATGGTAGGGATGTTGAGGCCGGTGATCACTGGTTGGTTGTATGCAGAGGTGTTGGCGGTGGGCTGCACCATCGTGGCTAGCGAGTGTAGCCACGGCGGAGGCGTGGCAGTTGCGGTGCAGAGGCGTTGGGTAGGTCGGGCAGGGTTGGTGACTGAAGGGTAGGGAGGGTCAACAGTGCACCCTCCAATTTTGGAGGGCAGTTAAGAAGCCAACAGAGCTCCACGTGTCATCAACATCTAATTTTTTGAATGTAGGTCTAACTCATGGAGTAAGCGTAGACCTCTTGCCAAACTGGGACACGTGTCCAATTTTGGGAGAGGTGGGGGGCGAAAAATATCCTCAGTACGTGCAGGTCATTTCCAAATCTAGATTCAGATTCGGGTGTGGTAAGTTGGGCCGACCTTCTTGTGATGATATGGGTTTACATATAGGTGGGGTTCCCTCTGCATCGTGTGTTCATGTGCAGGATGGAGTCAGCGCAATGTCATCGGAGAGGGTCCTGGAGGCTCATGCTCGGGTGATCTTGGAGGGAAAGGCGATAACGCAAGAGGAGATGATCGAAGATGCTTGTGCAACTGCTTGTAGCCTGGTGGGTGTGTCGCGCAATCCATAGGTAGACTTCGGACCCAGCTTTGGGTCCGGACGTGGTGAGTTTGATATTGACACGCTCTTTCTAGAGGTTGCTGCATTTTCTATTCCTAAAGGGGTGGAGGTGTGGCTGCCGCTATGTCTTCTTTTGATTAGGGACAAGATCGAGGAGTGTTGTTGGCTTTTGGGTCAAATTTTCAAAGGCATCGGTTGAAGGAAGACCCTATTCATATGCTAGTGAGGTAGGGAATAGATGAACTTTTGGAGTAGCACGTGAGACGTGATGTTCAATCGGAGGATGCAAATTCAGATGTGGGGCGTGGCAGTGTCGAGGAACATTCTATATTGGGGTAGTCAACGTCAAGCAAGTCATTGTCTCATCCTAGAGTAATTTCACAGAAGCATAGACTAGTGTTGAGCTTATGTTATAAATGGAAGAGCGCGATGAAGAAGCCTTCTACGAAGGGGAAAGATAAGGACAAGATGGAGGAGAATAGGGAGGTTGATGCGTAGGTGGCTAGGGTGGTGGGTGTAAAGAGGGTACATAAAGGAGGGGAAACATGTGTTTCTCATGTTTAGGGTCCTTTCATGGAACGTGCGTGGCCTCAGAGATGTGGGTCGAAGGACAACTTTGAGGAGATATTTGGAGGAGTGGAAGGTGGATATTGTTGTGCTTCAGGAGACGCATCTCGAGGGTCTAACTACGCAACTCAGAGGTAGTTTGTGTGGTAACAGATACATGGAATTTCTAGAGGTGCAGGCGGAAGGGACATCGGGTGGTATTCTCAGTCTTTGGCATGGAGACACTTTTGCTTTAGAGTCTTCGATGAAGGCAGATAGAGTGGCTACAACTGTGCTTAGTAGAAAGTTAGATGGCTTCTCTTTTGCTATGTCTGGTTTGTACGATCCATGTGAAGATTCGGTAAGGCCCCGCTTTTGGGAGGAGATGGAGCAGGTTGCGCAATATGTGGATGGGAGGCCATGGTTGCTTGGAGGGGATTTTAATGCAACTCTCCGTCTAGAAGATAGGCTGGATGGTAGAAGGGATTACGTCTTGGCTAATTTTCAGCGTGTCATCCAAGATTTGGAGTTGATCGATCTGCCAACTAATGGGGCGAGGTTTACATGGAGGAATGGAAATGGGGTGGTTTTATGCATAGATAGATTTTTGTGCAATGTCTCATTGGCAGAATCTTTTCACGGGGCAGAGGTAACTGCATGTAATAGGCCTTTCTTGGATCACACTTCGATTCTGTGGTCTGGTAATGAAGCTATGACCTTTTCCACATACTTTAAATTTTGTAAATCTTGGTTAAAGGAGCCTGGTTTTAGGGAGATGATCTCTGATTCGTGGTCGACAACACCTGCCTCGTCGTTGGCTACAAAAATGATGGCATGCAAAATTCGAGTTGTAAGACAGGCAATGATTGATTTCAAACGGGACCTACGGAGGCGTACAGAGGAAAGGAGAATTGATGACGTGAAGAGGTCTCGATACTATCTAATGATGACTGCAATGAACGCAGGCAAATGCAGAAAATTGTTGAGGAGGACCACAAGGAGATGGATTGGAGACATAAGTCATGCCAATTGTGGCTTAAAGAGGAAGATGCAAATACAAAATTCTTTCATATGACAACCAACAATAAGAGAATATTATTAGTGCTCTTGAAGTGGGTGACACGACTTTGCGACAGAAGGAGCAAATTTGTGATGCCTTTAGGTTGCATTTTCAGGAATTCACACAGAGACAACTGTGTGGGGATTGGAGACTGGGACCCCTGAAATTCAAACAGGTGAAAGAGATGGTGGAGTTGTTGAAGGAGGTACATGAAGAGGAGGTGTTGTTGCGCTTAGAGGACTAAAGGCAGAGGGATCTCCGGGTCTCTGATGGCTTCCAGGTTCTTTTCTTCAGGGAATTTTGGGAGGTGGTGGGATCGGACATGGTTGCACTTGTGAGGGAGTTCATGGAGGGTAATAGGGGCTTTGATAGATTGAATTGCTATTACTTGTTTCTATTGCCTAAAAAATCAGGTGTTGTTTCGGTTAATGATTTTAGGCTAATTACCTTGTCAAATGCTATTTACTTATTAGTGTCCAAGTTGCTTGTAAATAGATTGCGCTGGTTATGTTGGATATTACTTCCCTCGTCTAATTGGCATTTATAAAGGGACGCTCGCTTCAAGATTCTTTTGTGTTGGCTGAGGAAATGGTGGCCTCCTAGAAGAGAAGGGGAACTTGTTTTTTCCTCTGGAAAGTGAATTTTTCAAAGGCCTACGACTCCTTTTCGTGGAGATATTTATGGGATGTTCTTAAGAAGAAGGGTTTCCCTGAGAGGTGGGTGCAATTAATGAAGTGCTGCGTCACTACTTCATCCTTTTCCATTTTGGTGAATGGTAGATCAAATGGTACGTGGATTCAACCACAACGACGGGTGCGTCAGGGATGTCCATTGGCATCGTTTCTTTTTGATATTGCGGTAGACACACTTGCTATTTTGGCCTTTAAGGCTTGTGGTCAATTATTTAGGGATTTACATGCAAGAGAGATGACTCTCTGCCCACGACTTTCTTCATCTAGGGGAACACTTTGGCAGCTGTGCATGTGTTCTCTCTTGTGAGAATTTTTGCTTCTCTTTCAGGCCTCAAGATAAACAGGGCTAAGTCAATCCTTGTTCCTTTCTCCTTGCCAAATTTGGAGGTTATTGATGTGGCAAATGCGTTGGAGATGCCTGGGGGTCAATTACCAATCGGGTATCTAGGCCTCCCATTGAAGGGGAAGAGATTGATGGCATCAGATTGGAGATGTGTTGTGGGGAGGGTGTGGAAGCGTCTCTCAGCTTGGAATGGTAGATTACTTTCAAGAGGTGGGTGGCTGGTTTTGTTAAAATCTGTGTTGTCATCTGTTCCGATTTTTTTTCTGTCAATTTTCAAGCCACTAAAGAAGATCTGATTAGGGAGAGGTTTTTTTTGGAAGGGAACGGACCATGAGGGAAGGTTTGCACAATTGGTTCCCTAGAAAGAAATTTGTTCTCCAAAAAAAGAAGGGAGATTGGGGTGAGAAGGTTAAGTGAGTTTAATGAGGTTTTGCTCATGAAGTGGGCTGTTAGAATTCTCTCGGGTGAGAAAACTATGGTATCTACAGTTATAAATGATGCCTACAGGCAAAGTATGAATTTGATTGAAAGGGCGGGGGTGAGTCGTGCCATGTCGGCTTTTTGGTATTCATTGCTGCAGGTAATAGTGAAAAACACTGCTGATTTCAAATCAGTTCTGGGTGATGGTAAACTTCTTAAGTTTTGGACGGACATTTGGTTTGATTCAAGACCACTCTCGGAGGAAGTCCCAAGACTTTTTCAGCTTGCTGCAGATAAGGATGTGGAAGTGTTTCAGATGTGGGATGAGCTGAGAAGAACGTGGGATTTCCAGTTACTACCTGCAGCCCTTTCGGATCAGACATATGCTGAATCTCAGCATCTAGCTGAGAAAATTTCTGAAATGCAAGCTAGCTTGCAGTGGTGCAGCCTGACCATTTCATTCGGAAGGAAGGATGTTTTACTGTAAAAAAGGCCTATGAGAGATGTATTTCTAGTGCTGGAGGTTCAGATGTCATCAGCACTGATTGTGGTCTACTGTGGAGGTGCCATCTCCCCCTGAAAATTAAGATGTTCTTATGGTTGCTTTGGAAAGAGCGATTGGTTACGGAGAAGTTCAGAGAAAGGTGGTTTGCTGAGATTGATACGAGCTGCCCCTTTTGTGAACAGCATGAGGAGGATGTTGAACATCTTTTCTTTGGGTGTGATTTTTCTGGGATAGACTACAGTCCCACACTTCAGATAGTGGTGGTTTTCAGCAGCTCTGGAATTCATTTCATAATCATTACACCCTAGTCGTTTCTGGCTGGGTTACCGCTTTTGCTGCACTTTGGTGCATCTGGTTACAATGGAATGATGTCATCTTTAAAGCCCAACGAGGTTGGGTGGAAAACCACTAAGTCTGTTCCTTTTCTCCTCATGATTAATACAATTACTGAATGATTACCGATCTTAGGTAATCTTTCTCTTTCTTTCTCAAAAAAAAAAAAAAAATGATATTGAGGTGTAGGTTGTGGAGATTTGAGGCTTGGTGGCTGGAGGAGGAGACTTGTAAGGGGAAGGTTCAGCAGTTGTGGAAAGAGTATAATCACCAAGTGGGGCTGAATAGTAAATTAGATCATATCAGATCTGGGATCTCACCATGGGCAGCAAAAGAGGTTGGTAACTGGGAGAAAAAAGGTGAAGTGGGGCAGGCCATGGAGCTATGTCAGGAAGAATCACTCTCGGACCAAATACTTGCAAAACGAGATGAATTAAAGTGTGAGTATAGCAATTTTAAAACAAGAGGTTTTTTTGGCAACAAAGAGCAAACCACAAACAGATATGAGAAGACATGAATACTAGATTCTATTGCTTATATGTACAAAACAGGAGATGGTAGAATTATATCTCTTTTCTGAAACTTAGTGAGAATGAATGCACTAGGGTCATGGGTAAAATTTTAAAGTGTTTCACTAATTATTTCCAACAAATTTTTGGAGTTTCCAATGGAATCAGCAACATGCCTTATGCTTTTGATGTAGAAGATTTAGCGACGGAGGATAAGAAGAAATTGCTCAAAGTCCATACCAATGAGGAGATATACATGTTCAAAATGGAACCTACAAAGAGTCTTGAGCTCAGATGGTTTGCCCACCATTTTTTACCTAGCTAATTGGCACATGGTGAAAGAAGTTGTAGAGTTGGTGCAGCAGCCTTTTCTTCAATGTCAACCCCCACAATTATCAAGCATTCTTTTAGAGCCTTAATCCCGAAGAAATTGGAGGCATTAGAGCCTTAATCCTGAAGAAATTGGAGGCGTTCGAGCCAAATGATATCTGCCTCATTAGCCTCACCAATACAGTCAACAAGCTAATTACCAAACTTATTGCAGGGAGACTCAAGCTGCTACTTTGGAGAATTATTGCCTTGCAATGGAGTGCTTTCCTAAAGGGGAGACTAATTTGTAATAATATCATTATGGCCAAAGGGCTAATTCAATTTGTTGGGAATAAAACCAGCCACGTGGCACTGCCACATGGCAGCCAGCAGGCCACGTGGCAAGTGCCATGTGGCAGCATCTCAGGGCCCATTTGGGCTGTCGGTTTTGGTGGTCCAAAAGACCAAATTTAGAGTCTTTTCTTATATGTTAAGTTTGCTATTTTTAGTTAATAGGTTTTTGGAAAATATGGTAGGAGATTTGCAAAGATTTGGTTGTTTCAAAGAAGATTTGATTAGATTTATTTAGTTAAGTCTATTTTTTTAGAAGTAGGAATATGTACTCTATATAAAGAGTCTTTCCAACTATTTTGAGTAGAGCAATAAATCAAATTCTTCCAATCAAGCTCTCTATCTCTCTCTCCAAGTGGTTGCTCTCTCTCTTCCTCAAATAGCCACGCAACTGTAGCAGCCATAACAAGGAAATTTCTCCCTGTTTCCACGTGAAATCAATTCTCCATGCCAATCAAGCCTCCATGCTTCCCACGTGCGTTGTGCCAAATCCCAACATGGTATCAGAGCGGTAATGCTTCGGGCAACTATTCTCAAGTTAGAGTTCTTCCCGACCTTCTCTATAAGCCGACATTCTTCTCAGCCCCAACTCAACCAAAGTTCTTTTTGGTTTTCTCTCAACTCAAAGTCAGAGTTCTTCCCGACCTTCTCTATTAGTCGACGTTCTTTTGGCTAGGTCGACATTCGTCTCGGCCCCAACTCAATTGAAGTTCTTTCCGGTCAAAGTTCTTCTTGACCTTCTCTAGAGTCGACGTTCTTTCCAGCTAGGCCGAAGTTCTTCGGCCGCAACCAGAACCAAAGTTCTTTCTAATTCAAATTACCTTGGAGGATGATGGCGAAATCAAAGATACAAGTTTCCGATGAACAAGAAAAGAAGAAGAGTGATGAGGTGTCTAGTCTAGATCAAGTCATCGGCCTCCCGACCTTCGACTTGAGGGGGAGTGTTGGGAATAAAACCAGCCATGTGGCAGCCAGCAGGCCACGTGGCAGCATCTCAGGGCCCATATGGGCCAATTTTGGTGGTCAAAAAGATTAAATTTGGAGTCTTTTCTTATTTGTTAAGTTTTTCTATTTTTAGCAAATAGGTTTTAGGAAAATATGTTAGGAGATTTGTAAAGATTTGGTTGTTCCAAATCGATTTGATTAGATTTAATCAGTTAAGTCTATTTTTTTAGAAGTAGGAATATGTACTTTTTATATAAAGAGAGCCTTTCCAACTATTTTGAGTAGAGCAATAAAGCAAATTCTTCCAATCGCTCTCTACCTCTCTCTCCACGTGGTGGCTCTCTCTCTTCTGCAAATAGCCACGCAATTGCAGCAGCCATAACAGGGAAATTCCTCCCTGCTTCCACGTGAAATCAGTCCCATCGTGGACTATTCTCCACACCTATCAAGCCTCCACGCTTCCTACGTGCACGCCGAATCCCAACACAATCCATGTGCATGAAGAAGAATAAGAATTTGCTGGCCTTAAAGCTGTACATGGAGAAAGCTTTTGAAATGGAGGTTTGTTATTGATCCTCTCAAGCAACTTTCTATACCTCCTAATCTTGTTTCATTAATTAAGTCTCGTACCATGCCCTTCACACTTTATATCTTGATCAGTGGTATGCCTACCAAAATAATTTTACCTAATGGAGGAATTAGGCAAGGGTGACCCCTTTCTGCCTTTCTCTTCATATCATGTATGGAACTTCTGTCTGGGTTTCTTATCAAGTCCCCATGCTAAAGATATTCATGGATACCAGAACGCAAGAGATTCATCTATCGCATCTTAATGTTTGCAGATGATGCCATTGTATTTGGGGAGACTTCATCAGAGGGAGCAGTGAAGATAATGAAGCTTCTTGACTACTATTCAACCTTCTGGGGTCAGAAGGCGAGGAAGCACAAGTTAGGGGAGTTTTTCAGCTAGGATGTAGGGTAGTATTTTAAAATAGCTATCAAAAGTGTGCTGCAAATTCAATTAGAATTTAGAGGTGAAGTTAATTTGGGTAGTCCAATTCTTGATGGAAGGTGCCAAGGTCAGCTCCCAAAAGCTAAATGGTGGAAGTTTTGGGCTCTATCTCAAGCTAGGCGATCAGTGGTGATCTTTTCCTCTCTTGCATCCATCCACTGCCATCTTATGCCCACTACTATGCTTCCCTCGAGGACTTGCAAGAGAATTGATCAAATCATCAAGGATTTTTGCTGGGAGTTGGACAACACAAGAAACTTCTACATGAAGCCATGGAAGAAAATTGCATTGCCAAAAGATCTTTGAGGAGTTGGAATCAGACAAACAAAAATCAAGAATGAAGATTTGCTAATGAAACAAGTATGGAGGCTGGTTTTGGAAAATGGTACATTGATGTCAGAGATCTTGGCTGTCAAATGTCTCAAGCAAAAGAGTTTTTGGGATGTACAAAAACCAAGATCAGCTACCTTCTTCTGGAAGGCATTGGTTAACCTCAAACATCTAAAATATAATTGGGAATGAGAAGAATACATTATTTGGGTACTCGTCTCCCTCCTCATCGACCACATCTACATTATTTGGGTACTCGTTTCCCTCCTCATTGACCACATCTACCTCATTAGAAGTGTGCTTACCCCACCATTGGATTTAGCCATTGCGCCACTGTTTGTGGCTGACTTGTTAACAGATGATGCAATATGGAATGAAGGTATATTGCAACATTGGTTTGATGCAGGGGCTTGCGAAGAAATCAACAGGATTAAAGTTAACTTGGAGCAGGAGGATATTGTGATCTGGAGTCCACATCCAAAGGGGAGTTGTCACTTAAGTCAGCTTACAGGCAGTTGATTAGAGATTAGTGTACCAATTGAAGAGATGAAGGCCTCCTGGAACAAAAGGATCTGGAATACCAAAAAGCTTAGACAAATATTGCAGCTATTTATGTGGAAATTTGTCAATGATGCTCTGCCAATTGGGAAAGAACTGCAAATAAGATTAGGAGGGGAGAGTGCGGCTGCCTTTGTTTCATGTCCACTGAATCCATGGAGCATCTCTTTCTATTTTCCATCTGCACGAGCTCTCCAGTTCGGATTGGGGGCAAGAGTCTATGACAAAAAAGAAGGTTTGCACCAGAAAATCTTATTCCCTGATTGGGTGCCAGAAAGTATAGAAATGCTATTTCAAATCCCATGGAGTTAAAACATGTATTGGCTGATGATGACATCCTCTTTATGGAAGAGAAACAAGTCGACAAAGTGGGGGATAATGGAATGGAATGTAACTCTTCTTGTGCTGACCTAGGAGCCCTGGTACGTATTGGATTTCAAATGGATGAGGCTTTTTCCCCTTCAAAATCGGTTGCAGCCATTGTGGTGCTACTTCCAGATGGGAATTGTTTAGAAGCGTGTGCTGGAAAATTGAAGGCAGGTTCAATAGAAGAAGCCAAAGGAATGGTGATTGAGCAAGGGATTCAGATGTGGAAATTCTTGACTACTATCAAGTGCTGATACTATCAAGTGCTGATCCTAAGTGATTGTCTGAATGTGCGGATGGTCCTGGGGAAAAAAGAATCCAGTTGGAGAACTAAAAGACTGGTCGAAGATTGCAATAAGCACTTGGCACTGCCCATTATTCGGGGTCTGTGTAATGTTAGTAGAAAAAATGTTAGTCAGGCACACTCCTTAGCTCAATTTTGCATAAACTCTGATCTTGTGGGTAGGTGGAAATCTTCGGATGCCCCTGCTGAAATTTGTATGGCCCTGGGCTTCTACTTGTTAATGGAACTCAGTGTTGGTCATCAAAAGAAAAAAAAGGTTCCTGATTAGGGTGTTGGTCATCCTTTGCCTATACATATACCAATTTGCATACACCAAATTATTCCTATCCCTTCTCAAATGATAGCATGGAAGTATGTCTGAAGCGTAAAGAATTTATAATTCAATTTGTGACTGTATGCATTTGTTTCCACCAATTTGCATTTTCTCAGATGATATATTTAATTTCTAACTTTGTTGTTGACATCAATGAAAAATGAACACTTGCAGGCCTCTTTGCTCATTGACATTCATGCTTGTATAGACATAGATTTATTATAGGTTCACTTCTGGTCCTTCAGAAATGGTAGTTGCTGACTGCAAAGGGTTAGCATATGACTTGTTTTTTTTCCTTCTTTAGATTTCTTACAATTGTCTTCTCAAACTTTCTCAAAAAAAAAAAAAATCTTATCAAAGATTACCATACACGTGCATTTCTTTACAACAATAAAATACTAAAATGTGACTTTTTTTCATATTATCCAAGTAAACTGAAAGCAAAGAAGAGAGAAAATCTATTTAGTTATTTTGGAATGTGGTTTGTAGACGAGCAATACTTGTATCATACCTTGAGAGCATCGCAAACGGCATTGTGCTCCAAGATGAAGAGGGCTTGTAACGCAGAGACGCCAGCCCAGCTATTTCTAATGTCCCCTGATATGGCAATTCCCTCCTCATTGTGAACCAGAAGGTTATCATCCCCAATCACTAGCTTTCCATCTCGATACGTTCTCAATTTCTTTCCTACCCTTTTGTTTGGCCCATAAATCACACTTGCATCCCTACATATATATATATATATAAAACTAAATCTTAGCATGCTAATATAAAAAGTTGAATAAGATAGCAAATATACTGATATATTCATAGATTTTGTGCATTATCCAGGTTGTCAATTCAAATAAAGAGCAAAAATGGCAGTTGCTTATAGAGATATTGACATTTTGGAACTTTTGCCACATATAAAAACCCTTTTTTGGAAATAATGGTCCAAGAGGACATGGTAGCTTGAATTGAACTTTATACTCCCAAGGTATCTCATAATTGATAAAAGGCTTTGGGGCATTTAGATATGCCACTTGGTTGAAAGAAAAACAAACTTTATATCTCATGCAAAATGCTCAAATACACATATGGTTCGAATTTCTTATTTGTAGAGATTGTTTCAGGTCTTGCATCTTACTTATGTAGGTATATCATTTATGTTGAAATGAAAATTTTAACTTTATATCACATGCTAATTGCTAAGATACTTATAAAATTTAACTTTATGTCACATGCTAATTGCTAAGATACTTATTTAGGTATGCCATTTTTGTTGAAATGAAAATTTTAGCTTTATATCACATGCTAATTGCTAAGATACACCTTTGGTTCAAATTTTTTATTTTGTAGAGATTGTTGCGAGAGTCTTATTTTACCAATATGCTACAAAAGCTCTCCTTGTCAACAAAATCCATTTTTTTCTTAGTTTATTTTTAAATTCATAATTTTTGACTTATATAATTGCAATTTATTTTGCTTTCCTTTTAGGAGTTGTTTGTTGACTGTGTGCATAAGACATCCTAATTATGGAATTGTGTGAGATTATTTGAATTCTTTGCCTGTAGAAGTTTGAGATGCTATTGGAGAAAAATGCTTACCATCAATGCCAAGTGTTCTCTTGGACTTGATGGGTTGTAAATTGTGTTCTACAAAGAGATGTGGGATGTGGTTGGTCCTGATGTTGTGACTATGATTCATGAAGTTTTTAGGAGTAATGAAGGTTTCAAGAGGTTAAATCGCTTTTACTTGTTTCTTCTACCAAAGAAGCCTGGTGCAGATTTAATTGATGAGTTCAGATCGATCGTACTTTCCAATTCCGTTTACCTATTAGTGGTTAATATCTTGGCTAACAGATTACGTGCAGTTATGCCTACTATTATTTTCCCGATCTAGTCAGCATTTATAAAGGGTAGATCACTTCAGGATTCTTTTGTGATTACTGACGAGATGTTAGCTTTTTGGAAGAGAAGAGGGGTGTTGGCTTTTTTGTGGAAAGTTGATTTTTCCAAGGCACATGATTTCGTGTCTTGGACATATCTTTGGGAGATTCTTAGAAGAAGAGGCTTCCTAGATTTGTGGATTCAATTAATGAAAAGATGTGTTACATCTTCCTTTTTGGTCTTGGTTAATGGCCGTTCCAATGGCGCTTGGATCCAATCACAGAGAGGTGTAAGACAGGGTTGCCCCTTGGCACCACTATTGTATGATATTGCTATGGATACTCTTGCTTCTTTGCCATTTAAGGCATGTAGAGGGAATCTTTTTCCTAATTTTACTTGCCAGAAGGATGGTTCTCTCCTTACCCCTCTCCTACAATATGCAGATGACACAATTTTTTTCGTTGAGGGAGGTAGGATGGAAGCAGCTCATGTGGCTTCTCTTGTGAGGATTTTTGTGGCAATATTTGGCTTGAAGATTAATAGGAGCAAATCTCTTTTTGTTCCTTTTGCAATCTTTGGTGCAGCAGTGGAGGAAATTTCTAGTGTTTTAGAGATGTCAATGGCTCGTTTGCCAATCAAATATCTTGGCCTTCCGTTAAAAGGTAGGAGATTGGTGACGTCGGATTGGAATGTTATGGTGGAGCGGATTACGAATAGACTTTCTTCTTGGAGTGGAAGGGTGCTTTCTAAAGCGGATTAGCTAATTTTGCTTAAATATGTTTTATCCTCCATATTGGTATTCTATTTTTCGATTTTTCAACCTCCAAAGAAAATACTGAAAAAGTTAGAGGTGATTAGAAAAAGATTTTTTTGAAAGGGTGCAGATTCCTTGGGTCGATTTATGTAGTTGGTCCATGGGAGGTGTGTAGACCCAAAAATGAAGGTGGTTTAGATGCACGACGGTTGGATGTTTTCAACAAGGTGCTCCTATTGAAGTGGGTGGTTAAAGCAGTTTCTAGGGAGAGTTCAATTGTGACGTCGTTGTTGATTGATTCCTATGGCACAAATATAACTATCCCTGAAAGGGTGATGCTTAGAAGAGCTGCTTCTTCATTTTGGCGTGCAATTCAGCCGGTTATGAAAGATTTTGCACGCAATTTCAGCCCCATGTTGGGGAATGGGAACATTTTGAAATTCTGGTTGGATGATTGGAGCAAGTTGGGCAAATTTTAAGACCTCTTTCCACGTATTTTTTAGCTGGTTAATGATAGGAATCTTACCGTGGATGATGTGTGGGATGATCACGTGAAGACATGGAATATTATACTACCTCCAGGCCTCTCTGACTCCACTTTTGTTGAATTTCAGCAGCTGTTAACCTGCATTTCTGATCTCAACCCAGTTGCAAACGAAGTTGATAGGTTCCTATGGAAAGATGGAATGTATTCTGTTAAAAAGACCTATAGTAAAAGGTGGATGGATGATGGAGATGTTGCTTGCTCTTTCTGCCTTCGAGCTAAGAAAGATGTGCAACATCTCTTCTCTTGTGATTTTTTTAGAGAGGTTTGGCAGCATTTTAATCTCTGAACGGTGGATTGCATTGATATGAATAGATTTTGGAGGTTATTTAGAGAGCATTTTGATCTTGATTCGACTGGTTGGATAAGAGCTTTTACTATTCTTTGGTGCATATGGCTTTAGCGGAGTGACAAGATTTTAAAAAATGAGAGATGTTGGATGGAGAATATTGTAAGGGAGGTTTATTTCTTCTTGTTTGAGTTTTGGCTTAACATTCTTGATGTCCATTTCATTTATTTTAATACAATACTTTTGATGATTACCAACTCCGCCTATGTTGAGGTTCATGTGTCTTTTCATTGTCGATCCCAAGCTTGGGTAAAGGAGGGTTGCGTTAGGTAGTCGACAACTAGTGTAAAATTTGTCGGATCTTTAAACGTGGATTCTAGTAAACACTCAGATTTCGTTGGGACGTTCCTTACTTACGACGTGCTGCATTGACGCTCGGATGTAGTGAAAAATGAGCAAGGGTTCTTGCATGAGGAACGCATGCGAGTAAAGAAGTTAGTTCTGTTACATCGTTGCCCGGATATAGTCCAAAATGAGCAAGGGTTCTCGCATAAGAAATGCATGCGAGTAAAGAAGTTAGTTCCGCTACATTGTCGCTCGGATGTAGTCTAAAATGAGCAAGAGTTATCGCATGAGGAACGCATGCGAGTAAAGAAGCTAGTTCCACCACTTCGCCATCGAAGTGTCACAAAAGGTGTTGAGATTCGGTAATTGGAATATTGATACTTTGACCAGCAAGCTCAGGGAGATTGTGGATACAATGGTAAGGAAAATGATTCAAATTCTTTACCTTCAAGAGAATAAGTGGGTTGGAGAAAAAGCAAAGGAAATCGAGAGAACATGTTTCAAACTGTGGTATTCAGGAAGGGACAAAGGTAGAAACGACATGCATTATAATTCATAAAGATTTGGAGAGTGTGGTTGAGGTTAAGAGATTGGGTGATCGAATTATTTTGATAAAATTAGTCTTAGAAGAAGAGATCTTGAATGTCATTTAAGTTTATGCACCTCAAGTTGGTATGGAGGAAAGAATAAAGAACAAATTTTGGGAAGAGTTTGATATGATAATTCAAGGAATCCCACATAGATGATTTTCTTGGGTGGAGATTTAAATGGACATGTGAGAAAAGATGCTTTAGAGTATGCAGGAATGCATGAAAATCATGATTTTGGTGTTAGGAATGAAGAAAGGAAAACTTTCTTTGATTTTGCAACGACTTATGATCTTTTCATAGCAAATACCTTCTTCAAAAAATGAGAAGAGCATTTAATTACCTATAAAAGTGTCTTAACAAGAACACAGATTGATTACTTTGCTTTGAGAAGAAGAGATCGTTTATCTTGTAAAGATTGTAAGATTATTCGAGGGGAGAGTTTAACTGCTCAACATCGTCTTTTGGTGTTGGATGTTCATTTGAAGAATGCAAAGAAGTGAAAATTAGTGTTTAAGAATTTGAGAATTAAATGGTGGAATCTTAAGAAAGAGTAAGTTAGATTTAAAGAGAAGATGATGCAACAAAAGACTTCGGATTTTGATGGTAGTGCTGATGAAATGTGGTTAAATATAACAAACTGTATTAGGAAGGTGGTAAAGGAGGTGTTCCAGGATGAAAGGAGGTTTGGTGGTGGAGTGAGAAAATGCAGGAGAAGCTTAAAATTAAAAGAGCCTGCTTTAAAGCCTTATATTGAGATAAGACCGATAAAAATATGGAAAACTACAAAAGAGTAAAGAAAGAAGTAGAGGAAATAGGTAATGAAGTAAAAGCAAAAGCTTGGGAGCATTTTTATAAGAAACTTGATTTTAAAGAAGGTGAAAAAGATATCTTCAAGTTAGCTAAAGTAAGAAAAGGGAAAGCAAAGGACCTTAAACATGTAAGATGCATCAATGATGAAGAAGGGTGCTTATGGCTAGTGAAGATATAAAGACAAGATGAAAAATATGTTTTCATAAGCTTTTTAATGAAAAATAAAAGAATAATATCATCTTAGGGGAGTTAGCCAACTTAGAAGATTATGTGAATCGGGCAAGTTATCAAAGGATACAAAAGAAAGTAGAGGAGGCTTTGAAAATGAGAAAAGTGGGAGGATTGTTGGGCCTAATGATATTCCTATAGACGATTAGAGAATGATGGGAGAACATGGTATAACTTGGCTCACAAATTTATTTAATACTGTTTGGAGAGGCAAGAAGATGCCAGAGGAATGGAGGAAAAGTTTTGTGGTATCTTTATACAAGAATAAGGGTGACAAACAAGATTGTTCCATCTATAGAGGTATTAAGTTGATGAGTCATACGATGAAACTTTAGGAGAGTAATTGAAAGAAGGGTGAGGCAAGTCTCTGTGGTAATTGAAAATCAATTTAGCTTTATGTCAGGCCAGTCTACTATTGAGGCAATACATCTCTTGAGACGTATGATGGAGACATACAAAGTCAAGAAGAAGGATTTATATATGATTTTTATTGATTTGGAGAAGGATTTATAGATGCTCTAGTTAGGAGATGCGAGAAGTTGGAGGTTGAACCCGCTAAGAGGGAGGCGAGGAAGATCAAACAAGTGTTGGAAGGAAACTATTAAGTATGACCTCAATTACTTTAATTTAAGTCCTGAAATGGTTGAAAATCAATCTGTGTGGAGGCAAAGAATCCATATAGCTGACCCCACTTAGTGTGGGAAAAGGCTTGGTTGTTGGAGAAGGTCTATGATTTTGTCCCAAGAGATATCTTGTGGAGAATTTTTGAGAAGAGACAAGTATCAGTTTTATATATCAACCTCATAAAGGATATGTACTATGGAGCAACAGATTGTGTAAATATTAAGAATGATTTGACAGATTACTTTGATATCACCATTGGTCTGCATCAATTATCGACTTTAAGCCATTATCTTTTTGCCTTGGTCATGGATGAGTTGACGAAGCATATCCAAGTTGAGGTTTCATGGTGTATACTTTTTGCTGATGACATTGTGTTGGTTGATGAGACAAGAGATGGAGTGAACAGAAAACTTGAGCTTTGGAGAGAAGTCTTGGAAGATAAAGGATTACGCATAAGTAGGATGAAGACTGAGTATATGGAATGCAAGTTTAGTAGTAGAGGGAACAATGAAGGGATTGATGTAAAAATTAGAGAAAGTGCATTCCAATGAAATATATTTTTAAATACTTGAGATCCATTTTTCAATAAGATGGTGGAATTGATGGAGATGTTACACATAGAATTAATGCAGGGTGGTCGAAATGGAGGGGTGCATCTGGTGTTCTCTGTGATAAGAAGGTTCCTTTAAAAGTTAAAGGAAAATACTATCGAGTTGCAGTAAGACCAACCATGTTGTATGGTTTTGAATGCTGGGCTATCAACTATAAGCTTGTACAGAAGATATTTGTGACAGAAATGAAGATGTTAAGATGGATGTGTGGTTATACAAGAAATGACCATATTTCAAATGAGATTATTAAAAAAAGGATTAGGGTTCACCCATAGAGGATAATTTGAGAGAGGTATGTTTAAGGTTGTTTGGATATTTACAAAGAAGGCCACTAGATGCTCCAGTTAGGAGAAGCAAGAAGTTGGAGGCTGAACCCGCTAAGAGGGGGTGAGGAAGACCAAACAAGTGTTGGAAGGAAACTATTAACCTTGACGTCATTTACTTTAATTTAAGTTCTGAAATGGCTGAAAATCGATCTGTGTGGAGGCAAAGAATCCATATAACCGACCCCACTTAGTGTGTGAAAAGGCTTGGTTGTACTCTAGATGATTATTGATCTTCTGTAGTCTTCCTTTTCCTTCAAAAAATAAAAAAATCAATGTCGCCCATCTTAGCAAACATCTAAAAGGTTCTTCCTTGATCGCTTTTTTTGTTGTCCAAATTAGCTATCTACTTTCCCTTCTAAAGAAATCCCCAAATAGAAGAGTTAGGAGAAATAACGAGACTTAATTATTCTAAGAAACCCTACCTCTCTTTTATAGAGATAGATAATGGGAAAAGTACAACACAACTCCCTATAATAAAAACATATGTGAAAAATACTCTCAATACTCCCCCTCAAGTTGGAGCATAGATATCAATCATGCTCAGCTTGGAATAACAAGACTCCAATGTTGAGCGGTTGAGAGGCTTGGTAAAGATGTCTGCAGTTTGATCATTAGTAGTAACTGGAGTTATGTGTAAATAGCCTTTCTGGATGAGGTCCCGTATATAATGACAATCCACTTCCACATGTTTTATACGCTCGTGGAACATGTGATTGTTAGCAATGTAGGTAGCAGCCACATTATCAAAACGGATCTCCATAGTGCCATCCATATGAACATATAAATAAGCAAGAAGGGACTTCACCCTCATAAGCTCCGTAGATGTCTGAGCCATGGCTCTATATTCAGATTCTGCATTGGATTGGGAAATAACAGCATGCTTTTTGCTTTTTCACGTCACAAGATTGCCAGCTAAGTATGTGTAGAATCCTATAGTAGACTTTTTATCTATTAGACAATTAGCATAATCTTCATCAGAGTAAGCAACCACTAACATAGAAGTTTTCTTCGTAAACAAAAGACCTTGTTTTAGAGCTTTCTTGATATATCACAAGACCATCATAGCGGCCTCTTAATGCTGTCTAGTAGGCTTGGCCATAAACTTCGTCTAGCAACGACAAACGAAAGATCTGGCCTGGTAATAGTGAGATATAATAGATTACCTACTAGCTGTCTATATTGTCTGCTGTCAACAGGTGGTGACTCAAGATCATATAAATGGGCGTTCCGATCCATGGAAATATTTGCTGGTTTCGCTCTAAGCATACCAGTCTCCTGTAGAATATCAAGAGCATATTGTCTTTGAGATAGAACCACACCTCTCTGGCTACGTGCCACCTTTATCCCCAGAAAGTACCTTAGAGTATCTAAGTCCATCATAGATTGTTCTGCCAGGCATGCCTTAATGTGCCTAATCCCATCAGTATCATCTCTTGTAACAATAAGATCACCCACATACACAAGGATGACTATCATTCCTTTCTTTATCTTTCTGATAAATAGAGAATGATCTGCATTTGACGTCTGAAATCATCCACCTCAGAATGATTTGGGATAATTTCTGAAACCAGGCACGGAGACTCTGCTTAAGCTCATAAATGGCTTTCCTCAAGCGGCATATACACTCCCCCTGCCTTTCATAACCTGGTGGTTGCTGCATATATACCTCTTCCTGTAAATCACCATACAAGAAGGCATTCTTGACATCTAGCTGGTAATGCCTTCAATCAAAATGTACTGTTATTGCAGTAAGTATCCGCACTGTCGACAAACGGGCAACAGGAGAAAATGTGTCAAAGAAGTCTACTGCATATGTCTGAGTAAACCTCTTTGCCACCAAGCGAGTCTTGTATTTAGAAATTGATCCATCTAGGTTAAACTTCAGAGTAAACACCTAACGACACCCAACAATAGTAGCTCTCATATGTAGTGTGGTAAGCTCCCATGTACTCCAAGATTGAAGGCCAACCATTTCATCATCTATGGCTTGACACCACTTTTGATCAAACATGGCTTGCTGATAACTGGAAGGAATTTCTGCAGCAGAAAGTGCATAACAAAACTTACCAAATGCATTTCCCAGACCATCGGTGGAAATTGTGCCTGTATAAGGATATCTGGGACAGTGACGGGAAGCCTTATATTAATAGGAAGGTCAAGATCCTCATGTAATGTCTCCTGCAAAGGCTCTACGGTAGAAACTGGATCTGCAAAACCTGTAGAGTTACCACTAGGCACAGAGATGGTAGTGTCTAAAGAATCGGAGCTCACCTGAGACTAAAAGACTGGTGTCGGTGAAGGGGGCATCTGAAAGGTAGTATGAGGCCGATGATAAGTAATAATAGGCTCAGTATCAGATATACCACCAAATGGTATAGGAGGAATGGGCATTAGTGCATCCTTAGAACATGAAGATAACTCACTCCCAGATATAGAAAAGAAAGATATAGCCTCATGGAAAGTAACATCAGCACTCATATAATGACGTGAATTATGCGGATCAAAACACCTATATCCTTTCTGGTTTCGTGAATACCCTAAGAAAGCACACTTGATAGCCCTAGGTGCTAGTTTATCCCGTCTTGTACCCTGATTATGGACAAAGGCAGCGCACCCAAAAACACGTGGAATCACAGGAAATAATGGGCTATCAGGATACAGTCGCTACAAAGGGATCTGCTCATGAATAGCAACATTTGACATCCTGTTTATAAGAAAACAAGCTGGAAGAACAGCATCCCCCCAGTACAATGCAGGCAAAAAATGGTTATTAACAGGGTGCATGCCACATCAAGAAGATGCCTGTATTTCCTTTCAGCAGCATCATTTTGCTGAGAAGTATGAGCATAGGTGGTTTGATGAATGATATACCATGAACACCAAAAAATTGATGTAAACGACCAGTGGTAAACTCTAAAGCATTATTAGATTGAAACATTTTAATAGTTATAGAAAATTGGGTCTTTATTTTAAGGACAAAGTTTTCAATAATATTCCCATATTTAGTTTTCAAAAGAAACAACCAAGTTACTCTAGAAAAATCAACCAAAATCAGAAAGTAACGATGAGCAAGTTTATTAGGAATATGACTTAGCCCCCATACATCCATATGAATTAAATAAAAAATATGTGAAGACCAAAGTGATGGGAAGCTGAGAAGCTGGCATGGTGGTGCTTGCCAAGTTGACAGGCATCATAAGTAATGGTGGTACTAGCAGGAATGTGGGGTAATACATGCCTAAGTCGCTCCAAGGAAATATGGCCCAGACGGAGATGCCATTGGATGGGAGATCCAGAAGCCAAGGCAACCTCCCTTTGACCTACAGCAGCAGTAGTGATAGGTAAACGACTCAAGCAGTAAAGCCCCCCTCTTCACGTCCTCCACCAACCATCCTCCCCATGAGATGGTGCTGCACGAGACAAGATTGAGCATCAACAATTGCCATACAGTTCAACTCAGAGTAATTTTGCTAACTGAAAGAAGACTGGGCAGGAAATTAGGAACATATAACACATTTGGTAAATTCAAACTAGGAAAAAGGGACACCTCCCCTTTTCTTGTAACCTGGGATAACTTGCCATCAACTACCTATACTGTCCTACAAGGGGGAACATATTTCAACTCTGAAAATTCACCATGATTACCACACAAATGTCTAGAAGCACCTAAACCAACAAGCCAACTGCTAGCACTATGTCTAGAAGTAGAGCAAACAACCTTTATACTTGAAGTAGAGGCAAAGGTAGCCGCTTTGGTGGAGCTATCTGAGATAGCTAATTAAACTTCTGTAGTAATCATTAAACTCTTTATGTGAAGCAGTGTCTCTAGAAATATCTGCCTTAGTAGCTTGGTGTGTAGTCATAGGCTTCCCATGCTTCTTCCAGTACGTAGCCTTAGAATGATCCAAACGGCCATAGTAGGTGCATGGTGAAAGAGAACACCCTCCAGGTGTTCGCCCACGACCTCGAATAGATTAGCCACCACACCTGCAATTAGAAGAAGCAACCAGGGTAGTGGTCTGGGTAGTGATTTCCAGAGGAGTAGAAACAACAATCCTGCTCAGTCTACTGTAAAGACCTATTCTGTCATGAGCCTTTTAAGACGTCTGGACTGTCGGTTAGACGTTTGAACCTCTTCCCAGATGTCTAGAAATCGAATTTTGGTACGAGCCTTCGCGTTTGCACGCGGGCTGCACGCAGACAGTACATCTCTTCTCTCTCTTTCCCTCTTCCCTCGACCGAACCCTAATGCACCTCTATAAAACCCCTCTCCCCCTCTTCCTTTCTTCCCCACTTCACCATAGCCAGCCACCTTCTCTTCCTCTCCACTACAGTGAGAGGAGAAAGCGCGAGAGAGCACGAGAGCGACGACGAGGAGAGGTGGCGTGAGAAGAGGAGGAAGAGCTTGAGCTCGCGAGCTCGCGGGAGCTCGCCAGAGGGCGCATGGCCGGAGCGGTGCGTGCGGGAGTGCGTCGGGGGAGCCGTCCCCAACACTGCTGCAGTTGGAGCTGCAGGCGAGGCCGCGGCTGCACGTGGTGATGGAGAGCAGGAAATGGTTCTGGTTCTGGGATTTCAGACGTCTGGTGACTACCCGAACGTCTGAAAGCAGATCTTCGCAAATGTACGTTCCTTTTGCGGATACGGTCATGCAGGCCTCACCGCAGCTACGATTTGCGTGGCTAAATATGGGCGATTTGGCTATCACGTGCAGGGATTGCTTCGGGAAGGCGCGGGGCATGCCCTCCTATGCGTTTCAGACATCTGAAGGCGCGGTGGACTGTTTTGAGAGAAAGATCGTCTTCTCCATACCGGAGATGCCTTTCGTTTATTTTCACGGACAACCGGTGGACGGAGGTTTCAGGTGCATTTCTGCACTTCGGGCAGCGAGACTTTTGGGTTAGGGGTGTGAGGGCTTTCTGGCTTGTGTAGTGATAGAGCCCAGTCCCATGGCAGACTTTCAGAACATCACGGTGGTCAGAGAGTACCCCGACGTGTTTCCCGAGGAGCTGCCACGACTATCGCCTGAGCGTGAGATCGAGTTTGAGATCTCACTGGTACCGAGGACCAGTTCCATTTTTAGGCACCGTAAAGGATGACACCACTTGAGCTGCGAGAGCTTAAGTCACAGCTGCAGGACTTATTAGAGAAGGGCTTTGTGAGGTCCAGTGCGTCCCCGTGGGGAGCCCCGGTGTTATTTGTGAAGAAGGATGGTACCCTACACCTTTGTGTTGACTACAGACAGCTGAATAGGGTCACCATCAAGAACAGGTATCCGTTGCCGAGGATTGATGATCTGTTTGACCAGTTGCGAGGTGCCACGGTATTCTCCAAGATAGATCGGAGATCAGGTTACCACCAGTTGAGGATCAGGGAGATCGATGTCTTCAAAACAGCTTTTTGCACCCGGTACGGACACTACGAGTTCTTGGTCATGCCGTTTGGGCTGACCAATGCCTCCGCTGCCTTCATGGATTTGATGAACCGGGTGTTCAGATAGTATCTGGATCAGTTTGTAGTAGTGTTTATTTATGATGTGCTCATTTACTCGTGGGATCAGGCGCAACACGGACAACACTTACGGATGGTTATGGACATGTTGAGACGACGCAAGCTATATGCCAAATACAGCAAGTGTGAGTTTTGGTTGAGGCAGATGACCTTAGGTCATGTGATTTAAGGGGATGGCTTGGCTGGGGATCCAGCCAAGGTAGAGGCCACGTGCAGTGACAGAGATCTGTAGTTTCTTGGGACTGGCGGTTACTACCGACGGTTTATCAGAGGTTTCTCGCAGATTACACGTCCTATGACTCAGCTGACCCGGAAGGACGTGTCCTTTGCTTAGACAGACGCTTGTAAGGCGTGTTTTCAGGAGTTGAAGGAGAGGTTGACTTCGTCTCCTATGCTTACCATCTCAGATAGCAGCGGCGGTTTCGTTGTCTACATGGACGTTTCGTTGTAGGGGTTAGGGGGTATGCTCATGCAGCGGGGTCACGTTGTCGTTTACGCTTCGTGGCAACTGAAGCCCCATGAGTATAGCTATCCTACCCATGACTTAGAGCTGGCACCTGTTGTCTTCGCGTTGAAGACATGGAGGTACTACCTTTACGGTGAGACTTTTGAGATATTCACGGATCATAAGAGTCAGGTATTTGTTTGATCAGAAGGAGTTTAACATGAGACAGACGTTGGTTAGAGCTCTTGAAGGACTATAACTGAAGCATCTCCTACCATCCGGGGAAGGCCAACGTGGTGGCTGACGTCGAGTCGAAAGGCGCCCGCCCACTTTGCCGGCTTACAGGCACAGAGTTGGAGACTTATGGAGGAGTTGGGCAATTGGTGACCCCTAGAGTTACAGGGACATTGTGGGGTAGTGATAGTGACACGACAGACGAGGCCAGAGCTGATAGATCGCATCATCACAAGACAGATGACAGATCTGTACCTGCAGTCGTTGCGAGACAGAGTACTGTCAGGGGACCTAGGGGACTTCTCCTTTACAGACGAGGTGCTGCGCATGAGGGGACGTTTGTGCGTTCCCAGGGACGAGTTGTTGAGAGAGCTCCTGATTGAGGCACACGGGTTCAGATTCACCATACATCCCGGAAACACGAAGATGTATCATGATCTGAGACGTGACTTTTGGTGGAGAGAGATGAAGCAGGATGTAGATGAGTTCGTGTAGCAATGTTTGGTGTGTCAGCAGGTGAAGGCCGAGCATCAGAGGCTTGTAGGGCCGTTGCAGCCACTTCCTGTGCTAGAGTCGAAGTGGGAGAGCATTACTATGGACTTGGTGGTTGGTTTGCCCGTTACCCAGCGAGGACACGACGCAATCTGGGTGATAGTAGACATATTGACGAAGATGGCACGTTTCTTGCTGATCCGAGTCACCTTGGGACCAGTGTAGTTGGCAGAGGTATATTCGTGACGTGGTCGTTTGCACGGAGTTCCGCGGGAGATTGTATCTGACCGGGATACCTGTTTTACTTCCTAGTTTGGGCTGAGTTTCAACAGGCTTTGGGGACACGGTTGAGGTTCAGTACGGCGTACCACCCCCAGACGGACAGACAGTCAGAGTGTACGATACAGACACTTAAGGACATTTTACGTGCCTGTGTACTGAACTGGAGGGGTTTTTAGGAGGAGCACTTACCTCTAGCAGAGTTTACATATAATAACAGTTATCACTCAAGTATCGGCATGACACCCTAGGAGGCTCTGTACGGGCGGAGGTGTACTACGCCTTTGAGTTGGGTTGAGGTGGGGACCAAGTGGGAGGTTGGCCCTAGGTTGATCCGGTAGAGTCAGGAGGTGATAAGAGCAGATTCATAGACGACTTCGCACTGTCAGAAGCTGACAGAAGAGTTATGTCGATCGGAAGTGCAGAGAGGTGTAGTTCGAGGTTGGGGATCACGTCTTTTCTCGCGTTTTGTCCATAAAAGGCCTGCAACGTTTTTGGGTGAAAGGGAAGCTTGCGTCGAGGTTTGTGGGGCCCTTTAAGGTCTTGGAGAGGGTAGGACCCGTTGCTTACCGGCTTGCCTTCCTCCCCAGCTTTCTGGTGTGTACGTGTTCCACGTGTCCAACCTCAGGAAGTATGTCACCGATCCCAGTCACGTTTTGAGCCACGAGAGTGTCGAGGTTGATGACGACCTGACCTACCCCGACGACCAGTACAGATATTAGACAGAGCTGTTCGGAGTTTGAGACGGAAGCCAGTACCCCTGGTGAAGGTCTTGTGGAGGAGCCAGAGGTACGAGGAGGCTACTTGGGAGCCTGAGGCGGCGATGCGAGAGCGGTAGCCGGAGCTTTTTGAGGGTATGTCTTTTCGGACCGACTTAGGTCCTCTTTAAGTTATGCATATATTTTCTTTCCTTTCCGCACCCTAGTTAGCTCAAGTTTCGAGGACGAAATTTCTTTTAAGTTATGATGTAAAGACCTGTTCTGTCCTGAGCCTTTTAAGACGTCTGGACTATCGGTCAGACATTTGGTCAGACGTTTGTAACCCTTCCCAGACATCTGGAAATTGAAATTTTGGTACGAGTCTTCGCGTCTGCGCGCGGGCTACGCGCAGACAGTACCTCTCTTCTCTCTCTTTCCCTCTTCCCTCCACCGAACCCTAATGCACCTCTATAAAACCCCTCTCCCCCTCTTTCCTTCTTCACCACAGCCAGCCACCTTCTTTTCCTCTCCACCACAGCGAGAGGAGAGAGCGCGAGAGCAGCAACGAGGAGGAGAGGCGGTGTGAGGAGAGGAAGAGCTTGAGCTCGCGAGCTCGTGGGAGCTCGCCGGAGGGTGCACGGTCGAAGCGGCGCATGCGGGAGGAGTGCATCGGGGGAGCTATCCCCGACACTGCTACAGCCAGAGTTGTAGGCAAGGAGGTGAGGCTGCGGCTGCACGCGGCGAGGGAGAGTAGGAAGTGGTTCTGGTCTGGGATTTTCCCAGAATTAGACGTCTGGCGTGACGTCCAGACGACTGGGCGGACTTTTGGTGACTATGTCGGACGTCTAAAAGCAGATCTTCGAGAAGGTACGTTCCTTTTGCGGATACGGGCATGCAGGCCGCATCGCAGCTACGATTTGCGTAGTTAAATATAAGCGATTTGGCTGTCGCTTGCAGGGATTGCTTCGAGATGGCGCGGGGCACGCTCTCCCACGTGTTTCGGACGTCTGGAACACGTACCAGATGACCAGAAGCACTCCCAGACGTCTGGAGGAGAGATCGGACGTCTGGAGCTGGGTCCAGACGGTCTAGAAGAGGTTCTGGACGTCTGAGGTCGATGCAGAACCTGAGGTTTCTGGTTACTTTTAAGATGTCTGGACCTTGTGCCAGACGTCTGATTTAGGTCTGCAGTCTTGTTTTTGACTTGTTTAGGCTCCGTTTGAGGTCCGTTTTACGCAAACAAGATATCGACGTTTTCCTTGTGAATTCCTCTACTTGTTAGAACTTTTATACTGTTCTGAATGTTTCATTGTGGTGTGTTCCTTGTTATAGGACTTCGATCAGTTGCAGGGTCGGGGCTTGCTGAGGCACGTGAGCCTACCGTTCGAGTCCCAATACTCCTGGGTTGTCTGGTAGAGTGGTCTTCCCTTAATTTAATTATAAAACTTGAATGCATATGTGAATTGGATAATTAGAACCTATGACGTGGCATGAATCCTAGGACGGGAAGTACTTGCATTGTTGTATGTGTGTTTGAAATTGCAGTCTTATATGAATGAATAGAAATATGGACAACTGCTTGTAAATAAACAAGAGCTGCCTATGAAATATGAAATACCTGTGCTAGTTAAACAGTTACTTGTGACAATACTTGTATATGTTAATGATGGAAATACAAGCAGCATGTGTAAATTTGAGAATGGAAATGTGAATGATGAAATCTGGTATGGAATGACATGAGGAATACGAGCATGAACCCTACGGAGAATTATGAGTAGAGCTCTTAGAAATAAATGGAATGGATATGAAAATGTGAGTGGGAAGTGTATTGGCCCTTGAGTACGTGGTACCAAGGAGAGTGACTGTCTCCTATTTAATGTAGAGCGGAGCTAGTCGCCCCTGGGTTGGAACCTGGGGTTAGGATTTGTCACTCTACATCGACTTCTTGGCCCTCGCATACACTGTACCGGGGAGAGCTACTAGTGTAGGGAGAGAGCTAGCCACCCCACAGGGCTCGGGGTTCAGCTAGTCACCCTACACCGACTTGTTTGGCCCACTGGGCAAACCAGGTAGTCAGACGATGGTGCGCGGATTATGAAGGGGCGAGACCTCTGTTTGGTTCTGAGGGGCTAGACCCCTGTTATTGAGAGGGCTAGGCTCTATACTGTTCTGTGCTGTACTTTGAACGTATCCGTTAGTGGAAATGACTGACCACGTGCCAGTACGAGGTAGTTACCCGTGCGTTTATAGCGTGCGCCGTAATCACCGTTACGTCTGTCCGTAACCTTGAGGTGGTTGACTGGGTGTAGGATCACCATGGAGGACTCTTCCGACCAGGAGAGCACCACGTGCGCCTTTTACTCTTCGGAAAAGACTGTAATTAAGATCGTTTCCACGAGGAACATTCGAGATCAAGAAAGAGATCTAAAAAATAAACCAATGGGTGAAAAAGAATAACTTGTAAAATAAAGAATTGGAATAGATAGTTTACCTGCTAGTTTTTATTGCTTTAGTTAGTTGGTTGCCACTCTACTTAACGTTCGCTGATTTTGTTTACTCATAACCCTTTTCAGGTCCAGGTGTTGAGCATTCTGAGTCACCGGCTGTAGAGGGTGCTGGGTCTAGTAGAGTTCAGTAGTAGTAGTCTTCCTGTTGTATTTTCTTTTGTAGTGAGTTCAGAACTCTTGTTACCGTTTATATTTCTGTATTTTGTTTCTACTTTACTGTTGTGGTGGTGATATGTATTGTTAGTAGCTTTTACTTCTTTTACTGTTTGTATTCTTTTACTGTTAGTTACTTAGTATAGTGAATGTGATTTACTTTCCTACTTTTTGGTTATTTCTTGTTGGATGACTGGGTCTTGGGATCAGTCGAGTCGAGTCGGTCTTGTGTCCTGTAGGGATTCGGGAACCGGATCGTAACATCTACTATAGGTCTTCTCTAGAGAAGGGAGCTCAGACAAGGTAAGAATCTGGTCTCGTGCTGCAGAAAAGTTAGGACCCAAACCTGAGAGAAAAAGAGAGACAACAAGATCCTCCTTGGACTTACGCCAAGAAGAGCAAGCACATCCCGGTCAGTAAGAATTGTGCTTTTAATAAACCTTTCATCTGTGAATAATATTGGGCCAAAGATCGACCCTCTTGTCACAATTGAAAAAACTCATGGTAGATCTGAAACATGTGTGCTGAGTTCCTTTCTTGAGAATGTCTCAGCAAGAGACTCCTACATTTGCTTGGTTGTAGGATAATACATGATCTCGTCACCTATCCTAGGAATCACAGAATTCATCAACTAGGCCTAGACCATAGCGTTGTCTCTATCTTATGAAGCATTAACACCTGTCTTGTCCGTTGGCTCGTGCTGTTTCAAAATCTTCTCTTTGCCATGACCACGAATAGTCATTAAAAACATCTGGGACCATTGCGGGTAATTGATCTCGTCAAGTTTAATCATCGGACCAAAGAAAGGGCTCTTATAGTCTCTGATGTCCATAAGAGCATCCAACGTAACCTCGGATGAATTAGATGAAGCCATGGCAATCCAATCCAATCTCCAACATAAAAGAAGGAATCTTCACACCCGTATTCAGATTTGGAAAATCATGGAACATGAGATCTGAATCACAATCAGATTCTCTGTCCAAGATTTGAACAGGCACAGGGTCAAGATCAAGAAGGAAGCCCATGTGATTCGGGTTGAGCAAGCGAGAGACCTGGGGCAATACCTGACCTTTAGACCACCACACCAGTGGCAGCACATGAGGTTAGGCCCTGCCAGCAACACCAGCACGCATGGTTTTGTCCTTGCTAGCGGCAGTGGCATCGATGCAGGGGTCCTTCCCTGCTCGAGGTGGCAATGCACAGGGGCGGAGATCGATGAGATGTATGTCCCTGTTAGTGGTGGCGTATAGGGTAGGCCCTGCTGGTGGTGATGATGCACAAGGGGACCATCGATGCTGGCGAACCTCCTCATCCCTGTCGACGCTGGTTGGAGAGGAGGCGACGGTGGTGTTCTACGCCGGTAAGGAAGGGGTTAAGGTGGAAAGGGTTGGAGGCTTGTTTCGGTGGAGGTAGTAGGGTATTGGTCTAGGATCGCTGCTCTGATACCAAGTTAGGAGAAATAACGAGACTTAATACAACACAACTCCCTATAATAAAAACATATGTGAAAAAACACTCTCAACAAGAAGAGATATGTCCTTGACTTTAAATATAGGGAAATTCCAAATAAAATACCTTAATAAAATCTTAACTCCCAAGATAAACCTATGCCCACCCACTTCATCCCCCTTGTACAAAACCTCTTCACCACTTTTTTAGATAAGTTGTAAGGCCCATTCTCTTTTTAGATTATGCCATTAGAGTCTCCTCCAAATTTAAACTCCTATTACGTAAAGCCTTATCATCTATACTGTTGTGAGACACTATATTATCTTTTATTAGTATTTGTGGATAATTTATTTATTTCTTATTTCTAGTTGGTTTTTTCATGTAATTTTCCTAACATCTCTCTATATAAAGAGGTGTAGGGTTTCTTTTGAATATAAGATTATTCATTTTCTTTGGAAGGACAATGCTATGGAGCATGGATTATGAATGTGGTTTTGCTATAGATTGGGGATGGCCTCATGTACTACAAAATTGTTAGGAAGATGTGGAATGCTCTTCATGACACATAAGGGTTATAGATGTTTATGATGCTTTGCAGTGGAGGCAACATGTTAGTGCAAATGTTACTTTTCATGAGGCTATGCCGTATTTTTCAGTGACTGGATGCTAGCTGTTGTTTGAGGTAGAGGGGGCATCGATGCCTATTTCCTCCTGTTTAGTTAGGAGATTTTCCTATCTCTCAGTCTACATCACTAGGCACCACAAATAGAGTTGTTACTCGATTAAAGATCCTCTTGTGTCATTCCGATTACCTGTGACATATCGACAGCACACCCCTTACTTCGACACCATCATCCTCCCCTCAATAGGTATGTGTTTAGCTACTGATTGTTGTGTGTTTGGTGGCGATCTTGCATGTGATAATACTTGTTTTGGTGATATATTGTTGGCTTCTGAGTCTCCTTGGATGATGCTGAGCTTCCATTTGAGGATCTTGATCTTTCAATAGCTATTCGGAAGGCACCGCAGAGTTGTGCGCAGTTTTAGGTCACTAGGATTGTATCTACTGACTGCTTCATCCCTCCTTTTTCCTTGTTCACAAAGGCTTTGTCGTTTACTTAGATACCAGCTACGTATCAATTGGTCATGCTTAATCCAAAGTGGTGCCAACCCATGGAAGAGATGGCCGCACTTCAATCCAAGGGGACATGGGAGCTTACTCCGCTTCCTTTTGGTGCATGCACCGTTGGCTGTCGTTCAGTCTTTGTCTTGAAATATAATCCCGACGGATCTATTTCTTGGCTAAGGCTAGTCTTGTGGCAAAGGCATTCACATAGACATATGGGGTGGATTTCTTTGACAGCTCTTCGGTTTCCAGTCTTCTTATTGTACGAATTCTCATAGCTGTTGTAGCTCATGTAGATTGGTTACTACATCAGTTGGACGTAAAGAATGCTTTATTGGATAATGACCTCCACGAGGAGGTATATATGCAGCAACCCCCAGATTTTGAGGTTTAGGGGGGAATGTGTGTGCAAGTTCAAAAAGGTAATCTATGGACTCAAGCAAAGTCCATGGGCTTGGTTCCAGAAGTTGTTGAAAATCTGGGGCTCAACAGGTTATCCTATGATCATTCCTTATTTGTACGGAAGATAGAAAAGGAGACGGTTGCACTTCTTGTCTATGTAAATGATCTCATTATCACCGGTAATGCAATCGGGATAATTGAGGTCAAGTAGAGTTTGGCTGAGAGATTTGTCATGAAGGATGTTGGTCCTTTGAGATATTATATAGGCATTGAGGTGCCAAAAGGCAAAGAAGGTATTATACTTAGTCAGAGGAAATATGTTATTGATTTATTCACAGGAGATTGGGATATTGGGAGCAAAGTTAGTTAATATACCAATGGATCCCAAGATGTACTTATATGATGTAGAGTCGGAAGCCATAGAGAGTAGAGGATATAGACAGTTGATTGAGGAACTTCTTTATTTGACTATTACAAGTTCATATATTTCCCTTACTGTAGGCAAAGCTCAACCAGTTTATGGATAAGTTGACCAAGCAACATTGGGATGTTGCAATGCAGGTACTTGAGGCGAGCACCGAGATGGGGATTGCTATTCAAGAGAAGCGAGCCCATGACTATTGTGGGATACTTTGATGCAAATTATGCAGGATGTTTTTCTGGTAGGAAGTTTACTACTAGCTTTTGCACTTATGTAGCTGGTAACCTGATGATGAGGAAAAGTAAGAAGCAGAGTGTTGTATCTTGATCTAGTGTTGAGTTAGAATACAGAGCCTTGGCACAGACACAAGCTGAGCTAGTTTGGGTGAGATCTCTTCTATTTGATTTGAATGTTGAGATTGAGGAGCCTATGGAGATATGATTTGATGATCATACGACTACGTATATAGCTAATAATCTTATATTTCACAAGCGCATGAAGCATATGGAGATTGATTGTCATTATACTAGAGATTTGATTCAGAGAGGGCTTCTCTACACCACACCTATCATTTCAAAGAATCAGACTGTAGATATGTTTACCAAACCTCTTGCTAAGTCCTCTTTTGATGCATGTTGTGACAAACTGAGTATAATTGACATTTATACTCTAGCTTAGGGGGAGTATTGTGAGACACTCTATATTATCTTTTGTTTATTTATTTCTTATTTTTAGTTGGTTCTCTAGTATAATTTTTTCGATACCTTTCTCTATATAAAGAGATATAGGATTTCTTTTGAATATAAGATTCATTTCCTTTGACTCGTACCTTCTCTCTCTACCCTCACCCATGCTCTCTTTGGTGTTTTCTTATGATGGATAGTTAAGGTAGCAAGCCATGCTCTACCCTCAGCCATGTCATGTTTTAGTTGGTGGATTGCATCTATTTAATTTCTATACATTGTTTGTTTGCTTTTCTCTCATTCTACTCTCTTCTCTGCATGCTTAATGAAAATTATGGATAATTAGCAATAGTTTTTCTAAGAATAAGGTAAGATTCAAGCAAAGTAATATAAATAGTTGCACAATGTCTAAAATAGGCACGGCAATTTTCTATGCCAATGCCCAAGACATCTTCAAATCACCTATATGGATTTAAGCATTGCGTTGTTTCTGCATAAGCTAGATTGAGAAGCTTGTCTTAATGTTCACTCCTTGTCATTAGAACTCCTTTCCATACTTCATTATAGAAGCTACAATTGAAAGTCCTGCTTTACATAAAACAATTCATCGTCAACATCAAATTTTGCAATCTCTTTGATAGGAAAAATTCCTAAAGTATTATGCACATGATACATCTATATGCTTTGGAGAATGAAATCAAATGCTCTTTCATTAAATGGCTCCCTTGTGCATAAAAAAGAGCCTAGTGTGGAAGTAAAAGGTCTAACATTAGAGTTCTAGTTGAGTAGTTACCAAAAGCAGATGATAATGTATTTGTAGGCTTGATGAGATAGAAAGTTTGGGATAGCCGTAGCAGAGTGAAGAGCAGGAGAGGATTAATATTCGGAATGTTATCTGGGAGATGGATCGGAAAAGAGAGATGGATTGGTGATAGAAATTTAGGCAACTGTGGCTTATGGAGGGTGATTTCAACATGAGGTTCTTGCATATGTTAGCTAGTTCTAGAAGAAGAGCCAACATGATTTTTTCTCTACGTGTTGGTGATGGGGTTCTGGATAGTAGAGGGCATATTTGTTAGGCCATCATGGAGCATTTTCAAGCTTTTACAAGGCAAAGATCTCCTGGGGAATGGAGGTTGGGTTCGTCAAATATGGGGAGGTTGGATGATGAGGCTAGGATGGAGTTGCTTTGGGAAATTTTAGAGGAGGTTTTGGTTGCCTTGCTTTGTCTCAAGGTTGAGGGTTCTGGTCTGGACGATCTCCAAATGTTGTTTTAGGAGTTTTGGGATGTTAGGCTTGATGTAGCGATGATACGTGAATTTTTTCACGGCAATGTTGGTTTTTGAGAGGCTTAATTGCTTTTACCTTTTCTTGCTAGGAAGGCGCAGATACTTTGAGTGATTTTACGCCAATTGCTTTGTCAAATGCTATTTACTTGATTGCGGCAAAGGTTTTTGCTAATTGATTGCGCCTTGTTCTCTCTAAATTGATATCCCCTCTTTAGTTTGCCTTCATTTCTGAAAGGTCCCTCTGTGATTCTTTTGTTTTAGCTGAAGAGATGGTTGCTTACTGGAGCAGGTCTGGTTTTCATGCCTTTATGTGCAAGGTTGATATTTCAAAGGCATACGACTTGGTCTCTTGGGCTTATTTGTGGGAGATTCATAGGAGAAGGGATTTTCTTATGCCTTGGGTTCGGATGATGAAGAGGTGTATTATGATGACTTCATTTTCAATGCTTGTCAATGGAAGGTCATGTAGATCTTGGACTCAACTACAGAGGGGTGCTAGACAGGGTTGTCCACTGGCTCCATTGTTGTTCATCATTGCTGGTGATACTTTGGCATCTCTAGCCTTTAGGGTGTGTAGGAGGATTTATTCGTTGGTTTCTCATTGAGGTCTGATGGATCTTTGCTTGCTCCTTTATTACAGTATGTGGATGATATAGTTTTCTTCATTTAGGGAGGCCTTCGTCAGGCGAAGCATGTAATGCAGTTGATAGGAATATGTAGAGATAGCTAGTTAATGGAAGAAAATTTGTGGTGTCCTCTTTCACATGGACAGGGTGGAGGAGAATGCTATTTTTGTGGCTCTTGACACTCGTATCATTCAGCTTCCTATTACTTATTTAGGTCTTCCTTTGAAGAGGAAGCAGTTTGTGGCAACATATTGTAGAGTGGTGGAGGAGAGGTTGAATAGGAGGTTGGTTGGTTGGAGAGGGAGGCTTCTATCTTGTGGTGGAAGGTTGGTTTTGGCTAAGGCGATTTTGTCGGTTGTCTTGGTCCTTTATCTTTCTGTGTTTAGACCACCTACGAAGATTGTTTCCAAGCTTGAGATTTGCTAGAAAGTGAATTTTTTTGCAAGGGGCTGAGTCATGATTGTCACTTCTTGCAGTTGGTTCCTTGGAGAGAGATTTGCAGAATAAAGAAAAGAGGTGGACTTGGTATTATTATTTCATTGGAAAGGTTTGATGAAGCGTTGTTGGTGAAGTGGGTGGTTAGATTTTTGTATGCTGGTGATGGCCTTCTTAACAAGCTGTTGAGGGATTCTTATGGTGACCCTATGGATATGGTCCATAGGTGATCCAGGGTGGTTCGGTTGTCTGCTTTTTGGAGCTCGGTGGAGCCTTCTATACAATGGGGAATTGCTTCGAATCTCTTTGTTCCAAAGATTGATAATGGTAATTCTTTTCAATTTTGGAAGGATAATTGGTTAGGATGTGGGGTTTTTTTAATATCTCTTCATGCATTTGTTTGGTTTGGCGTTTGCCAAGGATGCATTTGTTTCAAATGTTTGGGATGCTACCTCTGGTACTTGGTCACCTATTCTGGAGCTAAGTCTTTTAGAGTCTTCTTTGTTGGAGTTACAGGGTTTGTTGGAGATGCTCCATAGGATCTCTGTTGGTAACGATCCTCAAGATGGTTTTGCTTGGAAGGAGGGGATGTTTTACATTTCAAAGGCTTTAAGTTACTTTCTTTGGTGTAGGGTCTGGTGCAACTAATGTAGGACTGTTATATCGTTTGGAAGATGCCTCTACCCTTGAAGGCGAAGATCTTTTGTGGCTTTTTAGAAGAGAGAAGTTATAAAGGTCTTGCGATCGGGATAGGCTGTGGATTCAGATTCATTGTCTTTTATGGTGCTGCCAAGGAGACCTTGGATCATCTTTTCTTTACCTGTTAATTTTCGATGGAAATATTGCGGTGCATGTGTTTGGAGGGTTGTCCTTACATCTTTTGACACATGGTGAGCCTCCTTTGATCTTTGGTCCATGCGAACATGATGGGTTGGGTTAAGGCGATTGCTACCTTGTGGTCAATCTAGCGTCAGCGAAATGCTGCAATCTTCAAAAAGGATCAGGTGTGGGTTGAGAATGTTGTAAAGGAGGTGTAAGGCTTGTCGGGGTTGGGGTTGGATATACTGTGAGTACATTCCTTTTGTTTTGCTATAAATGATACTCTGGTAATCTTCCTTCTCTAAAAAAAAATGTAGTCAATATTGATTTTATTTTTGTCTACTTAGCATATTAATCTAATCATAAGCCAAGAACTTGGATCAAAATAATTTTTTTGAAACAAAAAAGAAAGATTATTGGTTATTCGAAATCATCTTGAGAATTTATGTTGAAAAAGGAATAGGCTTACAAGTTATGGATCCATAAGTTTGAAAGGAAAATACTCTTGCTAACAATGTTCTCAACCCATGCTTGCTCCCTCTTGAAAATCATAGCTTTTCACTATAACCAAAAAGTTGAAAATATTATAACCCAGCCATTCGTATTATCATGCATCGACCTTCTAAAGGAATCACGATAGGCCTCAAAAGTCGAAAGATTTGCTCCCGATGTTTGCATCTCCATCTAGACCTCCATTGATAGGGGGCAAGAAAAGAAAAGGTAACGAAGATCCTCATCTGCATCTTTACAGAAACAACTGGTATCTTGGTCTACCACCCATCTCGATTTAATGTCCTTAGTGACCCACTTTTCTCTTCTCAATAGCCAAACAAAAATTTTTATTTTCAAGCATCTACCAAAACAATGAAAAATCAAACCAAGCATCCTTGTGGCGACTCATCTTCTAAACTTGAAAGCATCCTGTATACCTTCCTAATTAAGAAAGCACTATCCTTCCAAATAAATCTCTCGCACTCTAGCAACTGGCATAAAAGCATGTACCTGGTCCATTATGCGTTGAAACTCTCCCATCGTAGCCTTCGTCAACCCTCGCTTCATAATCGGACTCCATGAGCTTGTGTTGTTGTCCCAAATTTTAGAAATAAAGGCATCCTTATCAATCACTAGGCCAACCAAATGACTGAAAATCTCATAGAAAATACCCTCCCCCTTCCAATCATCTTTCTAAAAAAGAAAAGATCTACCATTACCCAACTCTCACCAGAGAAAAGAAAAGCTTAAAGTCTGCTGAATAATCGGGTTAACAACATGCTAGAAAGTAGATGGTCTTCCAATAATCAACCTCTTGAATGTTGCATCCACCACTGAACCATAAGAGTCACATAGCAACCTCTCCACAAGATCGCTCCCATCAGCAAGGAATCTTATTGCCCATTTCAAAAGCAAAGCAACATCTGTCTTATCCAAAGATCTAATCCCCAAACCACCATTTTTCATAGGCCTACACACCTCCCTTCAAGACACCAACTGTAAGAAACAACCCTTACTATTCGAACCCTTCCAGAAGAACCTTGTTTCTGAGCCACCTCTAACTTTGCTAAAACCTTCTTTGGCAGTCTAAACATAGAAAAAAGGAAAACAGGGATGGCCAAAATAACCACCTTAACCAAAACAAGCCTCCCTCCTCTAGACTGCAGCCTACCGCTCTAACCATTCAACCTCCTAGTCACCCTATCAAAGACTGGAGCCTAATCAACCATAACCAATCTCCCTTCCTTTAAAGGAAGCCCCAAATAAACAAGTGGCAAGCGAAGGAGTGGAGTGCTAAGAGTAAGAGAGATGACTTCCTCAACATCACCATTCATGTTGAAGGGCACCAAAGCAAATTTTCCTTGATTTATGCACAAATCAAAAGTCTCACCAAAGATCTTGACCAAAGTTGCCACATTTTTTGCCTTAGTAACACCTCCTTGGATGAAGTTGTCATTTAGCATATTGCAAAATTAGAGTAAGCAACTCCCATCCAAAGTTTTAAGTGCCGACAGCATAGTTTTTGAAATCAACCTTGCTGATATGCAGTTGGTGTCGAAATGCGGGGATGCCGGCGGCATGCCGGCCATTTCGTCGACATACCAACGGTATGGTCGGCATTGCGGCACATGCTGCTGTGGATCTACTGTTTGGAGGGAATTCAGGGAAGCGGTAGGCGAGAAGTTCGAAATTTGACACACACAATTCGGGTATTTTGAAATCATTTTGAGTATTTATGTGATTTTACACACACAAAATTTGAGTATTTTAACATCATTTTGAGTATTTATGTGATTTTTTGTCGGTATGTTGTCGGCATGTCGTCGGCATTCCCACGGCGTGCCCTCGGTATGGCCATCGAAAAACAGGCATTTCTACGGCATGCCTTCGGCATACCCACGAAATGCACACTTAGAATTTCATCGGCACGACATCGAAATCGGCATTTCAAACCTTGCCCCCATCCCTCTTCAAAGTAAAGCCAGAGAAGAGCCCACCACTACACGTCCTAAAAGCTAAACATGCCAAAGTATCCACAACTATGTTAAATAAAAGGGGCACAAGGGGACAACCTTGTCTCAGCCCCCTTTAGGGTTGCATCCAAGACCCAGATGGTTTACCATTGACCTACATAGAAAAAGATGTTACACACCTCTTCATAAGACGAACCCAATTTTCCAGGAAACCTCTTCTTCGCAGAATCTCCCAAAGATAGCTCCAAGCAATGGAGTCATAAGCTTTCGAGAAATCCACCTTCCATAAGAAAGAAGGAACCTCAGATCTTCTCCAAGCAGCAACCAGCTCCTCAGCAAGCACATAGGAATCACACAATGATTTCTCAGAAATGAAGGTTAACTACATAGGAGAGATCAACCGAGGAAGGACCACACGCTGCTTGTTTTGCAAACACCTTTGCCACTATCAAATAAACTACGTTAGAAAGAGCAATAGGTCGATAACCACTCACCATTTTAGCACTAGACTTCTTTGAAAGGAGAAAGAAGTAAAATCATTAAAGTCTCTCAAATCTCCTATTCTCCAGAAATACCTCCTAACCATGGCCACAACATCCTTGCCAACCACATCCCACATCTCCCTATAGAAAAGAACTTGAAACCCATTCGGACCTGGCGACCCCTCAGCTTTGAGGCCGTGTATTGCATCAATAACCTCCTCAGAAATGTCACAAGATAACTCCTCCCTCGCTTGATCATTCACTGACATGTCTGAGGAACCCAACCTCTACTCCTCCAACCATCTCGTTCTAGTGAACTCCTAAATGTGAGTCTAAATAGCATCACAAATCTGCTCCCTCCAATGTAAGATCACGTCCCCAACTTTTAGGAAGATACAGATTTGACTGCCTCCTTGTACTAGCTGACATATAGAAAAACCTGGTATTCGAATCACCTACCTTGACTTTTCTCTTCAATCCACTTTTCTTTTGAAATCCTCTTCCTTCACCTTAGATTGCAACTTGGACTGCTCCTCATGGTCCATCTAATCCAACCTACCAAGACCCTCCTTCCTGTTAATCTTTGTAATAGCCTCTAGAGTAGATTAGCAGACCTGATTCCATTGCCCCTACACCTCCTTCTTGTAACCCATCAACATCGCTCTAAGAGCCTTTATCGCATCTACCAAGGTACGCGTAGCCGACGTCGAGCATGGAACACCATACCACTTCTAACGAACAAAATCTTGGAAACCAGATTTAGAGAGCCAAGATTTTTGAAATTTGAAATATGAAGAGAGATTTCCCCTCACTATTATCTTAAAGCAATGGCATGTGATTCGAGAAAGGCCTCGTTATGGCGTAGACCAAAGCTTCGTAATATATCTCTGCCATTGATGCACTACACAAAAATGTCAATCCTCGATGGAGAGCTGCCCCATTCCCCCATGTATACACTGCACTGGTTAAATGCAAATCAATAAGATAGATCATCCACCACTCTAGAGAAATCTCCTGTAAAGCTATCTAATCTCGCATTGGGCCTATCCTCTACATATGAGGTGACATTAAAGTCACCACGCACCAACCATAGTTTACCATCAACAAAAGCAGATGCCTTCTCCAACTCATCCCATAGAGCTTGCCTGGTTGACTCGTCACATGGACCATAGACCCCAAAAATGGCCTAGACGATCCCATCAGACACAAGTGAAAATATCCGTGATTACCCTCGACGCCATTAAAGAGGAAAACAAACGGAATCAATCTCCATTCCACATGATAAGCTGCCCTCCATATCTCCAAATCTTAATCATTTTCGTAAATAGGTTCCCCCCCCCCGGAGGTTTCTCTTTAAAAGAGGATCGACATCCTCTAAGTGTCTCCTGAAGAACAACAAAATCAACTTTGCAATCGGCCAAATATTGCCATAAAATAGACCTTTGGGCTACATCCCCCAGGCCCCGCACATTCCACGTTATGACCTTAACCATCAACTTTAGATGAACCTCCCATGGTGGTTTTATTTGTCACCCTCTTCACCCTGAGGACTTGCGATACCCTCAAATCGACATATGAAATTCCACGTTCTCCCACATTGATCGTCCAATCGACATATGAAATTCCACGTGCTCCCACATTGACCGCACTGTTGTCCACCTCCTTATCTTTGTGCATCTTTCTCTTGTAACAAAATCTAAACATCAACCCATTTTTCATGTGTATGGCTTGATGGTCCCAAAGTTCTTGCTCAAAGATGGATGCGTCGCTGAAATATCCATCTCGATCAAGAGCACAAACAACAGACGGACAGGTTATCCAGCATGTTACCATTCCATCTGATCTCTGAAATTTTTACCCATTCTATTACTTATGTACTTCATAGTCATAGAATGAAGTGACCTCGTAACAAGGCTTTACAAGGAATCAACCTTAGATCAGATGTCCTGATTGTTGGATCAAATCAAATACACATCAGTCATGATGAAGAGCACACGGATTGCCATCTTGATGTTGATTCTAGCCAAAGCCACCCTTCTCAAAGCTACTGGAGTTCACCTACGAATATGGCTTGAGCCTATAGCTTTAAGGCATTAAAGATCATAGAACTTGAGGCACTGTATTGAGAATGCTAGTAGAATCTCTCATAATATCAATGTATGTGGTAAAATGAGGGTTAGATCCCACCGAGGAACATACAACCATTGAGGTAGAACCTGCTAAAACTTTATTGTGACATGTGATTGCTTTTGTTTTTCTTGCTCATCTGTATATTAGTTAGACAAGTCCTTACTGGATTGAACCTCAGGAATTCCAGTCAAGGGTTCACACTAGTTGGTGTTGACTATGCAAAATATCTACTTCAAAGTTTCTTATTTTACATAATTCACATGAATTCTACTATAGTGCCACCCAGGCATCATCCTTAAGCTGCAGATTTTAGAGATGACTCACCTTAGGGTGTGATGGATGTGAGTCAGAATGCAACCTTACTGCGGAGCCACCAATTAGATTATCATATGTAGTGGCCAACCACCTCCGTGAAGCAATGATCAAGGACTAAGAGGGGAAAGCATCTTGTCGCTACACCCTTGAATCTCCCCACCAATCTCCTCTTCAAAAGAACACATCTCAATCAAGCTTCATTAGGGTAGTCTTGGTCTTCCCTAGTGTAGACCACTACCCACCCTCCCTAGTGCGAGGCAATGAGCATGGGCCCTTAGTTGTACACCATAGAGGATTGTGGCACAAGTTAAATGAGTGCATACTCCTTAAGGCTAAGCAATAGGATTAGAGCAACCCTCGGGAGCCCATCAAGAGATTCCTATTTGTCATTCTACTTCTATAAGGATGGTATGATAAAGTGAAGTCAAAGCCCTTGTCAACTATAATAACCTCATGTGACTCTAGAAAGTTATTAACAATTCCATTGAAGCTCGCATGAAGAAGGTAAGGTGTACCACCATCCAATCATAAATGATGATGACTTCCCTTTCATCAATGAAAACCATGGAGAAATCCAGTAGTAGATTTTCTATCTGCCATGCAGCCTACATAGTCTGCATCTGAATAGACGATAACATTCATAGGCATGTTTTTCCTAAACAAAATACCTTTACCAGGCACTTTCTTCACGTATCTAAGGACCTACATGGCAACATCCCAATCTTGATGCCACCTAACTAAGAACAATACCTTCCTTGCTACATGCCACCTTAATGCCAAGAAAGTACTTGAGCTCACCCAAGTCTTTCATAACAAAAGCCTCAGCCAACTTCTTTACCTCTGCTACTCCAGCAATATCATCCCTAGTAAGGATGAGATCATCTACATATACAAGGAGTGCTACAACTCCCCCTGTGCTCTTTCTAACAAAGAGCGAATAATCAACTGAAGACCTTACAAGTCCCATGGCATGTACCTCCTCTGATAATCTTTGAAACTAAGCCCTTGGACTCTGCTTCAGGTCATAAAGGGCTTTTCTCAATCTGCATATACACTCTCCTTGAACTTCAAAACCTGGGGGTTGTTGCATATATACCTCATTAAGATGGCCATACAAAAATGTATTTTTTACATCCAACTGATGAAGGGGCTAGTCATAGTGTGCAACAATGGACAACAAAATACGTACTATGGGAAGTCGAGCTGTAGGAGAGAAAGTATCAAAGAAGTTTACCTCATAAGTCTGGGTAAACCCCTTTGCTACTAATCTTGCTTTGTAGTGAGAAATGGTGCCATCTGGATTGTACTTGAGAGCGAAGACCTAGCAGCACCCACTAACTTGGCATGAGGAGGCAAGGTAGTCAACTCCCATGTACCTCTAGAACGTAAAGCAACCATCTCATCCTCCATGGCCTGTCGTCATTTTGGATTAAGCATGGCGTTGTGAAAATTGGTCTACTTGGTTGAGTACTCCGCCGAGTAATTGTAGTCGGCCCCCACCCGACTGAATAATCAATAATTGGTGCTATAGTCGGTGTAGTCGGCCGAGTACTTGGGCAATTTTTACATAGAGGTTATTAACCCAAAAAAAGTTTAAGTCACTTGACCCCCCAACTCTACCCAACAGAAGCCCTCTCCTCAACAGAACACATGCCCTGACGAACACTAGCGAACCTCTCCCGCTTCGATCACTGCCCCTCCTCTAATCACCGCCCCTTCCTCTCCTTCTCCGATCGGAGGCGATAACGCAAGAGGTGCAATGACCCCCTCCTCCGATCACTGCCCCTTCCTCTCCCTCTCTGATAGGTGATAGGAGGCGACAGCCGACATCGCGAGAGGTGCGGCAACCCCTCCTCCGATCATCACCCCTTCCTCTCCCTCTTCGATCATCTCGCCTCCGACATCCCTCTCTAACATCGTGACAACCATCTCCTCTGACCTCCTCTGACAGCGTAGCCCTGACATATTTTGGGTATTTTTTCTCCATTTGATTCAAATAGAAAGTAGGTTTTTACCACAATCTGTTCTTGATATCTTAATGTTCTGCGATTTTTACCACATCTGATCTAATCAGGTTTTTCTTTCTAACAGTCTAGAATATCTTGATTGGCATGTGTATTGTTTAGGACCACAATCTATTCTTTTACATGATTGTTTAGGACTACAATCTTGTTAACTTTATGATGTTTAGGTTAGGGTTATATGAACTTGTATAATTGTATTTGATACCATTTTTTGATGTTTGTAAGTTTGTATTTTTTAAGGTGAATTCAAATTATGGCTTCTACAAATCCTTGATCTAGTGGTGAATCATGCTCGGATATGTTTTATGTCCCACCAAGATCAAGTGATCTTGGATGGAAGTTTGGATACCTCCCACAGAAGGAGGATCCTAATACTGTTTGTTGTAGACTTTGTAAGAAGACGATGAAGGGTGGGATCCATAGATTCAAGCAACATTTGGCTTATATTTGTGGCAATACGGTACCTTGCTCCAAAGTTGATGAGACAAAGAAGCTCATCAAGGAGTATATGGATTCTATCTCAAAAAAGAAGTTTACTAAGGCAAATGCACTTGAAGAGCTTCGGAATGAGGTTGACATCATTGGTAGTGGTGATCCAAGCATAGTTGAATCAGGTAGGGAAGGAAAGAGGCCAAGAGCATCATATTCTATTAAAGAAGTGCAAGTAATGAAGGATAACTTGCAACAAAGTACAATTAAGGATGCTTTTACAAAGGACCAAAGGGATAAGGTTTGCGAGTATATATGTGAATGGGCCTACATCAATATGATTCCTTTTAATGCACTCACTGAGAATAATTCTTGGAATTGGATGGTTGAGGCTATTGGGAGGTATGGTCTAGGGATGAAGCCTCTTACACGTTACGAGATCGCGACCCCATTTTTAAAGAAGGCAGTAGAGAACTCATAAGTACTTAGAGAATCACAGGGAGATGTGGAAAATCACGGGTTGTTCCATCATGACAGATGCATGGACTAATAGCCATGGAAGGAGTATCATGAACTTATGCATCCATTGCCCCCTTGGTGTTAGCCTTTTGAGGTTAGTTGACACTTCTAGTGATTCACACACTGCTGATTACATATACAACTTGATTGTTGCATGCATTGAGGAGGTTGGAGAGGAAAATGTTGTTCAAATTGTGACTGACAATGCTTCAAACAACATGGTTGCTGTAATGTTGTTGAAGATGAAGTGTCCATAAATTTTTTGGACCTCGTGTGCTGCTCACACCATTGATTTGGTGTTGGAAGAGATTGGAAAGGAGCCTAAGATAAGAAATGGAATTGCAAGAACAAGGAAGCTCACTGTCTTCATTTATAGCCATGCTCAGGTTTTAAGCATGTTGCGTCACTCCACACAGCAGAAGGATATCATAAGGCCTGGGCAAACACGATTTGTCACTATATTTCTTACATTGCAAAGTATCTTGTAGAAGAAGGAAAAATTGAGATTGATGTTCTCTTCTGATGAATGGCAAAGATGTAAATGGTCAAAGCATCAAGATGGGGTGCATGCAACTTCAATAGTCTTGAGTACAGCTTTTTGGAATCAAATTACAATAGTAGTGAGGATCTTTACACCTTTGGTTCGATTATTACGATTGGTTGATTCAGATAAAAAAATCATCTATGGGTTTTGTGTATGGAGGCTTAGAAGAAGCAAAAGAAGAGGTGAAGGCATGCTGTAGTGGCAAAGATAAAGAGGTCTCTTGTAAACCATTCTTGGATGCAATAGAGAAGACAAAAGGACGACTTGATACACCTCTTCACATGGTTGCATATTTTCTCATCCTATATTACTCTACAAAAATTATACAATGTTGGAAAAAAATGTAGTGGTAAAATCAGGATTAATAGATTGTATTGAACAATTATATCTTGATTTAAAGGTGCAAGATATTATCATAAGGAAGTAATTGATTGACTATAAGCTTAGTCATGGCATATTTGGAAAGGCATTAGCTGTGAGGCAAAGATCTGTCAATGATGAACATTTTGATCCAGGTAATTCTATATATTAATTCCAAGGTTTGTTTTTAATTGGATTACGAAGTTTACACCAATTGACTAATACTATTCATTTAATAGCTAATTAGTGGTTCCTGTATGGAAGTGAAGCACCCAATTTGCAATCAATGGCAATGAAAATCCTAAACTTAACCTCTACATCATCTGGATGTGAGAGGAATTGGAGTGCATTTGAAAGGGTAATGGTCTAACTAATGGCATATTATGTGTAAGACTTCACTTTCCATACCTTATAACTTTTTGTTATTGATTTGCAGATTCATTCAAAATATAGAGTTAAGTGGACAACTAAGAGGTTGAACGACTTAGTCTATGTTTGCTTCAATGCTAAAATGAAGGAACGACAACAAAAGGGAGCAAGGAAGGATCCCCTTGCTTCAAAAGATCTTGCACATGCAATGGCGTGGGTTGTTGATTTGGAAGTTGGAGAAGATGAAGTTTTCCCAGGTTCAGGGCTCACTTGGGAGGCTGTTGCAGAGGCATGTGGTTTGAAGATGTTTTACAACCAAGAAGAAGCAAAAGACTTAACAAAAGCAAAGGAGCTTCTAGCTCAGCACCACTTGACTTTGAGGAAGAAGTTAGTTTTGAAGAAATAGATGAAGATGAAGATGAAGACAAAGAGGATGTTCCATTGTTTTTGGATGAGGAAGATGATCAATTTTGACTTTAGATGTGTTTTCTGTTGTTTTGTTGATTAAAGTGAAGGAACTTGTGCTTTTATTTTGAACTTAGTTTTTTATTTGGAACTTGTGCTTTTATTTTGAACTAGTACTTTTGTTTCATTGGTAATTTTGTATTATTGTGAGCTTGAAAATAGTTTACTTTTATGCAATGATATATTTTACTTCTTGATGTATCATGTATGTGTGTGTCTATATACATGAGTGTGTGTATAATATATATATATTAAAAAAATGCTCGATTGAGTACTCCCCAACTACCCCCCACATACCGTATACTCCTTAGTGGCCTGGCTGACTGAATACCGACTATCGACCTTTACAACACTGTGGCTTGTTGATGAGAAGTAGGAGTCAGAGTTGCAGAAATAGAGGCAGTGAAGGTAGCAAAGGATGCCCCAAGAGTGGCAGTAGGCACTGACTCTGCAAGATGGTAATGAGCAAAACTGCGAAGAGCTTTCCTAATAGCAATAGGAGGGTCAATATCTTCAACTCCAATCTCAGTATCAATAGAAGGAGGTGCATCAGAGGAGATAGAAACATCAGGAGAACCTACACAAGCACCACTAAAACAACTCACTTTAGTATCAACATGTACCTGACTAGGGGAGGAGAGAGGTGGCTGAGGAGGTGGGGGTGTGTGTTCTTGCCGCCATGCATGCTGCCTTTAAGTGAATGGTAATATGTAAACATGTGTAATCTCTGCTTCCTATCTCACATGAGGATCAGTGGTAGTGGTATCCTAACTATGTATAATAGGAATTTGTTCCAAGGGAATTGGTGGAATCAGCATAGGAATAGAACCTTCCTCAAATGTCACCTGATGGCCATCCGTAGAGAAGGAATGTGCTTATGAAAGTAACATCTGCTATCACATAATGTTTCTTGCTCGGTGGATCATAACATATGTACCCTTTCTGGGCACTACCATAACCCAGAAAAACACATTTTACTGCTCGTGGTGCTAACTTGTCTCTGTCAGGTCCAAGAATATGAATAAAGGTAACATAGCCAAATGTACGAGATGGCACAATAAATAGTTCATTCTCCGGATAAAGAACCTATCATGGACTTATTCCTGAATAGCTGAGTTGGGCAATCTGTTTATCAAGTAACATGCAGTTAAGACTGCATCTCCCTAGTAAATCTGTGGCACGTTATGCTGTATAAGTCCTTGCATCATCCAACACATAACGGTGTTTCCGCTCAACAACACCGTTCTACTGCGAAGTATGGGGACAAGATGTTTGGTGTATAATCCCAAAGGATATGTAAAAGGCTACTAACTTAGCAGTACAAAATTCCAAAGCATTATCTGATTGGACAATTTTCACAATGGCAGAAAATTGAGTCTTTATTTGTAAGATGAATGCTTCAATTTTAGATCCAACATCTGATTTATTCTTTAACAAAAACAACCAAGATATTCTGGAAAAATCATCTACTATAAGCAAATAAAATCTATGACCAAGTCTATCTGGAACTCTACTAGGCTCCCATACATCAATATGCAATAAATAAAAAACTGTAGTGGAACTCTAAGAGGAACTGGAAGGAAAACTGGCTCTGTGATGTTTTCCCAACTGGCACACATCATAGAAAATCTTAGTGGTAGATATACGAGGAATAATGTGATGAAGCCTGTCCAGAGATGGGTGTTTAAGACGACGATGCCACTGAAGCGTTGTACCAGCACTGAAAGCAACCTCCCCTTGACACAGTAGCAATAGGAGTCTGGATCAGGCAATACACACCCCCTTTCCTCATGTCCATTAATCATCTTCCCTATGAGTTTGTCCTGAAAAATATAGCTCAACTCATCAAAAATAATGCGACAGTGCTAGTCTTTTGTAATTGTATTGATAGACAAAAGACTAATAGGAAAGTCAAGAACATAAAGAACATTGGGCAAAGTCAATGAAGATGTCACAGCCATATCCCCTCTGCCATGAACTCCGCATTGTCTACCATCTGTCACTTGAACTAATCTATTATAAGACACAGTCTCAACCTGTCTAAAGCATGTCTGATCACTACTGAGATACTGAGATGCACCGGAATATGCTAACCACATAGCACTGTCAGAAATACCACTACCAGAACTACAAGTTGTAGATATACCTGAGGTGGCCAAAGTAGTAGTATCAGAAGTAGCAGTCTCCTGAGTCAACTGGGCAAGACGCTGAACCATTGCATCATAGTCAACACGTGATACCGTGTTGCTTGCCTCCTTCGTAGAAATGGCTTGATTGTTCATAAGAGGTTTTCCATGCTTAATCTAGTAGGTAACCTCAGAATGTCCAACCTTGCCATAGTGAAAACATGTGCGAGGTTTACCAGTCATACCCCGACCTCCACGTCCTCCCCCTCTAGTAGATGGAGCACCACACCCACTTCTAGTAGTCGCCACAAGAATCGGAGTATGTCCTACATCTGATGCAGATGATTTAACCACTCTGCTCACTTGATTGTATGCTTCCTCAAGTAACGGAAGCTCAGCAAGAGTCAAAATATGTGACCTAGCAGCCTCATAATCTGGTCCAAGACCATCCAAAAACTAAAGAACAACATACTCCTTCCTGTGCGCCCTCTGAGTCACACATGTATACAGGGTGACATGCATTATACTTTTCCAAGAGTCCCTTTAAGATGGCATAGTATTGTGAAAGAGGCTAACCCTCTTGTTTTAGACTAGCAATAGCATGGTGAATCTCAAAAACTTTGCTGGAATTCTTCTCGTAAGAATATGTCATGTAGAGAATCCCAGATTTCCTTGGTTGTCTTATAGTACATGATCCCATCTCCAATTTGAGGCTTAACAAAATTCATGATCCAAGCACGGATCATAGCATTATCTTTCTTCCATGTGACATATTTTCTGGTCTTATCTTGTGGCTCCAATTCCAATAAAATGCGTTCCTTATCATCTCCCTCAACTATCATGTGGAATGTCTGGGACCATCTAGCATAGTTGGTCTCATTAAGCTTGGCAATAGGAACAAAGAAGGGAGTTTTGTAGCTCTCGATGTTCGTAGTGGTAACCAATGACACCTCTGAAGATGATGAAGAAGCCATCGTGCCTTTGGATAGCCACAATTTCACAAAAATAGGATCTAAAATCAATTTTCAGATATGATAGAACTGGGATTTAGAGAGAATATGATCTCGATTCAGATCTGCATCTTCATGAGAAGACCCCCTTTAGACAAATGCTGGCCTCACTCGGGTGCGGGGAAGAACACCCGAGATGGCCCCAAGGAAATCTTGGTGTCTTTCTCCCGTTCAAGGGAAGAGAAGTAGCCTTAGAAATGGGCTATTAACTCCTCCAACCATAGGTGAAGCACTGCAGATGACGCCGCGTCGCTACAGAGCATGCTGCGCTGGCCCTACTGCCTTACGCCAGCCACGTAGGGCTGCTACAGTGCTTCCCGATGTCGGCGGAGCAGCAGATCGCTGCCCAGCGTCACTGCAACACCTACTGTGGCCTGCAGCGCCGCCGCTGGTGCATTGCTGGACCTGCTACGGCCTGCAGCAGCGTTGCTCGTGTGTCGTCAAAGCACCTACGGTTAAATCACGTAGCCCCGTGCATCGCCGCATGCGGTTGTGCGCAAATAGGGCCGACGGTGGAAGCCCTATTGTGTGTGCGCCATCGGAGATCTGGTGCTGCTGCTACCACTAGGAGAGAAGAAGAGGGCATGGGTGTAGGGTTTAGAGGCCTTGAGGGTAGGATATCAAGAGCTACGGTCCAGGATCGATGCTCTGATACCAAGTGGGAGAAAATGAATAATTATATTTTTTAAAAGTAGCCCTACACTTTTCTATATAGAGAGAGGTGTTGGGAAGATTGCAACAAAACCCAAGAAAATAAAATAACTAATAAAGAGGTACAGAAAGTAGAAGTGCTCTATCAACAATGATGATTGACGTGATCTGTCATTGGCATTGCTTCATTTTTCAAGAATGATAGGTACAATCTTGAATCTTTCTTGTTCGTATTCCAAGGCAACCTTTGACCTGCCTCCCCATCGCCATCCAAAACCTTGTTGCTTCCCATTATCATCTATGCTTGGTTCTCGATTTGAGTTTGGATCTTCACTTAGGCCAATTGTAGTATAGGGACTTTTTGTTGAAATCGTCTACAATTCCTTTAGCAACTAATTCCTTGGCATGAAGGGGAAGGGAGGAGTAATTGGTTCAATCCCCATCGTTTTCCACCCGTCACCATGTTCTAAGCACTGGTATTTCTTTCTCGACCCAGAAGTTTATTTCCTTTTTAGCTACTTTTAACTTCACAAAAATATATAGAGGAGTGGTGTTAATGTGAGTATCCACACTTTTCTGATGAGCCCTCAGAGCCACCCCTCTTGGACAAACAACTTTATGAATCTAAAAGCCTTTTTCTTCTTCATTATAAGGTCAATCATCATTAGAGCATGTTCACCAAGTTCCATCTGATTTGCACGTGGTATGTATCTTAGATTACTTACTCTAAGATAGCTTAGGTCCAGTCTTAGCAAGATTAATGAATTAACGACCCACTGATTGAATTCTCTCAATCCTACATAGATTGGGTGTGCGCTCCTTTTTTCTCTCACATAACGGCTAACATTAAGATATTTACATATGAGCCAAGTGTTTGCCTTCTCTGTGCTGTTTTGTTTCTGGCAGGGATAAATGAAATAAAGAGGGCTAACCTACCCCGATACTATCTCTCACTAGGATGGATTGATGATCTGTGGTTACTTTCTCCACTTTCTAATTTGCCTGCTTCCATGACACCATGATCCGTCCATCTGAATCTTGGTCAATGTTTGAGAACAAATCAATCCTCCAAAATCCTGGCCGTAAATCTACACCTCCTATGCTTCACACTTGCTGAGTTGCTTCCAATAATGCAACCATTTCTGTTTCATTATTGTAAGTCCGAAGAAAGTGGTGCACCCCCTTCCCCGTGGCGAGGTTATGTAGACCTCAAATATTGGTAATGATCATCGTGAAGGAGCTTGCACCAACTCATACAGGAAGTCCTCTCTCTTTATCTTGCTTACCATCCGCCCTTTTCTTATTCTCCTTCCTATTAGTCATCATCCACACCTTCTCGTTGCCTCACTACAGAAAAATAGAATAGCATTGGTCTAATCCATTTTTATATTACGTACTTCCAAGTTCTCTCCTTGTAGATGTTTGTGACCATTCCAAAGAGGTCCTCTCCGCCCTTTCTGTTTGATTCCTAGCTCAGAATCTAGGAAATATTAATGTAGGGGCTATGAAATTATTAGAAGTTATCCTTCTCTTCAAAAAAAAATTTATCAGAAGTTGGATGCCTTAAGAAAGCATCCATCTTGGATTCCCCCACAATTGGCCCACATCCATGAACATAAGCTAAAGAAGAGTCTCCTACATTTTTGTCCTCTAAGGACAGTCTTCCCACAAGCTCCAGATCCACTTTCCATAGGTTTAAAGTCAGGCACCTTTCCAGTTGTTGATATGTCTTCCACTGCCTCTAATGTCTTACCTTGCATAGCCTTCACTACAGCAAAAAGAACCTATCTAGATTTTTATAAACATAGAGATAGGCTTGCTCTTGGTGTCGACTGGCTAGCAGATCTTCTCCCTTTCAACTGATCTCAATGCAAGCTTATTTTGTATGCAAAAGAACCTTATGTCTGGTGCATTTCAGGAGGTCTAATTGTGTTCTACATGCACATCATTAGTGCTACCATCTTCAATTCCAAAGGTGAAAGTGGGAGAGGGATTCTTTCCCGCACAAAGCTCCAAATAAATTCTAAGGTGGTCAAGCATCTCTTGAGCAATGGTCCTGGGATCTCTTCCTAAGGGTTTCCGGGTGGTGCTTGTGAACCTGCTGAAAATATGCTTGGATTTCAAGGACAGAAGCAAGTTCTACTTGGCATCCACCTCTAAACAATTAGCAATGAGCCATGTAGGTACCCGTATTCCAGGCTTCCAGCATGTCAAAGCAGTCTTCTTTGCCGAGAAGTCCATGATGAAATAGTCATTTGAGCAAGAATGGAGGCCAACAGTTGCCAGTTGTTGGCGACGTAGCTCCTAAAGTTGCCATGGGAAGGCCTTCTCCTGAAGGAGTGCATATTTGTTCCAACAATAAGATCCTCCACCTCCCCCTCTTTTAGCAGTGCAATCTCACATCCTCAAGAGGGAGGTAGCCTTAGCAGATTGTCAACCAAGAAAAAAGAGTCCAGTGCACCAGTAATTCTTGAGGAGAAAGAAGATTCATGTCCTCTACGTCCTTGCTCTCAGTTGATTGCATAGCTTATTTCCTGTGTTCTCTCCTTTGCTGGTGTTCATGTTCCACCATCTCCCTTTGAGGTACTGGGGAAGAAAACACCGTTTAGGACATTGGGAAGGAAACACTTTTTGGCATGAAGGGGAAATAGCAGAAATTTGTCTTCTTTGTTTCAGTCATAATAGTTATAACCGTAGTTAGGTTCATAATTTATCATAATCATGCCCTATCTTTTTGTTCTTCTCAGATTACATTTTTCACAACATGCATATCCTGGCCTTGTGTAATTAATTCATCCTTTCTCATTGATAGCTCATGCAATTTTCTTTGTCAGATTCACTTTAGGCTAAAATTTATCTCTATTCGTTCTGGCATTTTCACAAAATAATCCCTAAAGAATTGTATTCATTTATGCCAAACTTTCGTCATGTTTATCAACCCTAAAACATTGGAGGCAGCCTTAAGACAGTAACTTGGTTGTGAAGTAGAAATTTCAGAAATTTTCGGAAGCATAAAATAATTAATTCACATTTTTCATTTAGATTATTTTCTCTCAATCCCACCCTTGCATTGGTTATCATGTGTTTCTTCATATAAAAAGAACCAAGACATAATTATTAAAAAAATAAAGAATGGTAGCTATATAGATATTGCCTCGTTATTTAATAGGTTCTTGCAATTGAATTAGTAGACTTGTGACGGGGTTATAGTGGCACGTTTCATTTATTGTTGCCAACACAATCATTACATATTTATCACGAGTAACTTGAGTTAGCCGCATACATTATGTTTATTTAATTTCAGTTAGGGAGATATATGCAAGACGTTGGCATTATACACTTAATGCTTATATGGGCATGTAAATACCAAGTACCAAAACAACTACATACCACCAGGCTGTTCTGATGTTGCTGTGGCCTATGCCAATATTATTTGCGCAGGTGGGCACCTCCTTGGTCTTGTAAAATCTGAAGGACTTCAGGGGACATTGATTTGCAACTTCTTCAGGTGCAGTTATCTCCATCTAGACATAACATCATATACACGGTTAATGTATGGATCAATGTGACTCATACAGGTAAATATAGGAATCAATTTTCACATTTAAGAAATATGAGAAATTGTTGCTGTTGTTGAAAGAAAAGGAAGCCATTTTAGGAAATTTAATGGCATAAGTATGTTTTTCATTCATAAAAGTTGGGAAAGATGATTCTCCCAAGTATGGAAGCCAAGCGGGTTTAGGGCTGCCGCCACACCTAAAATTTAGTTTTAACCAGTAGCATATGCAAACCAGCTTGAAGCAAGTAGGGAATAAGAACACCGGTTTCATTAGATAATATACATTAGACATGCCAACACACCTTCAAAGTGGTTGAGCTCTAGCAGTTCTCCTTTAGGGCAAATGTTTTGAGAAATCTTCTTCCCCATTGATTGACCTACTTGGGGTTTAAGCACCAGAGTGGAAGGAAACTAAGGCTGCACATAGATCTCACAGACAGCCAACTCATTCACAATACATTAATCTGAAACTACATTTTGTACTTTCATATCTATCCAAAAAATGTATGAAGGGCTGTGGGAATGGTACTCTGTTCACCTGTGATTCAGGGCCAAAAGCAATAACTACTATATTTTTGTGTGTGAAATAAATATCCTTGTTGATGACGTGTCATGCTGGGTAGTTCTTTGGTGAAGAGATTGACTTTAAATCTTCTTGTTGCCTTGGATATTTTGATAGCTCTTATAAGGATAATTTCAAGGACACCCGTAAAACTATAGAGTTTTCAAATCAGCCTGCTGCTTTAAGAATAGTTTCTATAAAAGTGCTTCAGTGTGACGTTTTAGCACATCATTGAAATATAATTTTCACAAAAATATTAAATTTTCTTATCAATATTTTATTTGTATGTGGTCAATAGCATACTCGTGATTTTTGAAGTGTTCACCCTAACAACCTCCTCAATTATAGTAAATTCTTGCACTCAATTTAGCAAGATAAAATATTTTCTTTTGGCTATTTTGTTACTTCATTTTATGACAGGGCTAGATCTGTCAGATGTGATGGAAACTATAGACAGGTTAGATCAAGCCGCAAGATTTTCGAGACAGAATGAAAGATAACAGTAAATAGCAGTCGAGGATTGGAATAGGCACAATCTAAACTCTTGGAGATACCATGCCATACTCTTGGAGGGCTCGAGCTATCTTTTAGGACTACCGACATCAGTTACTGAGGGTTTGAGTTATGCCTCAATGGTTTGGGCCTTCTTTGGCAAGGCTTTGAGTCAAGGAGGGGATCCACACTAAGCTATAGTATGCTTGACTTTGCTAGATCCTAGGGTCTGTTGGAAGAGTTGATATGTATATGTAGGTGCGTATACAAGATGTGATTCACCATGAATCATTTCTAGATTAATGAACAACCAGATTCCATTTCACTAACAAGTTATTGCAATTCTCTATACCATCACCTTTGCACCTCCATGGCAAATTACAAATGATTAGCCATCCATGATCATATTTAATTCCAGCAAGATAATGGTCAAATGAGCCGGGAAGTTATGGAAGCAAGTCCCCTTGAGGAGTGGGAAGCTGGACGGACCAGAATGGACCTCTCTACAAGAAAATTTGGTCTTAATGGGGTAAGTGTTTCCATACAACGATGTGTAATTGCAGGTGGTCAATGTGCAACCCTAGCATATAGAAGCCTTGTTTACATATTGCATCATAGAATAACAAGTCTCCTTAGGGTGTACTACTTGTTAATGGTGTGAATTTGGTAAAAATCATAGTTTGTTTGTGCTTGATTGTGTTGTTTTTCATTTTCCACCAAATATGCACTGGATATTCTTTCAAGCTCCCTTCAGTTCTCAACGTCTATGGAAAATGACAGCAAGCCAATTGGTTAGATGGCTGGAGGAGATAACGAAGTCTCATGGTAGGCCATCTAACCACCTTGTCCAAGAGGATACCCATCCGTTAATTTAACAAAAGGAGTAGAAACTCCTTGATGTTGGGATGGGGGCAGGTTGGTGGATCGTCAATAAGGGTTGTCTCGAGAAGCTTGCTGAAGCAATTAATAAACACTGATGATTCTTTGTTGCATTATAGATAAAGGCTCATAAAATTCCTTTTATTAGGAAATTTTAGAGCTACCTTCTTAATGTCTGTAAATTATTAACCCAAAGATTTACTCTGTAACACACGGCTAAAGATCTTGAAACGTTAATATAGGAGAGGTGGGTAAAAAATAAAAAGTGATAAAAAAAAGTAACTAAAAAAGGTGACACAAATTAGAAATTCCTCTTGACGATACACGCTATGTTATTTACAGATTGGTTGTGCACAAGGCAGCATTTCAAGATTCTAGATTGGGCTCTTGCAACCGATTAATTATGATTTGTATAGGAGGTTATCACAGTATTGCTGCCTAATAAACCTATGGGATTTCACGTGGAATTTAGCATCATTTGCAATAAAGCTTGCAACCAGTTGAAGCCTTGAAGGCCTTAGAATTAGACACACTATTCTCTACAAATACCCATTTCCAGGGTCAGGATGAACTCCTTTTTGCGCATGAAACTTGCATGGATCTTCTGTAGCGGGCTACAAACTGTTGCAGCCTGCCATGGCTGAGCATGATTATGGATTTCCCATGATCTGTGGTGCCAATCAATGATCAAGTGGAGCTGTTGTAGGGGGGATGGTGAAGGCTACATGAGTGGAATTTTATTGCACTGAGTAGCAACCAAGGTATGAAATAATTTCATTCTAAAGTTCCAATAAAATAGAGCATGTGTTTCAAGTTGTCTGTGGCTGACTAGAATGTGTCTTCTTAGATTTTGTTGCTATTTGATTCCTTGCTGAGCTGTACGAACATTTTACTCAAATTCATAGATTTAGATGAGTATGAGAGGAAATCAACTTCCTGTATAATTTACTTAGAGGATTTAGTAAAATAGATGAACGATTGGGAATAGAAACCAAGTGAGTCGAATCCAGATCGGCCTGTCAGAAACCCCTATGTAGAGTGGTTTAGATTCCAATTGTAGCTGGCTATGGGGAGCTGTAGCTGGTTATGATGGAATACTTTGGAATTTGGGTTATTTAGCAAGCTACACTGAGAAAAGAAATGGTATTTAAAAACTAAACTAGCTTGGTAGATGAGAACGTAGGGTTTAAGACTTTAACTAATATTTGGCCACTTAGAAAAGTTGTCCTAAAGTGGTTGTAAGGCTCGAATTCGGGAAGGGAATCCTTTAAATTGGTACAAACAAGTACTAAGCAAAATCCTGCGTTGACCAGTTAATGCTAGTTGTAATCAGCTAAAGGAAGATGTTGGGAACAGGTAATAGGAGACTGGGTATATGACCTTAGCAAGGCCAAGGTAGGATAGTCTACTCTTGATTAAAATAGGATATCTAAGTTGTATGAGAAATGAAATCTAGCAAAGTAAGAGTCTTTGATTGCTTAGCTAAGACATAACCTAAACTCTAGCACCTGAGTGATATGTGGTACACGTGGCGCATTGTGCTTGACCTTGAGATACAGATTGATGGATGGGGGTGGCAACCTTCCATTGGTCCCTGGTGCTAAGATGTTGAGGGTAGAGACCCTGAGTCAACAAATAAGGTGCTACAGGGCCAAGAGAACTAATCACAAGATCAACTTATTTATCCATGACCAATGTTCAAGTTGACCACCTCCTGAACCTTAACTTAGATGGTGTAGTAGGGAAACTTGGGTCTAGTTGGTGGATCACGTGACAGCCCATATATGTATACTACTTAAGGATCCTAATACTTGTGACTGATGAACAAAATTGGACCAAAAAATATCAATTAAACCCTAGACCGAGATTAGATATTAGAATAAGATGACAAGTTAACGCATCATTGATGTCAAATAAATAAAGACCCAGATAGAATGGCCACTTAGAAAGCATGGTAAGCAAGGAGACAAATGGAAAGCAATGATAGGAAGTTGAGCAAAAAGTGATGAAGTGATATTATGGGAAGAAAACGATATGGTATGGATTGTTGCATGGAAAGTAGAAAAATTTTCAAATTCCATGCAAGGACACTTGGACTTGGTATAATGGACATGAGAAGACGTCAATGAGGGCTATATCATGTGAGATGGAGAAGGCGTTGTGAGCATACTAAAATGCTTTGCTATTCATTACCGCAACAAGCCACATTATGGCATGGATGCAGTGGATAACACTACATGTATATATGTGGATGTTGAATGTATGGGAACCATTAAAATGAACAAATGGCTACCATATTTACCATGGGGGATGGCCCTTATGATGTTAACACATAATCCCCATGCACTTAACCCACCAAGCCATGTGTTCTCTCTACATAACCCATCCTTGCCTATATAAACACCTGCAAACGAGTTGAAATGACCCTTCACCTCATTTTTTTCTACCCTACCACCCAAATCCTCTTACCATTCCTAATAAACCCCACGTCCAACCTGCTGCTTCTTCTCCTTTTCATCCCTAATTCCTGGCCGTGGATTATAGCTTTGAGGGAAGGAGGATCCGAGGGGTGCAGCCATGAAAAGAGGAAGGAGATGAGAAGAGAAAAGAAAAGTAAGGCACAAGGAGCTCTACTTTGTTACTTGGGCTATAGGATATCTGGGTTAATTATATCTTTGATGAGGAGATCTGGTTCTCTCTGTTGCAAGAGGAAAATGAGGAGAAGCAAGGGGAGGAAAGGGATCTTGGATGTGGGAAGTGAAGAAGGCATCTACATAAAGGCAAGTTGCACCAAGAAGATTCCTTGAGATTAGTGAATGATACATAAAAATGTTAGCCATAAAAACTATACATAAGTTTAAATGATCAATTACTAGAGTAATTCCTCGTGCCTTTCCCTTACCCCTGGTTTACTTATGTCTTGGGTAGAGCGCTAGGAGTGCGACGGTGCAATCTTGAACATCAACTTTAGCTTCTTTCACGGGTGAGTTTTAGCTTTGAGTTTTCTTCGTTCTCTGGTACTATTTTTTGTCTTATTTGTTCATGGTTAAATACAACTTGGATTAGTAAGGAACTGCAATTGATGATTAAGGATCCTTTTAGGCTTTGGTAGAGAGTAGTCACGAGCATTTCCTAAAAGGCAAACATGAAGAAACATCTTACAAATTAAAGACACTTCTGTGGGTGATAAGTAGAGAGGACCTAGTTAAACTTGTGACTTTGTGCCAAGTGACAAGGAAGACGGTTCAAGCAGAGTTCAAAGAAGTAGAAGTTGACTTTCTTAACATAAGGTCTAGCCATAGTCTAACAAGCATATTTAATTGCTTATCTGCGGATGAACTAGACAAGTTGGTCCACATAGGAAGTGTTCCGACAAAACAAAGAGGCCACCTACAATCCGGTTTTCGTAGTTGCTTGTTGGTGCTGATTTTAAGAGGGGAATTCATATTCAATACCGAGATACCCTACAGAAGAAACTCAATCCTAGCTAATTAGCTCAATGATTGGTTGTGCACATCCTAAGTTGAAAACTAGGTACAGGAGATGACCTGTATTAGAAACCCAAGTACCTGCATTTTTTGTGTTTTTCCTATTTTTATGATTGCCTGATTTTATCCTGGTGGTTAATATATTTGCAACAAATGTTATTATTTGACATTCACTGAAATAATATCTTGATTTGCCATTTCACCGCCTTAGTATGTACCTTCATTTTATAGCAAAGTAAGGATTTGCAGAAAATAGGGTAAAGCTTGGAATCAAAGATCCATGGCATCAAGTAATGTTATTACAAGTATTGTACTTCTATTATATCGGATATGCATACTAGAGGAGAAAGATGATAATCTATCTCAAGTCAACTATTAGGATCTTGCACTTTGGAAGATGGCTGATAAGTTATTTAAGATACTTAAGAAGATGAAAGATGCAGACAAGTACAGGTTAAAAGATGAAAAGTCATGATTAGAAATTTCAAAATAATATCCTTAGGGTTAGTTTACTTGGAGAGTTAAGGAAGTGGTGTTAAAAAATATGAAATTGGTGTTAACCTTCAATTATGTTTACTTATAGAGTGGTGTTAACATCAATTTATATTTACTTGAATTGGTATTAAGTTGGAGTATTAATCCTTGTGGTGTTTACTTGTTAGTGGTGTTAAGAATTTAAATCAAAGACCGCCAGAGCACAACAAAATCGTGGGACTTAAATGTGGATTTATCTAACACCAGTAGCAACTGGTGTTAGACAAATCAATGTTAAGAGCTCTTAACCAGTGTTAACCAAAGGGGGGCTAACCCTCCAAGTAAATAAGGGTTAACCCCTCTTTTTGAGTATTAACCCCTGTTTACCTTGGGGGATAACTTAACCCCTCTTTGGGTTGCTAACCCGTGTTATCCTAACATCGGTTTGAAGAGGGGTTGGCCCAACCCTAACCCTCGATCTCTCTCTCTCTTATCTCCTGTCACATCACAGAATAACCTCCGTTCCTAATCCTTATTCAATAAACACAAATAGGGGTTAACCCCTGTTTGCAAGTAAACAGAAACAAGGGTTAACCTCTGTTGCAACTTTGCTAACACGGATTAGCTAACTCACGCAGTAAACTAGCCTTTAAAGTCTAGTTTACTTGGAGGGTTAATTCCTCGAAAGAGGGGTTAACCCTTGTTTACTTGACTATTTAACCCCTCATTTGCTAACTCGGGTTTAGTAACTTTAACACGAGTTTCTTTAACATTAGTTTCAACTAGTGTTAGCCAAACCCGTGTTAAAATTCTACACCACTTGTCTCTGACATCCTTTATATTTTATATACCAACATCACTATTAAGTAAATACCATAAGGGTTAACACTACAACTTAACATCAATTGAAGTAAACACAAACTGGTGTTAACATCACACATCAAGTAAACATAGTTACGGATTAACACTAGTTTCACATTTCTTAACCTAATCCCTTAAGTAAACTAGCTCGAAGGTTGTGTTTGGTTGTCGAGTTAAGGCGATTTAAATACTTAACTCGCTTCACACTTGTGTCGAGTTAAGGGCATGTTAACCTGAAGTAAAGTTATTCTACCATCTCTATGGAATAAATTTAACTTGCTAAAATACTCAAACGAGTTAACTTACTTATTCCACCATTTATTTTATTCCTTTCATATTTCTCTACTTATTCCATAAATTTATTCCCTTTATCAAACGAAACCTTACTATGCTTCCTTTGTTGATGAATTCAATCATGCTTTGTAGCTTGATTGGACTTAACTCAAAGGAAAGAGCCAAAGTTGAGATAATACATAAAAGAACTAACGGAATTAAAGACAAAAATGCCTTGAGATAATACAGGAAAGAACGAATGAATTCAAAGGAACAAAGATTGGAATCTTTATTCAAGGGTTTAATGTTCCATGAAACATCTCGAGTCTATGAAAGACTTAAGTACTTGCCTTACTAGCATCATAATTTCTTTGAAAGATCTTGAAAAGAGGCATCCATCCAATGAATGCGTTAGCAAATTCCTAGATCTCTAATTAAGGAATAAGAGCCACAATCTTTTATAGTGGAGGAAGCTAATGATCTAATAGTGATCAATGAGATTATTGGGGGTTTAACGGCTCGTGAAGTTAAGTTAAAAAAAATCAAGAGGGAAGAAATTAATATAGAAAGAAGCCACTGGTATTCATGGTAGAAGTTCAAGGTGATTCAAAATACTTCTAGAAGACAAAAAAATTCAAGGATGATGAAAAACAAATTGGAAAAGGAAACAAAGAATTCTAGGAGATATTCTCAACAAGAAGAATCTATCATACATGCTATTATCATAGAAGAAAGAAACACTTCAAGGACTGTCTACTTCTTGAGGTACAAAGGAAAAAAAGAAGAAGAACAATACGCACAACAAACATAAGAAAAGTTGCACGAAGAAGTAGACATTTTCAACCATATATAATTCATATTTTGGCTTTGATCAAAGGTGAAATGACTTGGACACTGTCCAAGATGAGGAAACACTTTCATTCTTCATTTCTAACGGTGTCAAGACAATTGATGTTAAATAATTACTTGAATTTATGTAGATTTATAGAAATGCACTAATGCGAAATCTAAAAATAAGGCTTTAAAGAAAGTCATCTACAATTTATTTGATGAAAAAGAAAAGTCAGATTAAGATGTATTACCTCCAAAAGGGAGTCATTTAAAATTGAATGATGTCATAATAACTGAGAACTTGTCTTAACGAAGAAAAAAAGAAAAGAAAAAATAAAAAACGTCATTTGTTCTTTAGATGTTAAGAAACTAAGAGTGAACCGATTGTTTAATAGATGATCCAACAATGTTTATTAATGGAATGAGAAACTTGAAAAAACTTTTAGGTGTCCAAATTCCGTTGGCAAAAATATGGAGTTGGACAATATTTTGGTGATAAATCTAGGCCTGTAAACGAACGTACAAACTCGTATTTTTATCCATGATTAAATCCGACGGATTGGATTTGGATCTTTATCTTCTGGATTCTAAATAGATATTTGATTCGATTAAAATTAGCTTTGAGATGGAAGAAATTTTAGACACGTATATTTCATTTATTCATATATACATGATATGCCTAATAACTCAAATAAGTAATCAATCAAAAAATTTATATTAAATTGAATGATCCACACAACAAAAATAATGGACATAATATGCTTACACTTATGCAATAAAGTCAATCTCAATTGTAATTGGACATTGATTTTTATATACAATTCACATGGGATATTCTGATTGGTATTCGAACGTGAACAATTCATGTTCGAATTTGCAAGTGATGATTGAATTTAAATTTTTTCTAAATCTAAATAAGTATGTTCGGATACGAATTCAGATATTAGATTTCACATCTTACGAATCTCAAATTAAATCTCATATAATTTGGATGAAAAACAGACTCAGATTGGGACATCAGGGCATCCACTTCATATTCGCTCGGTTTATGGGCTTAGATAAACCTAAAGTTAAAATGAAAAACCTTTCCTTTAAAATCCAAGGAATAGGCATACTTTTAAAACAACAGTAAGTTATGTATGTCCTTATTCACTGTCAAATAAATAAATAAGTGCATTTTAAGAGATCTATTTTGAAGCAATAAATGTGCAATAGTTAAGGACCTAAGAAAGTACGGATACCAAACATTGTTATAAATTTTTTTACAGGACATACCTAGGAAAATAAAAAGGATTTTGGATAACAATGCAATCGAAGTATATAATTAGGGATGAAATAATTCATATATCTAACGGATATCAACAATGGGCTCTTGACACTTGGAAACAACAAATGCCACATCCCAAGTAAATTAAGGTGTAGTAGGTAGATTTAAGAAATAAATTGAGAATGTTGTGCTTAGTTAAACATTCAAAATATAAATTAGCGTTAATGAAAATAGCAGTCATCGATGAGAAGTTTTATTTACTATATTATCTTCAAAGTAATTGATAAAATAGTTGATCAAGTGTTTCTTAAAGGATCTTGACAATAGGTATTTATAATTTTGAATTTGGAAAAGAAGAATATATGATGTAGCTTTCGGTTGCTAGTTAACGTCTCCGGTGAAATTTGTGTTGGAGTCTCTTATATCGGAGCTTTGTTGGAGTTGGGGAGCTATTATTTTCTGTGGGTACCTTAGGTGAAAGCACAAAGAAACATTCATTTAAAAATTTTAAAAGGAAAAAAATTAAAGGGAAGGATGGATCTTTTTTACATCATAAAAGATCTTTTTCCCATTATAGAAAATGATTGGTCGAAAACCACGTTCAAAACTTTGATTTATACAATGAAATGATCCCTGAGAACGGATGTCTATTTTTTATTGTTGTTTTTTTTTTTTTCTTCGGTAATCAAGATTCTAACAAATTCATGAAAATGAAAAGATGAATAAATGGGTTGGATCTTATATCAATGGTCATTCATGGGTTGAAGGTTTGCCAAAACATGGATTGTTTTCAGACTACATCATCTCTTTATTTCTTCTTAAAAAAGCAAACAAACAAGTGAAAGTGTAATAAAAAATGGTAAGGAGATATTGGATCACCTATTTGGAAGAGATGAGAAAAGTAGGAGTCTATATTGGTCATGGTATTAGGAATTAGAATCTTAAGATGGCACCTTATGTTTCTACAAATCGTAATGGTATTAAAATTATAAACCTCATTTAAATTACTCATTTTTGTATCAAAAGCTTGTGATTTAATTTTTGATGCAACACATATAGGGAAGTAATTTTTAATTATTGGTACCAACACTAAAGGTATAGTAGTTGAGTTAATTTTATTGGCTACAAAAAGGGTCCAGTGTCATTGTGTGAATACACAATGACTTGGTGGTATGTTAGCTAATTGGTTCACTACAAAAGTGAGACTTCATCAATTTAACCACTCAAGAGCAGAACAAAAGATGGGTAAATTTTAGCGTATCCTAGAAAGAGATATCTCATGAATATATGATGGAAAATTATCTACTCTGCAAAAATATCTGAGTGGGATCAAATATAGGATGGAGTTACTTGATGTTGTCATCATCATGAATTAACAAAAAGAATAGAAGATCCTTCGAGAATGTGATTTTGGAAATTCCAACAATTTGTTTAATCGATACCAATTGTGACCTCGATATTGTGGATCTTTCAATTCCAACAAATGGTGGCAATTTCCTTTCAATACAATGTACCTTAATGTATTAGTATCAGCAATTTGTGAAGGTCGTTTTTGTAATGAGCGCGTGCCCCAGACGTCTTTTAAGACGTCTGGGATCATTTCCAGACGTCTGGAAATCAGTTATTCTGACACGAGTCTTCGTCTGCGCGCCTCAGCGCGCAGGCCCACGAATATCCGATATTCTCTGCGACTGCAGACGCTCTACCGCGTCTCTCCCTCCTCCTCGCGTGGCCTTAAAAGGGCACGCCTCCCCTCACTCCGTCACCACCGTCTCCTTTCCCTTCTCCTTCAGCCAGAGCGTGAGCGCGAGCGCGAGGACGGCAGCGGCGGCCGCAGTGAGCGCGGAGGAGGTGCGGCGTGCGAGAGCGGAGCTCTGCCGTGAGGGCGAGCTCGCCGGAGCGGCTTGGCCAGCTGGCGGAGGGCGCAGGGGGCGCGGAACGACGCGGAGAGGGACCTGCTACAGTCTGAGCAGCAGGCGCGCGAGGTGCGACGCGGGCGACGTCGTGGGCGGAGGCCGAGTAGCGCCCTGATTCTGGAAAAATTTCCAGAATGAGACGTCTGGGTTGATAGGCAGATGGCGAGGACGACGTCTGGTAGCCCATACAGACGTCTAAAAGGTGAGTATTCCGCCTTCTTCTTCCTTCCTGTCGACTGACCGTACTGAGGGAGGCAGTTGGCTGTGCGCAGGTTCGCTGATTCGCCATCCTTTGCGAATCAGACGTCTGGAAATTGTACCAGACGGCGGGAGTGACCTCCAGACGTCCTGGGTGACCATCAGACGTCTGGGAGCTAGGACAGACGTCCCCGCAGACTTCTGGACGTCTGGGAAACCACGCTGGATAGGTAATTCTCTGATCCACTGTTTCAGACGTCTGGAAGAAGTTCCAGACGTCTGATATTGCACAGTATCGTCTTTTCTGACCCGTTTAGGGCCCGTTCGGGCTCCGTTTTCCGCGATTCGAGTTGCATTCCTTTCAGAATTAATTCCTCTACCCGTCTACAGTAGCTATACACTGTTTTGAGACACTCCTTGTGTTTGATCCTTGTGATAGGACCTCGTTCAGTTGCAGTCTTGAGAGTCACAGAGGCACGCGGGATTCCCGATCACGCCCCCATTACTCCCGTTGTACCTGGTAGAGTGGCTTAAGTTTATTATTAAAATCTGTTAAAGTATGGAACCATAACTAGAATCTAGGACATTGTATGAATCCTAGGAATGAGAAATGTATGGAATGATAGCTCCTAGGTGATGCATGAATCCTAGGGCTGGAAAACTAGTTGTATGCTAGATCCTAGGATGTGACATGAACCCTAGGATGGAAAAACTAGTGGAATGTATAATATTGCAGTCTTGGAAAAATGGAAAGGAATATAAAGCTGCCTGTAAATTGAATTAACAGCTGCCTGTTATGAATAAAGAAACATGATTGAGATCCTGGATTGTGAGAACGTGGAACTGGAAAGTGAAACATATGATGTTCGGAGATAAAGAGCTGGAACCCTACGGGGAATTAGGAGTGGAACTCCTGGAAGGAAAAAGGAATGGAACTAAGATGTAGTTTGTACTGTTTCTTGGGTACGTAGTACCAAGGGAAGTACCTGTACCTGTTTAGTGCAGAGTGGGGCCAGCCACCCCAGGGACTCGGGGTTAGGATTGGCTGCTCTGTACCGACTTGTTGGCCCTCGTGTACGTAGTACCGAGGAGAGCTACTAGTGTTAGGAGAGTACTAGCTACCCCACGGGCCCCGGGGTTCTGCTAGCCTCCTTCACCGACTTGTTAGGCCCACTAGGGCAAACCAGGGTAGTCAGGCGAGGGTGCGCGGACTGTGGAGGGGCAAGGCCCCGGTTTGGTTACTGTGGAGGGGTGGACCCCGTTACTGAGAGGGCTCTACCCTGGTTCCGTGCTGTACTTTGGACGCACCCATTAACGGAAACGACTGACCGCGTGCCAGTGTGGGCTAGCTACCTGTGCGTTTATCGTGTGTGCCGTAGTCACCGTTACGTCTGTCAGTGACCTTGGGGTGGTTGACTGAGGGTAGGATCACCACGGGGGACTCTCCCGGCCAGGAGAGCACCACGTGCTACTTCTACTTTTGGAAAAGACTGCAATCAAGATCGTTCCCACGAGGACATTCGAGATCAAGTAAAGGATCTGAGAAATAAATGAAATAGTGAGAAAATTGAAAGATGTGAATAAAGGAAGTAATAGAACATAACATCTACTGTACACTCTACTGTTGCCTTTAGTTAGTTTGCCACTCTACTCAGCGTTTTGCTGACGTGTTACACTCGTTACTTTTTTCAGGACCAGGTGTTGAGCAGCCAGGGTCAGCGGCTGCAGAGGACGCTGGGCCGAGTAGGGTCCAGTAGAGTTTACCACAGTCTTTTGTACCTCTTTTGTTTCTGTTCTAGTGAGTAGTTTTTGTTTCCGCTGTACCTTCTTTACCTGCAGTTCTTGTTATATGATAAATGTTGTTCTACTGTTGTGGTGGTACCTACTGTAGTAGTTTCTTTCCTTACTGCTGTACTTTCTTACTGTTAGTTATATTCATGCTGAATGTGGTTTATTTTACTGTCTTTTGGTTACTTCCTCGTTGGACGACTAGGTCTTGGGATTAGTCGAGTCGGTCCGGTTCTCGTGTCTCGTAGGGACTCGGGAACCGGGTCGTTACAAGATGGTATCAGAGCAAGGTTGTCCCGAGAAGTGAATCAACTGACTGGAAAATAACGAATTCACATGTTTATAGCTAGAGTAGCCACCACAACATATCTCTTGACATGAGCTCTTAGAAGTTTTGTTAGGTACCGTCTGTTTTGACGTTTCCGTTTTGTTTCGCGTCTCCTTGCAGGAGATGCCTCGTCGCGGGACTGGCGAGACTGGCCGCGGGCGCGGCCGAGGGCGAGGTCGGCGAGGTGGACGTGCTGTCGTTGATATCTCGGTGGACCAGCCACCACTCCCTGGCATCCAGGTCCAGGACCTCGCCAGACTGATACGGGATATTGTACGAGAGGAGCTCCACCCACCGCCCCGAGCACCTCCCCCTGGGGCTGTAGAGGGGGAGTCCTCTGTGGGACCACGCGACGGACGCGGCGCTGGACACGAGGGAGGGGATGGGCCCCTGCCGCCCCCACCTTCCTCCGACACTTCTGTACACGAGGCACCTTCGCCTGGAGGTGCACTAGCACCTCCCCTACAGCGCCACTTCGAGCTTTTCGGACAGTTCCGGAAGCTGAAGCCCCCCTCCTTCAAGGGGGATGAGGACCCGACCGAGGCAGAGGACTGGCTTGAGCAGCTGGAGAAGATCTTCGACACCCTTCGCCCCCCGGTGGAGTGCCGCGTGGCCTTTGCCATGTACCAGCTGGAGAGTGCGGCACACCGGTGGTGGAGGGCGGTTCGGGGACAGGAGAGGGACGAGCCGACGTGGGACCAGTTCGTCACCCTCTTCTGCGAGCAGTACTTTCCCCAGATGCGGCAGGACCAGAGGAGGCGGGAGTTCCACACTCTCCGCCAAGGGACGATGACTGTGAGCGCGTACCGCACGCGTTTCTTGGAGCTGTCCCGCTTTGCAGCGACAGCGGTAGCCACTGAGGAGGAGCGCCTTTGGAGGTTCACCGAGGGGCTCCGTCCTGCGATCCGGGGGTATGTCAAACCCCTGAAGCTGCCTACGTTTTCGAGGGTGGTAGAAGCAGCTATTACTTACGAGGAGACCAACCCGTCCGCGCGAGAGACCGACGGCGGGCGGAAGAGGCCCTTTCAGCCAGACTTCTCACAGGGCCGGCGAGAACGGAGACACGTGGCATCCGCAGGAGAGCCGTCACGTTGTGCAGGGCCATCAGTGGCCTTTGGGGGCCCTCGACAGGGGCCAGTCGCCAGCACCGGACCCCCGCCTAGCCGACAGCAGGGACTCACTGAGGGCGGGAGTCGGGTTCCCCTCTGCTACCAGTGTGGCCAGCCGGGCCACGTCAGGAGGGACTGCCCATCTAGGGCAGGAGGTCAGCAGATACTTCCCGTGCAGAGCACTGGAGGACGCGCAGGAGGCCGCGGTTCCCAGGCATGAGGAGGAGGACAACAGTCGCGAGGAGGGTACCGGCCAGCACCTACCCGTCCGACGCAGAGTGTGGCTGCTTCGTCCGCACCTAGAGCTGAGGGGCGTATCAACGCCCTAACACACAGGGACGCCAGAGCATCGAGATCCGTGGTAGCAGGTATGGTTTCAGTTTCTGGCAGACTCGTTTACACGCTTTTCGATTCCGGCGCTACGCACTCGTTTGTCGCAGCCAGTTTCGCAGTTAGTTTGGACCAGGATTATACACTGTTAGAGAATCCATTCGTAATCAGAGGTCCGAGTGGTCAGCTGTTTGTAGCTGAGGAGGTGTACACGGGTTGCGAGGTCAGCGTCGGGGGACATAGCCTGCCAGCTGACCTGATTATGATACAGATGAAGGACTTTGGTGTGATTCTGGGGATGGATTGGCTGTCCGCTTACCACGCCTTAGTAGACTGTTTTGAGAGGAAGATTGTCTTTTCCATTCCGGAGTTGCCTTCTTTCGAGTTTCACGGACAGCGAGTAGACGGAGGTTTCAGGTGCATTTCGGCACTTCGGGCGGCGAGACTTTTGAGCCAGGGGTGTGAGGGCTTCCTAGCCTGTGTGGTGGCAGAGCCCAGCCCTGTGGCAGACTTCCAGAGCATCGCGGTGGTCAGAGAGTACCCCGACGTGTTTCCAGATGAGTTACCAGGACTACCGCCCAAGCGTGAGATCGAGTTTGAGATCTCACTAGTACCAGGGACCAGCCCCATCTCCACCGCGCCATACAGGATGGCACCGCTTGAGCTGCGAGAGCTCAAGTCCCAGTTGCAGGACCTTTTGGAGAAAGGTTTCGTGAGGCCCAGTGCGTCTCCCTGGGGAGCCCCGGTACTGTTTGTGAAGAAGAAGGATGAGACCCTACGCCTTTGTGTGGACTACCGACAGCTGAATAGGGTCACCATCAAGAGCAGATATCCGCTGCTGAGGATCGACGATTTGTTTGACCAGTTGCGGGGTGCCACGGTGTTTTCCAAGATAGACTTGAGGTCTGGATACCACCAATTGAGGATCAGGGAGACCGACGTCTCCAAGACAGCTTTCCGCACCGGGTACGGACACTACGAGTTTTTGGTCATGCCGTTTGGGCTGACCAATGCCCCCGCTGCTTTCATGGACTTGATGAACAGGGTGTTTAGACCGTACTTGGATCAGTTCGTGGTGGTTTTAATAGATGATGTGCTCATCTATTCTAGAGATCGGACGCAGCACGGATAGCACTTGCGGATGGTTCTGGACACTCTGAGACGACGCAGGCTGTACGCCAAATACAGCAAGTACGAGTTCTGATTGAGGGAGGTGACCTTCTTGGGTCATGTGATATCTGGTGACGGCCTGGCGGTGGACCCCGCCAAGGTCGAGGCAGTGCTCAGGTGGGAGAGACCGCGTTCAGTCACTGAGATTCGCAGTTTCCTGGGACTGACAGGTTACTACAGACGATTCATCAGGGGATTTTCACATATTGCACGTCCTATGACACAGTTGACCTGGAAGGACGTGCCTTTCGCTTGGACAGACGCCTGTGAGGCATGTTTTCTGGAGCTGAAGGAGAGGCTGACCTCGGCTCCCGTGCTCACCATCCCTGACAGTAGTGGCGGGTTCGTTGTGTACACGGACGCTTCCTTGCAGGGGTTAGGAGGTGTGCTCATGCAGTGGGGTCATGTTGTCGCTTACGCTTTGCGGCAACTGAAGCCCCATGAGCATACCTACCCTACCCACGACCTAGAGTTGGCAGCTGTTGTCTTCGCGCTGAAGACCTGGAGTCACTACTTGTACGGTGAGACCTTTGAGATTTTTACAGATCACAAGAGCCTCAGATATCTCTTTGACCAGAAGGAGCTCAACATGAGACAAAGACGTTGGTTGGAGCTCCTGAAGGACTACGATTGCAGCATCTCCTACCACCCGGGAAAGGCCAATGTGGTGGCTGACGCCTTGAGCCGTAAGGCGCCCGCACGCTTAGCCAGTCTACAGTTACAGAGTTGGAGCCTTTTGGAGGAGGTGGGCAGTTGGCGACCTCTAGAGTTACGAGGATACTGTGGGGCAGTGACGGTGACACGGCAGACCAGGCCAGAGCTGATAGACCGTATCATCACAGGACAGATGGCTGATCCGTACTTGCAGTCTTTGCGTGACAGAGTACTATTAGGGGTCCCAGGGGACTTCTCTTTCACAGACCAGGTGTTACGCTTGAGGGGACGGTTGTGCGTTCCCAGAGACGAGGAGCTGTTGAGAGAGCTCCTGACTGAGGCACACGGTTCCAGATTCACCATACATCCCGGAAACACGAAAATGTACCATGACTTGAGACGCGAGTTTTGGTGGAGAGGGATGAAGCGGGATGTGGGTGAGTTCGTGCAGCAGTGCTTAGTGTGCCAACAGGTGAAAGCCGAGCATCAGAGGCCTGCAGGGCCGCTTCAGCCGCTTCCAGTGCCAGAGTGGAAGTGGGAGAGCATCACCATGGACTTGGTGGTGGGCTTACCTATTACCCAGCGGGGACACGACGCAGTCTGGGTAATAGTGGATAGATTGACGAAGACGGCGCGATTCTTGCCGATCCGAGTCACTTTGGGACCAGCACAGTTGGCAGAGAGGTATATCCGTGATGTGGTGCGACTACACGGAGTTCCACGGGAGATCGTATCCGACCGGGATACCCGCTTTACGTCCCAGTTTTGGGCTGAGTTTCAGCAGGCCTTGGGGACGAGGTTGAGGTTTAGCACGGCTTACCACCCCCAGACGGACGGACAGTCTGAGCGCACGATACAGACACTTGAGGACCTGTTGCATGCCTGTGTACTGGACTGGAGGGGCTCTTGGGAGGAGCACCTGCCCCTGGCGGAGTTTGCATACAACAACAGTTATCACTCGAGCATCGGCATGGCTCCCTACGAGGCTCTGTACGGACGGAAGTGTACGGCACCCTTGAGTTGGGTTGAGGTGGGGACCAAGTGGGAGGTTGGCCCCAGGTTGATCCGGCAGAGTCAGGAGGTAGTTGAGCAGATCCACAGACGACTCCGCACTATCAGGAGCAGACAGAAGAGCTACGCGGATCGCAGACGCAGAGAGGTGCAGTTCGAGGTTGGGGACCACGTCTTCCTTCGTGTTTCGCCCATGAAGGGCTTACAGCGGTTTGGGGTGAGAGGGAAGCTCGCGCCGAGGTTCGTGGGGCCCTTTGAGGTCCTGGAGCGGGTTGGACCCGTTGCTTACAGACTTGCCCTTCCCCCACAGCTTTCTGGTGTGCACGACGTGTTCCACGTGTCCAACCTCAGGAGGTACGTAGCCGATTCCAGTCACGTACTGAGTCACGAGAGCGTCGAGGTGAGCGACGACCTGACCTACCTCTAGCGGCCAGTGCAGATCCTAGACCAAGCCGTCCGCCGGTTGAGACGAAAGCAAGTACCCCTGGTAAAGGTTTTGTGGAGGAGCCAGCGGTACGAGGAGGCTACCTGGGAGCCTGAGACGGCAATGCGGGAGCGGTACCTGGAGCTTTTCGCGGGTACGTCTTTTCGGACCGGCTTCGGTCCTCTTTGAGTTTGTTATGGTTATTTGGACGTCTTTTCCCGCACCCTAGTTGGCGCAAGTTTCGGGGACGAAACTTCCTTTGAGTTTGTTATATTGTAACGAGCGCGTGCCCCAGACGTCTTTTAAGACGTCTGGGAGGTGGGCCAGACGTCTGGGATCGTTTCCAGACGTCTGGAAATCAGTTATTCTGGCACGAATCTTCGTCTGCGCGCCTCAGCGCGCAGGCCCACGAATATCCGATATTCTCTGCGGCTGCAGACGCTCTGCCGCGTCTCTCCCTCCTCGTGTGGCCTTAAAAGGGCACGCCTCCCCTCACTCCGTCACCACCGTCTCCTTTCCCTTCTCCTTCAGCCAGAGCGTGAGCGCGAGGGCGGCAGCGGCGGCCGCAGTGAGCGCGGAGGAGGTGCGGCGTGCGAGAGCGGAGCTCTGCCGTGAGGGCAAGCTCGCCGGAGCGGCTTGGCCGGCCGGCGGAGGGCGCAGGGGGCGCGGAACGACGCGGAGAGGGACCTGCTGCAGTCTGAGCAGCAGGCGCGCGAGGTGCGACGCGGGCGGCGTCGCGGGCGGAGGCCGAGTAGCGCCCTGATTCTGGAAAATTTTCCAGAATGAGACGTCTGGGTTGATAGGCAGACGGTGAGGACGACGTCTGGTAGCCCATACAGACGTCTGAAAGGTGAGTATTCCGCCTTCTTCTTCCTTCCTGTCGACTGACCGTACTGAGGGAGGCAGTTGGCTGTGCGCAGGTTCGCTGATTCGCCATCCTTTGCGAATCAGACATCTGGAAATTGTACCAGACGGCGGGAGTGACCTCCAGACGTCCTGGGTGACCATCGGACGTCTGGGAGCTAGGACAGACGTCCCCACAGACTTCTGAACGTCTGGGAAACCACGCTGGAGAGGTAATTCTCTGATCCACTGTTTAAGACGTCTGGAAGAAGTTCCAGACGTCTGATATTGCACAGTATCGTCTTTTCCGACCCATTTAGGGCCCGTTCGGGCTCCGTTTTCCGCGATTCGAGTTGTATTCCTTTCAGAATTAATTCCTCTACCCGTCTACAGTAGCTATACACTGTTTTGAGACACTCCTTGTGTTTGATCCTTGTGATAGGACCTCGTTCAGTTGCAGTCTTTAGAGTCACGGAGGCACGCGGGATTCCCGATCACGCCCCCATTACTCCCGTTGTACCTGGTAGAGTGGCTTAAGTTTATTATTAAAATCTGTTAAAGTATGGAACCATAACTAGAATCTAGAACATTGCATGAATCCTAGGAATGAGAAATGTATGGAATGATAGCTCCTAGGTGATGCATGAATCCTAGGGCTGGAAAACTAGCTGTATGCTAGATCCTAGGATGTGACATGAACCCTAGGATGGAAAAACTAGTGGAATGTATAATATTGCAATCTTGGAAAAATGGAAAGGAATATAAAGCTGCCTGTAAATTGAATTAACAGCTGCCTGTTATGAATAAAGAAACATGATTGAGAGCCTGGATTGTGAGAACGTGGAACTGGAAAGTGAAACATATGATGTTCGAAGATAAAGAGTGGAACCCTACGGGGAATTAGGAGTGGAACTCCTGGAAGGAAAAAGGAATGTAACTGAGATGTAGTTTGTACTGTCTCTTGGGTACGCAGTACCAAGGGAAGTACCTGTACCTGTTTAGTGCAGAGTGGGGCCAGCCACCCCAGGGACCCGGGGTTAGGATTAGCCGCTCTGTACCGACTTGTTGGCCCTCGTGTACGTAGTACCGAGGAGAGCTACTAGTGTTAGGAGAGTACTAGCTACCCCACGGGCCCCGGGGTTCTGCTAGCCTCCTTCACCGACTTGTTAGGCCCACTAGGGCAAACCAGGGTAGTCAGGCGAGGGTGCGCGGACTGTGGAGGGGCAAGGCCCCGGTTCGGTTACTGTGGAGGGGTGGACCCCATTACTGAGAGGGCTCTGCCCTGGTTCCGTGCTGTGCTTTGGGCGCACCCGTTAACGGAAATGACTGACCGCGTGTCAGTGCGAGCTAGCTACCTGTGCGTTTATCGCGCGTGCCGTAGTCACCGTTACGTCTGTCAGTGACCTTGGGGTGGTTGACTGAGGGTAGGATCAACACAGGGGACTCTCCCGGCCAGGAGAGCACCACGTGCTACTTCTACTTTTGGAAAAGACTGCAATCAAGATCGTTCCCACGAGGACATTCGAGATCAAGTAAAGGATCTGAGAAATAAATGAAATAGTGAGAAAATTGAAAGATGTGAATAAAGGAAGTAATAGAACATAACAGCTACTGTACACTCTACTGTTGCCTTTAGTTAGTTTGCCACTCTACTCAGCGTTTTGCTGACGTGTTACACTCGTTACTTTTTTCAGGACCAGGTGTTGAGCAGCCAGGGTCGGTGGCTGCAGAGGACGCTGGGCCGAGTAGGGTCCAGTAGAGTTTACCACAGTCTTTTGTACCTCTTTTGTTTCTGTTCTAGTGAGTAATTTTTGTTTCCGCTGTACCTTCTTTACCTGCAGTTCTTGTTATATGATAAATGTTGTTCTACTGTTGTGGTGGTACCTACTGTAGTAGTTTCTTTCCTTACTGCTGTACTTTCTTACTGTTAGTTATATTCATGCTGAATGTGGTTTATTTTACTGTCTTTTGGTTACTTCCTCGTTGGATGACTAGGTCTTGGGATTAGTCGAGTCGGTCCGGTTCTCGTGTCTCGTAGGGACTCGGGAACCGGGTCGTTACAGTTTTGTTTGTAAAGATCATCCTATTTGGTGGGGAGGCCGTAGTGGTATTTAGTTAGGGATGTCAACATAATATTCCCTAGTGGGGATTTGACTTGAACTAACTCGATTGAGGCAGGTTTCACTTGCCTTCTTTCATAAGTGGATAGATTTGAGTTCATTAGACCATCCTTGGTTGAATTTGGTTTCAAGTATAGAAAAGGATACCTTTAACCCATGTACCTGATTACATGTGGTACTTGTGTTTTGTTGGATTTTGAATCCTAGCATGATTTTCTTTTAAAAGTAATTCCTTTCCACTCTTTAAGTTATCTTACATGATGAGGCATTTACATAATTTAAAAAACATGTCTCTTTTATAATGGGCACTTTAGGACAAAGGATCTTTTTAGATGTTTATTTTCTAAACATTCAAATAATTTTAATCTTATTTAGATGCTTAATCAAAATTAACGTTAAGTAAGATCTATTGTGACATATCCTTTTAGAATATTTGATTTTGATTTATTATGATGTATCCTTTCAAACATCTTAAAAAGATATGTCACAGGAGATCTTATTTGAAATTAATTTTAGTTAAATGTCCACGTAATATTATGGTTGTTTAACTTCTAGAAGGGTCTTCCTTCTCGTAGTGATGGAAGTATGTCCACGTAATATTATGGCCTCTTAAGTATACGTGAATAAGCATATAAAAAAAATTGCCAATGCTCTTTGGTTGAACTATACCTAATGGATAGATGGATATAAAGTTTATTTTCCTAACCAAGTAAAGTAAGAATAAAATTGATACTGTCGAAACTTAATCCAAGCCCGTCCGATTGACATCCCCATATTTGGCGGAGGAGTAAAAGGTTTGAAAGAATAAGTTGGACATCAGCGATGCTATGGTGCAGATGGTGAAGAAGAGACTAGTGGCATTGTTTGTAACTTTGAATAAAAGGGCAGAAGCGGATCCTTTCCTATACTTTCTAACAAACAAACTAAATTTTGATTTAACTTAATTCAAGAATTTTTCGTAATTAATCGTACAATTTTGTGACGGGTGTATATGCCAATATAAATTTCTAAGGCATTTCTGTAATGTGTAATACAATTTTAAGGTCTCATATGTAAAAACCTACGAAAAAGATGGTTCTCCTCCCGTGTTGGGCACCGTGTATCTGTGCTGAGGAAAAGGGCCATCAGGAGAAAATCCCATCTTTGCATTCACTTTGTAATACATTTATTCCAATAATTTACTTCCAATTCTGGGAATAAACTCATACCATTCTCGAGATAGAATAAATTTAGCCCTTGAATTAATTTGTTCCTTGAAAAGATTTAAATGTAATGCAATTACTTTATGAAGTGATACCACATTTTATCTCTCAAATTAAATGCTAATTTAACCTAATTCCCTGATATAACCACAACCTATAATCAAAACAAAAGAGCGATTAATCTCAGAATATCCCTCTTACTACTTCTTGAGTTAACTCACCTCTTCAAACTCGTAGGATGCCTGAAATGCATAATTAATGACTAATTCAGATGTTAAATTTTCTTTGGCTACTCTATGCACCTTTTTTTTTTTTATGTTACATTAGTTCAGCTAAAGCTTTTTTTGAAATATCTGGGATCGAGAATAAAATTAAGTTGCTTAATTGTAAGAGACATTTTTTTAAGTATGTGAAGGAACAATGGATTAATGCACATATAAACAAGTTTAACGTGAATTCATTCAGATAATTAACATATAACATGATATGATATGATATAGCATGAAATGAAGATGAAATTTAGAAGAAGAAACAGAGATGTGAGAATTAATTAATTAATTAGATAGGAAAAAGTTACTTGTCCGGTCTCCTCAAGGTGGTCGATCCAGTCGTGTATCATCATCTGGATCCATGAGGTAGCAATGATGTTGAATTGCTTTCCTGTGCCCACGAATTCCCTTCGATCAAGTAATTTTGTAGCTACGACGGAAGGGTGCGGTTCCAATATCTACACGTTCCAAATGCATGAATTAAAAAAAAGAAGAAGAAGAAGAAGATTAGTGCATATATATTGTTTATTATGGAACAATTAATAAACGGAATAAACCAAGTGAAAAAGGAGAATATATATGCATATAAATTATTGTTAATTATTTCTTACTCCGATTGTCTTTCCATGGCCGATAATTATTCCTGGCAATGGAAATTCTAATAGAGAAATTCATCTTTTCCTACCAAATAGATCGGTATAGAGAAGATTTATTATATCCGAAATAAGAATTAAACCGGACGTGACTCACACCACGGCGGTGGAAATTAATTAATGCACTCCCCCTCCAAGAGGAAGTTATTGAGGTTGTTAGCCAAAAGGTTCAGCCGTCGTGGCTTATTGTGACGGTTTCTCCCGAGGGTGTGGATAAAACATTATATATTTTTCTATATGTTGGAACTGTGCTCTGATGATAATTACAAAAAGGCTACTCGTAGGTGTTGATCTACATAGGTAGATAAATAGATATGGGCATTAACTAAACCTTCTCAAATTCCAGCGACACGAGAGTTTCTTCTGTCCCTCTGAGCTGTTGGAGAGCCCAAGAGGGTCTTGAGCTTCTCCACCTAGTGCGTTGTGTCAAGCAAGAGGGCTTACTTGTTACGTGGGTTGCAACGGTTTATCCTATATTTAGTCAGTTCTATTTTGAGATATAATTATCTCGTGAAAAACTTTTAAAATTTAAGATAAGTTTATTTCAACGAGGTGTCATAAATTTATCCCATCTTCATCTATTCCTTCAAAAATCTTTATTTATCTCATTATTGGACTCATATCTTCTCCAAATGTTGAAATCAATTTATCTCAGGTTTATTCCTCAATTCCATCACATACAAAATTAAGGAAAAGTAAACAAACGTACTTTACAATGCTTTTTACAATGTACGGATAAACGTGGTGATTTCAATCAGTATATTTTGATTTTTCAAATATGAAATCACTTTTTACCGATGAAAAATCACTTCCCATGAATGAAAAATCACATTCTAAATGAAAAATTATTTTTCACATATGAAAAGTAAAATACATCGGTGTATTTTCATTTTCAATTAATATATTTTGATTTTCATCAATATATTTTAATTTTCAATCATCCTGACCAATGTATTTTAATTTGCTTGCATTTTAACTGATTAATTTTTATTTTTAATAATTAATTTTTAATTTTAACTAATTTATTTTAATTTTCAAACTATTGATTCCACACTACATATTACAAAATATATTTTTATACACATATCCTACAAAATTTATCCCATGTAAAACAAAGAGGAGGGAGGCGGATGATTTCTAGGTGGGGACCTAATTAACCGGTGATTCTTTCTCCTGTAACACCACACCCTCCTCGATCGTCTCCTTGGTTACCTCATGATTTAGATCTCAGAACTGTTTACCCGTTGCCTACTTGCTTAGATGCTAATAATTATCCACCACTCCAACCGTCCATGCACCTTTCTAATTCTGTCCCAAACTTTTTCCATTTTGCATCCTCTCCACTTGCTTCATCTTATTCTCCTCTCCATTCATGTAAATTATCCAAGATATATCTATGTCCTTTTAATATGTTACCACAAGAAATTCATCATATTTCTACCTATCCCCGTGCAACGAATGGGGCATTTACAGGCAGGGAGAGACGCAAGACAACCGTCCAAGTAGATAAAATGATTACCTTCTATTTAAAAAGAAAAAGTAAAAAACATAAAAGTCCACGTAGATAAAAGTGCACACCTGGACATGATAATGGCAACGACAACTCGAAGGTTCCATTTGACAACAAAGTTAATTCGGGTTATATTAATTTTTTTTAAAATTTTTCTTATCATTTTAATATAAATTCTTACATAATAATTTTTTTTAATTATTTTTATTCACTTTTATTATTAAAAAATATCTACTACATTTTTTATTTTTACTTTTAATATTAAATAAATATTCATTAATATTTTCAATTCTACTTATATTATTAAATAAATATTTACTAACATCACATCAATACATAAATTATTTTAATTCTATATTTAACTTTCTTCTTATTCTATCACGTAAATAAATATTATTTTTATTTATTTCATTTTAAATTTTCCCATCACAGTCTAAAGGAATACATTCATCAGTAAAAGAAGAAAAAAAAAAAAAAACTGCGGACAAAGGCATGCGAACACGTTTTTCGCCCTGATTAATAAACAAGGCATACATCTGGATATTGCTACAATAGTGGTCCTATTTCTCATCTAATTTTTGTAACTTATACGTCCCAACCATACCCATTCTATAATCGGATCTGATAAGTCTCAGTGAATTCTTGAAATCATGGAAGGTTAAGATATATGCGAGTAAATAAATTTATTACTATTTTAGACTGGCGATACATATGCCACTGGTATGCTGCGCGAAGCTAAGCATCTTCTATTTGCTGGCATTGAATTTTTTCGACTTGCGCAATTAGTAAACCCCCTGCAAGCAGTCCGTCGAACCATCAAATCACACATAGTTATTTCGTGAGAGGGTACCCTATGCATTTCGTGACAGGCGGTAGGGTATACCTCCCGAGGCCTAGTTTGACAAGTTGGTTGACCCATTTTAGATAGATGAAAATGGAATATTTCAACCTGGTCAAGGGCATTTAGTCCGGAATAAGTTATCGTTAGATTCACGTGAGATAAGAGTTTCTGACGATTATCCTGTAAATTTTCACAGATTAATTCTTAAGATCATATCCTTTGTGCATCACTCTCAATTAATAGTTGTGAAAAATAAATATCATCTTTGCTCCCCTAAAACATTACCGTGAAACTCTTACTTTTCATCCCTCATACTCATCGCTTTTGTGAAACGTTGAAATCCTCTTCTAATGCTATTGTAGTAAGTAATAATATTGAGATATATAAAAATTCATGTTCTTATATTATAGAATAGACATAATATGATACATATCAACACGTGTAATCCTTAGTAGAGTAAAGGAATGGATCAAATATTTACTTTGTAATTAAAGCTTCTATAGATGAATCAATTAATTAAATAAAATATATAAAATTATTTGTATCTCTTCTTTTTGAAAGAAAAATATTGATTATTTTTTATAAATAATAATATGGGTAGTATATTTTGCACATATTATTTTATGAATTGAGATCACGAGATTAATGATTTTCATACGGTAACTTGTATCTCTAGTAAGATAACCAAAATATTATTTGAAGCGATGAAACTTGAGGTTGTATAATGTCTCAGAAATAATAAATTAATACTTTATTTTTATATAATATCCATTGTATAAGATATTAAATTATAGAAGTGAAAAATTTAAAATAATATCAATAAGCTAAGATATATTTTTTATATATAAAATAAAAAATAGACCTTACTCATGTATAATAAGATGAGTCAAACTATATACTATCCCACTGTGATAAGATCTTTCAATTAATATTAACAATCAACTAATTTATAAATTAACCATTTCAAAGATAAAAATATTATTTTACACTTTATTCCGTTACCAATCTTTCAGACCACAAACTTTCATGTATTAGATAATTCTATCTATATATATATATATATATATATATATATGTATAAAAGAAATTGATCGTAAGAGATAGGAGGTGGAGGATAGAGGCGAAATTGATGGAATATATAAGAAAAAGTACCTGACGATGTTCGTTGAGGGCAGGCGGAACGTTTCTCCCGAAAAGGGCATATTGGCTACCAGCCTTGGCATTGTGAGGCTCGTTGAACCTCCCATCGTCGGTTCTGTATGGGTAGCCCTTCGCATCAAAATCTTGGGGTGCTTCGAGGGTTGCCACGTCGATTAAGTTGTACTTCTCAAGAAGGGACCTGCGAGTCTACAGGTACAGCAGTCCGAAGATCACTGGCAGCTTGTGCCACCGTCCCAATCTGTCGATGCTGTGAACCACCTGCAACGACATCACATGACAACCAATTATTATATATATACACTACACACATCGTATGTTCTTTAACTAATTTTAATTCATCCATTAGCTACGAAGAACCACTGTGTGTGTGTATATATACATGGACGTGGTTTCGAAACATAAAAAACGATGTAGAAGATGACGTGTAGAATTGTTAACGTTATTTTTAATTGATGTTTTTTTTAAATGTAAAAAAATATACTATGCCGTCGAAATCGATAATAAATTTTGTTTGTACAGTTTCAAATATCTAAATTATCTTTAAAATTATTTTATATTGCTGTAAAATTTTTTTACATCGATGAAAAGTCATCATATTACCTTTGGAATAATTTTATACTGATGTAAAATTAAATTTAAATGTATCTCTACTTATGGAAAGTGATTATTTACTTGAAAAGTAATTTTTCACCTTAGATATTAGCTTTTAATCTTTAGTGTTTAGGGTTTAGGTTCCCTAAATCTTAAATCTTAAGGTGAAAAATTACTTCCCATAAGTGAAACTGTTGATTCCTACGGGAGGGGGTGAGATTTGCGAAAAAAAGATAACGTGCGGAAAAAAATAAATAACAATCTCACAAAAAGATAATCACACAAGATACACAAAGTATTTTTAGGCGGAAACCCAAATCGGGTGAAAACCACCATATAAAACTCTCGAGTTAGGATTTTTCGATCGACCAAGTCGATCAAATCCACTAATTCAGTCATTTAAACGAGGGTAACTGAACCTTAATACAACAACACTACTTTATATGAGGGTAGTGTAGCTCAAACCCCTCCTCTTCACGAAGAGTATTTAGTCTCTTAATGGAGACGGGAATTGTTATGAATGCGTGCCCCATACGTATTTTAAGATGTCTGGGAGGTGGGCCAGACGTCGGACTAGACGTCTGGAATCACTTTCAGACGTCGTATAAGACGTCTGGAAATGTGTTATCTTTGACACGCGCGAGTCGTCTGCGCGCCTGAGCGTGCAGACCCGCATATTCGCTTATTCCTTCTGCGGCTGCAGATTCCCCTGCCGCGCTCCTTCTCTCTCCTCTTCGCGCGGCCTTAAAAGGCCACGCGCTCTTCCGTCACCACCGCCTCCTTCCTCTTCTCCTTTAGCCAGTGAGCGCGAGAGCGAGGTTGCAACAGCAGCGGCGGCCGCAGTGAGCGCGGAGGAGGTGCTGCGTGCGAGAGCGGCGCTCAGCCGTGAGGGCGAGCTCGCCGGGGCTGCCAGGGCCGGCCGGCGGGGAGCGCAGCGGGCGCGGGGCGACGCGGGGGGGACTGCGGTTCGAGCAGCAGGCGCACGAGGTGCGACGAGGCGCGGTGTCGCGAGCGGAGGGCGAGTCGCGGCCTGATTCTGGAAACATTTCCAGAATCAGACGTCTAGGCTGATAGCCAGACGGAGGGGGCGACGTCTGGAAGACCATCCAGACGTCTGAAAGGTGAGTTCTTCCGTCTTCTTCCTTCCTGTCGACTGACCGTACTGAGAGAGAGAGTTGGGTGCGCGCAGGCTCGGTGATTCGCCATCCAACGCGAATCAGACGTCTGGCTGTAGTACCCGGCGGTGGGAGCGACCTCCAGACGTCCGGGGTGACCATCGGACGCCTGGGAACTAGGCCATACGTCCCCGCAGGCTTCTGGACGTCTGAAAAATCACGCAGAATAAGGTAATTCTCTGATCCACTTTTTAAGATGTCTGGAAGAAGTTCCAGATGTCTGATTTTGCACAGTGTCGTCGTTTTCGACCCGTTGAGGGCCCGTTCGGGTTCCGTTTTCCACGTTTCGAGTTGCGTTCTTTCCGGAATTAAATCCTCTACTCGTCTACAGTAGCTATACACTGTTTTGAGACACTCCTTGTGTTTGATCCTTGTGATAGGACCTCGTTCCGTTGCAGTCTTGGGGGTCACGGAGGCACGCGGGATTCCCGATCACGCTCCCATTACTCCCGTCGTACCTGGTAGAGTGGCTTTTAAGTATAACCTGTTAAATTGTGGAATCATAAATAGAACCTAGGACATTGCATGAATCCTAGGAATGAAAAACAGATTGAATGATAGATCCTAGGTGTTGCATGAATCCTAGGGCTGGAAAACTAGATTGTATGATAGATTCTAGGATACGGCATGAATCCTAGGATGGGAAAACTAGTGGAACAGATGAATACTGCAGTCTTGGAAAAATGGAAAGAAACAAATAGCTGCCTGTAATTGAATTAACAGCTGCCTGTTGAATAAATAAACGTGTTTGAGAACATGGATTGTGATAACGTGAAACTAGAAGGTGAAACTTAGACGTTCTGAGCTGGAACCCTACGGGGAAGTAGGAGTAGAACTCCTGGAAAGTGAATGGAATAGAATTGGGGAAGTGAGCTGGCCCTTGAGTACGGAGTACCAAGGAGAGCGACTGTCCCCCTGTTTAGTGCAGAGCAGAGCCAGCCGCCCTAGGGACCCGGGGTTAGGACTGGCCACTCTGTACCGACTTGCTGGCCCTCGTGTACGTAGTACCGAGGAGAGCTACTAGTGTAGGGAGGTGGGCCTCGGGGTTCTGCTAGCCTCCTACACCGACTTGTTAGGCCCACTGGGGAAAACCAGGGTAGTCAGGTGAGGGTGCGTGGACTGTGGAGGGGCAAGGCCCCTCTTTGGTTACTGTGGAGGGGTTGGACCCCTGTTACTGAGAGGGCTCTGCCCTGTACTGGTTCCGTGCTGTGCTTTGGGTGCACCCGTTAACGAAAACGACTGACCGCGTGCCAGTGCGGGTTAGCTACCCGTGCGTTTACCGCGCATGCCGTAGTCACCGTTACATCTGTCAGTAACCTTGGGGTGGTTGACTGAGAGTAGGATCACCATGGGGGACTCTCCCGGCCAGGAGAGCACCACGTGCTACTTCTACTGTTCGGAAAAGACTGCAATCAAGATCGTTCCCACGAGGAACATTCGAGATTAAGTGAAAGATCTGAGAAATAGATAAATCGTGAGATAATTGAAAGACTTAAATAAAGAAAGTAACAGAACTTAACAGCTACTATACACTCTACTGTTTCTTTAGTTTTAGTTGCCACTCTACTCAGCGTTTTGCTGACATGTTACACTCGTTACCTTTCACGACCAGGTGTTGAGTAGCCAGGGTCAGCGGCTGCAGAGGACGCTGGGCCGAGTAGGGTCCAGTAGAGTTACCACTGTTTCTTGTACCTCTTTGTTCCGTTATAGTGAGTAGTTCTTGTTTCCGCTGTACTTTTCTTTACCTGCAGTTCATATTTAGTTATGAATGTTGTTCTACTGTTGTGGTGGTATATACTGTAGTAGTTTCTTTCCTTGCTGTTGTATTTTCTTACTGTTAGTTATATTCATGTTGAATGTGATTTATTTTACTACTTTTTTGGTTACTTCCTCGTTGGACGATAGGTCTTGGGATTAGTTGAGTCGGTCCGGTTCTCGTGTCTCGTAGGGGCTCGGGAACCAGGTCGTTACAGGAATTCACAAAGCGAATATCCAACCAAAGACAGTAAAAACAATAACAATCTTATAGAGCCACAAAGATTAAAACCTAGCTACTATAAGAGTTAGGAAACTTCCCTTTGGTGGAAGTGCGTCGGCTTGACGACGCGGGTGCGTGAACCACACAATAGCACTTCATCGCTCTTGTAATCGCGGAGGGAGAGCGGATGCACATCGAAGATGATGCTCTCTTGATGTAGAACTGAGGTTTGTGAGAGCTAGATCTCTTTTAAGGATCAAATTGACACAAATTGATGTGGAAATTGTATTACTAGGTGTGTGTAAACAAGGGAGGGCTTCCCTCTATTTATAAATGACCTAGGAAGGCTTTGGAAACCTTATGTAGCCATTAGGGATCATCCCAAGGCAAAATAAGCCATAATCAAAATCATTAATGATTCTGACAGGGTCATCAGACGTCTAGGCAAATTATCAGACGTCTGGAACATACTCTTAAGACGTCTGGAAACTAAATCAAACGTCTAATCTTAGATGGGTTTCTTTGCTGACTTAAGTCAGTACTAAACAGGGTTCTAGTGTAATTCAGTCAGACGACATATCGGACGTCTGGCACAAGATTTGGACGTCTAAAAGCCTAATTAACTACAGGAATGGATTTCCCAAGGCACAAACGACTATAAGTCTCGATAGAAGTGATTTTGACTCAATCGAGGCTAACGGTCACTTTATCAGACGTCTGAGGTCTTCTAAGGACGTCTGATAGAAGCTTAAAGGTCATTGCTCAACGGTCGTATACTTAAGCCAACGTTTCACTAATTGGACGTTTGGTCAAGTCATCAAACGTTTGCTAAGACGTCTAGACTAAGGGCTGGTTGTCTGATTTTAGCTGACAAACCTACTAAGTCCAGCCTAAGTGTGTTTGGACGTCTGATTTAACATTCAACCATCTTAAAGTTCACTGTCAGATGTCTGATTTTTGTGTTAGACGTCTGAAAAGGTTGTCTGAAGCCTATATTGATTTTTTAAGTTCTCTACGAAATGTCTGAGTGCTCTAGAGTCTAGTAAGAGTTCCTAGAACTATTGTAATATTACTTTGGGTTCTTTAACAAGTACTATATGAAAATAAGGTGCAAAAAATAAACGAAAACAAATTACAGACTACAAGACAAAAGAACATCTATCATATTCTTCTGTCTTATATCTCTCGCTTCACGCGAAGCTCATTCTCCTCCAACGATCTCTTTCAATCCGCCATAGATGCTAACTTGAGCTTTTCTTTCAAACTTGTATCCATTTGCAAATAACCTGAAATCTTGGACTTCAAGTCAAATGTTAAATATAAGTATTTTGTTATCATCAAAATAAATTATCATGATACCCTTGCATCAATGGAAACCACTTTTCATAAACCTAAACCCTAAACTCTAAATCTAAAACCTATAGATCAAAATTACTTTGTATGATTACAAAAATCACTTTACATTGGTACAAAACCACCATCACCTTCGAAAAAAATTTGGACCGATGCAAAAATTTTACATTGGATTATCCAGAATAATTTATCATCGATATAAAATTATTTATTACCTATTTATTTTAGTTAAAATTGATATAATAAATTTTTTAAATGCGATAGATCCCTCACATAACAAACCTTACATTATTTCTTTTTCTTACATTAAATATCCATTATCCTCGTATTTTTCTTAGGTCATAGAATACGTCACTTCATATGGTTTCTACATTTTCGATATATATATATCAACGCCAAATGCTACGTCCCCTCCCCTTATCGTAGGAGAGGGTCCCGTCACTAGGTGGGTTCCACGCTCCTATTTTATCTGCATGTGTAGAATCGAAGGAGCAGATGCCCCGCTCAAAGATGCGGTGTTAGATGTGTCAATATGAATTTCTTGGTCATTTTGCAACCGCGGTCTCTTACAAGAGAATCCAACGGGGAGGAATTGCAGGGATGAGGGACACCAAATAAATCCTTTGCACGTCACATAATTAATAAAAAATTAATAATCCTTAACAGCAGTAACAAATGGCTACCATTTTACAAATAAAAAACATTACTTATTGATTCCTTCCAAGAGGCCAGCAAAACCATCCTCGTAAATCTTTCACCGAAAAAGGCCTCCTTTGTTTGGTCAGTAAATGATTATAAACAAATTTATAGGACAGATTGCATCTTAGTGGTTTGTTCTGTAATGTCCTCGTTAAATCCTACTAGTCATGGGTAAACTTTTAGCTGATGATCAATTAATTAAAAATATTTTGAAATTGAGAGAGCAACAAACTAACTAATATTGACAACACTGTTTGATCGGAACTTTTTAATTTTATGCAAATGATCGGTGCCATTAAATTTTATTTTTCATGTATTGCGTCGTTCGGACCAAAAAGTTGGCTGTCCGTGCCCATAGGATGTACGGGAAAAGGCTGTGCTCTTTACAAAAATTATAGAGAGGTGCATATAGATTATCCTTTGACATAGGGAATAAATTTATGGGATAAATTGAAGGAGTGAAATAAGTAAGTTAGTTTGTTTGAAAATTTTGATGATTAAAGTTATTTTATATAAATGATGGAATAATTTTATTTTGAAATCAAATAATTTAACTCGATGTAAATAGGAGGTATGTTAAGTAACGAATTAAATACTTAATCCACTAATCAAAAAATAACCTAAATGATTACTAAATGAAATGTTAAAGGAATTAAATTTGAAATTAAGATATACAACTTATTGTTACGAACGCGCGCTTCAGACGTATTTTAAGACATCTAGGAAGTGACCCAGACGTCTGACCAGACGTCTGGAACCACTTCCAGACGTCTGGAAATCAGTTATTTTTGGCACCAACGGTTTTCTCTGCGTGCCTGAGCGTGTAGACTTGCAAACGCTCTCTCTCTCTCTCTCTCTCTTTTTCCCTCTCTCCTGCGACCACAGACCACCCTGTCCCGCTCTCTCTCTCCTCCTCGCGCGGCCTTAAAAGGCCACGCCCTCCCCCTCACTCCCGTCACCTCCGCCTCCTTCCTCTTCTCCTTCAGCCAGTGCGTGAGAGCGAGCACGAGTGAGCGGCGGCGGCGACAGCCGCGGCGGGTGCGGGAGGAGGTGCTGCGCGGGGGAGGAGGCGTCGGCCGTGAGGGCTTGAGTCTGCCGGGGCAGCGGGAACCAGCCGGCGGGGGCGCAGCAGACACGGGGTGGCGCGGCGGGCCTGCTGCAGCTCGAGCAGCAGGCGGAGCACTCACAGTGCGGCCGTGCGTCGCGAGCGGAGGGCGAGTTGCGCCCTGGTTCTGGAAACTTTTCCAGAATCAGACGTCTGGACTGATAGCCAGACGACGGGCACGACGTCTGGAAGACTGTCCAGACGTCTGAAAGGTGAGTTATTTCCGTCTTCTTCCTTTTCTTCGACTGACCATACTAAGAGAGAGAGGAAATGTGTACGCGCAGGTTCTGAGATTCGCATCCAACGCGAATTAGACGTCTGGCTGCAGTGCCAGACGGCGGGAACTACTTCCAGACGTCCTAGGTGACCATCGAACGTCTGGGAACTAGGCTAGACGCCCCCGCAGGCTTCTGGATGTCTGAGAGACCACGCGAAGCAAGGTAACCCCTTATCCACTTTTTAAGACGTCTGGAATAAGTTCCAAACGTCTGATTTTGCACTGTTTCGTCGTTTTCGACCCGTTTAGGGTCCGTTCGGGTTCTGTTTTCCACGTTTCGAGTTGCGTTCTTTTCAGAATTAAATCCTCTACCCGTCTACAGTAGCTGTATACTGTTTTGAGAAATTCCTTGTGTTTGATCCTTGTGATAGGACCCCGTTCCGTTGCAGTCTCGGGGGTTGCGGAGGCACGCGGGATTCCCGACCACGCCCCTAGTTCGCCTGTTGTAACCGGTAGAGTGGCTTTAAGTATAATATGTTAAATTATGAAACCAAAAATAGAACCTAGGACATTGCATGAATCCTAGGAATGTGAAATAGATTGAATGGTAGATCCTAGGGTGTTGCATGAATCCTAGGGCTGGAAAACTAGATTGTATGATAGATTCTAGGATATGGCATGAATCCTAGGACGGGAAAACTAGTGGAATGTATGAATACTGCAGTCTTGGAAAATGTGGAAAGGAAATAATAGTTGCCTGTGAATTGAATTAACAACTGCCTGTTATGAATAAATAAACGTGATTGAGAATATGGATTGTAAGAACGTGAAACTGGAAAGTGAAACCTGGACGTTCTGAGTTAAAAGAGCTGGAACCCTACGGGGAATTAGGAGTAGAACTCCTGGAAAGGGAATGGAATAGAATTGGGGAAGTGAGCTGGCCCTTGAGTACGGAGTACCAAGGAGAGCGACTGTCCCCATGTTTAGTGCAGAGCGGAGCCAGCCGCCCCAGGGACCCGGGGTTAGGACTGGCCACTCTGTATCGACTTGCTGGCCCTCGGTACTACGTACCGAGGAGAGCTACTAGTGTAGAGAGGTACTAGCTACCCCACGGGCCCCGGGGTTCTGCTAGCCTCCTACACCGACTTGTTAGGCCCACTGGGACAAACCAGGGTAGTCAGGCGAGGGTGCGCGGACTGTGGAGAGGCAAGGCCCCTGTTTGGTTACTGTGGAGGGGTTGGACCCCTGTTACTAAGAGGGCTCTGCCCTATACTGGTTCCGTGCTGTGCTTTGGGCGCACCCGTTAACGGAAATGACTGACCGCGTGCCAGTGTGGGTTAGCTACCCGTGCGTTTACCGCGCGTGCCGTAGTCACCGTTACGTCCGTTAGTGACCTTGGGGTGGTTGACTGAGAGTAGGATCACCACGGGGGACTCTCCCGGCCAGGAGAGCACCACGTGCTACTTCTACTGTTCGGAAAAGACTGCAATCAAGATCGTTCCCACGAGGAACTTTCGAGATCAAGTGAAGGATCTGAAAAATAGGTAAATTGTGAAACAATAGAAAGACGTAAATAATGAAGAAAGAAAATTTAAAACAGCTACTGTACACTTTACTGTTTCTTTAGTTTAGCTGCCACTCTACTCAGCGTTTTGCTGACGTGTTACACTCGTTACCTTTCAGGACCAGGTGTTGAGCAGCCAGGGTCAGCGGCTGCAGAGGACGCTGGGTCGAGTAGGGTCCAGTAGAGTTACCGCTGTTCTCTTGTACCTCTTTTTGTTCCGTTATAGTGAGTAGTTCTTGTTTCCGCTGTACTTTTCTTTACCTGGAGTTCATATTATGTTATGAATGTTGTTCTACTGTTGTGGTGGTATATACTGTAGTGGTTTCTTTGCTTACTGTTGTATTTTCTTACTATTAGTTATATTCATGCTGAATGTAGTTTATTTTACTGCTCTTTTGGTTACTTCCTCATTGGACGACTGGGTCTTGGGATTAGTCGAGTCGGTCCGGTTCTCGTGTCTCGTAGGAACTTGGGAATCGGGTCGTTACACTTATCATACTTCATCAATCAACATTAACGTCACCATCCTATTATATCACATCATTATTAATATATATTAAAATATTTCTACTTAACATAATATATTCATTAAAATACATCTATTATATCACATTAACCTATTTACATCTATATTATAATATTAAAAAATAATATACTAACATCACATTAATATATCAATTATTTTATCCTATCATTTAATTCATTAACGAGAACGAAATGGATACAATGACATCACACCCAAAAAAGAAGGGAGGCCAAATTGAACACCACTCGTCCAATTGATGAGGGATACTACGCCCCATTTTGAGGGAAACTAAGAGACAACACATGCAAAAGTAAAATAATAAAATGAAATAAAATTATGAAGAAAATGTCCTTATAAGCTGATCGCAATAATCTTATGCCTCACGCTGTAAGATGATGACGATGCGATTGAACAAGTGCTTCAACCTGCAATTCGCGCTAGCGAGATCTGGAAAATCCGAAATCAGAGTAGATTCGACAAAATCTCAGTCGTATGTAGCCTCGAACTTTAGTGTGATCCTGACATAAAAGGGTCATGGGGGTGAACGGTGAAGCCCAAGCAACTTATCTCTGAACAACTTTATCCCCTCTCCTCCAACCCCCCTTCGCTTCCTTACAATGCAGGAACAGAGAGGGAATAGAAGTAGCAACACCGGAGGTTGAGCATGTCGGAGTTGAAGCTACATCACAGGAAGGAATGAAGCTTGAAGGTGGGATGTCGGAGGGGATGAGGCGACCGAAGGACCATGGCATGGAAAGGTAAAATGAAAGTGAGAGGTGGAGAGTAGAGGAGTAATGGGGAGAGGGGCCCCCGATCAGTAGTCGGAGGTCGATCAAGGGCTCAACGTTGCCTAGGATTTCTATTCACATGAAGGGTGCGGGTGGCTTGAATGAGTTGGCAAATGAGAAAAAAAAAATCTTATTCTATTTATTCCTATATTATTTTGGCATGAGATAAGTCTCATGTAAAAGAGAGGAAAGAAACAAAAATCGCTAACAACAGGAACCGTGATTCTCTTAGGTGTTAGGGAAATAATTAGGAAAGATAAAAATGAAGTATAAATAAGTAGAAAAATTAAGTATTTTTATTCTATTTAACTATTTAATTGTATTTATTATAACATCAAATAATTATAAATATTTATTCTACCTGAGATATTATGCAGAAAGAATAAATAAATTTCATACGTCTACATTGAGAGAAGAAGATGAGAAAGATAAAACAAACAGACAAAATAACTAAATTTTATCTCTTCGACGGGAAGTCATTTATTCCAAATATCAACCCTCGATTTCAAAATCTGTGGCCGTCTAAACAAACGATGTCAAACGCAACATTCACCCCTGAATTCCACAATTCCACCACTATTCTGTGTACCAAACAGGAGGCTAAGAAGCACGTCAGCCTTATCCTACAGCTTTGGCCGTACAGTGATAGGCCATCAACTTGTCTGAGGTTTGGTGGAGCAAAGCTACCGCTGGGGCCCCGAGGTGCCTGGCAAAATGGACTTCAAACCATGGGATGATACACAAGAGGATAAAGGTGTTCTATTCGGCTGGAGGTTAGAAAGGAAGACATTTTTTTGGGTGAAATCTATGTATTAACATGTTTCTTTAATTAATTTCGATCAGTCCAGCGTAGCGTCTCTGGCAGTAGATCGTAGCCGAGAAAAGTATTCGTTTGTTAGGAGAATTATTTTTTAGGGATTGATTTTCTTGAAGCTGGGATTGTATGATAAATATAGGATAAAAGATAAATGTTGTTTGATTGATCAGTGGATTAAATTAAGAGATTGTAGAGTGTAAATATGTTGATCAGGAGGGATTATTTTTGAATTTGGATGAAGTAATAACTTAAAATTTGACATCAAGATAATCCTATGGTCCTCTGGAATTATTCTATCCTAAGATTGCTGGTTCAATTGTGGTATTACCAAATTTTAAAATTAAAAGATTCAAATCGGAGATGAAATAAATAATCGTTGGAAACAAACAGACCCAAAGTCGGTAGGAAGGAACCGATCGTGTAGCCAGTGATATGCCATGACATGCAGGAGGACTTCTAGCTAAGCTACTTTCTTGTGTGCAATTAATTAATCACACCGATCACTGGGACTAAACAACCCGACGACCGTTCCCAAAAGAAAGGAGGAGGAAGCAGCTTAATTAATTACTAGAGATGGGGCACGTGGAGAGGAGTCATTACGTGTGTGTGTGTGTGAGGAAATTAATTAAGCGGCGTTGAGTAGAGAAATGGTACTCTCTCCCTCTCTGATCTCTTCTACAGAGATACTTAGGAGCCTGCCGGGAAGGAACAGCTAGAAGGCGACGGCGGAGCAGGGGTGATGATGCAGCCATGCACGGTGGCGCTAGAACACTGCTGGAGGCGCTACACCTCTCTCTCTCTCTCTCTCTCTCTCTCTCTCTCACTGGCTAATTAAGTAAGTAATACACGTTACGCACACATGTATATATGGACAGGTTCTTCAACAATATTAATTCAAATAACCGTCCCTGAAGGAAAATTAACCCTGAGAAATTAAAGGTCAAATTCGGATTTCCCATCCGGCACGATGCAATTATCTTCCATCCAAGAAAAAAGTCTGTAAATTAATTTGGCAAAGGGACCAGTTGGACGTTTCCCACCCAAGTGAACGAGTACCAAAACTATATATATAACATTAACAGAAATATCATAATTAAGCCTGGACAAGGAGCACGCAGTAACTCTTGATCCTTGAATACGTAGCTTAGCCTATATATATATATATATATATAGTGCAGCTTCCTCTTAAAATTTTCAATCACAATTCCCTTCGGATCATCCATCTAAAAATGATATGTAAAATGCCTCTAGAAAAAAAATGGATCAATGGTAATTTGCAATATGATAACGGGATCAATGCACAAAAGATAACCAGCTAAATGAATATAGATGGGTAAAATAGAGGATGCATCGAATGAAGAGGGCAAAACTTAATTAATTAAAGTTGGGAGTTATAGGACACATGAAAAAACAACCTGGATCACCCAGATCTTTGGTTTCAGGTTGGATGTGCGCAAAATAGGAGGGTTGCATTCAAAACCTCTATCTTACAAATTCAACGGTGTACGATATTATTACCCTAAGATGAAGAAGTTCTCAGATGCAAATTAATGAGCACAAAGCAGAAAATTTGAACTCTATATGCATATATAGCGTTAGAGAGATCAGCATGCATGTTTGGGATCGAGGGAGATTACAAGGAATTGGAGCTTGTCGAAGAAGGACATCTTGTCGACTTCATCATGGAGGCTCTCATGGAAGAGGAAAGGGAGGGGGAGGCACATTTTTGCTGTAGGTAGAGAGAAACTTCTGAGTAGAATGATGGGAAGGAAATGGTTGTGATGGCTTGAGTTTGGGAAGAACTATACTTTATATCTAAAATAAAGTGCGGATCCACATTTCACGTCACGTGTCCCACCAACGTGTCCAACCCTCTCTCCCACGCACTCATTCTATTATTAAACAAAGAAACAAAAACCTCTCCGATCGTAATTTCATTATATAAAAAAAGAACCTCTCTTCGATCCACCAATCTGATTAGCTTAATCCTATTATAAAAAAAATAGAAGCCTCTCCTCTCTTAATCTCCTCAACGTCATCCCATCCAAAAAAAACAAAAAAAAAAAAAAACTCTCATCTCTGTATCTAAGTAATTAATGTAACTTCTTAAAAATACTATATTTTTATCATTATAAATTTTACTTGAGACACTAAAAAAATATCTCACGAAAAATCACTTCCCTTGGAACAAATTTCACGAAGATATCTTCAATTTTCCTCAAAAACAAATCCTATAAAAGGATCTATTATTATATATTTTTACTTCAAAATCAATTAGGAGGAAAATAATATGTAACTTTGATATATTTATTTGAAAATTTGACAATACCTAAATAATTTATATTATTATTAATCATCAAACTTATTCATCCCATTATAAAAACATTAAAAAATAATCTCCACCCTCTTATCTAAGAAATTATTCCTTCCCACCGGAACAATTTTCATGAAAAATTTTTATCTTACCTTCAAAAATAAATTATTTGAAAGACTATCCTTATATATTTTTACTTTAAAATTATAGATCGAATAAAATCATATGTGGTCCTTCATATATATATATATATATATATATATATATATATATATATATATATCAAATTTAATGTAAATAATTGTTTGAAGTATAAATTAAGTTTCGTTAGAATGTAATTTCTAGATGTTTAGACAGATGAAAGGCATGTGCTTGGTCTCCATTGGTAGTAGTGTTTTTTTTCTATTTTACTGTGATTAGATGATTCTTGTACTGAACAAGAAGTTGCGCTCTAAAATAGTATCTTCTACATTGGTTGAACGAATGCGAGACTACTTTTCGGTTCCGTAAAAGCCCACGATTGGAAATGCAGAATTCAAATGGTGACGGGACGTATCAAGCACGCAATAATAAAGGATGGGTTAAAATCAAATCTGACGTCTCGTTGGACGAGTCAACAATTAATCTTAATAGGTTAAACTCAAATCTGACGTCTCCGTAGAAGAGTCAACAAATAATCTCCGGCTGTTTGCACACAATAAGTTTGCCACGGAATATCGTCAAGCACGCGACATGGATGGGTTAAAATTAAAATCTGACGTCTCCTTGCAAGGGTAAACGAATAATATTCTTCGGGGGTTTGCACGCAATAAGGTTTCCCACTGAATATCCTCTAGGCTTTAAAAAAGTGGTGGAGAATAGGTTTTACTTCTAACCATTAGGGCTAGCAAACAGAAAACATCCAGCGAAGTGGCTCAATTCGGGTCCAGCTTGGTAGCAATTCTGAGCCTAGCCTAATATATAGGTTAATAAATTGAACTCAAGTTCGAGGTCATATCAAAAAAATTAGGTTTGTTAGATTAATGAATGAAACTTGAATCTAGACAATAAGTTTGTCTCAACATGGGATTGGGCTTGAAAAGGATGGGTATGCATGCATGCATGTGTCTACAGCCTGGTAGTAGTAGGTTGTGGTACAAGTAGCTTAAAAGAGTTTCAACCCTTGGAGACGGTGCAAGTTAGATGTAGCAGAGATGAGACTCATTTTGAGTCACTTCACTTTAACTCTGCTTTATTCTAAAGCTCTATTAAGATCAAAGGATCACGTTGTTTTAAGGTCTAAGACATGTTTAGCCAAGTGAACTATTTGAACATGTTGTCCTTAGGTCATGAGCATGATGAGCCAACTAATTCCTTTATTTCGAATGGGAATGACAAGCTTCTTGCCCCTTCAAGTAACATATAATTTTCAAAACAAGTAACCTTACTAACTTGCTTGACAAGAGTAGGTATATTTAATTTTAGAATATGGAAAATGATTAGTTTTGAAATACTTAGTATATAATATTAGCGGCACAAGAAGGGGTGTTGAATTGTGTAATAAAAATAATCACAAAAATAATCTCAATAAATAGCACATGTATTTAGAAAGGAAACTCTTACGGGAAAAAATACTCTACCTTGATCTCCTAATCTAGGATTTTGCTCCTAAAGAAATTGGGAATCACTAAACCACAATACTAATCTAAGGGTAGTATTCCTTAAAATATAATTCCCCTCTCTTGAACAACTCCCAAGAAAAATTTAGTCAATCTACTAAGAGGAAATGAGAAACCCTCAGCTCGGGCACCCAAACAAAATAAACAATTCTAAGAGCCTTCAATGATATAGAATATAAAGTTGGCTATGATACTCCCTTTGCAAACCTATGTGATGCAGAAAATCAAAGAGGGAGTGATGTGATGAGTTGTGGCTCATCATAGCTAAAATGCTCAAATTAAGGTGGAAATTAGGTTAAACACTATCAAATTAACACATGAAAAGAGTTAAGCATGGAAAATAAAGAAAAAGGCCTAAAACACCAAATCTATGCTAAAAATGCATAATTAGGTCATTTATTGAGATATTCTATTAAATAGTGTAAAATGGTAATCTAATTGCAAATTTAACACACAAATGAGTTCAAAAGTTCAAATCAAAAGTGTAATTAACTTCCTAAATGTTCAATTAAGCTTCCATAAAAACTTGATGGCATTTGGACATCATTAAGGCCTTGCATTTAGAGATTCACATTTAGGTCCTTCATATATCACCTTTTACTCATTGAAAAGCCTCCAAGGACCCTCTTGTAAGCCATAGGGACCTATTTGTAATATCCTAGGGACGACTCTGCATAGCATTCATACCACTTATAGGCCTTGCTACTATTTTTCTACCCCTTTGTTTTGGGCCATTTATGCAAATTCACCAACACATCCACAGTGCAACTGCAGCTCCTTGGGTGTACTGTAGCACTCAAAGAACATGGCCAATCAGGGTTATTCAACTCGTGATCCTCGATCTCATGGCTCAGATCCTTTGGAAGCTTCATTTAAATCGGTGCATAGCTTTACCAGCTTGCCCAGGTCTGATCTTGCGGCTGCAATTTGATTTGAAAACTTCGCGCACCCTCTCCTCTCATCCTCACTGTCCAAGCCTGATTTGCCTAATCCCACCGTGAGGTGGCCTGATTCACTCTCTCACTCTACTTAAACACTCCCTTAGCTCGCACGCACACCTGAACCGCTCCCTCCCCCTGAGTGATTCCATTCTTCCACACCCTCAGCTTCCCTCACCTCAATTTCGTCAATCTGCGATGACAGCAAAGACTTTCCCTTCCCTTTCAATCACCTCCAGCCGCCGACCGTTGGCTCTTGAACATCACCTTCGTTAGTTGATGTGTCTCCTCGCCTTTCGTCATCATCAGCCAACGGCGGGTAACCTTGAACACCTCCTGCTTTCCATTGATAGATTTTACATGCTTTCTAGGAGTACAATTAATGTAGTTTATTGCTTTCTAGGTAAATTGCTTGTTAGGTTAGTTTAGGAGTAGGGTAATTTAGATCCGATTCTCATCTCTCTGATCAATTCAAATCAGAGAGACCTCCATGCACATCATCCTCACCATTAATGAAATGACCTTTCTCAAGGGTTGTTTGGCATTTCCAAAATTTTAGGGGTTTTGTGCAATTTTGACCCCCCTAGGTTTTTATTGTGGGTATGCAGGGGAAAAGAAAAACTTACGGGGGTGCCCCTGCAATTTCTCCCACACCATTCCCCTACCCCACATACACCACCCCCCTCTCCACCGTACACCTTCCCCCTACCTCACCCACAACACCCTTCCACACCTCCACCTTACCTCTCACCATCCCTCCCACCTCCATATAAGCCCCGCTCCTCCATCCATTCCATGCCACAGACGAGAGGAGAGGAAGAGCAGGGAGCAAGAGGAGGCGAAGGCAGAGAGCAGGGAGCAAGAGGAGGAGAAGGTGGAGACAGAGGAGGCCAGAGACCTGAGAGAAGAGGGAGACGGGGAGGTGCCACAGTTGCTGCAGCTTCTGCGAGAGAGAGAGAGCTCGCAAATAGTTCTGTGGGGTTATTTTTCCGTAGAATTAGACGTCTCAAGAAATCACCAGACGTCTGTCCAGACATCTAGAGGTAATACCAGACATCTGGTAGCGCATTTTCTTTCAATTATTTTCTCCCTACTGAATTCTGACTTCACATGCATGTGTCAAAGGTTGGGGAGGCGCGTAGGTGTGAGGACCGAGGCAGTTTCAGACATTCAGAAGTATCTCCAGACATCTGAAGACACCCTCAGATGTTTGCACAAAGTTCCAAACGTCCGAAAGAAGGCACCCTGAGCCAAGTGAGTATCTGAGTTCATTTAAGACGTCTGGGACTCTTCCCAGATGTCTGATTTTGGTCAAGATTAGTGTTTTCGGGCCTGTCCAGGGCCCAAACGGAGTCGGATTTCCGCAAACGAAACGCCCTTGGTTTCCATTCGAGTTTCTCTACGTAATGATATGTTGTCTATGCAGTTTTGAGCTTGTTTGACCTGTCGGTCCATGTTGTAGGTCTCCAGTTCGTAGACTATACGAGACCTGTAGAGACATTGGGAGCTACCGTACAAGCCCCCATTCCACCCAGTTAACTGATAGAGTGGTTTTCTCGAATCCCAGAATTAATAATCGAATTGCATGCTTTAGAATTATCTGATTGAACCCTAGGTTGTGAAATGAACACTAGGGCTAAAAGAAATGCATGTGTAGCTAATGAATGAATGAGTTACCATGATAAATCATGAGCTTCCAGTACTACCTGTAATACATACATGTCCTAAATAATCGGTTGTGAAATCTTGAACTTCCTGTTATGCATTTAATCAAATATGGAAATGAGAAAGCTTATGTACGAACCCTACGGGGAGTCTAGGAAGAAACCAGGAATACTGTAGTACAGGAAACCTGATGGTTTTGGGAACACGTTGCCTGCGGGCGACTGTTTGGACTTTGTTAAGGGAGGTGAGCTGATCCTCGTGTACATGGTACCAAGGAGAGCAACTATCCCTTTAGAGTAGAGGGGAGCTTGCCACCCCTTGAGTTGAGACCTGGGGTGGGTTTGGCTACTCTACCTTGACTCCTATTTGGCCCTCACATACGTAGTACCGAGGTGAGCTACTTAGTGTAGGGGAGAGCTTGCCGCCCCATGGGGCCTGAGGTTAGGTTTGGCCACCCTACATTGACTCTTGTTAGGCCCGCTGGGCAAACCAAGATAGTCGGACGAGGGTACGTGAACTCTGGAGAGGCGAGACCCCTGTTTTGAGAAGGCAAGGCCCTGTGCTGTTCCGTGCTCTACGTTTAGGCGTACCCGCTAGTGGAAACAACTGACCACATGCTAGTGAGGGGTAGCTAGTCGTGAGCTTATCAAGTATGCAGTAATCACTATTACGTCGCGACTGTGACCTCGGGGTAGTAGACCGGGTGTAGGACTACCACGGGAGACTCTCCCGGCCAAGAGAGTGCCACGTGTACATCCTGCATTGCGGGAAAACTACAAGCAAGATTGTTCCCTTAGGGAACAAGAAGATTGAGCAACAACATGGAACCTAATTAGCATACTTGACCCGGAAACACATAAACCAGAAATGGATGAAAATAAATAATCGACAATTGAACATTTAGCTGATTGTTGTTTTAATTATGTTGCATGTAAATAACTTAATCACCACTCTACTCAGTGTTAGCTGACTTCAAATTTTGTAACCATGTTCAAGTCAGGGATTCGAGTAGCCAGAGCCACTGGTTGCTGAGAGTGTTGGGCTCAGTCAAGCCCAGCCATAATTCCTTTCTTTTGTTCCACTGCAGGAAGATTTTGTTATAGTGAGTACTTGTAGCTTATTTTCTGTTATATTTCTACCAGTTCTTTGTTGTGATGGCTATATTTGTATCAGTACTTTTCCACTGTACCCTGTAAAAATGTAGTGGTTTGCTGTTCTCTTTCCTTTATTATCAGTTATATATTTTCTACTTAGCTACATTACTGGTGTGGTTGTGGAATGAATATGTATTTGGTTGTTTCTCGTTGGACGATTGGGTCTTGGGGTTCGTCGAGGCGAGCTAGTCTCAGGTCCTGTAGGGAGCTGGGAGTAGGTCGTAACAAGATGGTATCAGAGCAAGGCCGTCCCGAGAAATGAACCAAATGGTCTGGAAGTAACCACGCTTGTACATGTAACTAGGATAGCCATCACAGCATATTATCTTGATTGTCGCTTCCGAGTCTTATTTCCCTTTGCAGTCAAGTGTCCTTGACAGTTTGGTCCTTTTCTTTCGATCTCAATGTAGGAGATGCCTCGCTAGAGAGCTCTTGAGGCAGGCTGCGGATGTGGTTGTGGCCGTGGTCGCAGGGGAGGGTGAGAGATGGGCAAGGATGGGACAACTCCACCTCTCCTTCCGAGTGTTTAGGCCCCGAACCTCGCCTAGCTGATTTGGGATATTATACGGGAGGAGCTCCAGCAACCTCCTCCTCAGCCACCTCTCTCTTGGGATACGGAGGGGGAGTCCTCTGTGAGGGAGGCGAGCTACCACGACATTGATGGGCTGGAGGGTGAAGGGGTGATCCTCCACCACCCCTACCTCCCTCAGACACTTTAGAGTGCAAGTCCTCCTTGCCGGGAAGTGCACCTATTCCCTCATTGCGGCTTGTTATAACCAGGGCATCAAACGTCGTTTAAGACGTCGGGGAAGCGGTCCAGACATCTGGTCAGACGTCTAGAAGCCTTCCCAGACGTCTGGAATTTAATTTTTTCGACGTACGGGTTCGCTTCTGCGCGCATGCGCGTGCAGACTGCACCGCTGTCCTCTTTCTTCTCTTTCCTCTCTCCCTGCAGACGTAGCCCTTTTTCTCTCTCCCCATGGCTGCCTTCTATACACCCCTCTCTCTCCCTCACCCTCACTGCACTGCCTTCTTCTTCTTCTCCTTGTCAGCAAGAGAGTGAGCGGGCGAGGGCGGCAGCAGCGGCTGCTGCGAGTGTGTGGGGAGGAGGGGCTGCTGCGAGAGGAAGAGAGAGCTTGTCCGCGAGGTGAGAGCTCGTCGGTGCAGCCAGAGCCGACCGACGGGTGCGCAGCAAGCGTGTGGTGCTGGGGAGGAGCTGCTGCAGCTCAGGCAGCAGGCGAGCGCAGCGCAGCACGGCCGTGCGCTGTGGGCGGAAGGCGAGGAGGTCCTGATTCTGGGAAAATTTCCCAGAATCAGACGTCTGGACATACATCTAGACGACGCAGGAGACGTCTGGAGGAAGGTCCAGACATCTGAAAGGTACGATATTTTACCTTTCTTCTTCTTCCGCGTGTATGGCCATGCTGCCGTTCCGCCGAAGGTTTCTACATCGTTTCGTGTTGAGGACGGCCGCGTATATGTGCAGGACTCGTTCGGGAAGGCGGAAGGGCACGCCATCCCACACAGATCGGATGTCTGGGCACAGCACCAGACAAAGGAGAGGGTCTCCAGACATCTGGAGTGACTGTCGGACGTCTGGAAACTAAGTCCAGATGGTTCAGCGGGCTTCTAGATGTCTGAAGGACCGCACAGGATCAAGGTATGTCCTGAGCTATCATTTAAGATGTCTGGAAGATGTTTCAAACGTCTGATTTTGGGCCGACTTGTCGTTTTTGACCCGTTTAAGGTCCGTTCGGAGTCTGTTTTCCGCGTTTCAAGTTTAGTTCTTCTCAGTTTTAGTTCCTCTACCTGTTTACAGTAATTGTATACTGTTCTGAGTGGCTCCTTGTAATTGATCCTTGTGTTAGGACCCTATTTCGTTGCGGCTCTGGGGGTTGCGGAGGCACGCGGGCTTGCCAATCACACCCCCAGTACTCCCGATTTTGCAGGTAGAGTGGCCCTTTCAATTATTTATCAAAAATTATGCACTTGTGAAATAATTAATAGAGTTTAGGGTATTACATGAACCCTAGTATTGAAAAACTAGGTTGAATGATAGATCCTAGGATATTGCATGAATCCTAGGACTGGAAAACTAGATTGAATGATAGATCCTAGGGTATGGCATGAATCCTAGGACTGAAAAATTAGCTTGAATACATATACATTGCAGTCTTGGAAAAGTAGAAAGGAAACGATAACTGCCTGTAATTGGTTAACAGCTGCCTGATTATGAATTAATAATTACGGTTGGGAACATGGGCTATATAAATATAAAGCTGAAATGATGAAACCTAAATTGGCTGAGTTGAAAGTGCACGAACCCTACGGGGAATTAGGAGTAGAACTCTTGGAAAGTGAATGGAATAGAATTTGAGAAGTGAGTTGGTCCTTTAGTATGGAGTACTAAGGAGAGCGACTGTCCCCCTGTTTAGTGCAGAGCGGAGCTAGCCACCCCAGGGACCTGGGGTTAGGTCTGGCCACTTTGTACCGACTTTTGGCCCTCGTGTACACAGTACCGAGGAGAGCTACTAGTGTAGCGAGAGCACTAGCTACCCCACGGGCCCCGAGGTTCTGCTAGCCCTCCTACACCGACTTGTTAGGTCCACTGGGCAAACCAGGGTAGTCAGGCGAGGGTGCGCGAACTGTGGAGGGGCAAGACCCATGTTTGGTTACTGTGGAGGGGCTGGACCCTTGTTACTGAGAGGTCTCTGCCTTATACTGGTTCCGTGCTGTACTTTGGGTGCACCCGTTAACAGAAACGACTGACTGCGTGCCAGTGCGGGGTAGTTACCCGTGCGTTTATCACGCGTGCCGTAGTCACCGTTACGTCTGTCAGCGACCTTGGGGTGGTTGATTGAGGGTAGGACCACCATGGGGGACTCTCCTAGCCAGGATAGCACCATGTGTTACATCTACTTTTCGGAAAAGACTGCAATCAAGATCGTTTCCACGAGCAACATTCAAGATCAAGAGAAGAATCTGAGGGATAATTCAATAACGAGTAAACAGAAAATATAAAGAAAGAAATTAAAAATATAACAGCTATTGTCCACCTTACTGTTTCTTAGCTTTTAGTTGCCACTCTACTCAGCGTTTCGCTGACGTGTCACCTTTGTCACCTTTTCAGGACCAGGTGTTGAGCAGCCAAAGCCGGCGGCTGTAGAGGATGCTGGGCCTAGTAGAGGCCAGTAGCTTTTACTTGTGTAGTACCCACTGTACTTTTCCTTTTGTTACAGTGAGTAGTTTCTGTTACCCCTGTACTCTTTTATTGTAAGCCTCATGTTTATGTACATGTTTATTTCTTTACTGTTGTGGTGGTGTATACTATAGTAGTTCTTTTCTGTACTGCTGTACTTTGTTACTGCTAGTTATATGCATGGTGAATGTGATTTATTTTACTGCTCTTTTGGTTACTTTCTCGTTGGACGAATGGGTCTTGGGATCAGTCGAGTTGGTCCGATTCTCGTGCCTCGTAGGGATTCGGGAATCAGGTCGTAACACGGCTCCACCACAAGATCTTTGGCCAGTTCAGGAAACTGAAGCCCCCCTCCTTTAAGGGGGAGGAGAGCCCGTCTGAGGTAGAGGATTGGTTGGAGCAGATGGAGAAGATCTTCGACACACTCCATCCTCCTGCAAAATGCCGCGTGGCCTTCGCCACGTACCACTTGAAGAGTGCAGCCCACAGGTAGTGGAGGGTGGTCAGAGGACAGGAGGAGGGAGAGCCGACATGGGACTGATTTGTGGTGCTCTTCTGCGAGCAGTACTTCCCACAGACTTGGCAGGATCGGAGGAGGCGAGAGTTCCACACTCTCTGCTAGGGGGTGATGACAGGTAGCGCGTACTATATGCGTTTCCTACAGCTATCACGCTTTGCCTCGACAGTTGCATCTGCCAAGGAGGAGCTCCTATGGAGGTTCACTGAGGGCCTCCGACCTACCATTCGGGGGTATGTGAAGCCCCTGAAGTTTCCTACTTTCTCTCGCATAGTCGAGGTGGCCTTGACCTACAAGGAGACTGACCTGGCCGTGCGAGACATCGACGGGGGTGGACGAAAGAGGCACTACCAGCAGGAGCGCCAGTAGGGCCGCTGAGAGAGGAGGCACACGGCACCTTCGGAGGAGCCATCCCGCCCTGTGGGTCCACCAGGGACCTTTGGGGGCCCTAGACCGGGACCAGTCGACTACAGTAAACCCTCGCCTAGCTGCCAGTAGCGACAGCAGACAGAGGGAGGAGGTCGCGTTCCTCTTTGCTACCAGTGTGGCTAGCCTGGCCACATAAGGAGGGACTACTCATCTAGGGCAAGAGCGCAGCAGACACTCCCAACACCAAGCACTGGAGGCCGATCTGGCGGCCACGGTTACCAAGACCGAGGAGGAGGACAATAGTCACGAGGAGGGTACCGGCTAGCTACTTCTTGCCTGGCCCAGAGCATGGCTACTTCTGCACCGAGGACTGAGGGGCGTGTTAGCACCTTGACTTACAGAGAAGCTAGTGCTTCAGGCTCCGTAGTAGTAGGTATGGTTACAGTTTCTGGCAGGCTCACGTGCTTTTTGATTTTGGTGTCACGCACTCGTTTGTCTCTACGAGTTTTGCCGTCAGCTTGGGATCGGGTAGTGTGCTGTTAGAAGAGCCATTCTAGATTAGAGACCCAGGTGGTCAAGTATTTGTCGCTAAGGAGGTCTTCACTGATTGTGAGGTCGCTATAGGGGGACATAGTCTTCCAATTGACCTGATTGTCATCCTAATGGAGGATTTCGATGTGATTCGAGGGATGAACTGGCGGGTTGCTTATCATGCCCTAGTAGGCTGCTTTAGGAGGAAGATCGTCATTTCCATCCCAGAGTTGCCTCCCTTCGAGTTCCACGGTCAGCCAGTAGACGAAGGATTCAGGTGCATCTCCGCACTTCGGGCAACAAAGTTACTGAGCCAGAGGTGTGAGGGCTTCCTAGCTTGTGTCGTAGCAGAGCCTATCCCCGTGGTTGATATACAGAGTATCCCAGTGCTCCGTAAGTACCCCGACGTCTTTCCAGAGGAGCAGCCAGGATTGCCACCTGAGCGTGAGATCGAGTTTGAGATCTCACCGGTACTGGGGCTGGCCCCATCTCTACTGCATCATACAAGATGGCTCCACTTGAGCTACAAGAGCTCCAGTCTCAGTTATAGGATCTGTTGGAGAAGGGCTTTGTGAGGCCCAGTGCATCCCCATGGGGAGCCCCTATCTTGTTTGTGAAGAAGGACGGTACCCTTCAGCTGTGCGTCGATTATAGATAGTTGAACCGGGCCACCGTCAAAAATAGGTACCCCTAGTGAAGGTCTTATGGAGGAGCCAGCGGTATGAGGAGGCCACTTGGGAGCCTGAGGCAGCGATGCGAGAACAGTACCTGGAATTTTTCGAGGGTGCATCGTTTTTGACCTACTTTGATTCTCTTTAAGTTTGTTATGCAATTTTACGTTCACTTTCCATACCCTAGTTAGCTCAAGTTTTTGGGAGGAAACATCCGTTAAGTTTGCTAAGTTGAAATGACCCTTCTTAAGGGTCGTTTGGCGGTTCTGAAGTTTTTAGGGGTTTTATGCAATTTTGACCCCTGTAGGTTTTTATTGTGGGTATGCGAGGGAAAAGAAAAACTTGAAGGGGTACCCCTGCAATTTCTCCCACACCATTCCCCTACCCCACATATACCACCCCCCTCTCCATCGAACACATTCCCCCTACGTCACCCATGACTCCCCTCCACACCTCCACCTTACCTCTCACCATCCCTCCCACCTCCATATAAGCCTTGCTCCTCCTCCATCCATTCCATGCCACAAACGAAATGAGAGGGAGAGCACGGAGTAAGAGGAGTAGAAGGTGAAGAGCAGAGGACGCCGAAGGCATGAGAGAAAAGGGAGACAGGGAGGTGCTGCAGTTGCTGCAGCTTTTGCGAGACAGAGAGAGAGCTCGCAAACGGTTCTGTGGGGTTATTTTTCCACAGAATCAGACGTCTGGAGAAATTACCAAACGCCTGTCCAGACGTCCAGAGGTAATACCAGACGTTTGGTAGAGCATTTTCTTTCAATTATTTTCTCCCTACAAAATTCTGACTTCACGTGTGTTACGACCCGATTCCCGAATCCCTACAGGACACAAGACCGGCTCAACTCGACTAATCCCAAGACCCAGTTGTCCAACAAGAAATAACCAAAAAGTGGGAAAGTAAACCACATTCACTATGCTAAGTAACTAACAGTAAAAGAGTACAGTAGTAAAGGAAGTAAAAGCTGCTAACAGTAAATATTACCACCACAACAGTAAAGCGGAAACAAAGTACAAAAACATAACGATAACAAGAGTCTAAACTCACTAACAAAAAGAAAGTAAAACAACAGAAAAACTACTGCTGGGCGTGACTGGGCCTAGCACCCTCTGCAGCCAGTGACTCAGGCTGCTCAACACCTGGACATAAAAAGGGTTGTGAGTAAACGGAGTCAGCGAACGTTGAGTAGAGTGGTAACCAACTAACTAAAAAAGTAAAAGCTAACAGGTAATTTACCTTTTCAATTATTTTATTTTACAAGTTATTCATTTTCACCCATTGGTTTACTTTTTAGATCTCTTTCTTGATCTCGCATGTTCCTCGTGGGAACGATCTTGATTGCAGTCTTTTCCGTAAAGTAGAAGGCACACGTGGTGTCCTCCTGGCCGGGAGTGTCTCCCTTGGTGATCCTACACCCAGTCAACCACCCCGAGGTCACGGACAAACGTAGCGGTGACTACGGCACGTGCGTTACGTGTACAGGTAGCTACCCCGCACTAGCACGTGGTTAGTCGTTTCCTCTAGCGGGTACGCCCAAAGTACAACACGGAATAATATAGGGCCTAACCCTCTCAGTAACAGGGGTCTAGCCCCTCAGAACCAAACAGGGGTCTCGTCCCTCCATAGTCCGTGCACCCTCATCTAGCTACCCCATTTTTCCCAGTGGGCCTAACAAGTCGGTGTAGGGTGGCTAGCTGAACCCTGGGCCCCATGGGGTGGCTAGCTCTCTCCCTACATTGGTAGCTCTCCTCGGTACAATGTACACGAGGGCCAAAGAATTCGGTGTAGAGTGGCCAATCCTAACCCTAGGTCCCAACCCATGGGCGGCTAACTCCACTCTACACTAATCAGGGGACAGTCGCTCTCCTTGGTACCATGTACTCAAGGGCCAGCACACTTCCCACTCACATTTCCAATTCCATTCCATTTATCCACAGGAGCTCTACTCCTAATTCCCCGTAGGGTTCATGCTAGTATTTCCCCATGTTATTCCATACCAGGTTTCGTCATTCACAGTTCCATCTCAGATTTTACACAATTCGAGAGTATTGGGGGCTCGAACAGTAGGCTCACATGCCTTTACAGGCCCCAAACATGCAACAGAGCAAAGTCCTATACCAAGAGACATACCACAACAGAAAGCTTAGAATAGTATAAAAGACCTTCTAATAAGTAGGGGAACTCATAAGGAATCCACAGATATCTCGTTTGCGTAAAACGAACCTCAAACGGACCCTAAACAGGTCAAAACAGAACTGCAGACCTAAATCAGGCGTCTAGCACAAGGTCCAGACGTCTTAAAAGTAACCAGAGTCTCACCTCAGGTTCCTGCATCGACTTCAGACATCTAAACCCCTAGTTGATCGTCTGGACCCAACTCTAGACGTCTGACCTCTCCTTCAGTCATCTGGGAGTGCTTCTGGTCGTCTGGTAATCTGTCTAAACGTCCGAGACACGTGGGAGGGTGTGCCCCGCACCTTCCTGAAGCTATCCCTGCACGTGACAAACCATATCGCCTATATTTAGCCATGTAGATCAAAGCTGCGGTGCAGCCTGCATGGCCGTATCCGCAAGAGGAACATACCTTCGCGGAACGCTACTTTCAGACATCCGGTGTCGTCACCAGACGTCCAACCCGTCGTCTGGATGGCACGTCAGACATCTGATTCTGGGAAAATCCCAGAACCAGAATGACCTCCTGCTCCTCGCCGCGCATAGCAGCGGCCTCTCCTCACCTGCAACTTCGGCTGCAGCAAAGTATCGGGGATGTCTCCCCCGACGCGTTCCTCCTCCTGCACGCGCCGCTTCAGCCGTGTGTCCTCCAGCGAGCTCACACGGGCTCGCTAGCTCAAGCTCTTTCTCCTCTCTTCACGCCGCCTCTCCTCCTCACCGCTCGCTCTCGCACTCTCTTGCACTCGCCCCTCTCACTGCAGTGGAGAGGAAGGAAGGAAGGTGGTTGTGGTGGGGTGGGGAGGAGAGGAAGGGGGGAAGAGTGGTCTTATATAAGGGTGTGCTAGGGTTCTACGAGGAAGAAAGAAGAGAGAGAAGGGAGGAAAAAGGGTATCCTGCACGTAGACGTGAAGCTACGTACAATTTTTCAATGTCTAAATGTCTGGGAACGGGTCTAGACGTCTAACCAGACATCTGACCGACAGTCGAGACGTCTTAAAGGGCTCAGAACAAAACGGGTCTTTACAACGTGCATGTGTCAGAGGTTGGGGAGGTGCGTCGATGCGAGGACCGAGGTGATTTCAGACGTCCGAGAGTATCTTTAGACGTCTGAAGACACCCTCAGATGTCAGCACAAGGTTCCAGACGTATGAAGGAAGGTGTCCTGAGCCAAGTGAGTATTTGAGTTTGTTTAAGACGTCTGGGACTCTTACCAAACATCTGATTTTGGTCAGGATTAGTGTTTCTGGGCCCGTCCAGGGCCCAAACGGAGTTGGATTTTCGCAAACGAAACGTCAATAGTTGCCGTTCGAGTTTTTCTATGTAATGATATGTTGTTTATGTAGTTTTGAGCTTGTTTGACCTATTAATCCATGTTGTAGGTTTCTTGTTTGTAAAGTAGACGTGACCTACGGAGATGTCGAGAGCTACCGTACAAGCCCCCATTCCACCCAGTTAACTAGTAGAGTAGTTTTCTCTAATTCTGAAATTAATAATAGAATTGCATGCTTTAGAAGTATCTGATTGAACCCTAGGTTGTGAAATGAACACTAGGGATAGAAGAAATGCATGTGTAGTTAATGAATGAATCAGTGCCTGTACTACCTGTAATACATACTTGTACTGAATAATCAATTGTGAAATCTTGAGCTTCCTATTATGTATTTAATCAGATATGGAAATGAGAAAGTCTATGTACGAACCCTACGGGGAGTCTAGGAAGAAAGGAGGAATACTGTTGTACGGGAAACTTGATGGTTTTGGGAATACGTTGCCTGCAGGCGACTGTTCAGACTTGGTTAAGGGAATTAAGCTGACCCTCATGTATGTGATACCGAGGAGAAAAACTATCCTTTTAGAGTAGAGGGGAGCTTGCTACCCCATGGGGTCCGGGGTTAGGTTTGGACACCTTACACTGACTCTTGTTAGGCCCGTTAGGCAAACTGGGATAGTCGGACTAGGGTACGCGAACTGTGGAGGGTCGAGACCCCTATTCTGAGAGGGCAAGGCCCAGTGTTATTCCGTGCTGTACGTTTAGACGTACCTGCTAGCGGAAACAACTGATTGCGTGCCAGTGTGGGGTAACTACTCATGCGCTTATCACGCGTGCCGTAGTCACCGCTATGTCGTGACCGTGACCTCAGGGTAATAAATTGGGTGTAGGACTACCACGGGGGACTCTCCCGGCCAAGAGAGTGCCACGTATAAATCCTGCATCGCGGGAAAACTACAAGCAAGATCGTTCCCTTAGGGAATAAGAAGATTGAGCAACATCATGGAACCTGATTAGCGTACTCAACCCGGAAACAGATAAACCAAAAACGGATGAAAATAAATAACTGACAATTGAATGTTTAACTGATTATTGTTTTAATTATGTTGCATGTAAATAACTTAACCACCACTCTACTCAGCATTAGTTGACTCTGGATTTTGTAACCATGTTCAGGTTAGAGATTCAAGCAGCCAGAGCCACCGGCTGTTGAGGGTGCTGAGCCTAGTCGAGCCCAACCATAGTTCCTTTCTTTTGTTCCACTGCAGAGAGTTTTTGTTACAGTGAGTGCCTGTAGCTTATTTTCTGTTATATTTCTACCAGTTCTCTATTGTGAAGGCTATATTTGTATCAGTATTTTCCCGCTGTACCCTATAAAAATCTAGTGGTTTGCTATTCTCTTTCTTTTATTATCAGTTACATATTTTCTGCTTAGTTACATTACTGGTGTGGTTGTAGAATGGATATGTATTTGGTTATTTCTCATTGAACGACTGGGTCTTGGGTTTCGTTGAGGCGAGCCATTCTCAGATCCTGTAGGGAGCCAAGAGTGGGTTGTAATAATTAATCTCCCTTTACATTCCATTTGATTGCTTTCTAATTCCCTCGATTTTGATTTCATTGATCACCCATACATTAAGGTCTAAGTTCATACTTGAGAATTTTGGTTCTCAAATCTGAAATTAGCGCCAAAAATCATTTTGGGGGGGTCTCCCATCCATTTTGCAATTCCACAAAGGGAGCCAAGAGTTGGTTTTCTCAACTCGAATTGCTCGATCTTGTTTAAATTGGTTTTCAGTGTTCAAATAAGTGATTTGAAATCTATTTGAGGTTTTATCGGATTTAATCGAGCATTTTGAGATTGAATAGGTTTGATTTCGGGTGTATGCAATGAATCCAATGTTTTGGGATTTGGTTTTTAAATTATGGATGAGCATATATCTGAATCAAGCCATGTGTTGGAGAGTTCTATCAAGGAGAATCAATCTCTATGATTTGAGATAGAACAAGGACCTAACGGGTCTTAATCAATCCACAAAATCACCTTAAACACCCATCATTGGTGTTCAAGGAGATTAAGTAGAGAAGATCACCACAAGACCCAAATTGAAAGCCCACTTGGGGCAACATTTTACCCTCCATATAACCAATTTTATGATCCAATGTTGGAGGTTTTGGATTAAGATTTAAAAGAATTTTTGAAGAGGATTTGAAATGGTTTTCAAAGGGGCTTAAAATTCTATTTTCATAAGTAAAAGTTCCAGATCTTTTTATTTGATTTTAAAGAGATCTTTGGACGATAATTACTCTCTGATTTGGATACTCTTGATCCCTAATCAGACTGTCTTAAGTTTGATCTGGGATTGTTGTACACCTGAGATCCAAGTCAGGCTGCTGGAATTATGAAATGACTGCATAGCAGCCTTTGAATTTTTTTAAGACGTCTAATTTTGAGTTGAAGACCATCTGTTAGCTGATGCTGTAGCTATTGGATGATGCTGAAGTTGCTGCTCAAACCAGCAGCTGTTGTGCTGTTGCTGCAACTACTACAGCTATGGCTGCTGGATGGTTGGATCATTAGGGTTGTGGTTTGGATTTGATAGATGATATGTTTAAATTGTTGTATATCATGTGTACAAACTTTCATGTATTTTTAATGACTCTTAAAATCAATTTGAATGCTTGTAATTTGTTGCTAATATGTGGTCTAACTGCCTAAACACAAAAATTTGATGATTTTGGAGTGCAATTCCTATTTTGTTGTTCAAACACCTTTTATAGACTGCTTAGAGCATTTCTAAGGTAGTTCACTACCTATCTAGCCACTACAAGACTTTTTAGGGTCTTAGGTTCTTCTTCAAACTTCGTAAAAGACCTTAAATTGTGCATCACTTGAACATAAATAAAAATGTTATAAAAAATAAAATAAAATAAATGTGTAGCGAGAAGGATTTACTATATTTTTAAGTGTATACCAACTTTTAAGGTCATCTGAACTCTTAGCTTAGTAGAATATACCAACCGACGGTTCAATATACCTTTAGACTTAATAAAAGACTCCAAACCTGAAAAAATACAAAAACACTCTATTTCAATCATCTCTTGCTTTCTCTCTCACCCCCTACATCTATAAAACTTATAAAATCCATAAAAAATAGAAAAACTCCAAAAATGCTTAAAAATACCATGTAAACTATGTATATACATGTATATATAAGTTATATACTAAGCTATATATGCAAATAATTTAAAATATGTACATAATATGTATAAATAACTTATGTATATATTCTATAATGTAAATTAAGTATTTAAGATAACTTAAATTGTATATAACTTATTTATATAATTATTTATTAATTATACTAACTTATATGTACTATAAACTAAATAAATTAATAAAACCCTATAAATAAACCTATTTATGAATGATACTATATATATGCATTTATATATCTATATTGTACATTAAGACACTTGTAATTTAATTTAATTATATATATAATAAATAATTTATTTATTAGGTTATTAAGTAAGTTACTAAATTAAATTAGAATAAATTAGTAAATTAAATTATTTCTGAGCTAACTTGTACTGTGTATTTGTACTATAGTATTTTAAATACTTTAAACTAATTTAATTATATTTATAAAGTATTATACTATTTATACATAATTTATATGAATAATAGCCTGAAATTACATATTTAAATGTTTATTAATTAAATTAAAACGTGTAAAATACAATAAAAATATGTAATGAATAATTTATTATGTATATTAACTCTGTAATAAGTCAATTTGACAATTAATTAACTAATTTATACTATAATTAGTAAATTAAATCTTAATTAAACTTGTATAAGATGTAAAGTTTAGCTGATTTATTTATATAGTAAATATAAATATTTTTGTATATAAAATAAATAATTATATAGCCTCGTATAAGGGCTTTTCAAATATATTTTTTATTTCAAAAAAAGATCTAATTTGGGCCCTCAAATCGAGGGCCAAACTTATTCAATCAGACGAAGATACGTTGGACAGTAGCGCCTGAAGGGCACTAGAATTAGTGCCATATCGGGTGTTGAAGAGTTGCTGCTGCCGCATAAATTGAATTTTTGCGTTGCTCCCTTCAGTTGTTAGGCATCAGGTGCCCAATAAGCCCATACCTATCTTACCCTTCTGAGCATTTAAATGAACTGAGAATGGCATGAGCATTTGTGTGCAGTGTAGGCCGGGGGCTGTGCACTGTGCGTGGGCCTAATTGGTCCCATTAAGGAGCATAAAATGAGATTAAAACGCCTAATTAAAGACTTAGGGAGACTCTTAGCAGAGGTCAAGTCCTATCTATTAAGGGTGCTGTGTATCCTTCGAAAAGGACGCTCGCCAATTAAAAATCCTAATTTTTGTATTAATGAACAGTAATCATGCCTAATCTTTTAAAGCTAAGAAGAAGAGAAGGCTTAGAAAATTTGGCTAAGTGTCGCCTTGTGCCTGTGTGTAACGACCCGATTCCCGAGTCCCTACGAGACACGAAAACCGGACCGACTCGACTAATCCCAAGACCTAGTCGTCCAACGAGGAAGTAACCAAAAGAGCAGTAAAATAAACCACATTCAGCATGAATATAACTAACAGTAAGAAAATACAGCAGTAAGGAAAGAAACCACTACAGTATATACCACCACAACAGTAGAACAACATTCATAACATAATATGAACTACAGGTAAAGAAAAGTACAGCGGAAACAGGAACTACTCACTACAGTGGAACAAAAAAAAAAGTGGTAAAAGAGAACAGTGGTGACTCTACTGGACCCTACTCGGCCCAGCGTCCTCTGCAGCCGCTGACCCTGGCTACTCAACACCTGGTCCTGAAAAGTAACGAGTGTAATATGTCAGCAAAAAGCTGAGTAGAGTGGTAGCTAAACTAAAGAAACAGTAAAGTGTACAGTAGCTTTTTTAATTTTTTTTCTTCCTTTATTTATGTCTTTCTATTGTTTCAAAATTTATCTAATTCTCAGATCCTTCACTTGATCTCGAATGTTCCTCGTGGGAACGATCTTGATTGCAGTCTTTTCCGAACAGTAGAAGTAGCACGTGGTACTCTCCTGGCCGAGAGAGTCCCTCGTGGTGATCCTACTCTCAGTCAACCACCCCAAGGTCATGGACAGGCGTAACGGTGACTACGGCACGCGCGATAAAAGCACAGGTAGCTAACCCACACTGGCACGCGGTCAGTCGTTTCCATTAATGGGTGTGCCCAAAGCACAGCACGGAACCAATACAGGGCAGAGCCCTCTCAGTAACAAGGGTCCAACCCCTCCACGGTAACCAAACAGGGGCCTTGCCCCTCCACAGTCCGCGCACCCTTGCCTGACTACCCTGGTTTGCCCAGTGGGCCTAACAAGTCCGTGTAGGAGGCTAGCAGAACCCCGGGGCCCGTGGGGCAGCTTGTACCTCCCTACACTAGTAGCTCTCCTCGGTACTACGTACACAAGGGCCAGCAAGTCGGTACAAAGTGGCCAGTCCTAACCCCGTGTCCCTGGGGTGGCTGGCTCCGCTCTGCACTAAACAGGGGGTCAGTCGCTCTCCTTGGTACTCCGTACTCAAGGGCCAGCTCACTTCCCCTATTCTATTCCATTCACCTTCCAGGAGTTCTACTCCTAATTCCCCGTAGGGTTCCAGCTCTTTTAACTCAGCACATTCAGGTCTCACCTTTCCAGTTTCACATTCGTACAATCCATGTTCTCAATCACGTTTATTTATTCATAGTAGGCAGCTGTTAATTCAATTCACAGGCAGCTATTATTTCCTTTCCACGTTTTCCAAGACTGCAGTATTCATACATTCCACTAGTTTTCCCATCCTAGGATTCATGCCATATCCTAGGATCTATCATACAATCTAGTTTTCCAGCTCTAGGATTCATGCAACACCCTAGGATCTACCATTCAACCTATTTCTCATTCCTAGGATTCATGCAATGTCCTAGGTTCTATTTATGGTTCCATAATTTAACAGATTATACTAGTAAACTTAAAAGCCATTCTACCGGTTACAACAGGAGTACTGGGGGCGTGGTCGGGAATCCCGCGTGCCTCCGCAACCCCCGAGACTGCAACGGAACGGGGTCCTATCACAGGGATCAAACACGAGTTTCTCAAAACAGTATATAGCTACTGTAAATGGGTAGACGATTTAATTCCGAAAAGAACGCAACTTGAAACGCGGAAAACGGAACCCGAACGGGCCCTAACCGGGTCGAAAATGACGAAACAGTGCAAAATCAGACGTCTGGGACTTATTCCAGACGTCTTAAAAAATGGATCAGGGGTTACCTTGCTCTGCGTGGTTTCTCAGACGTCCAGAAGACTGTGGGGGCGTCTGGCCTAGTTCCCGGACGTCCGATAGTCACCCCAGACGTCTGGAAGTCGCTCCAGTCGTCTGGCACTGCAGCCAGACATCTGATTCGTGTTGGGTGGCGATTCAGAACTTGCACGTACCCATTTCCTCTCTCTCTCAGTACGGTCAGTCGAAGAAAAGGAAGGAAGACGGAAATAACTCACCTTTCAGACGTCTGGATGGTCCTCCAAACGTCATCCCCGTCGTCTGTCTAGAAGCCCAGACGTCCGATTCTGGAAAAGTTTCCAGAACCAGGGCGCAACTCGCCCTCCGCTCGCGACGCTCGGCTGCGCCCGCCTCGTCCGCCTGCTGCTCGAGCTGCAGCAGTCCTCCCGCGTCGCTCCGCGCCTACTGCGCCCCCCGCCGGCCGGCCCTAGCAGCCCCGGCGAGCTCGCCCTCACGGCCGAACGCCTCTCCCCACGCGCAGCACCTCCTCCCACGCTCACCGTGGTTGTCGCAGCCACCGCTCTCTCGCGCTCGCTCTCTCGCACCGTCTGGAAGGAGAAGAGGAAGGGGGCGAAGGTGACGGGAGTGAGGGAGAGGGCGTGGCCTTTTAAGGCCGCGCGAGGAGGAGAGAGAGAGAGAGAGACAGTGGGCGCAGGAGGGAGTGGGGAAAAGCACCCGCAGGTCTGCGCGCACAGGCACGCAGACGCAATGGCGCGTGCCAAAAAAACTGAATCCCAGACGTCTGGAAGGTGTTCCAGACGTCTGGTCCGACGTCTGGGCCACCTCCCAGACGTCTTAAAAGACGCGTTCGTAACACTGTGCCCGAGTATTGTGTGTGTGTTGTGCGTGTTAAGTGTTCTATGTGAGTTGTGTGTGCGTGTGCATACATGTTGTTAAGACCCATGACATCAAACGCCTTTTAAGACATCTGGGAGTTGGTCCAGATGTCTGGTCAGACATCTAGACGCCTTCCCAGACGTTTGGAATTTAATTCTTGTGGCGTACGATTGCGAGTTTACATGCGTGCATGCACAGACTGAGCCCATCGCCCTCTTTTCTTCTCTCTCTTCCCTCCCTGTCCTGCAAACACCTTTCCCCACCCCGCCATGCCTTCAAATACCCTTCCCTCTCCCTCATCCATTTCCCCCATCGTCCTCTCCTTCTTCCAGCTTGAGTGCGAGAGAGAGAGAGAGCGTGGGCAGCAGCTGCTGCCGGGTGCGCGCGGGGAGGAGGAGGTGCAGCGAGAGGGAGAAGAGGTAGAGCGCGTGGGGAAGAGGGAGCGAGCTTGCCGGAGCTGCCCAAGGCCGGCCGACAGGTGCGCAGCAGGAGCGTGGTGCTGGGGGAAGTTACCCCGGTGCTACTTGATGAGAACTTCACCATGAACTCTAACTAACACAATTTAATCTAAATAAGTGTGAAGAAGCTCCTACAAAACCTAAAGAGAGGCTTAACTCGGAGAATTCTGAGTTTAAGAATAAGACAAATCATAAGGGGTAAAACTGTAATTTCACCAATGCAGTGCGCAAACAGGGTAATTAAGGATCTAAATGAAGGTCAAATGAGCTTGATAAGGAGGGAAGTGGGATGGTCAGATCTGAAAAGGATTATAGCAACTTATAGGAATTAAATGACATTCTGTAACCCTAAAACAAACCCACTTTAATTCACGAAGTTTGAGGTAGGATAAAATCAAATAAACCCTCTAAAATTCATGGAAAAATATTCCCTAGGGTTTATAACCTTCAATTTGGCATTTGCAACCTATTTTGACCTAAAATGAGAACCATGCCCAATTTATGACCTAATTTGGGTTTTTGTGCAAATTGACTGGTCAAAAATGGTCCAACCTAAAATCAAATTTCACCATTAAAGTCCTTAGGTTCAAATTAGGCTGGTATAAAAATTTGGGCCTAAGAAAAGACCATCTTGACCGACTTTACAAATTGGTCCTCCTAAATTACTTTTTGACCCTTATCTTTTGAAACCCTTGCAATTGGCCCCCAATCTTTCTCGTCATTCTTTGCAAAATGGTCCTCCCTGCCATTTCTGAGCAGCACCATACCTCCGGCGACCTTGCACGGAGGATGGCACCGCGCAGGGCATGGCTTCCGCTCTCAAGAACGAACGGGAGGTTCCCTGCGTCGTCCTCTGTCGCAGGGACCCTCCCATGACCCCTGCAACTGGCAATGCCTCTCGTGCAAATGCGTGAAAGGCATGGGTGTCCATTTCCGGACATCTCCGGTGAGCACGGCACGTCGCTCCCTCGGTCCCCTCTCCTCGCCAGTGCCTTTATATGGAGCGGCAGGGTCTGCCGTCTCCTTCAAGCTACTTCTAGCAGAGAAAAACCCTCGATTTCGTCTCTCCCCTCTTCGGTCAGAGTGCCCTAGCCTCCGGCGATCTTCCCTCCTCCTCCTCGTCGCTCTGCTGCCATACTTGCAGCAGAGCCTACTTGCCCCATCTTCCCACTGCAGGCCACACCAGCTGGCATCTTCGGATCTCCTCTTCGTCGCCGTTACTCCTCCTTTGGACACCTTCGAACCCAGCTCCGGCAGGCACGAGCCGAACATCTTCCTCTCCCTCTTCGTCGACTAAGTAGGTAGGAATCCTCCCCTTACTCTCCTCTCACTCTTCCCTCATTCAATTAGCATTTCAGACCCCTCGACTGCCACTACCACCCCCATCTGCTTCACCTCCGGCCACCATCTCCGGCGAGGTCGTTCCACCTCCACAGGCCATTTCACCCCTCGCCGACAAGCCCAGAAGCTCCCCTCACTCCACTCAAGCGTTTCCCCCACTCCATTCACCGCCCTTCACCTCCAGACCACCTCCCGCACACACCCATTTCCGCGCACACAGTCTGCCCTAGGCACATGGCCATAGGTGCTCTTGCGCCTCGCCGACCCTCGCACCGCCTTCGCCACACTCCGGCGAAGTGCCCTGTGTTGTCTGACGTAACCGGGAGGTCATTTTGGTGAATTCAGGGTTCAACCTCCTCGCCGCCATTAACGAGCTGCTGAAGCTTCTTCGCAGGCAGCTCCAGGACTCCTCCAGCCCAGGCGTGAACTCCAGGCAGCGCGAGGCACTTCCGCAGAAATGCCCAGGTTCGCAATTGGGGTCGCGAGCCTTCGCTGCTGCCCTAATTGCCAGTGCCTTCTCACCTGCGGGCGCGCGGAGCAGAGGTGGGACTTGAGTCCCACCTCGGAAGTGTGTGGCCTCGCGCCCACACTTAAATTGAAAAAGTGACATTAGCTGTTCGCCTTCGATACACAGGGGTTAGGTCCCTCACCCACGCACACAGCGCGCCACACGTTCGCACCCGCCCTCGCCGGCGCTCACGCCCCGCGGGCCTGGGCTGAACCCGACTACCCGACCAAGCACTCCTCACCCAGCACCGCATGCCGTTGGGCTTGGTCCCAGGCGCGTTACCCGACTCGTATACCCGTGAATGCTCTGGGAGCGAACCTTTGAGAGAGAAATAGAGAGGGAGAGAGACGTGGGGAAGGGGTAGGGGTAGGTTTTGCACTGATAATTGTGTGTGCGCGTAAGGAAGAAGGAAAAAGAAGGAAGAAGCAGGCGAAGGAAGAAGAAGAGAGGAGGTGGAGCGACTGAAGACTTAGCCGCACTGAGCAGTTGCTGAAGAAGAAAGGAAGGAGAGGAGCTGAAGGAAAAGAAGAAGAGCCGCACTGTAGCAAACGAACAGTTAAGCTATCTAAGCACCGAGTCAGATGACGGAAGGTCAGCAGCTAAAGCAGAAGAAAGCAAAGAAAAAGAAGAAGAAGACAGGAAGAAGAAAAGAAGAAAGAAGAAAAAGAGAAGAAAATCGGAGAGGAAGAAAGGAGAAAGACTTAGCAGCTGAAGAAGAAAAGAGAAGGCAGAAGCCTCTGTAGTCACAAGGAAGAAGAGAAAAAAAGAAGAAAAAGAGAAGAAAATCAGAGGTAAGAAAAAGAGGAACCACAGAAGTATAGAAGGAAAGAAGAAAGAAGAGGGTCGACTGAAGAAAGAGAAGAAACCAATCTCTCTCTCTCTCAATTTTTGTAAAACCTTATATTGTGAATTTATAGGCTTCTAAAATTATAGTTTGCTCCCTGAGTTCGACCTCGGGAAACTTGTCATTCCGAGTAATAAATTGTATTAAATTGGTAACTGTCTTGTCATATACCACAACGACTATAATAACTATATAAAAAAAAGCGCAGTACCACTGCTGCAGCTCAGGCAGCAGGCGGACGCGGCGCGGCGCGGCCGTGCACAGTAGGCGGAAGGCGAGGAGGTCCTGATTCTGGGAAAATTTCCCGGAATCAGATGTCTGGACCTACGTCCAGACGGCGCGGGGGATGTTTGGAGTGAGATCCAGACGTCTGAAAGGTATGATAGTCTCATTCTTCTTCCTTTCTGCGGATGCGGCCATGCAGGCCGTTCCGCCGAAAGCCCTGAGACATGCCGTGTTGTGATCATTTACGTACGTGTACAGGTTTCGTTTGGGATGGCGCAAGGGCACGCGCTCCCACACAGATCAAACGTCTGGGCACAGCACCAGACGGCGGAGAGAGTCTCCAGACGTCCGGAGTGACAGTCGGAAGTTTGGAACTAGGTCCAGACGGTTCAGCGAGATCCTGGAAGTCTGAAGAGCATCACAGAAGTAAGGTATGGTCTGAACAATCTTTTAAGACGTCTGGAAGGTGTTCCAGACGTCTGATTTGGGGCAAAGTTGTCATTTTTAACTCATTTAGGGTCCTTTCGAAGTCCATTTTCCGCGTTTAAAATTTCGTTCTTCTCAGAAATTGTTCCTCTACTTGTTTAAAATACTTGTATCCTGTTCTGAGTAGTTTCTTGTATTTGGTCCTTGTGATAGGACCTCGTTCTGTTGAGGATCTAGGGGTTGCGGAGGCACATGGACCTACCGATCACGCCCCCATTACTCCCGATTTTGCAGGTAGAGTGGCTCCCCTTGATTAGTTATCAACATTAATGCACTTGCAAGATAAATAATAGATCCTAGGGTATGGCATGAATCGTAGGACTGGAAAACTAGATTGAACAGAAACACTGAAACGAATGTCGTGAATACATGAATTTGCAGTCTTAGAAAAGTAGAAAGAATAATGATAATTACTTGTAATTGGATAACAGCTGCTTGTATATGAATGTATATTAAATGTTGGAAACACGGGCTATATAAGAATAAAACTGAATTGATGAAACTTAAAATGGCTTGGCCTGAGGAAACATAAGCACTAACCCTACGGGGAATTAGGAGTAGAACTCCTGAAAATAAATGGAATGGATCTGAAAAAGTAAACAGGAAAGTGTGCTGTCTCTTAGGTACGGGGTACCAAAGAGAGCACATATTACCTATTAGTGTAGAGGGGAGCTTGCCGCCCTTAGGTCGAGATCGGGGTGAGTTGGCCACTTTGCACCAACTTTCTGGCCCTCGCGTACACCGTACCGGGGAGAGTTGCTAGTGTAGGGAGAGAGCTAGCCAGCCTACTGGGCCCGGGGTTCAGTTAGTCTTCCTACACCGACTTGTTAGGCCTACTGGGCAAACCAGGGTAGTCAGGCGAGGGTGCGCTGATTGTGGAGGGGCAAGACCCCTATTTGGTTACTGTGGAGGGGCTAGACCCCTGTTATTGAGAGGGCTCTGCCCTATACTGGTTCCGTGCTGTACTTTGGGCGCACCTGTTAACGGAAACGACTGACCGTGTGCCAGTGTGGGGTAGCTACTCGTGCATTTATCGCGCGTGCTGTAGTCACCGTTACGTCTGTCAGTGACCTTGGGGTGGTTGACTGAGGGTAGGACCACCACGGGGGACTCTCCCGGCCAGGAGAGCACCACGTGCTACTTCTACTTTTCGGAAAAGATTGCGATCAAGATCGTTCCCACGAGGAACATTCGAGATTAAGAGAAAGATCTGAGAAATAATTCAAGGAGTAAATAGAGAAATAAAGAAAGAAACTAAAAATAATAGCTACTTGTCCACCTTTACTGTTTTTCTTAGCTAGCTGGTTGCCAATCTACTCAGCGTTTCGCTGACGTGTCACCTTTGTCACCTTTTCAGGACCAGGTGTTGGGCAGCCAGAGCTTGCGGCTGCAGAGGGTGCTGGGCCTAGTAGAGCCCAGTAGTTCTACTTGTGTTGTACCTATTGTACCAATTTTCTGTTGTGGTGAGTATATCTTGTTACACTTGTATTCTTTTATTGTAAGCATCACGTTTATGTACCTGTTTAAATTCTCTACTGCTGTGGTAGTATGTACTATAATAGTTTTTTTCTTTACTGCTGTACTTTTGTTACTGTTAGTTACATGCATGGTGAATGTGGTTTATTTTACCATTTTTTTGGTTACTTTCTCGTTGGACGACTGGGTCTTGGGATCAGTCGAGTCGGCCTGATTCTCGTGTCTCGTAGAGATTGAGGAATCGGGTCGTAACACATGTCTATAAGTGTTATATATAAGTAATATAGTATATAGTTTGTATATATATAATATATATGTAAGTGTAGGTTATATCGTTTGAGCTCTATTTTGTATATAAATAACATAAGAGCTTTAGTGACATATGTATCCGTCACTATAGATAAAATAAACGTTAGTAAAGACCTTATTTTTACCTTAGCTTGTGTATATAATTTTTCTAAGGTTATAGTGACACTTATATTCATTACTGTAGGTACATTATATGTTACTGTAAATGTTAGTAAGTTAACTTAAGTTAGTATAGTATATATTATTACTTATTATTGTATATATATTTAGGTATTATTATTATAAGTTGTAAATAAATAATATAAAGTATTTAATTATAATGTTTGATACCTATTTATATATAATTATTTTCAAGCATTTTAATTATTTGTAATTCATTCTTTTGTATATAATCGATTCATTCTTTGATTCATTCGTTCATTATCATATATAAATCAATATTTTTTTAATTGAAGAATATTATTGGACTCAGAGAGTGATGTATATCAATAATTTCCTCCCAGTGAATGACTAGGAATAAGCTAGTAAAAATTAAGTATATAAATAAAGTTGACACGACAACAGTTTATATTTGTGACATATACTACAACAGCAACCTTTTTGTACGAATCGGTACTCGACACATCATATTTTAGGCGTCGTTGCTGGGGAAAAAATCCTGACAATAGCACTTTTTTGTGATCGTTTGACGAATGTCGCAGAAAGTCGATTATAATGTTGCTCTCAAGAATTTCTAAGAACAAAATAGCACAATGGAGCATAAAGCTTTAGAAAGCTTAGAATAGGATAATTGACAATATTTAGCACTAGAATATTTCTTTTCTTAGTGTGTAGGCTTAAGGCAACCCTTGGTGGGTATATATGGGTGTAGGAGATCAGATTTAAGCCTAGGTAGTCGTTGGGATTTGAATTGGAATGGAATAAATAGAGGTAGAACAGTTACAAATCATTTACTCAAAGTCTGATTGGATCAAGCGTCTAAAAAGTTAGGATGGACATCTGAAGGAGTCATTTTAGACATCTGAGAATAAAATCGGACGTCTGAAAAAGCCTTAGTGTCAAAGTGATCATTACTGAAATGAGGTTGAATCTAAATAGAGATCTAATGACTTATGGTCGAACGTCTTACTAGATGTCTGGTAAAAAATGTAGACATCTTAAAAAGAATGATTAGACGTCTGAGTAAATGCAAGGATGTGTGATGGCCTACAATGTTCCAAAATCAATGAGTAACGAATATAGTCAATCATGGTCAAATTAAACGTTGGAAAAAAAAATGAACGTTGGTCATTTTAGATGTCTCAAGAAAAAACTAGACGTCTGAAATACAAGAACAATTTTGACCGTTGTTCTTTCAAAATAAGGAGGCATCTGAGAGATATCCTAAGGAAAGAGAAGTCTGAAAAACCATTCCCAGACGTCTGAGAAGAGAAACAAACGTCTCAAAATCTATATCAGACATCTACTTAATGAAAATAGAGAACATAGGTTCTGAATGAGATACAGGATGTCTAAAGGAGTATTTCAGCCTTTTGAAAGACCAAATACAGACATCTGAAAGTGACATAAGACGTCTGAAAATCTAGCAGAAGCTAAGTTATTAGTTTTGGGTGAGAAGAGTATGGATAGGAAGTCTCTAAAGGAATCCTAAGGATAATCCAAGGATCTTTTATATTCTAAAAACAAAACAACAAAGAAATAAAGCTAATCTAAATTTCCTTAATGATTTTTCTCCTCCATCCTTTCAAAGAACTTGAGCTTGAGCTTCCATCAAGCTTCATCCATTCCTAAACCTGAATATGATCTCCAAATACAATGTTAAAAATAACATGTTTTGTTATCATCGAAATCAATGATCGTGATACTTTATTCACTAACATATAATACTATCTAGCCAGATGTTGTCTACATCTTAAGGGAGCCATACCTAAAAATGTTAAAATAAATTTTAACTGAAAAAAGCTAACTCAGACTCAAGCTAAACCTCAATAATAGATTGAGCTTAATAAACCAAATCCAAGTCCTCCTTGCTTGCAAAAAGGACACTCCACGATTCAATCGACTCGACCAAGGAGGAGGCAGGAGGTAAGCAAACTGGCTCAATCGATCAGGGACTAGACTACCACCATATATAGTCTCACTCATTCCGCAGAAGAACCATCGTAGGTAATTAAGATAATAGTAGTCTATAAGCCCCACGAGTTCCCCAATCCCATCATGCTTAACTAGCATTTAGCCCTGTGCTGTGCATGGATACGAGATTGCTACGAACGTGGACAGTAGACGTAGTTTAAGACGTCTGGGAAGTGGCCCAGACGTCTAGAACCCTTCCCAGACGTCTGGTAATAAATTTTCTCGGCGTACGGGTTCGCGTTTGCGTGCCTACTCACGCAGACTGAACCTGCCGCCTTTGTCTTCGCTTTCTCTCCCTCCCTGCAGGCTCCGCATTTCCCTCTCTCTCTCCCCGCGGCTGCCTTATAAAACGCTCCCCTCTCCCTCATCCTCACTCCACCGCCTTCATCTTCTCCTCCCTGCGAGCGAGTGCGCAGCCGCGGTTGCAGCGGGCGTGTGGGAGGGAGGAGTGTTGTGAGAGGAAGAAGAAAGATCGACCGCTGAGGTGCGAGCTTGCCGGGGCAGCTAGAGCCTGCCGGCGGGGGAGCAGCGGGCGTGGGGTGTCGCGGAGTAGCTGCTGCAGCTCCGGCAGCAGGTTGACGCGGCGCGGTGCGGCCGTACATCGTGGGCGGAGGACGAACTAGGTCCGGATTGTGGGAAAATTTCCCAAAATCAGACATCTGGACTTACGTCCAGACGACGCATGGGACGTCTGGAGGAAGGTCCAGACGTCTGATGGGTACTATTTTTTTTTCTACCTTCTTCTATTTACGCGTGTACGACCATGCAGTCGTCCGCCGCGTTCTCTGCGCCTCTTCGTGATGAGAGCGGTTGCGTGTGTGCACAGGTGTTGTTCGGGAGGGCACGAGGGCTCGCCATCCCACACGAATCAGACGTCTAGACACGGTACCAAACGACGGAGAGGACCTCTAGACGTCCGGGGTGACAATCGAACGTCTGGAAACTGACTTTAGACGATCTAGCGAGCTTCTGGACGTCTAAAGACTACGCAGAACAAGGTATGGCATGATTGACCTTTTAAGACGTCTGGAATCGGTTCCAGACGTCTGATTTTGGACAGATTCGTCGTTTTTGACCCATTTAGGGCCCATTCGGAGTCCGTTTTTCGCGTTTCGAGTTGCGTTCTTTCCAGATTTATTTTCTCTACCTGTTGACAGTAATTGTATACTGTTCTGAGAAACTCCTTGTGAGTGATCTTTGTGTTGGACCCCGTTCCGTTGCGGCTGTGGGGATTGCGGAGGTGCGCGGGATTGCCGACCACTCCCCCAGTACTCTCGGTTTCGCAGGTAGAGTGTCCCTTTAATTTATTTAAAAAAATTGTACAATTACGAAACAACTAATAGAGTCTAGGGAATTGCATAAACCCTAGGACTGAGAAATTAGATTGAATGATAGATCGTAGGGTATTGCATGAATCCTAGGACTGGAAAACTAGATTGAATGCTAGATCCTAGGGTACGGCATGAATCCTAGGACTAGAAAACTAGTTGATTATGTAAACATTGCAGTCTTGGAAAAGTGGAAAGGAAATGATAACTGCCTGTAAATTGGTTAATAGCTGCCTGTTATAAATGGATAATTGCGGTTGAGAACATGAATTGTATAGACATAAAGCTGGGACGGTGAAACCTGAATTGGCTGAGTTAAAAGAGCTTGAACCCTACGGGGAATGAGGAGTAGAACTCCTGGAAAGGGAATGGAATAGAATTGGGTAGGTGAGCTGGTCATTGAGTACGGAGTACCAAGGAGAGCGACTGTCCCCCTGTTTAGTGCAGAGCGGAGCAAGCTGCCCCAGGGACCCGGGGTTAGGACTGTCCACTAGGTACCGACTTTCGACCCTCGTGTACACAGTACCGAGGAGAGCTGCTAGTGTAGGGAGAGCACTAGCTACCCCGCGGGCCCCGGGGTTCTGCTAGCTCTCCTACACCGACTTGTTAGGCCCACTGGGCAAACCAAAGTAGTCAGGCGAGGGTGCACGGACTGTGGAGGGGCAAGACCCCTGGTTGGTTACTGTGGAGGGCCTGGACCCCTGTTGCTGAGAGGGCTCTGCCCTATACTGGTTTCGTGCTGTGCTTTGGGCGCACCCATTAATGGAAACGACTGACCGCGTGCCAGTGTGGGGTAGCTACTCGTCCGTCTATCGTACGTGCCGTAGTCACCGTTACGTCTGTCAGCGACCTTGGGGTGGTTGACTGAGGGTAGGATCATCACGGGGGACTCTCCCGGCCAGGAGAGCACCACGTGTTACTTCTAATTTTCGGAAAAGACTGCAATCAAAATCGTTCCCGCGAGGAACATTCAAGATTAAGAAGGATCTGTGAAATAAATCAACAGTAAATAAATGGAAAGATATAAATAAAGAAAGTAAAACATAACAGCTACTGTCCACTCTACTGCTTCTTCTAGCTTTTAGTTGCCACTCTACTCAGCGTTTCGCTGACGTGTCACCCTTGTTACCTTTTCAGGACCAGGTGTTGAGCAGCCAGAGTCAGCGGCTGCGGACGGCGCTGGGCCTAGTAGAGCCTAGTAGAGTTACCTATAGTACCTTCTGTACTTTTCTTTCCACTGTAGTGAGTAATTTTCTGTTACTCCCTGTACTCTATTTATTGTAAGCTTCCTGTTATGTACATGTTTATTCCTCTACTGTTGTGGTGGTGTATACTGTAGTGTTTCTTTCCTTTACTGCTGTATTTTGTTACTGCTAGTTATATACATGGTAAATGTGGTTTATTTTACTGCTCTTTTGGTTACTTTCTCGTTGGACGACTGGGTCTTAGGATTAGTCGAGTCGGTCCGATTCTCGTGTCTCGTAGGGATTCGGTAATTGGGTCGTTACAATATGGTATTTGAGCAAGGTCGTTCCGAGAAGTGAACCAACTGACGGGAAAATAACCAAATTCACGTGTCTGTAACTAGAGTAGCCACCACAACGTTCTTTTGACATGAGCTCTTAGACTTCTTCGTTGGATATCGCACCATATTGACGTGTTTCCGTTCTGTTTCGCGTATCCTTGCAGGAGATGCCTCGTCGCGGGACTAGCGAGGCGGGCCGTGGGCGCGGCCGAGGACGAGGTCGGCGAGGTAGGCGTGTTGTGGCCAACGTCTCAATGGGCCAGCCACTGCTCCCGGCCATTTAGGCCCAGGACCTCGCCCAGCTGATACAGGATATAGTGCAAGAGGAGCTCCACCCACCGCCCCGAGCGCCTCCCCCTGGGGCTGCGGAGGGGGAGTCCTCTGTGGGACCACGCGACGGGCGTGGCGCTGGACGTGGGGGAGGGGATAGGCTACCACCGCCCCCACCTTCCTCCGACACTTCTGTGCACGAGGCAGCTTTACCTGGAGGTGCACCAGCATCTCCACTGCAGCGCTACTTTGAGCTTTTCGGGCAATTCCGGAAGCTGAAGCCCCCCTCCTTCAAGGGAGATGAGGACCCGACCGAGGCGGAGGACTGGCTCGAGCAGATCGAGAAGGTTTTCGACACCCTTCGCCCCCTGGTGGAGTGCCGCGTGGCTTTGTCACGTACTAGCTGGAGTGTGCGGCACACAGGTGGTGGAGGGCGGTCAGGGGGTAGGGGAGGGACGAGCCGACCTGGGTCCGGTTCATCACCCTCTTCTGCGAGCAGTACTTCCTCAGACATGGCAGGACCAGAGGAGGCGGGAGTTCCACACTCTTCGCCAGGGGACGATGGTCGTGAGCGCGTACCGCACGCGTTTTCTGGAGCTGTCCCGCTTCGCCGCGACAGCCCTAGCCACTGAGGAGGAGCGCCTTTGGAGGTTCACCGAGGGGCTCCGACCTGCGATTCGGGGGTATGTTAAACCCCTGAAGCTGCCTACATTCTCGAGGGTGGTGGAGGCAGCTATGACCTATGAGGAGACCAACCTGCCCGCTCGAGATACTGACAGCGGGCGAAAGAGGCCCTACCAGCCAGACTTTTCACAGGGCCGGCGAGAGAGGAGACACGTGGCATCCGCTGGAGAGCTGTCACATTTCGCGGGGCCATCAGTGGCCTTTGGGGGCCCTCGACAGGGGCCAGTTGCTAGCACCGGACCCCCTCCCAGCCGACAGAGGGACCCGTTGAGGGCAGGAGTCGGATTCCCCTCTGTTACCAGTGTGGCCAACCGGGCCACATCAGGAGGGACTGCCCGTCTAGGTAGGAGGTCAGCAGACGCTTCCCGTGCCGAGCACTGGAGGGCGAGCAGGAGGCCGCGGGTTCCAGGCGTGAGGAGGAGGACAGCAGTCACGAGGAGGGTACCGGCCAGCAGCTACTCGTCCGACGCAGAGTGTGGCTGCTTCATCCGCACCTAGGGCTGAGGGGCGTATCAACGCCCTGACACACAGGGATGCCAAAGCTTCGGGATCAGTGGTGGCAGGTATGGTTTCAGTTTCCAGCAGACTCGTTTACACGCTTTTCGATTCCAACGCTACGCACTCGTTTATTGCAGCCAGTTTCGCAATTAGTTTGGGGCAAGATATTATGCTGTTAGAGGATCCGTTTGTGATCAGAGGTCCGAGTGGTCAGCTGTTTGTAGCTGAGGAGGTATACACGGGTTGCGAGGTCAGTATTGGGGGTCATAGCCTTCCCGCTGACCTGATTATGATACAGATGGAGGACTTTGGCGTTATTCTGGGGATGGACTGGCTGTCCGCTTACCACACTTTGGTGTACTGTTTGAGAGGAAGATTGTCTTCTCCATACCGGAGTTTCCTTCTTTCGAGTTCCCCGGTCAACCAGTGGACGGCGGCTTCAGGTGCATTTCTGCACTTCGGGCGCTGAGACTTTTGAGCCAGTGGTGTGAGGGCTTCCTAGCTTGTGTGGTGGCAAAGCCCAGCCCTGTGGCAGACCTTCAGAGTATCTCGGTGGTCAGAGAGTGCCCCGACGTGTTCCCAGACGAGTTGCCAGGACTACCGCCCGAGCATGAGATCGAATTTCAGTTCTCACTAGTACCAGGGACCATCCCCATCTCCACCGCACCGTACTGGATGGCACCACTTGAGCTGCGAGAGCTCAAGTCTCAATTGCAGGATCTTTTGGAGAAGGGCTTTGTGAGACCCAGTGTGTCTCCATGGGGAGCCCCGGTACTGTTTGTAAAGAAGAAGGATGGTACCCTACGCCTTTATGTGGACTGCCGACAGTTGAATAGGGTCACTATCAAGAACAGATATCCACTGCCGAGGATCGACGACTTGTTTGACCAGTTGCGAGGTACCACAGTATTCTCCAAGATTGACTTGAGGTTTGGATACCACCAGTTGAGGATCAGGGAGGCAGACGTCTCCAAGACAGCTTTCCGCACTCGGTATGGACACTACGAGTTTTTGGTCATGCCGTTTGGACTGACCAATGCCCCCGCTGCCTTCATGGACCTGATGAACCGGGTGTTTAGACCGTGCTTGGACCAGTTCGTGGTGGTATTCATTGATGATGTGCTCATCTATTCTCGAGATCAGACGCAGCACGGACAGCACTGGCGGATGGTTCTGGACACATTGAGACGACGTAGGTTGTACATCAAATACGGCAAGTACGAGTTCTGGTTGAGGGAGGTGACCTTCTTAGGTCATGTGATCTCTGGACATGGCTTGGCGGTGGACCCAGCCAAGGTCGAGGCAGTGCTCAGGTGGGAGAGACCGCGTACGGTTACTGAGATCCGCAGTTTCTTAGGACTGGCAGGTTACTACAGACGGTTTATCAGGGGCTTTTCACAGATTGCACGTCCTATGACACAGTTGACCTGGAAGGACGTGCCCTTCACTTGGACAGACACCTATGAGGCGTGTTTTCAGGAGCTGAAGGAGAGACTGACTTCGGCTCCCGTGCTCACTATCCCTGACAGTAGTGGCGAGTTCGTTGTGTACACGGACGCCTCCTTGTAGGGGTTAGGGGGTGTGCTCATGCAGAGGGGTCACGTTGTCGCTTACGCTTCGCAGCAACTGAAGCCCCATGAGCATAGCTACCCTACCCATGACCTGGAGCTGGCAGCTGTTGTCTTCGCGCTGAAAACCTAGAGGCACTACTTGTACGGTGAGACCTTCTAGATTTTCACAGATCACAAGAGCCTCAGATACCTTTTTGATCAGAAGGAGCTCAACATGAGACAGAGACGTTGGTTGGAACTCCTGAAGGACTACGACTGCAGCATTTCCTACCACCCGGGAAAGGCCAACGTGGTGGCTGACGCCTTGAGCCGGAAGGCGCCCGCACACTTGGCCAGTTTACAGGTGCAGAGTTGGGGCCTTTTGGAGGAGATGGGCAGTTGGCGATCCTTAGAGTTACGGGGGCACTGTGGGGTAGTGACTATGACACGACAGACGAGGCCAGAGCTGATAGATCGCATCATCACAGGACAGATGGCTGACCTGTACTTGCAGTCCTTACGCGACAGAGTACCATCAGGAGACCCAGGGGACTTCTCCTTCACAGACCAGGTGCTGCGTCTGAGGGGACGTTTGTGCGTTCTCAGAGATGAGGAGCTGTTGAGAGAGCTCCTGATCGAGGCACACGGTTCCAGATTCACCATACATCCCGGAAACACGAAGATGTACCATGACTTGAGACGCGAGTTTTGGTGGAGGGGGATGAAGAGGGATGTGGGTGAATTCGTGCAGCAGTGTTTAGTGTGCTAGAAGGTGAAAGCCGAGCATCAGAGGCCTGCAGGGTCGCTACAGCCACTTCCAGTGCCAGAGTGGAAGTGGGAGAGCATCACCATGGACTTGGTGGTGGGCTTGCCTGTTACCCAGCGAGGACACGACACAGTCTGGGTAATCGTTGATAGATTAACGAAGGCGGCGCGTTTCTTGCCGATCCGAGTCACCTTGGGACCAACACAGTTGGCAGAGAGGTATATCCGTGACGTGGTACATCTACACGAAGTTTCGCGGGAGATCGTATCCGACCGGGATACCCGCTTTACGTCCCAGTTTTGGGCTGAGCTTCAGCAGGCCCTGGGGACACGGTTGAGGTTCAGTATAGCTTGCCACCCCTAGACAGACGGACAGTCTGAGCGCACGATACAGACACTTGAGGACCTTTTGCGTGCCTGTGTACTGGACTGGAGGGGCTCTTGGGAGGGGCACTTGCCCCAGGCGTAGTTTGCATACAACAACAGTTATCACTCGAGCATCGGCATGGCACCCTATGAGGCTTTGTACGGACGGAGATGTACGACACCCTTGAGTTAGGTTGAGGTGAGGACCAAGTGGGAAGTTGGCCCCAGACTGATCCGGCAGAGTCAGGAGATAGTCGAGCAGATTCACAGGTGAATCCGCACTGTCAGGAGCAGGCAGAAGAGCTACACAGATCGGAGACGCAGAGAGGTGCAGTTTGAGGTTGGGGACCACGTCTTCCTTCGTGTTTCTCCAATGAAGGGCCTGCAGCAGTTTGGGGTGATAGGGAAGCTCGCGCCGAGGTTTGTGGGGCCCTTTGAGGTCCTGGAGCGGGTTGGACCCGTTGCTTACAGGCTTGCCCTCCCTCCCCAGCTTTCTGGTGTGCACGACGTGTTCCACGTGTCTAACCTCAGGAAGTATGTTGCCAATCCCAGTCACGTCCTGAGCCACGAGAGCATCGAGGTGGGCGACGACCTGACCTACCCCGAGCGGCCAGTGCAGATTCTGGATAGAGCCGTCCGCAATCTAAGACGGAAGCAAGTACCCCTGGTGAAGGTCTTGTGGAGGATCCAGCGGTACAAGGAGGCCACAGGGGAGCCGGAGGCAGCGATGCGGGAGCGATACCTGGAGCTTTTCGCGGGTACGTCTTTTCGGACCGGCTTCGGTCCTCTTTGAGTTTGTTATATATATATTTTGTTCTTTCCCGCACCCTAGTTAGCGCAAGTTTCGGGGACGAAACTTCCTTTGAGTTTGTTATATTGTTACGAATGTGGGCAGCAGACGCAGTTTAAGACGTCTGGGAAGTGGCCCAGACGTCTGGTAATAAATTTTTCGGCGTACGGGTTCGCGTTTGCGTGCCTGCACGCGCAGACTGGACCCGCCGCCTTCGTCTTCGCTTTCTCTCCCTCCCTGCAGGCGCCGCATTTCCCTCTGTGTCTCCCCGCGGCTGCCTTATAAAACGCTCCCCTCTCCCTCACCCTCACTCCACCGCCTTCATCTTCTCCCTTTGAGCGAGTGAGTGCGCAGCAGCGACTGCAGCGGGCGTGTGGGAGGGAGGAGTGTTGCGAGAGGAAGAAGAAAGCTCGACTGCGGAGGTCCGAGCTTGCCGGGGCAGCTAGAGCCGGCCGGCAGGGGAGCAGCGGGCGTGGGTGTTGCGGAGGAGCTCCTGCAGCTCGGGCAGCAAGTGGACGCGGCGCGACGCGGCCGTACATTGCGGGCGGAGGATAACCGGGTCCTGATTCTGGGAAAATTTCCTAGAATTAGACGTCTGGACTTACGTCCAGACGACTCATGGGACGTCTGGAGGAAGGTCCAGACGACTGACAGGTACTATTCTTTTTTCCACCTTATTCTATTTACGCGTGTAAGGCCATGCAACCGTCCGCCGTGTTCTCTGCGCCTCTTCGTGATGAGAGCGGTTGCGTGTGTGTGCAGGTGTTGTTCGGGAGGGCGTGAGGGCTCTCCATCCCACACGATTCAGACATTTGGACACGGTACCGGACGAAGGAGAGGACCTCCAGACGTCCGGGGTGACAATCGGACGTCTGGAAATTGACTTCGGACGATCCAGCGAGCTTCTGGACGTCTGAAGGACTGCGCAGTACAAGGTATGGCATGATTGACCTTTTAAGATGTCTGGAATAGGTTCCAGACGTCTGATTTTGGACAGATTCGTTGTTTTTGACCTGTTTAGGACCTGTTCGGAATCCGTTTTCCGCATTTCGAGTTGCGTTCTTTCCAGATTTATTTTCTCTACCTGTTTGAGTAATTGTATACTGTTCTGAGAAGCTCCTTGTGATTGATCCTTGTGTTAGGACCCCGTTGCGTTGCGGCTGTGGGGATTACGGAGGCGCGCGGGATTGCCGACCACGCCCCCAGTACTCCCGGTTTCGCGGGAAAAGTGGCCCTTTAATTTATTTAACAAAAATTGTACAATTATGAAACAACTAATAGAGTCTAGGGCATGGCATAAACCCTAGGACTGAGAAATTAGATTGAATGATAGATCCTAGGGTATTGCATGAATCGTAGGACTGGAAAACTAGACTGAATGCTAGATCTTAGGGTATGGCATGAATCCTAGGACTGGAAAACTAGTTGATTATATAAACATTGCAGTCTTGGAAAAGTGGAAAGGAAATGATAACTGCCTGTAAATTGGTTAACAGCTGCCTGTTATAAATGAAAAATTACGGTTGAGAACATGAATTGTATAGAATAAAGCTGGGATGGTGAAAACTGAATTGGCTGAGTTAAAAGAGCTTGAACCCTACAGGGAATGAGGAGTAGAACTCCTGGAAAGGGAATGGAATAGAATTGGGGAGGTGAGCTGGCCCTTGAGTACGGAGTACCAAGGAGAGCGACTGTCCCCCTGTTTAGAGCAGAGCGGAGCTAGCCGCCCCAGGGACCCGGACTTAGGACTGGCCACTTTGTACCGACTTTTGGCCCTCGTATACACAGTACCGAGGAGAGCTACTAGTGTAGGGAGAGCACTAGCTACCCCACGGGTCCCGGGGTTCTTCTAGCTCTCCTACACTGACTTGTTAGGCCCACTGGGCAAACCAGGGTAGTCAGGCGAGGGTGCGCGGACTGTGGAGGGGCTGGACCCCTGTTACTGAGAGGGTTCTGCCCTATACTGGTTCCGTGCTGTGCTTTGGGCGCACCCGTTAACGGAAATGACTGACCGCGTGCCAGTGCGGGGTAGCTACCCGTGCGTCTATCGCGCGTGCCGTAGTCACTGTTACGTCTGTCAGTAACCTTAGGGTAGTTGACTGAGGGTAGGACCACCACGGGGGACTCTCCTGGCCAGGAGAGCACCACGTGTTACTTCTACTTTTCGGAAATGACTGCAATATCAAGATCATTCCCACGAGGAACATTCAAGATCAAGAGAAGGATCTGAGAAATAAATCAACAGTAAATAAATGGAAAGATATAAATAAAGTAAAACATAACAGCTACTGTCCACTCTACTGCTTCTTCTAGCTTTTAGTTGCCACTCTAGTCAGCGTTTCGCTGACGTGTCACCCTTGTTACCTTTTCAGGACCAGGTGTTGAGCAGCCAGAGTCAGCGGCTGCGGAGGGCGCTGGGCCTAGTAGAGCCCAGTAGAGTTACTTGTAGTACCTTCTGCACTTTTCTTTCTGCTGTAGTGAGTAGTTTTCTGTTGCTCCCTGTACTCTATTTATTGTAAGCTTCCTGTTATGTACATGTTTATTCCTCTACTATTGTGGTGGTGTATACTGTTGTGTTTCTTTCCTTTACTGATGTATTTTGTTACTGCTAGTTATATACATGGTGAATGTGGTTTATTTTACTGCTCTTTTGGTTACTTTCTCGTTCGACGACTAGGTCTTGGAATTAGTCGAGTCGGTCCGATTCTCGTGTCTCGTATGGATTCGGGAATCGAGTCGTTACAGAGATTGTATTTTGTAGCATATATTTAGACTAATAGTATAAAAGTAAAGATCCTATGAAATTTGTTGAAAAAAGTTAAGGGGATATTTAGTAATTTTGACAAAAAAAGCCATCTAAAAACTATAATCAAAACATTTTAATATGCAATGTTATGTAATGTAAAAAGAGAACCAAAGATTATATATTTATCAAAACTCAAATGGCATGTTAAAATAAAGGAAGTTAACAACCGAGGGATTACTTTTGGAAAAATCTAAAAGAAGAAAGCAAGAGAATTTCCTTTTTCTCAAAGAAAGCCCTTTAAAAAATTATAGATAACAATACCCATAGTTACCTTACTATAGATGATAATAGATCTAAAAATAAAAATAAGAAAAGCAAAAGAATAAGATTTTAATAAATTTCTAATTGAACATAATGGATTTCCATCTATTTATTTGGACTTCTCTACCAAAACCCTCATGGATTTTGTGAAATCAAGGACATCCATCAATAGTTGCTTTTTGATTTGAGTAAAAAAATGCAAAAAGTGTACTACAATAAGAATGAGAAATCTATGTTTGTTCATGAAGCAAAACTTTTCCATCTATTTCGAAATTACTTCTTTCAAAATGGTTCCATTTTTGCAGAAGAAGATGTCATTTCTTGAAATTGAGGTTTCCTCTCTTTAAGTATGTTCCTAACTTAAAAATATGAAATTTCATATTTTTGCAGGATCTTCTCGAAATTAACAAGCAAGATATATACTTTGTACTGTAGACAATGATATATTTGAAATTTTAAATGAGAAAAAAAGGAAATTCAACTTCAATAAATTTATAGATCAATTAGGGTCTCACTACAATTTTTGCATAAAAAATAAGTTCTTACAATTAGCGAGTAAAATATACACTTTCTATTATAAGCAATGATATGTTTTAAATTTTAAATAAAAATAAAAAAGGAAAATCAATTTTCATAAATTTATATGCCAATTAAGGTCTCATTGTAATTTTTTTCATAAAAAAATAAAACAATTACGAATTCAATAAATTTCTAAATGGACGCAATGGATTTCCATCTATTTGTTTTGATTTCTATACTAAAAACCTCATGGATTTTGTGAAATCAAAGACATTTATTAACAATCACTTTTTTATGTAAGTAAAAAAATGCCAAAAGAGTAATACAATAAGAACGAGAAATTTATGTTTGTTCTTGAAGTAAAATTGTTACGAACGCACCCAAGACGTTTTTTTTAAGACGTCTGGAACCACTTCCAGACGTCTGGGATCTATTTTCGGTGGCACGCGGGACTGCGTTTGCGCGCAGGCGCGCGCAAACCCGCAACCGTCTTCCTCTCTCTTTTTCCCTCTCTCCTCCTGCAACCGCAGGCGCAGCGCTGTCCGCTCTCTCTCTCTCCTCCTCGCGCGGCCTTAAAAGGCCACGCCCTCTCCCTCACTCCCGTCACCTTCGTCTCCTTCCTCTTCTCCTTCAGCCAGTGCGCGAGAGCGAGCGCGAGGGTGTAGCAGCGGCGGCGACAGCCACGGTGGGTGCGGGAGGAGGTGCTGCGCGGGGGAGGAAGCGTCGGCCGTGAGGGCTCGAGCCTGCCGGGGCGGCGGGAGCCGGCCGGCGGGGGCGCAGCGGGCGTGGACTGGCGTGGGAGGCCTGCTGCAGCTCGAGCAGCAGGCGGAGTACTCGCGGCGCGGCCGGGCGTCGCGAGCGGAGGGCGAGAGGCGCCCTGGTTCTGGAAACTTTTCCAGAATCAGACGACGGGCACGACGTCTGGAAGACTGTCCAGGCATCTGAAAGGTGAGTTATTTCCGTCTTCTTCCTTTTCTTCGACTGACCGTACTGAGAGAGAGAGAGATGGATACGCGCAGGTTCGGTGATTCGCCATCCAACGCGAATCAGACGTCTGGCTGTAGCACCAGACGACAGGAATGACTTCCAGACGTCCTGGGTGACCATCGGACGTCTGGGAACTAGGCCAGACGCCCCCGCAGGCTTCTGGACGTCTGAGAGCCCACGCAGAGCGAGGTAATTCCCTGATCCACTTTTTAAGACGTCTGGAAGAAGTTCCAGATGTCTAATTTTACATTGTTTCGTCGTTTTCGACCCGTTTCGGGCCCGTTCGGGCTCCGTTTTCAGCATTTCGAGTTGCGTTCTTTTCGGAATTACATCCTCTACCTGTCTACAGTAGCTGTATACTGTTTTGAGAAGTTCCTTGTGTTTGATCCTTGTGATAGGACCCCGTTCCGTTGCAGTCTCGAGGGTCGCAGAGGCACGTGAGATTCCCGACCACGCTCCCATTACTCCCGTTGTACCTGGTAGAGTGGCTTTAAGTATAATCTGTTAAATTATGAAACCATAAATAGAACCTAGGACATTGCATGAATCCTAGGAATGAGAAATAGATTGAATGGTAGATTCCTAGGGTGTTGCATGAATCCTAGGGCTGGAAAACTAGATTGTATGATAGATCTTAGGATATGGCATGAATCTTAGGATGGGAAAACTAGTGGAATGTATGAATACTGTAGTCTTGGAAAATGTGGAAAAGAAATACTAGCTGCCTGTGAATTGAATTAACAGCTGCCTGTTATGAATAAATAAACGTGATTGAGAATATGGATTGTAAGAACGTGAAACTGGAAGGTGAAAGCTGGATGTTCTGAGTTAAAGAGCTGGAACCCTACGGGGAATTAGAAGTAGAACTCCTGGAAAGTGAATGGGATAGAATTGGGGAAGTGAGCTGGCCCTTGAGTACGGAGTACCAAGGAGAGCGACTGTCTCCCTGTAGAGTGCAGAGCGGAGCTAGCTGCCCCAGGGACCTGGGTTAGGACTGGCCACTCTGTACCGACTTGCTGGCCCTCGTGTACGTAGTACCGAGGAGAGCTACTAGTGTAGAGAGGTACTAGCTACCCCACGAACCCCGGGGTTCTGCTAGCCTTCTACACCGACTTGTTAGGCCCACTGGGGCAAACTAGGGTAGTCAGGCGAGGGTGCGCGGACTGTGGAGGGGTAAGGCCCCTGTTTGGTTACTGTGGAGGGGTTGGACCCCTGTTACTGAGAGGGCTCTGCCCTGTACTGGTTCCGTGCTGTGCTTTGGGCGCACCCGTTAACGGAAACGATTGACCGCGTGCCAGTGCGGGTTAGCTACCCGTGCGTTTACCGCGCGTGCCGTAGTCATCGTTACGTCCGTTAGTGACCTTGGGGTGGTTCACTGAGAGTAGGATCACCACGGGGGACTCTCCCGGCCAGGAGAGCACCACGTGCTACTTCTACTGTTCGGAAAAAACTGCAATCAAGATCGTTCCCACGAGGAACATTCGAGATCAAGTGAAGGATCTGAGAAATAGATAAATTGTGAAACAATAGAAAGACGTAAATAAAGGAAGAAAGAAAATTTAAAACAGCTACTGTACACTTTACTGTTTCTTTAGTTTAGCTGCCACTCTACTTAGCGTTTTGCTGACGTGTTACACTCGTTATCTTTCAGGACCAGGTGTTGAGCAGCCAGGGTCAGCGGCTGCAGAGGACGCTGGTCCGAGTAGGGTCCAGTAGAGTTACCACTGTTCTCTTGTACCTCTTTTTGTTCCGTTATAGTGAGTAGTTCTTGTTTCCGCTGTACTTTTCTTTACCTGCAGTTCATATTATGTTATGAATGTTGTTCTACTGTTGTGGTGGTATATACTGTAGTGGTTTCTTTCCTTACTGCTGTATTTCCTTACTGTTGGTTATATTCATGCTGAATGTGGTTTATTTTACTGCTCTTTTGGTTACTTCCTCGTTGGACCACTTGGTCTTGGGATTAGTCGAGTCGGTCCGATTCTCGTGTCTCGTAGGGACTTGGGAATCGAGTCGTTACAAAAATCTTTCCATCTATTTTGGGATTACTTTTTTCAAAATGATTTTGTTTCTACAAAAGAAGATATCATTTCTTAAAACTGTGATTTCTTTTGTTTCAATATGTGCCTAACTTTAAAATATGAAATTTTATATTTTTGCATGATCTTCTTGCATTTAGAGAGTAAAATATATGCTTTGTACTATAGGAATAATATGTTAAAAATTTTAAATAAGAAAAAGAAGAAAAATCAATTTCAATAAAGTTATAAGCTAATTAGGGTGTCAATGTAATTTTTGCATTAAAAATATGATATTATTGCAATTAGGGAATAAAATATATGTTTTGTACTTTAGCAATGATGTGTGTAAAATTTTAAATAAAAACAAAAAGGAAAATCCATTTTAATAAATTTATATGACAATTAGGATCTTGCTACAATTTTTGCATAAAAAATAGAGCATTCTTGCAATTAAGGAATAAAATATACAACTTTTACTATGGGCAATGGTATGATTAAAATTTTAAATGAAAATAAAAATAAAAATAAATTTAATAAATTTATAAGTGAATTAGGTTCTTAATGACCTAAAAATAGACCTCATAAGGAAAATTAATTTTAATAAATTTATAGGCAATTAGGGTCTAACTGAAATTTTGGTATAAAAAATAAGGTCTTCTTGCAATTAATGAGTAAAATATACATTTTATACTATTGGCAATTATATGTTTAAAATTTTTAATTAAAATAAAAGTAAAAATCAGTTTTAATAAATGTATGAGCTAATTAGGCAATGATATATTTAAAATTTTAAATAAAAATAGAAAATAAAATCAATTTCAATAAATTTAAAAGCCACTTATGGTCTTGCTACAAAATTTATTGACCAATTAGGGTTTCACTACAAGTTTTGCATTAAAAATAGAGCTTTCAATTAGCGAGTAAAACATATGTTTTGTATTATAGGTAATGATATGTTTAAAATTTTAAATAAAAATTAGAATAAATTTAATTTTAATAAATTTATATGCCAATTAGGTTCTGAATGACGTGGAAATAAACCTCATAACGAAAATCAATTTCAATAAATTTATAAATCAATTAGGGTCTCGTTGAAATCTTTGCATAAAAAATAAGATTTTCTTGCAATTAGTGTGTAAAATATATGATTTGTACTATAAGCAATGATATGTTTAAAATTTTAAATAAAAGCAAAAAGGAAAATCAATTTCAACAAATTTGTAGGCAATCAAGGTAAAAAGATAGGATCTTCTTTCGATTAGTGAGTAAAATATATGCTTAGAGTCTTCTGGTAATTAGCGAGTAAAATATATATTTTGTATTGTAGGTAATGATATGCTTAAAATTTTAAATAAAAATAAAAATGAAATCAATTTTAATAAATTTATTGGCAAATTATGATTTGGTGCAACTTTGCATAAAAAATAGGATATTTTTGTAATTAACAAGTAAAATATACATTTTGTACTATTGGCAATGATTTGTTTAAAATTTTAAATAAAAAGAAAGAAAATAAATTTCAATGAATTTATAGACTAACAGGGATCTTGTTGTAATTTTTAAATAAAAGATAGAATCTTCTTGGAATTAGCGAGTAAATTATGACAACAATATGTTTAAAATTTTAAATAAAAATTAAAAGGTAAATTAATTTTTTTTTGAAACTGGAAAAGATAAATTAATTTTAATAAATTTACGAAAGATTACCAATCCGGTGGGAAAAATGGTGGAGAGAGAGAGAGATTGCACAGACGCATAAATTGCATCTCACATTAATGCAGACATAAGGTTAAGACTCGCACCCCCGACAATTGTCACCTCCAATATCCAACAGTGCTAAAGGTTGAATGTGAACAATTATGCCCAATAATTATATAAATAATACTTTTGGCAAGTGAGAAAATAGGTGAACAATATAATGAACAGTTCCATACTCGCATGGGTTCATAAACATTATGGATATACAACTGCAGCTACCCCCACATGAATAATTGGCTTGATTCACCAGCTACCTAACATATGAATATCCATCCCTCTCTCTCTCTCTCTGTAATCTTTTTACCATATCTCCTCCTCCCCCATCTCAAGTACTTTCTTGTTCACGTATGCCTCCGTCCTCCTTTCTCCCCCACCAACACCACGATTAGCTTCTTTGGTCGTCACCACCCCCACCACCGACATTGTGGGGGCTACCCACACATCCAACTATTAATTAATTATGTACATATGACCACCCAACTATTAACAATTAACTATCCGGCAACTTGGAGAAAGAAGATGCCATCTTATCTTTGATTGAGAACGTCGACCTCAGAGCTATCCTGTCCCGAGGGATGTCTCTCTTTATTATTTATTTGTTAATTTAAAACTTTCTTTCCCTTCTTTCGGTCAGTTTATTTTGTAAATTCATCGAAGAAAATATTCCTTCGTTTCTTTTGAAAATTTTATGGTATCATTTTAACAAATTTTGATCGATTGATTATTTGACTCAATTAATCGTTATCACATTTTTAATATATGAATTATAAATTACTATGGGAAGAAATATGATTTGAGGGTGTGAGGTATATTGCAAGTAGTCATTTAGTAAATTGGATATTTTATTCGATAAGCGGGGGTTGACTCTAGGAAAATTTTGAAGGTTATCATCTACCTCGCATATCTTATTAAGGGACATTTGGAGAGGGTGTTTGAAATAAGAGGATAAAATAGAATTTGGAACCTTATAACTCTCTCCACCAATGATCAGAGATGAGATTCCTAACCAATAAACTATGTACGTGCTATCTCCTACCTTTCAATCTCCATAATTTTTTCTTTTTATTGCTATGACTAACAAGTCCATATGGGTAAATTGGAAAAAAATTGACATTCTCTATACCAATCTTCTAGGTAAATGCAAAGATAGGGATTTGAATTTAGATCTCTTCTGTCAAAGTAAGAAACCCCAACCAAAGTCAGGGTCTCCTTACAATTTCATCACCTAGAATTGATGTATGAAAAATTTTCTTCTCGTTCCCTCTGCTTGCAAAAATGCATAAAAAATAAAATTTAACAGGAGGGACCATTCAATGCACATCAACTCTCCCAATCCATTCTCTTCTTAGTTTGTAGAATAGTCAATGGTGCACAGGAATAGAAAATTAAGAGGACTAGTGTGACATGTGCCCAACAATTCCTCTTAACTTATTCAACCTAATAAGTGATTTCTCATTTCTGTGAGTCACTGGTACATATTAATGCCCACTGGTTATAGCTTTTTTTTTTTTTTGTAAGAAGAGGGGAGTGAAGGAGAAGATAGAGGCAAAATTGATCATGACATTGCATGGACACCCAAAGAGTAAGGCATGGGGTCACACAAGATTTCACCAAATCTACATGGGGCATTGGATTTGTGGGAATGGGACGAAATGGGAATCGAGATAAACTTCTAGTGGTGGAGCCTGATATTTGGCAGGGAGGAGAGGTACGTTTTGTTGGGAGTCTCGGGGGATAAAATATTGTAGGGTTAAATTAATGTGAATAAGTAATGATGGGAATTTGTTTAGTCGGTGGAATGGATTAAATAGAATGTTAAAATAATTGATATATATTGATGTAACGTTAACGAGTATTTATTAATTTTGAAAGTGAGAGTTATGGATATAATGATTATTATTTAATGTTAAAATAAAAAATATTTATTTAATATTAAAAGTAATAGCGAAGATTACTATAGTTTAATAGAAAAAAATTTTAAAAAATTTCAATAAAAATCTCAAGAGATGTTAATCCTCTGTTAACTCCACCTTCAAATGTAGCCTAAAAAAATGACCATAATAGTAATAACTTTATTCATTTCACAATTATATACATATATTTAATGGTGATTTAATATTGGTGATCTCCAAACAAAAAAATTGGGATGGCCTGATGGCGAGGATTGTGAGATTCTTTCCAAGTGGTTGGAAATGGCAAATTTGTTTTGCAGCGAGAAAAACAAAAAAACTTTTATTGGAATAGAGAGAAAGTAATAAATGGGGAGAGTGATTGCAAATGTGGGTCTCATGTGAGAAAGACGGAAGTCCTTTGCATGAGATGAGTGTAACGTTAAGGGATATAAGATTTGGTAAATTTAATCTGAATCCAATTAGATTTGGATAGAGATTTTATCTGAAAAATATTTAGTTGGGTTCAAGTTTAATTTTGTCAGGGTTTAAATTTATATTTAATTACCTAACTCAAATACCTAAATAACTTAACACATAATCACAAAACAAAAATGGCCAAATAGAAATTCATACTACATCAAGTAAAAGAGTGCCGACAAAGATAATAAGAGAAGTACTAGAGTAAAAGAGTTCAATCACTAGGAAACAGGAAAGAAAACTATGTAGCTAGAGAGAACTATTGTTTGTGCAGATCGTCTCTTAGTACCACATTAGGTCCTGCAGTGAAAGGGTCAACCACAGCTACTACACTTGGCTGCTCAACTACAGTTGAGAGTACATCAGCAAAAATTGAGTATAGAAGAACTAAACAACATAATATTAGAAAGAAAAGAGTACTATTTATATGCTAAGTCATTTATTTAACCTTGTTGTAAATCCATTTATTTTAATAAGTCAATGCTCATTTAATTACAGCCATCTAATGCTTAATCTATGTCTTTCCGTACGAGACGATCTCCACATGACATCTTAAGAAGTAAAATCAGTATAGGACACCCTCTTGGCTAGGAGAATGACCTATACTACCCATCCTACACCGCAATCCATCACCCTTGGGTTCTTGTGGGAATGGTGGCAATATTATGTGGTGTTAACACGTGTTAACCATACACACTAAACCATAGACAACCTCCCATCCATTCACCAATTGGGTATTGCAAAACAATTCCAACCCTCGTGCCATGCATCTCACTGAACCAGTTGGTCGTTAAGCATAGCTATGAGTCTCATGGTGGCCAACAACTCCCTGACCAGCTCAATCGGTCTAACACAGACCAAAGCTATAGCTAAAGTCCTAGTGAGTAACAAGGCTAAACCAGCTATCTAATTTATTTTCAACCAATCCATCCTTACCAATTAAATCATTTATTTCCATATAAATGAATTAATAATTACCAATATGTGTTATGCCTTTTAAACCAACTCGCATATTTCCTCTTTTAATTAGAGATACATTAATCATTTACTTCCAAACATAATTTCCCAGCATTACAAACATAAATTTAGGTATTAATTAACAAAACCACCCTCAGATCAAAAATTAACCTGGGGTTTTAATTATAAAATCCAGTAAATTCACCAATTTAATTTAATCATTCACAACTTCCAAGTCATCATCCTTAATCATAGTATTTATAAAGCATTTAAGTACCTAAAAGAGTAAGAAACATGATAATGGGTTTCAATCTTACCAAGAGGTGAGAACACACTCTAAATGATGTAATACATAAAGAAAATTGCATTATAGACAATCCACACAGGGAAAAAGAGAGACTACTCTACCTAACATCACTAGAAGGTGATGATGACTTCGAAACGTGCAACCACCATCTAGGGAGGCCAGTCAACTACTCCTCGTAATCCATGCAAGCTTTAAGGTGACTCCCTATATATCCTAAAGACATCGAGAATCGGGTCCAAAATCATTATAACATAAATTAAAATTTTCATGTAGGAAACAATATCCAAAAAGGGAGATAAGACTTACTAACGCGTAGTATTCATTGGGATGATTTCAACAGTATCTTATTTGCGAAAAATCAAAGTAGGGAAGGCCTCGAATTGCTCTTGAGCTAGGCCGATCAAGCAAATCAGTAGCCCAAACTGCCGCTGTAACGACCCGGTTCCCGAGTCCCTACGAGACACGAGAACCGGACCGACTCGACTAATCCCAAGACCCAGTCGTCCAACGAGGAAGTAACCAAAAGACAGTAAAATAAACCACATTCAGCATGAATATAACTAACAGTAAGAAAGTACAGCAGTAAGGAAAGAAACTACTACGGTAGGTACCACCATAACAGTAAAACAACATTTATCATATAACAAAAACTGCAGGTAAAGAAGGTACAACGAAAACAAAAACTACTCACTAGAACAGAAACAAAAGAGGTACAAAAGGCTGTGGTAACTCTACTGGACCCTACTCGGCCCAGCGTCCTCTGCAGCCACCGACCCTGGCTGCTCAACACCTGGTCCTGAAAAAGGTAACGAGTGTAACACGTCAGCAAAACGCTGAGTAGAGTGGCAAACTAACTAAGGCAACAGTAGAGTGTACAGTAGCTGTTATGTTCTATTACTTCCTTTATTCACATCTTTCAATTTTTCTCACTATTTCATTTATTTCTCAGATCCTTTACTTGATCTCGAATGTCCTCGTGGGAACGATCTTGATTGCAGTCTTTTCCAAAAGTAAAAGTAGCACGTGGTGCTCTCCTGGCCGGGAGAGTCCCCCGTGGTGATCCTACCCTCAGTCAACCACCCCAAGGTCACTGACAGACGTAACGGTGACTACGGCACGTGCGATAAACGCACAGGTAACTAGCCCGCACTGGCACGCGGTCAGTCGTTTCCGTTAACGGGTGCGCCCAAAGCACAGCACGGAACCAGGGCAGAGCCCTCTCAGTAACAGGGGTCCAACCCCTCCACAGTAACCAAACCGGGGCCTTGCCCCTCCACAGTCCGCGCACCCTCGCCTGACTACCCTGGTTTGCCCTAGTGGGCCTAACAAGTCGGTGAAGGAGGCTAGCAGAACCCCGGGGCCCGTGGGGTAGCTAGTACTCTCCTACCACTAGTAGCTCTCCTCGGTACTAGGTACACGAGGGCCAACAAGTCGGTACAGAGCGGCCAATCCTAACCCCGGGTCCCTGGGGCGGCTGGCCCCACTCTGCACTAAACAGGTACAGGTACTTCCCTTGGTACTGCGTACCCAAGAGACAGTACAAACTACATCTCAGTTCCATTCCTTTTTCTTTCCAGGAGTTCCACTCCTAATTCCCCGTAGGGTTCCAGCTCTTTATCTCAGAACATCATATGTTTCACTTTCCAGATTCACGTTCTCAAAATCCATGATCTCAAACATGTTTCTTTATTCATAACAGGCAGCTGGTAATTAAATTTACAGGCAGCTTTATATATTCCTTTCCAATTTTTCCAAGACTGCAGTAATATACATTCCACTAGTTTTTCCACCCTAGGATTCATGCCATATCCTAGGATCTATCATACAATCTAGTTTTCCGGCCCTAGGATTCATGCAACACCTAGGAGCTATCATTCCATATATTTCTCATTCCTAGGATTCATGCAATGCCCTAGGTTCTAGTTATGGTTCCATACTTTAACAGATTTTATTAATACTTAAAGCCACTCTACCAGGTACAACGGGAGTAGTGGGGGCGTGATCGGGAATCCCGCGTGCCTCCGCGACTCTCAAGACTGCAACCGAACGAGGTCCTATCACAAGGATCAAACACAAGGAGTGTCTCAGAATAGTGTATAGCTACTGTAGGCGGGTAGAGGAATTAATTCTGAAACGAACACAACTCGAATCGCGGAAAACGGAGCCCAAACGGGCCCTAAACGGGTCGAGAAAGACAATACCGTGCAAAATCAGACGTCTGGAACTCCTTCCAGACGTCTTAAACGGTGGATCAGAGAATTACTTGTTCAGCTTGGTTCCCCGGACGTCCAGAAGTCTGCGGGGACGTCTGTCCTGTACCCCAGACGTCCGATGGTCCACACGGACGTCTGTAGATCACTCCCACCGTCTGGTACAACTTCCAGACGTCTGATTCGCAAAGGATGGCGAATCAGCGAACCTGCGCACAGCCAACCCCCCTCCCTCAGTACGGTCGGTCGGTAAGAAGGAAGAAGAAAGCGGAAACACACCTTTCAGACGTCTGTATGATCTTACAGACGTCGACCTTGCCGTCTGGCTATCAACCCAGACGTCTGATTCTGGAAATTTTTCCAGAATCAGAACCCTGCTCGGCCTCCGCTCGCGACGCCGCTCGCGTCGCACCTCGCGCGTCTGCTGCTCAGCCCGCAGCAGGTCCCTCTCCGCGTCGCTCCGCGCTCCCTGCGCCCTCCGCCGGCCGGCCAAGCTGCTCTGGCGAGCTCGCCCTCACGGCAGAGCCCCGCCCTCGCACGCCGCACCTCCTCCGCGCTCACTGCGGCTGCCGCTGCCGCTGCCGCCCTCGCGTCCGCTCGCTCTCGCGCACAGGAAGGAGAAGAAGGAGGAGACGGTGGAGACGGGAGGGGAGGCGCGCCCTTTTAAGGCCGCGCGAGGAGGAGAGAGAAGGCGGCAGGCCGCCTGCAGCCGCAGAGAAAAGTGGGAAGAATCGCAGGTCTGCGCGCACAGGCGCGCAGACGAATCTCCCGTGCGAACATAACTGTTCTCCATACGTCTGTAAACTATCCCGGACGTCTGGTCAGACGTCTGGATGTGATCCCAGACGTCTTAAAAGGCGTCTGGGGCACGCGCTCGTTACAGCCGCCATGACATGTGTTTCTCTGTGATTCATCACATGCACTACTTGCAGATCGTTGCTGCGTGCACTTGGTTGTTAGATCGCTCGACATGCACAATGACATGCCCACGCTCGCTTTTCCCTTCACGCTTGTGTCATGCCTCCCACTGTGCTCGTTTGCTCGCGCCTCCATATGTGCCTCGCATGCCTATTGCGCATTGCCACCATGCATGACGTGTGTGCTCGCGCCGCAGTTGCATGCACTTCTGCATGTGGGCTTCTCTATCCTCTCTTCTTTTCTATCCTCTTATTTCTTGCCTTTCTCTTTATCTCTTGTGATGTGTGAGATTTTGAGGAAAAAGTAATGACCAAAAACCCTAATTAGGGTCTTATATAGTCCATTAATTAGAATTGGGAATAGGGAAAACCCATACTTGACCAAAATACCCTTTGAGAGTTAGTTTATTCCCATCTCAACTCTTTTTTTCTTATTTTGAGTATAACTTGAGTTACCAAACTTGGATTTGTGTGAAATAAGTATCTTTGGAAGTCTTGCAACGAAAGGAATCCAACGATACCACATATGAATCTCTTTTGAAAATATTTAACCAAGAGTTGACTACAAAAAGCATTTTTCTTGTTTTATGAGACATTCTGACTCAACCTAACCCCGACAGGTACCAACATATCCACAATGGCATGATTGACTCTGAAACAACTCAGAACTTAGATATCAACAAAGATAATTCCCTAAACCTTTGATTTTAGTTTACGTGCACCTATGTCTTCATTAAATGAGTTACATGCATAACTTGTGGTACAAAACTCGAAATTTTATGAAAAAGAAACCATTGAAAAGCTTACAATAAAAAGAATTCAATGGTACATTTATAAGGTATTTCGAGAAAATTTACTAAGGTTGTGTAACGAATGTGTGCCCCAGACGTATTTTAAGACGTCTGGGAGGTGGCTCAGACGTCGGACAAGACGTCTGGTATCACAACCAGACGTCTGATAAGACGTCTGGGATAGCTTCAAGACGTCTGGAAATCCGTTATTTTCGACACACGCGAGTCGCCTGCGCGCCTGAGTGCGCAGACCGCATATTCCCTCTTTTCTCTGCGGCTGCAGGCGGCCTGCCGCCTTCTCTCTCTCCCTCCGCGCGGCGTTAAAAGGGGCGTGCCTCCCGTCCCGTCTCCACCGTCTCCTCCTTCTTCTCCTTCCTGTGCGCGAGAGCGAGCGGACGCGAGGGCGGCAGCGGCGGCCGCAGTGAGCGCGGAGGTGCGGCGTGCGAGGGCGGAGCTCTGCCGTGAGGGCGAGCTCGCCGGAGCGGCTTGGCCGGCCGATGGAGGGCGCAGGGGGCGCGGAGCGACGCGGAGAGGGACCTGCTGCGGGCTGAGTAGCAGACGCGCGAGGTGCGACGTGGGCGGCGTCGCGAGCGGAGGCCGAGCAGGGTTCTGATTCTGGAAAAATTTCCAGAATCAGACGTCTGGGTTGATAGCCAGACGGCAAGGTCGACGTCTGTAAGATCATACAGACGTCTGAAAGGTGAGTGTCCGCTTTCTTCTCCTTCTTGTCGACTGACCGTACTGAGGGAGGGGGGTTGGCTGTGCGCAGGTTCGCTGATTCGCCATCCTTTGCGAATCAGACGTCTGGAAGTTGTACCAGACGGCGGGAGTGACCTCCAGACGTCCGGAGGGACCATCGGACGTCTGGGATCTAGGCAGACGTCCCCGCAGACTTCTGGACGTCTGGGAAACCACGCTGAACAAGTAATTCTCTGATCCACTTTTTAAGACGTCTGGAAGGAGTTCAGACGTCTGATTTTGCACAGTATCGTCTTTTTCGACCCGTTTAGGGTCCGTTCGGGCTCCGTTTTCCGCGATTCGAGTTGCGTTCTCTTCAGAATTAATTCCTCTACTCATCTACGGTAGCTATACACTGTTTTGAGACACTCCTTTTGTTTGATCCTTGTGACAGGATCTCGTTCAGTTGCAGTCTTGAGAGTCGCGGAGGCACGTGGGATTCCCGATCACGCCCCCATTACTCCCGTTGTACCTGGTAGAGTGGCTTAAGTTATTTTTAAAATCTGTTAAAGTATGGAACCATAACTAGAATCTAGGACATTGCATGAATCCTAGGAATGAGAAATGTATGGAATGATAGCTCCTAGGTGATGCATGAATCCTAGGGCTGGAAAACTAGTTGTATGTTAGATCCTAGGATGTGGCATGAATCTTAGGATGGAAAAACTAGTGGAATGTATAATACTGCAGTCTTGGAAAAATGGAAAGGAATATAAAGCTGCCTGTAATTTGAATTAACAGCTGCCTGTTATGAATAAAGAAACATGTTGAAATCATGGATTTTGAGAACGTGAATCTGGAAAGTGAAACATATGATGTTCTGAGATAAAGAGCTGGAACCCTACGGGGAATTAGGAGTGGAACTCCTGGAAAGAAAAAGGAATGGAACTGAGATGTAGTTTGTACTGTCTCTTGGGTACGCAGTACCAAGGGAAGTACCTGTACCTGTTTAGTGCAGAGTGGGGCCACCGCCCCAGGGACCCGGGGTTAGGATTGGCCGCTCTGTACCGACTTGTTGGCCCTCGTGTACGTAGTACCGAGGAGAGCTAGTAGTGTTAGGAGAGTACTAGCTACCCCACGGGCCCCGGGGTTCTGCTAGCCTCCTTC